>CM050202.1:9446273-9561273 GCA_027475355.1 Coilia nasus | reverse complement strand
TAAAGAGAATTTCTGACTGACTGACTGAAGTCCCAGTTAGTATGAGTCAGTCATGACTCATGACATGCTAATGACTGACTGATTCATGACGTATGATATGATGACAGGATTCAGAATACTTGATGTCATTCACTGCGTTCTGACAAAGTGTTACCTTCCAAGGAAACATTTAGTGGCAGCAAGGCATCAAGAGATATCTGATTTGAACAAATCCATTGAATTCTGCTCTCCAATGTACCTTTGTTTTTCCCCGTTTTAAAAGCAGCATAGAGGTATCCTTCATGCTGCCTTTAACATCCAAAATTCTATCGAATTATTAAGTCAGCTGTTGTTATCTTAGCGAACGTGTTCTGTGTTGCTGCCTGGCTAGGTTGTCCAAAAAAATGTGTTTAACGGTGCCACGATCCCTGCTAAGGTACATGACTTGTTAGGCAACCAGTAGCTAAATTCACATTTTGGACACAACAAAAGTCCCTGTGTCATAATAAAATTCATGACTTTAGATTGGTAGTGTTGGCCTATCTGTTATCGTAATTATGAAGGCATCATTAAGTGCAGTTTAATGTACCAAGAAATCTGACAAAAGCATCAGAGTATTTAGAATTCTAAAAAAAATTCTCAGTTTACATGCCAAGTAAGTTACGTGATCATTTCCAATAAGAGTAAAGTGAATAATCAGACTAAAATCCAATCATTTGTTTGCACGTTACCCGCACTGATTGATTCACTGACACCTCCCCATTCTGCTGCTGCCGCAGATGTTCTCCCCGCCAATGCACTGTGAGTCCAAGGGAAGCCCCTCCCCCGAGAAGCCCATCCCCGAGACAGAGGGCAAGAGCACTGCCAAGGACAAGGGCCTGGACCCCGCCTTCCCCCAGGTGTACGACCAGCCGCGCCACATTCAGTACGCCACGCACTTCCCCATTCCACAGGTGAGCACACCAGGAACTGCCTCAGGCACTCCCTGCTGTTTATTTATGATTTGTTGTTTATGTGAAGAGAAAGAGGAAATGTAACTCACTTTTTTCCTAACACTGCGTTCAAAAACTCAAATGTGGTGTTTGCAATGTGTTGGCTTAGATTTGCAAGAAGCAGGTGATGAATAAATGAACTGGAAAGCACATCCTTTTTTATATTATTTTGTGTGTGTGTGTGTGTGTGTGTGTTTTTGTGTGTGTTCTTCGGCGGTTGCCCAGGAGGAGAGTGCCAGCCACGAGTGCAACCAGCGGCTGGTGGTCCTGTACGGCGTGGGGAAGCAGCGCGACGAGGCGCGGCACGCCATCAAGAAAATCACCAAAGACATCCTGAAGGTGCTCAACCGCAAGAGCACCGCCGAGACGGGTAATGACCGCCATCGCTCTTCACCGCCAGGACCCAAGCTCAGCCTCCGCGGCACGTCGTGTCCCCTCCACTCCCCTCCCCTCCCCTCCCGGGGGACATTAGCCCTCCACGGTCCGCTAAAACACGTCCTCTCTCCATCAGCTCCACCCATGCATAAGCCTGCCGCTTGAGCGCTTCCACTGGGGCTTTTCAGCGGGCGACAGGAAATGAGTTGTCAGTGGCCAAAAATGGGCTTTCTTGGGGTATTTTAACACATGGCAAATGGACGGGTGGCTGTGTTATGAAGCGTAGATCCGCACGGATTCTTAGCGGGTAGATATATTTTAAAGCCGAGGCCTGCGTTTTGAACACACATACTGTGACTGGACACACACATACACAGACACATTTTTGATGTCATGGCCACTTTTGAAAGTGCCCCTGTCTGCCTGTCTGTCTGCCTGTCTGTCTGTCTGTCTGTCTGTGCTGGAGTACTGTCAGCTGCTTTATTTCCATGCGTACCAGGCACACAGAGCACTGCTCAGACTGCGCTGCCATGGCCGAGCCCCAGCCATCCGTCTTCCGTCAGCGGCCCCCAATAACCGAGTGCAGTCACGCTCGCCGCCAACCTTTGCCCCCACCCGCATTGAATATGCAAACTTTCCGGCCCCGTCTCTATGCTAATTGCCACCTTCGGATCATTATGTTGGCGCGGCGGCTGTGACCTCTCTGGGGGTGGGGTGGTGATGGGTGGGGGGTTGGGGGGGGTGTGGGGTCATCCGCTGTGCGCAGGGGCTTAATGACGCTCTAATTAAACAACTGAGTGTTTGGCTTCTGCCGGATTTAGCCGTGTCACTGCCATCCGCTTCGCCTGCCAGCCAGTCGCTCGGCCACGTTGCACTGACAGGCACATTATCGCCCCTGCGACAGCTTCTCATCACGACACAACCCTCATACTTCACTCCCACCCCCCACCCCCACCCCACTCTTGCCAGCCCCTCTCCTTACAGATGAAAAGGGTCGACACGCCACGGTGGATGTAGCCTCCTGATGGACAGCTCTCTGAAGCAAAACCAATTACCCAGCAAGCCCATTTTGCTTGTCTTTTGCTTACCGCTGATCTGTCATGAGCGTTAACTGTTTACTCCTCCAACCTGCCGACAGACAGATGCTTGATGTTTTTATTCCTTGTGTCTAATTGGTGGTTGAGGTGGGGGTGTTCCCCCAGCAACGTTACTGATTGGCTCAATGATGTGTTGCTCATTTGGAGCCCCTCTGTTTATTTGCCAGCCACAGAGGACTCCGAGGACTGTCAAAATGCCATAATTAGTAGTATACAGTGTTGCACTGATTACATCCCTATACAAAACAGGAGAGGGTGTGTGTGTGTGTGTGTGCGCGCGTGTGTGTGTGTGAGAGAGAGAGAGAGAGGACTCTGAGGACTGTCAAAATGCCATAATTAGTAGTATACAGTGTTGCACAGATTACATCCCTATACAAAACAGGAGAGGGTGTGTGTGTGCGTGTGTGTGTGAGAGAGAGAGAGAGGGAGAGAGGACCGAGGACTGTCAAAATGCCATAATTAGTAGTATACGGTGTAGCACTGATTACATCCATATACAAAACAGGAGAGGGTGTGTGTGTGTGTGAGAGAGAGTGTAAGTGTGTGTGTGTAAGAGAGAGAGAGAGGACTCTGAGGACTGTCAAAATGCCGTAATTAGTGGGAGTGCAGTGCACACATGGGACCGTACAGCTGGAAGACTGTGGCTACTGGGAAACACAGACATGTGACATGTGGGTTTAGTTTGTTTGGTTGGTGTGTTTCAGGAGGAGAGGAAGGACAGAAGAGGAAGAGGAGCAAACCTGAGGCCTTCCCTACAGCCGAGGACATTTTCTCCAAATTCCAGCATCTCTCTCACTTTGACCAGCACCAGGTCACCTCTCAGGTATTGCCCCAGGGCTGCTGCAAGAACTGGTTTACATCCTTCTAGCTTTTTCTCTTAAGTTGTCGGTGCATTTGTAATACGCTATTTATACTGAGCACACTCGGCACACAGCATAAAACGGTCTCCGTAGATTTTACTGAGATATGGTTCATATAAAGAAATCAGTTACAGTGAACTGAAGTTGGCTGGACAAATATATATTAATTGTTTCACAAAAGTAAATAAATCAAGCTTTTATTTAATCACGAACATGGGGAAATTGCACAATTAATGATAATTATGTTTAATGATAATTGCATGGTTAATGTTAATTACATGATTAAGTCCAAAATGTTTTTGCCAGAACTCAATTCAGATGTGTTGTGTGTAGTAGGCTTACAGAGCTTTAGAATATAACTTGTTGCCACTCAGGAGCTATTTTGAGAGAGCATCATCAACAACAGTCTTAACACAAAATCCACTCTTCCTTACTGACTGACAGGTGTCCAGGAACGTTCTGGAACAGATCACCAGCTTTGCCTTAGGGATGTCCTACCACCTCCCCTTGGTCCAGCACATCCAGTTCATCTTTGATCTCATGGAGTACTCACTAAACATTAGTGGGCTCATTGACTTTGCCATCCAGGTATGGAGGAATTCAGTCTGTGGTTAGGTGTACTTATGTCTTGCAACTTGTCTTGTACTTCTATAATTGTTAAACCCAGGGTTTAGATACTCCGGAAAGACCCATGTACAGTTAGTTCCATATATATGTGGACACTGGCACAAGATTTTTTTTTTTTTGCCTGTTTTCCTGAAACATTCAAGGTACAGCTATCTGATATGGATTTTTATGGCCTGGTCAAATAGAATGCTGATTTTTGATTGGCTGCTGGGGTGTGCACTAATTCCGTCGAAGTATGGATAGTAGTTCTGAAATTCTGGCATTAAGTTTAAGCACCATTTCATATCAATGCCCCACAGAATGCTAACTAGAACAACCAAATTAACGGTTGCTTTTCTGCTCTTCTTTTAAACAACAGGTTGCATTAAACAACAGACAATGATTCCTTATTGTAAAGAAACTATAGAATACTATAGAATGTTAGAATGTTCCGACATAAAGTTTTAAATGTTTTCTAAATTCACGAGTGTGGTAACTGAGCCATAAGCGGGATAACAGCCTTTGAGGCATTCAACAGAATTAATCAACTTGGCGGAGCTTTGCTCCATTTTGGGAAGGTATTTGCCTCCACCAGCGTTGATTAATTCCGTCGAATGCACGCCTCTGCGGCTGTTATCTCTTACAAAGTGCAGACTCTCAACTTTAATTCGAGGATATCCACATCCAAATTAAGAGATAGAGTTAAGGAATTAAAGGTCTTTCATATGCCTTGCTGGAATACTTGTGTAATTCATTAACCTTCATTTCTGATACTTTGGGGAAAAAGATATGTATCTAATTTCATTGTTCAGTTAAGAAAAACATCCTCTATTCTAAGTAACTTTGGATAATGGTGTTTGCTAAGTTTAATGTAATGTAAAAAAGTTGAGTAACAGAGCTAAATTCTCCTTGTTTAATCTTTATAGAGTGTGTGTAATATACATATAACGTGTATTTCCTCTCCCCCTCATATTTTTACTTTGCTTGTCCCCCACCTCATCCTTTTAGTGAGCACGTCCCTTCATAACAGCACCATTCTCTTAGCCTCCACTTAAAAACGTTCCTGAACCTAACTCTTGTCTGCACTGGTATGCTCTTGCTTACCCTGTTCCCTTTTGCTTAACTGTAGCTTGATTTGTGTCCTCTATTGTAAGTGGCTTTGGACAAAAAGCGTCTGCGAAGTGTCATGTTGTGTCATATATGTGAGGAATAGTGTTCTGCGAGGTGGTCATTCTCGTGGAATAAGCACCCGACAGAGTGGCGCAGGACTCCCGACGCAAAGCCGTACACTAATGTAATGTAATGTAATCCTCCCCTCCCTTCCCCTCCCCTCCCCTCCCGGTGCTGCTGTGCAGCTGCTGAACGAGCTGAGCCTGGTGGAGGCGGAGCTGCTGCTGAAGTCGTCCAGCCTGGTGGGCAGCTACACCACGGGGCTCTGCCTGTGCATCGTGGCCGTGCTACGCCGATACCACTCCTGCCTCATCCTCAACCCTGACCAGACCGCGCAGGTCTTCGATGGGTGCGCAAACTAAACTCACTTATTTCATTTCATTTTTGTTTGTTTATTGGGTGGTTTTTTTTTTTTTACCTCCGCCAGCAGAGGTTATGTAGTCATCGCCGTTTGTTTGATGGTTAGCAACATAACTCAAAAAGTTATAGATGGATTTCGATTAAATATTCAGGGTAGGTAAAAAATAAGCTGACTTAAGTGATTAGATTTTGGTGGTGATCTAAGCTGCCCTGGCGGAGGTCTGCGCTCCCTGAGTGCTTTTTTTAGTATGTTTTTTTTTTTTTATGTCTGTTGGATAATAGTTTAATTACAGTGCAGTATTAAAGCATGTTTTGGCAAAGTATTATTGAAATGCAGAAGCTGCAAGTATCATGATATGAATGTATTGAGTATCGTGATTTCATTTTGATATTTTTATGTTATTTTGATTCATATGCCAACTCTGAACGCATTGCACGTCATTTAACTCTTGCATCACATTGACAAATGTAAAACAAAGTTCATCAAAAATAACTGCATCAGGATGGCTGCAGATATTCCCCAGTCATACTACCCAGTCAGACATGCTGTACATATAATAGTGGTGATAGTACATAAAATCTTAATAGGAAAACGAGAAGATTCAGTCTCAAGACAAAAGTGGATGTTATGATGTCAATTCCCAGTCTAAAAACTCAATTTGACAAAATCTGTAGTTGCTGCCTTTTGGAGGGCAGAGTAGTAGCTTGCTTGGTGTGTGTGCGCTTTGTTTGCTTCATGTATTTCACATTTGAGTTTTTCAGGCCCAGAGTAGTATTTCTTTTATTTATGACTGTGTGCTTTGCAGAGTGTTACCCATGGGTGGTGGCTGATGTTTGTTGTAGTTGTTTGTGTTGTTTTTTGTTTTTTTTCATTTGTGCTGACTGGTTTTTGCCCACAGGCTGCGTATCGTAGTGAAGTCTGGTGTGAACCCAGCGGACTGCTCTTCAGCGGAGCGTTGCATTCTGGCTTATCTGTACGACCTCTACACCTCCTGTAGTCATCTGAAGAGCAAGTTTGGAGAGATCTTCAGGTATACCTTAAAAACAACTGGTCAGTCTCAGGTTCGAATCCCGCCCTACCCATGGCTGAAATGGCCTTGAGCAAGGCATCTAACCTCACACTGCTCCAGGGACTGTAACTAAAACCCTGTAAATAACTGCAAGTCGCTCTGGATAAGAGCGTCAGCTAAGTGTAATGTAATGTAAAAAAAAAGTTCAAAGATTTAAAAGTACAGATTTCTTTTATTGATATGTAATATTCTTGTTTATCTTCTCTTCTCTCGTATCGCCTCGGCAGCGAGTTCTGCTCCAAAGTCAAGAACTCCATCTACTACAACATTGACCCCTCCGACTCCAACATGCTGTGGGACCAGACCTTCATGATCGACGCCATCGCCAACCCCTCGGCCCACAACCTCAACCACTCCATGGTGGGCCAGCTCCTCAACGACAGTGCCGCCAACCGCTACAGCTTCGTCTGCAACGTACTCATGGACGTGTGTGTGGACCACAGGGACCCCGAGAGGCACGCTCTACCTTTCTGTCTATCTTTTTAAAAGTGTTTCGTTTTTGGGCCTGTTATGCTTTACTTGGATAGGACAGTTAAGAAGTAAACAGGAAGTACTGTAATTGGGAGAGAGATGGGGCGGGGTTGGTGAAGCTAGCTCCCCATGGGCGGCCACTTGCGGGTTCATCGTACGGGTGCTTTAGCTGCTGCAGCAGAACCACTTCCTGTGTTTCTATCTTTTTGTCGCTCCCTTATCCAAACGCCCTAAATTACACAATGCCACATTAGGTTGTTAAGAGTTTTTTTTTTTTTTCCCCTCAAAAAATTTCCTCTGAAAGCAGTGGCAAAGTTAGGAAAAATGTAGGTGATTTGAATGCTACCTTTTAATGGCATCCTGTCTCACATGGACTTCTGAGCCAAAGGACTTGTCACCATGACTTCTACATAATTCTGGGCTCTTACTGTATGAGAAAAGGCACAGCATAACAAAGTTAAATGCTGCTACTGTTTTAAGACCCTCTAAAGTCAAAATATGTTAGTATTGGGTTTGGTAACATATATATTAAAAATGAATAACAACAGCCCTTTCTTTGGTGTGTGGGACTTGGAAACAGTTATATTTTGACTTTAAAGTAAATAGTTGCACTAAGCTCCAAAGCAGGCTGAAGCCCCTAGCACATGCTGTCTACGTGTGATTAGTGTGTGTTTGCTGAAGCTGTCCTCCATTTGTCTTGCAGGGTAAACGACATCGGCATCCTGTGTGCGGAGCTGACGGCCTACTGCCGCTCCCTGAGCGCCGAGTGGCTGGGCGTGCTCAAGGCCCTCTGCTGCTCCTCCAACAACGGCAACTGCGGCTTCAACGACCTGCTGTGCAACGTCGACGTGAGTTAGACCTCCCATCAAAGGCCTGGCTCTCTGTATTAAGCGTGTGTGTGTGTGTGTGTGTGTGTGTGTGTGTGTGTGTGTGTGTGTGTGTGTGTGTGTTAGTGTGTGTGTTTCTGTGTGTGTCATCTTCACTTGATGGGGGGTATTCCAAATAGGTGCTTTGTAGACTAACCCAGAGAACTTGATTCAGAGTTGGTGGTAAAATTTGAATGGATGAGTCTTATGGGTTTCACTCTTCTAACAAAACAAAGTCATAGGCCTAATCTATTAGGTGGTTTACCACTTGGTCTGAATCAATATACCTAGGTAATTGACTAACCCTGCTTTCTGTAGTACCACCTAGGTTGTAGGTGCTCTTTGTATTCTGTGTGTGAGTGTGCTTTTGTTGTGTGTGTGTGTCTGTGTGCTTTCGATTTAGTTTGATTGATTTAGCCTTAAATGCCCCTTTTTGCTTTTTTTTCTGATGGCCGCAGGTAAGTGACCTGTCCTTTCATGACTCACTGGCGACCTTCGTGGCCATTCTGATCGCTCGCCAGTGTCTCCTCTTAGAAGACCTTGTGCGCTGTGTGGCCATCCCATCCCTGTTAAACGCAGGTGAGCAAACACACACACACACACACACAAACAGTGCGCTCTAACCTTCACCACCAGTCATCACTTCAGAGGTCTCTCCTAAGGCTGAGTCAGGTCCCAAAATAGATTGCAGGCCTCTGTGTTGGTGTGCTTGGGAGGAGCAGCCCGAGTCCACCAGTTGCTATCCCACAAAGCCGTGCAGGAACAAACAGGAACAAACAGGTCCTCTGTCTTTGATCCTCGCCTGCTCTCTCGCCAACCTCTGCCCAGCCAACTTGCATTTGTCTCTGCCAGGACCGGCGAGTTCCCCCTCAGCATTTCGAGATTGATAGCCGTGGCCGGGAGCCCCTCCAGGTCCACAAGGAGCCTTTCAGGGGCCTTTCAGGCCCCTCCAGGGGGGAGCGCAAACACGGCCCCTCCTCCTCAACCCTCAGCCCTGTGTCACATTCTCCCGATAATGATGACATTTCGCAGCCACAGCCCAAAAAGCTGCCACACCATGTCACACTACCCCACTCAAACAGAAGCCCTTGAAACTGGAGACACACACACACCGTGTCACAGATTCCTCAGCGTTTGAAAGCTTTGGGAATTTACCTGCCATTCTATTAATATTCTGTTCGCATTGGAACGCCTTTCCCAAATGCAGACTTGTGGCAGCAACAGTCTGCTAAACGGGTGTGTGCTGGGGCCTAGAGGAGGGCCTTGCCTGGATATCTGGATTTACTGTGGGTGATGTTTGTGTAGTGATATCTTACATGTGTGTGTGTGTGTGTGTGTTTGTGTGTCAGCTTGCAGTGAACAGGACTCAGAACCTGGCGCTCGGCTCACCTGTAGGATCCTGCTCCATCTCTTCAGAACCCCTCAGCGCAACCCCTGTCCTCAAGACGGCAAGACAGGTAAAGCATGTGACACACAACGAGGTCTGTGTGTGTGTGTGTGTGTGTGTGTGTGTGTGTGTGTGTGTGTGTGTGTGTGTGTGTGTGTGTGTGTGTGAGAGTGTGTACACATTCTCCTCCTACATTATGTTTACCAAACTTGCTACATAGATGAACAGACATGCAAAACACAACGATGTGTGTGTTTGTATGTATGGATGTGTGTGTGTGTCTCTACACATTCTCCTCCTGCAAAGAGGCTAAATAGATGAACAGACTGTGGGGTAAAGGGGGTAAATGTTTGGGGCTGTTAAAGGCATCAGTCACGCTATGCACTAACAGCAGCACATATGGCTATCGCTCTCCCAGACAAGTCCTCTGTGGGCATCCGCTCCTCATGTGACCGCCACCTCCTCGCCGCCTCCCAGAACAGCATTGTGGTCGGAGCCGTGTTTGCCGTGCTGAAGGCTGTCTTTATGCTGGGTAATGCGTCTATACGTTTTTGTGTTTTATGTACTGAAGGAGTATAAAGCTTGTATGTTTATCTAGTAATTGTCTTCCACAGTGGTTGTGAAAGAGAAAATGATGTACATTTCATTTCATGCCCTTCAAATAAATGCATACAATTTGACTCTGTATATTTGTATTGCATATAGATGTGTGTGTGTGTAATGTTGCATCTGTTGTATATAGATACATGCTAACTGTGTGTGTGTGTGTGTGTGTGTTGTTTGTATCATCAGGCGATGCTGAACTGAAAGGTTCGGGCTTCTCACACCCCGCTGGCCTGGACGACATCGGCGACGATGACATCGGCTCCAAGAAATCTGGCGGTCGAAATGTTTCCATAGAAACAGCCAGCTTGGATGTGTACGCCAAGTACGTGCTGAAGAGCATTTGTCAGCAGGTGAGGAAGTACAAGCCACTGATCATGACCAGTCATGCACACATCCACTGGAACAACAGAACTCAGAAGTCACTGTTGTCTCGCATACAGCTGCCATAACTGCCGTATCATTTCCCGTCAAAGTACTGGTCATGATTTGGCAACAGTGAACTTTTCAGAAGTATTGTTTTTGAAGTGTTTACGTAGATTGCTTGGCCCATTTGTTTTGTAGGTGGCTATTTGAGGTAATTGCAGGGTGGAGAGCCAGCACTAAATGATGACTGTGAAACATTTCTTTGCAATAATGAGTGATAATGATTGGCATTTTGTCCTGCTCTGGAAATCAATGCTGATTGTTTTGTGCCTAAAACTCCTGTTTTCATTGTGTATTACATACACACATTTAATCCCCTTTGTCACAACCTTCGGTCTTTCTTTCTTTCTCTCTTTCTTTCTTGTTTCTCTCTTTCTCTTTTTTCTTTCTTTCTTTCTTTCTTTCTTTCTTTCTTTTTTCTTTCTTTCTTTCTTTTTCTTTTTTTCTTTTTTTCTTTTTTTCTTTTTTTCTTTCTTTCTTTTTTTCTTTCTTTTTTTCTTTCTTTCTTTCTTTTTTCTTTCTTTCTTTCTTTTTTCTTTCTTTCTTTCTTTTTTCTTTCTTCCCCCAACTCTGTTCTCTACGAATGTATCCACGATTCTCCCTCTGGTTGTGTGTGTCTCAGGAGTGGGTGGGTGAGCGTTGCCTCAAGTCTCTGTCAGAGGACAGCAGCGCCCTGCAGGACCCTGTGCTGGTCAACATCCAGGCCCAGAGGCTGCTGCAGCTCATCTGCTACCCGCACCGCCAGCTGGACAGCGAGGAGGGGGACAACCCGCAGCGCCAGCGCATCAAACGCATCCTCCAGGTAGGCATCCTCCCCCACCCCACACACACACACACACACACACACACACACACACGTTATAGAGCAGTGTTTCTCAAAGTGCGGCCCACTGAGCACTGGTGGTCTGCAAGAA
This sequence comes from Coilia nasus, assembly GCA_027475355.1. NCBI lineage: Eukaryota > Metazoa > Chordata > Actinopteri > Clupeiformes > Engraulidae > Coilia > Coilia nasus. The sequence goes on along the minus strand of CM050202.1, from coordinate 9,550,097 downwards.
ATCTCAAGTGGTCCGCGAGCAGATGTTCAATTTTATTTTTATTTTTTGTTTTGTTTTGTTTCTTAAGCTGCCTGTGCTATGCACAGTGTGTTTAGATGACATGTATATCATCTTCATACCATTTCCTAGTTAGGGCTGAGATGCTGAGATTCATGCATCCACGTAGCCCTGTTGCCCTCAGATGGGGAGGAGTGGTCCTAGATGTTTTTTTTTGGGGAGGGGGTGAAGTCTGCCTGAACAACTTTTAGAAACTTTGAGCAAGACACTGAACCCTACAATGCTTTCAATAAGCTGGGTAGCCCCTTGCATGGTAGCTTTTGATGATTGGTGTGGGAGTGAGTGTGTGAATGCGAGGCACTGCTGTAGAGCACTTTTAAAAAATATAAATACTAGGGCTGTCAAACAATTAAAATGTATGCGATTAAGCTAGCAGTGAATCAATCACAATTAATAAATATTCCTGAATACGACTGAAAATACACATTTAACACACTATATAAATCCAGTCCATTTACCATTTAACTCCACCCCCTGCCCCTCAAGCTGTAGTCACACAGGGCGAGAGCACCCTGACCACGTCCTGCTGCCAGGACTTTTCTCCCATGTTTTAGGAGAAGAGGTGTTAGTACCAGCTCAAGAAAGTAAGAAACCCTGCTGTGTATTCCTTGCGCCTGTGCGCTTGACACAGGTCCTTTGCCTAGTTAGCTGCTCTACCTGTCAGATGTGTGCATTCAGTAGCATAAGCTTGTTCAGAAAATGTTTGGATCAGAAATGTGGCAAGGTTTTTTTCTTCTCCTTCTCTGATTAGGAGCTGCTGGTAGCAAAAAGGTGTTGTGCATATTCAGGCTGCTAGCTGCCATGTCGCACTGCTCCTGAAAAATACCTCTCGCCAGTATTTGGGTCAGCCCAGTTACCGATGCAACAGTCACAGTCTCGTCACTGCAAATCAGCCGTGTACATTTAAAAAAAATGTATCCACATGTCAGACGGTTTGTCACACTCCTTTTGTCAGCCTTGTGCCAACAGAGTGAGTCACATCTCTAGGAGGCCAGACATGGTGCTTTCTCGTCCTGGAATCTGGTAGTATCTGAGCAGGGAGTGTTTCCAGTTAATAGCTTCAGGTTTTAGTCGGAGACGGCCACCCACAGCCCGTCCATCAGCGCGCTGAACTCTCCCTGACCTGCTCCAGCTCCAGTTACTCTTCCCTTGCTTCTTCTGACGACTAACAGCTGTAAGGAGAGACTGCTAGCGGATTGGGTGTCTTTTATGGGAGATACTGATTGCTCCATTTTTTTTTTTTTACCTTCACAAGCCAAGATAATTCAGTTCTGTCCCTCAGTGGTTGAAAAAGCTAATGGATTGGTTCGGGATCAGGTTGGATTTGATGTAGCCTTCACACATCTACTTTCAAAGCACTTTTAATAAAGAGGAGTTGGTTGAATGTCAGGCATTCCTAACCTGTAGCCAGGAGTATTTTAAGTCGCTGTGTATTCGCTATGGCAGATGGTGCATAGTGCTTTAGTGTGGTGTCAGGCCAGCCCACCTCTGCATAATGTAATTGAGCCTCAGTTATGAAAATGACCCTGGTCTCTAAGGCTACAACTTGAGCAGGCATTATTGCTGTATCCACTGTGTGAGGTACAGTGCAGCTACAAGGGCTGGTGTGGGGGCCATGTGGTAAAGCTAATATGGTGAAGCCTGTCCCCTTCTGTACACATTCCTCATCTGGTGCTTCTTTCGCCTCTTGTAGAACATGGACCAGTGGACCATGAGGCAGTCCTGCCTGGAGCTGCAACTGATGATCAAGCAGAGCACAAATAACGTGAGTACACAAGCGGGCCCCGTCCCCCTGTCACTGCTGTGGTGTACTTGCTTTGGGAAAGGGGAGGCTAAGTGCTCCCTGGGTGGCGAGCGCTGGCTGTGTAATCAAATCCGGTCTGATCTGGTTGATGATCGCTGTGTTGTGTGTGTGTGTGTGTGTGTGTGTGTGTGTGTGTCCCTTCCATTTCCTCCCCAGGAACTCTACTCCCTGCTGGAGAACATCGCCAAGGCAACCATCGAGGTGTTCCAGAAGTCGGCGGAGATGAACTCCAGTAACCTCTCAGGGAACGGCTCAGCCGTGTCGGGCGGCTCCGTCTCCAACAGCAACAACGCCAGCAAACTCAAACCTGTCCTCAGGTGAGCATCCCTGCCACTGGGTGACCCTGCACTCACCCCAATCGCACAAACCAGTTCCATCCTCCACCGAAGCACTTTGATGTCAGGGAAATATAATTACGTCACCGTCATGGCTGCTGTACAAGCTCCATTTGTGAGTTTGCTTTGAGCCATCAGTAATAAATCACAAAACCCACTTTCCAAGCACTTCAGATCTGGAATCTGTTAATTTGCTGAATTCAGATGTAGACTAAATAGAGGAAGGCCTAGATGAAGACTAAAATGGAGAAACGATAAATGGTAAATGATTAAACCACAGATAAATGCAGGCCTGGTGACAGTCTTGGCTGGGCCCGGGACAAGATAATCTGATTGGGGGGGGGGGGGGGGGGGGCCCTCCCCAGATTTCATAATTTAAGGAGGGAGCAGTTCTGGGCCCCCCCGCCCCTTTCCCTGGGCCCGGGACAAGAGACCCGTTTGCCCCCCCCCCCCATCGGCGGGCCTGGATAAATGTTTTAAGAAATATAAACTTAAATTGTTGTTGTGATTCTGGTGCGTCTCGTCTTCCCTCAGTTGGTCCGAGCGCTCAGGCGTGTGGCTGGTGGCGCCGCTGATCGCCAAGCTGCCCACCTCGGTGCAGGGCCACGTGCTGAAGGCAGCCGGCGAGGAGCTGGAGAAGGGGCAGCACCTGGGCTCCTCCTCGCGCAAGGAGCGCGACAGGCAGAAGCAAAAGAGGTGAGAATTAGCGGTACAGTCAGTGTAAGTCATCCATTTTACACTTACAGCTTTAGGTTGTTTAAAATACAATAGAATAGGTTTCAGTGGGACCACGGCCTGATGAAGGCCTTGATGGCTGAAACCCAGTCGCCGTTTATACCTATGTACCCCATTAAAATAAAAGGCTTTTAAATACTTTGATTCTTTGACTCGAAGCAGAGTGCATGTTTGACTGAGGTTTCGGTGTGAATTGGAACGAATGCTTGTTTGAAGAACTTTAGGTTGGTGCTGTAGTACACAATGGCGGTGCAAAGTGCATATTCCTAAAATGTCTTAAACCTCAGTTTTCACACACATGACGTGAAACTCACCATGATGCAATGAAAATGTAGCACATATTGAAATCACCCTTAAAACTCATATGCAGTGTATTATGCAGTTTATGCATAAGAGTTGAGCAGCTGTTTCATTAGTATGTATGCACATATGTACAGATAATTTAATATCCTTAATTGTCTAAAATGAACTTCAGTTACTTTTTCAATTACTTGTGTCAATTAGTACGTTATTGGACATGTCGCTGCATGTATTAACTAGCTAATTAGGCCTCGCTAAATGAAGGCTGGGGAATCCTGGGACACTTTGCTGTGAGGAGAAAGGGAAAGACATCATCTAAACTGGGGAGAGGGGGTTGTAACATGAGCATGATCAAACACATTTCAATCTAGGAGCCTTTCACCAGACTCTGGCCTCTCCTTAGAGCATTAATATCAGCTATGTGAGGAATAATGTACAACATGGTGGTCAGTATGATATGAACCGCCTTGCTGTACATTATAATGCTTATCACACGGCGGCGGTTCATATGAGAAGGATTTTATTGGTCTGTAATGACATGGAATGATGCATAAAATACTAGTGTGGGAGCACATCTGCTGAAGTAAACGTGAGCTTTTGCTCAAAACCAAATTGCAGTTAATATGGAACACGTATGCTCATGTGATATTGTGGAAGATGGAAATTTCCACTGAAATGATGAGATCCCCCCCCCCATTAGTGCCCATCTCTGCACCAACATCTCTTTTGCCAATAATTTACTATCTTGGAGTAATTGGATTTTATTTTCAGTCTTGGTTCATGTAAACTGATTATAAAAATCAGGAAAGGTGCTTACTCTACTGATTAGCCTGTCTCCGGCAATGCTGTGCGCATCATGCTGCGCTAATTAGAAAAGCTGCCAGAGGCGTCTTTTGTCTCGTCACACTCCCTTGAATTTAGATCTTGCGATAATGAACTCGCCAGATGATGCCATTCCCCACTCCAACACAACCTCTGTGCACTGATGTCAGGTTTGCTTGGGTAATTTGTTTTATTATTGTACCCTGTGCCTAATGTCAATGTCAGCAGCAGATCTCTCTCTTTTTTCCCTGCTGGGTTTTTGCGTACCCATAAAACTACCACCCTGTATCTGTTTATGTTTTCATGCTGGGACAAAGAGCAATGTGAATGTAATGCTGGAAGGTCCACTAAGTGTGGAACTAAACCAGCCAATAATAATATCAATTCAATGAATGAAATAGAAATTATGGAGGATTGTAATTTCGTTAGATAATGAAATGATAATTCAATAATCTTGGACTTTGAAGCTATTTACCAGTCAATTTCAAAAAACAATATTTTTAACATGGGTGTTGGCAGCTCTCCTAATGTACTAACGCCTGCTCTATCTGTCTGTCTCACTGTGTGTGTGTGTGTGTGTGTGTGTGTGTGTGTGTGTGTGTGGTGTGTGTGTGTGTGTGTGTGTGTGGTGTGTGTGTGTGTGTGTGTGTGTGTTCCAGCATGTCCCTCCTGAGTCAGCAGCCTTTCCTGTCTTTGGTGCTGACGTGTCTGAAGGGTCAGGATGAGCAGAGAGAGGGCCTCCTCACCTCCCTCTACAGCCAGGTGCAGCAGGTAAGACACCATCACCACCTCCTTTCCCACCGAGCTTCAGCAGGTGGTTTAGAGACTATTCCAGAGTTTTTTTTTTACCAGTTTATTCAGAGTACGTGGTAAGAGCTTTATGACTAGTCTCTCAGTAAAATAAAGCAATTTGGTCTGTTCTGTTAGAGCTGTAAGTTAAAGTAGTAGTAGTAGCTATGACTGACCTGAATACATTTAAGTGATTAAACCCACTTTCTGGAATAGCCCCACTTGAGCACCTGCACATGGCTGATCGCTGCTCTTTCTGCTTCTCCAGATCGTGCACAACTGGCGGGAAGACCAGTACCAGGACGACTGCAAGGCCAAGCAGATGATGCACGAGGCACTGAAGCTCCGGCTCAATTTGGTAAGGGTCAATGGGTTCAAAAACTGCAGAACTGTTAAAGGGAGTTGGAAAATTAGCTTATTTCTCGTTATGTACACTTACAAAGTTCTCAGTGCCTCATTTTGAATGTCGTGGCCTTTGTTGTACTACCGATGGAGTGTGGAGTTTCTTCAAGCTGTTTTAATGGTTTAATAATAGCGTAGTCTTCATGCTTCGTCTAAGGGCACCTACCGCTTCCATTGTTAGCCTTCTGGGACAAACAGTAAAAAATTGTTAAGTTCTGAATGCAACAGGCTAAGTCAATTTTGCTCCTCAGCAAACATACCAACTTGGTATGATGTTTTAACGTGCCAATTTTGATTTTACACCGAAGTTCTCCTTTAAGTGCATTTCCAACTCAGAATATTTTGCGCAACAAATAAGACTTATTTTATGTGTTCTTTATGCATCACAAAGATTTTCATTGTTACAGTTTCCTCATTGCCATGTTTGAGATTTTTTTGACAAATTGTTGTCGCCACCAATGTTGAGACCAAAACTACACCTTCCCCATGTCATGTGACAACAGGTGGGCGGGATGTTCGACACAGTCCAGCGTAGCACGCAGCAAACTACAGAGTGGGCCGTACTTCTGCTTGACATCATCAGCAGTGGGACTGTGGACATGCAGTCCAACAAGTGAGACACCTGCTATCGCTCTTCATTTCACCATTACATTACATTACACTTGGCAGACCTTTACACTTTTATCTAAAGCAACTTAGAGTGGAGAATGCAAATCAAGCTACATCATTAATGAACTGCATGTCTGTACATACTGTGGAGCTGATATCATTATCTCTCTGTCCATGACATAAGGTGTCACTCACCTCAACACTATTTTTATTGTTTTACACTGACAGTCAATGAAAACTTTCTTTCTTGTACTTTTTTACTGTGACCTTGCATTTTAATGATTTTTTCTGACCTTTATTTCACCTTGTGTGACTGAATAATGTGTCATATTTCACACGAAAACTGTTATTTTCTTAATGCGCCAAAGGAAATTATATTCATTTTTGAAAAGTGTTCTGATGCGTTTTCTTTGACTGTCAGTGTATTTTATTTATTTTTTATTTTTTTGTCCTAGCCCTACTATCTCTGTATTTATGGCTGTCTCTCAGACAGTCTGTCTGTTGCCTCTCTAGGCTTCATTTTTTATTTCCCTTACAAGGATTATTGACCTGTGTCTGTCTCTCTGTCCGTCTGTCTTTCTCTCTCCCTCCCAGTGAGTTGTTCACTACGGTGCTGGACATGCTGAGTGTACTGATCAACGGCACGCTGGCTGCTGACATGTCAAGCATCTCCCAGGGCAGCATGGAGGAGAATAAGAGGGCCTACATGAACCTGGTCAAGAAACTCAGGGTAACAGCCACAGCCCACCTACACTGGCTCTTCTTGCAATTTATATAACCGACAGCAGTGATGGGCAACCTGACTTCAGTTCCAACCTGATTTCCAGTGTGTCTGGACTGTTGGGTTATGCACAAATGGCAAATAAACCTTGAACTTTGACTTCAGAACCACATATTTACCACAGTTATTCACTGAATCAGCTGATTTTAGTTGGCACAAAGCCAGTTAGAGGAGTTGTTAGAGGAATCCCCTGTTCGCACTGCATTGGTAAAACCAGGTGATTTGGCATATGAGGTACTGCACTGTAGCTTCTGAAGCCAGTTTGCCCATCACTGATCTGCAGTGTCAGAAGGATGGTTTACAAGCGCAGTGGACAAGTAGTAGTTATTCAGGTTAACATTTCACGTAAAGGTATTTCCGATTTGGGTGGTGGTATTTTGCAATTGAGTTTCAGTATTAGGCATTTTGCATAGGTTTGAAAGTCACCTGTAGATGTCTGTCGGTGAAGTCCATAACAGTTTCCATTGGACTTGTTAATGCGCATTTTAGGTATTTAAATAAGAGATCGCAACTGGAAAAGCTGGAAATACTTGAAATGCGGATTAATCGTTGTGGCCTAAAACGGCTGTTACTGGGCCACTTGTTAAACCGAATTCCTATGAATGCACAAAGGCCGTCTTTCAGTTAAAATAGTGACTCCACAGAGTGGTCGGCAAAAAAAGTTTATTCTTATGGGACAACACAGACTATCTATCGATCGATCTATCCATCCATCCATCTATCCATCCATCTATCCAGCCATCGATCTATCCATCTATTTATCTATCCATCTATCCATCTATCTATCGATCTATCGATCGATCTATCTATCGATCGATCTATCTATCTATCTATCTATCTATCGATCGATCTATCTATCCATCTAAGTGTGTGCTGTTGGTGCGTGCAGAAAGAGCTGGGGGACCGTCAGTCAGAGAGCCTGGAGAAGGTGCGGCAGCTGCTGCCGCTGCCCAAGCAGACCCGTGACGTCATCACCTGCGAGCCCCAGGGCTCCCTCATTGACACCAAAGGCAACAAGATCGCTGGCTTTGAGAAAGAGGTACGCACACACTCTTTCTTCCACACAAACACACACACTCTTTCTCACTCCCCACACACACACACACACACACACACACACACACACACACACACACACACACACACATTCTCACTCCCACACAGACACACTCGCACAACAAAGGGCTCAGCTCATTTTCTAGCCATCATTGGTTTCCACAGTAACAACTTAACAAGCTCGGGACATTTGGGGACATTTTTAAATGGCTTCCAGCTACAAGGTCCCTCGAGGTGACGATATGTTTCACATGTTATAGGCTCCATGGAAACCAAAGCAATTTCTAGTCGCACAATTAAACTGATGCCAGTTTTCTTTTCAGGGTGAATTACAATTCCTAAAGCAGACAGAGTCCTTGGGGTTTCGGTTCAAAACATTTAAATGGTCAGATTCCATTTTTAAACAGCTGTTGCATTTATACTTGAATAAACACACACGTCTGGATAAGGATTTCTTTGATCTTGGCCATCCATGCACTAAAAAGCAAAGTGTAATAAATCGACAGCCAAAGGGCCATAGGGAGTTCTTGGAATTAGACTAAAAAATCTTCCATCGTTTCAGCAGAGTACTTGAAATGAAATACTGTTTCTCAGCAGCATTAAGCAGTGACTGAACAGTCATCTGGACAGAACAAGGACAGAAGCACGATTACAAAATCACACCCAAAATGATGTCACACACCACACATCCGCTCCTCTCTGTTTCTCCCGACCTCCACTTTTTCTCGTCAGCCTTTAGCAGTGTCTTAACAGTCAATAATAAATACTGAAAATAATCAATAAATAAAAGAAGTTAGAATTACAATGTACACTTACTCCTTGTCACACCGAATTCATTTTCAGTAATAATTATAAAATCATATCCATAATTATTGTCACCAGTTAATTGTGATATTGGTCACTTGATTGTTTAGTGAATCGTTGGAACAAATATATGGCAGGACTTTTATTTTGAAGCTGGGATGTCCACTTCCTGTGTCGCACGCCTGACATCCACTCCAGTCTGCCCTTCTTTCCCACGACTGTTTCTTATCAGCATTCATCAGTGTCTTAACAGTCAGTGATAAATAGTTTAAAAAATAAATCAAGAGACGTTACCTCTTCACCTCTTCTCAGACCCACCCCATTATCAGGGCCCATTTCCACCGCACTCTCTGCGTATTCAGCGCGTGGCCGTATTCTGTCCGTATTCGTTTAGAATGCACGTTAACAGATGAGACCATTTCCACCGCAAGCGTGTTCTGAGCGTATTCTGTCCCTATAGAAACCTATTGTATACGCCCACGCGCTGAACACGGCTACGTGCTGAACAAGGCGGTGGAAATGAGCCCTCAGACAGAACCACAGTCACAAAATCGCATTTCAAAATGATGTCACACACCTCACATCCTCTCCTCTCTGCCCCTCCTTCCCTCTCCCCCTCTCTCTCTCTCCTCGCCCCAACAGGGTCTCCAGGTATCCACCAAGCAGAAGATCTCCCCGTGGGACGTGTTCGAGGGCCTGAAGCACTCGGCGCCGCTGTCGTGGGGCTGGTTCGGCACGGTGCGCGTGGACCGCAAGGTCACCAAGTTCGAGGAGCAGCAGCGGCTGCTGCTGTACCACACGCACGTGAAGCCCAAGCCGCGCAGCTACTACCTGGAGCCGCTCAACCTGCCGCCCGAGGAGGAGGAGCCCCTCACGCCCGCGCCGCCCGAGCCCGAGAAGAAGATGGCCGAGGCCGTCAAGGCCGAGAAGAACGCCTCCGTCGTGCCCTCCGAGTCCAGCAAGAAGAAGTCCAAGAAGAAGAAGCCCTCATCCACCGCCAAGCCCGAGGTGGGTCTGCACAGGCTGGCAGATGCAACTCAAGTATGTTGGTTTTTCTTTGCTTGATTTTCTTTTTTAAATAATGTGGACTACTAGAATTTTCTACATGTGCCTTAGCCATAATGAGATGTTCCTTAAAGCAACAAGGCAGGTTCAGAGAGATGGATAGATACGTTATTCAGGCCAGTGGGGAAATTAAGGCATCCAGGAGTTTATACACAACATGCATTACAATACAAATAGAAGAAGGTAGAAATTACCTAGACTAGTATCTACTATGAATCCCAGAATACTAATAAGATGTAGTGTACTACAGTAGTATAACATAATAAGATAGTATGTACTAATAGGTCATTTTCTGGTTGATCTAATTGTGTCAGTTGGGGGTGGGGGCTGGGTGACTGCAGGCCACATTGCACTGTGTAACAATTAACCACAATGAAATGAACTGTCATCCCTCCTTCTAAAGAGATGTTTCTTTGCCCACCCTACAGAACATTACATGGACAGTATCAGTCTCTTTCTTCCTGCGTTCAATAATTTATTTGCTTGTGGTGTCAGGACTATCCTGGTCGCAACCCGGGAGTGGTGTCCTATCCCGGAGGAATGTCTCAGGACGTGATGATGAACCAGCAGAATCCCTACCGCACAATTGGCTACAATCAGCCCCCCATGGGCATCTATGCCCAGAACCAACCCCTGCCACCAGGTCAGTCTCTCCTCCCTCCCTCCCTCCCTCCCTCGCTCGATATCTCTGTAATAGTGTTGTACTGTACCATACCTCAAAGGGGACCTTGTATGCCTTTTTTTGTCCTAGGGTCTGCAAGTTTTTTTCATGTAGTATTTGCATATGGAAATAGTATGCAAAGTTTCAAACCCCACCATTATAGGCCAGAGGGAGTAGCTGGATTTCACAAAAATAATTTTCTCACTTGCCCAGTGTGAAAAAAGAAACTGAAGGTTTTACCCGCAGTAAAGGAGTTTTCAGCTCAGTCAGTCTGCATTGCGGCAGTGCGTGTTAGACTAGGACTGAAAGGCTTAACAACACGAGAAGGACCATGTTTTTGGTGACTGAAGCATGTTGATGTATTTTGGTACAGCCCAGAAATGAATGCTATGAGCAATGGCAATGAACATCCAAGGCCTTCTCTGGTGTGCAGAAGACCAACTACCATTACTTGTTCTGAATGGCTGGCTGCCATGGACAAAGCCCTGTTTGTTAGTTCAACATCTTTCTTTGCAGGATAGCATAAACCAGCATTCCTGGGAGCATTGTTTGTGTAAAATCACGTTGGTCCTTGAGCCATATGTTGTGTAATGGTGTTACCAGCTGTTACAGGCATTTGTGACATACTGTAACTGCTTTTGGTTGGTCAGTTTACTGTTAAACTTTAATGACAAATTTGGCAAATGCAAGTTTAATATAGTCAAGAAAGCTGCAACTTCTTCATAGGTGTGTAAATATCCATAATGTCACATACAGTTTAAAGAATGTGTCTCTGTGGTAAAGTTATTTGAAGCTGTGGTGTGTATAAATATATACTGTGTAATGTGTCAGCTGAACTGTGAGCTGTTCATATCCCTGCACTTTCCACAGTTTGTAATGTCACCTGCGTTACCTGTGTATGCTGTGTCTACTAGTTTTTCTTGTGAGGGAGGGATGTCTATTGCATGTTATATGTCAAGCTGTGTATGTGGGGAGTGGGAAGCTATCCATGGTCCAAGTCATGTTTGATTGCTTTAAATGTTTTCTACCTGCTGCCTGAAATTTAAAATGATGTGTGAAAAAAAATATTTCTTTATCTTTAACTAGTGTGACACTGCTGTTCTTCACCTTCACCTCTCTAAACTCCCCATGTGTTTTTGTCTTTAGGAGGACCAGGGTTGGAAAGCCCCTACCGGCCTCGCAACCCCACCAAGGTCATGCCCACACGGCCCAACTACCCCATGGTGCAGATGCCAGGCAGCATGGGGGGCATGATGGGCATGAAGAACGAACAGTTCCCCATCAACTACAAGCCGCAGCCGCCCATGGCACACAACCAGATGCTGCGGCAACAGCTGCAGGTCAGATTGGTGAGTCCTATGAGACTACCCCCCTTTCAGCTCCACCAATGGGTCAGTCCTATGAGACCAGCCTCCTTTCAGCTCCATCAATAGTGAGTCCTATAAGACTTAGACCCCTTTCAGCTCCACCAATGGTGAGTCCTATGAGACTACCCCCCTTTCAGCTCCACCAGTGGTGAGTCCTATGAGACTACCCCCCTTTCAGCTCCACCAATGGTGAGTCCTATGAGACTACCCCCCCCTTTCAGCTCCACCAATGGTGAGTCCTGTAAGACCTAAACCCCTTTCAGCTCCACCAATGGTGAGTTCTATCAGACTACTGCCCTTTCAGCTCCACCAGTGGTGAGTCCTGTAAGACTTAAACCCCTTTCAGCTCCACCAATGGTGAGTCCTATGAGACTACCCCCCTTTCAGCTCCACCAATGGTGAGTCCTATGAGACCAGCCCCCTTTCAGTTCCACCAATGGTGAGCCCTATGAGAGCAGCCCCCTTTCAGCTCCACCAATGGTGAGCCCTATGAGAGCAGCCCCCTTTCAGCTCCACCAATGGTGAGTCCTATGAGACCAGCCCCCTTTCAACTCCACCAGTGGTGAGTCCTGTAAGACTTAAACCCTTTTCAACTCCACCAATGGTGAGTCCTATGAGACTACCCTCCTTTCAGTTCCACCAATGGTGAGTCCTATGAGACAAGCCCCCTTTTCAGCTTCACCAATGGTGAGTCCTATGAGACGAGCCCCCCTTCAGCTCCACCAATGGTGAGTCCTATGAGACTACCCCCCTTTCAGTTCCACCAATGGTGAGTCCTATGAGACCAGCCCCCTTTCAACTCCACCAGTGGTGAGTCCTGTAAGACTTAAACCCTTTTCAACTCCACCAATGGTGAGTCCTATGAGACTACCCTCCTTTCAGTTCCACCAATGGTGAGTCCTATGAGAGCAACCCCCTTTTCAGCTCCTCCAATGGTGAGTCCTATGAAAGCAGCCCCATTTCAGCTCCACCGATGGTCAGTCCTATGAGATTACCCCCCTTTCAGTTCCATCAATGGTGAGTCCTATCAGACGAGCCCCTTTTCAGCTCCACCAATGGCGCAATTGATGCTGGGGTAACAGACTTCATGCAGTGAGTGATATTGTGCTGCCGGTTATTTATGTATTGGGGGGCCAAGCAGCGAAGCTGTCACTCAGTGATGGGAAAACTGGACTCCAAAGCTTTAATCCAGTACTGAATATTCCAGTTCAACTTGTTCTACCTGTGTGGTTAATACAGGTGATTTCACTGGTTAACTCTTTCACCTGGCTAAAAAGCCATCGTAATTAAGTGAATGGCTTGAACAAGTATATCATATTGGATTTTAGCTTCTCAAGTCAGGTGGCCCATCACTGGAAGATGCATAGTGAGTCTACCTTTTACTGGTCCTCTTAATGTACCTCTATAGTAAAGACTTTTGGAATTTGACACATTTACAAAGGACAGTTCCTCTGATTCCTTTCAGCGAGCTTTATGTTAGGGCTGAGTACGTCCCTAATTGATAACTTGAGTAAACCACACAACAAAGAAATTATATGTGTGATACCATTAAGACATTATCTTGTCTCTTTTCAGAACCAGATCCACATGAGACCAGTTCCCAACCAGCAGTATTCATCAATGCAGCCAACACAGGCAAGTGCTGACATCAACTTGTTTGAGTGCAATATTGACATACACATAATACCAGTGTCATAATTTGAGAAACGAGATGTATTGTTTGGAATATTGTCTTGTGCAAAAAATGTAAAGAACCATTCTGTTTCAAAATGTCTACAGGGCTACCCCAACTACACTCACATAGGGGGAATGCAGTCGCACGCCTCCCAGCCTGGCGGCATCGTCAACCAGTCGTACGGCAACCAGAACTTCCAGGGCAACCACCCTGGTACCAACGCAGGCGTGGTGGACCCCAGGCAGATGCCACAGAGGCCCAGCGGCTACGTTCACCAGCAGGCACCCGGAGGCTACCCGCACCCCATGCAGAACATCCAGAGGTGGGCCTTGTGTGCACTGCAGGGAAGATTACGATGTAATGTAGTTATAGTAGTAGTCATATAGTATAGTACTATTAGTTATTTTCCGTAACTACATTTTTGTTGCCACTCAGCCATTGATAATGATAATATATGTCAGATTGTATATTCCTACATGTACTGAAACACAAAATTGTCTACTTTATTGTCTATTTCTTATTATGACTTTGAAGACAGAAAGTGCTCAGTAACAGAGCTACAGTTCCTAAGTGTGTTTACAACTTTGCACAATTCTGTGCAGGCGATTAAGGCAGAGACGTTAATGTTATGGCATGTATCGTGGAACCAATGGGCTTGTTTGAAATAAACTGGCTGGCTAGCTGGTTTAAAGCAATGCATTCTGGACTTGAAATAGTCACGTTTTCAGACAATCTCCTCCGAACCTACCCATGTGGTATGGTGACGTTTAGACAGGATTGTCCAAAAACATCACTATTTTATTGCTTTAAGCCAGCCATTCAGCTAGCCAGTCATTTCTAACAACCCCAATGTCTCACCCCTTACCACTTAACATGACACAGACACATGAACACTAACGCAGAACACTAAAATAGGTTTGCTAACATGAACACTAACATTGAGCACTTACGCAGCGTGTGACCCTTCACCCCTCATGCCCTCCTCCCCTGCTCCCAGGTTCCAGCACCAGCCCATGCAGCAGTCGCAACTGCAGCTCCAGGGCCTGAGCCACATGGGCGGGCAGGCGGTGCACCCCACCATGCGGCCCAACCAGATGCTGGAGCAGCAGCAGGCACAGCAGCAGGTGGCCCAGGCACAGCAGCAGGTGGCCCAGCAGCAGCAGCAGCAGCAGCAGCAGCAGCAGCAGCAGCAGGTGGCCCAACAGCAGCAAGCACAGCAGCAGTTCCTGCGGCAGCAGCAGGCCCAAGCCCTCCGGGTAAACTGCCCCCACGACATGCAGCCCTTTTATCTATCGGCCACTCTCTTGGGTTTTTAATCCTACTAGTTTATGAGTATTTTTAAGAAAGTTTAAAATGTTCATAAAGCTTCTAATTGTTAGCTTATTATGTCCTCCCTTTGTAAGTCGCTTTGGATAAAAACGTCTGCTAAGTGTAATGTAATGTAACAATTGGCAGCGGAAGACCTTTGTGGTGTTTTCATTACAGATACAATTATATATTAGCCTGTTAGTAAATTGCATTGATCTAAACTTTAGATCGTTGCTGCTCCTGCTGATTGGTGTTTGTGTGTCTATCTGTCTAACTGCGGTAAATGACGACGAGCGAAGTTCTTTTTACTGGTTGTTTATTATGAATGTTGAACATATACAAGGACATACATATCTTGCATACCGTGAGAACTAAAAAAGACAAAAGCCTGAATTATATGATATTTAAAATTACACATACAAATATGGAATAATAAATGACAATATATACATACCTCATTGGCCGCTTGGCCAAAGGGAGTTCAGCAAAACTTATCTTTAACACTTTTGCACTTTACACCTTCAACTTAAATCTTCCTGAGCTCCACAGTGGCATGGCTTGCCATCTACCCACCAGGTGTCTCACTAACAACATTCCCCCCTGCAACACACAGCTGCTCCCAGTACACATGTACAAGGCCAACTGGGAAACAAAATATTCTCACAAAATATGAGCATACAAACAATCACAAAATATATGAAACAATAAAAATATTTATATAAACAAGAAAACATAAAATAAAAGCCTTCAACTGTCTGGCAGTTACAATACGTGTGTGTGCATGTGTGTATACATGCATGTGTGTGTTTACCCCTCTATCTGTGTCCCCAATGACAGGTGCAGCAGCAGCAGGCTCAGCAGCAGCAGGTGCAGCAGCAGGCTCAGCAGCAGCAGCAGGTGCAGCCGCAGCAGGTGCAGCCGCAGCAGGTGTCTGCAGCGCAGCCGCCTGCGCAGGCCCAGAACCAGGCCCTCGGCATGCAGCCGCTGCCTCCTCAACAGCCCATGGTAAGCCAGTCCAGCTCCACTCCCACAGACAGATGGGGAAGAAGGGGCTGAGAAACACTTGAATTAGAAACAATGTGAACTAGACCTCCGCCAGGGCAGCTCAGATCACCACCAAAATCTAATCATTTTTAAATTAGCCCATTTTTGACCTACCCTGAAAATTTCATCAAAATCCATCCAGTACTTTTTGAGTTATCTTGCTAACCAAGCAACCAAGCAACCAACAAACACCAATGATTGCATAACCTCCTGATGAAGGTAATTAAATGTAGTTCGAAGCTCATTAGTTAGCTAACTAGCAGTTATGGCTGTATGCTTAAAGGGTGGGCAGTATCTCTATTTGTTCTCAAGAACATATGGAATAGCCTACTGATGATGTTTCTTGATGTTTCATACTGGTGTATTTGGAATCATCCTAATTGTGTGTGTGTGTGTGTGTGTGTGTGTGTGTGTGTGTGTGTGTGTGTGTGTGTGTGTGTGTGTGTGTACGCATCAGTTTCCTCGGCAGGGTATGCAACAGACTCAGCAGCAGCAACAGACGGCAGCCCTGGTCAGACAGCTGCAGCAGCAGCTCTCAAGTAAGACCACACACACTCAACCCTCCGCCTCACTCCCCACATTAACACTCTACCCTCGGCCTCACTCCCCACATTAACACACTCTACCCGCGGCCTCACTCCCCACATTAACACACTCTACCCGCGGCCTCACTCCCCACATTAACACACACTACCCTCGGTCTCACTCCCCACATTAACACACTCTACCCTCGGTCTCACACCTCCCATTAACACACACTACCCTCTGCCTCACTCCCCACATTAACACACTCTACCCTCGACCTCACTCCCCACATTAACACACACACTACCATTAGCCTCACTCCCCACATTAACACACTCTACCCTTGGCCTCTTACTTCACATTAACACACTCTACTCTTGGTCTCACATCTCCCATTAACACACACTACCTTTGGTCTCACTCCCCACATTAACACTCACTACCCTCGGCCTCACTCCCCACATTAACACACACCACCCTGGGCCTCACTCCCCACATTAACACACACCACCCTCGGCCTCACTCCCCACATTAACACACTCTACCCTCTGTTTCACTCCCCGCATTAACACACTCCACCCTCAGCCTCACTTCCCACATTAACACACTCCACCCTCAGCCTCACTCCCCACATTAACACACTCTACCCTTGGTCTCACACCTCCCATTAACACACACTACCCTTGGTCTCACACTTCACATTAACACACTCTACCATTAGCCTCACTCCCCACATTAACACACACTACTCTCGGTCTCACTCCCCACATTAACACTCTACCTTTGGTCTCACTCCCCACATTAACACACTCTACCCTCGGCCTCTTGGGCTCAGGCCCCACATTTGCGGTGTGATGATGCTGTACCAATTCTAATACAGAGTTATTTGTGTTGTGGAAAAAAAAAACACCCTTTACTTTATTTTTCTATAATGCATGCACGTTTTCCTGTTTCTTTGTCTTAACAGATACACAACCTGGACAGAACACAGGCACCTATTATTGAGGGGAAGCGAGACTCTGTGTGTGTGTGTGTGTGTGTGTGTGTGTGTGTGTGTGTGTGTGTGTGTGTGTGTGTGTGTGTGTGTGTGTGTGTGTGTGTGTGTGTGTGTGTGTGTGTGTGTGTGTGTGTGTGTGTGTGTGTGTGTGTGTGTGAGGGCGTGTGTGTGTGAGGGCGTGTGAGATCATGTGTTCCTGGGTGTTTCTGTCAAGGAGGGAGGGGTGCAGATGTGGACATGGATGAGAACCCTGCAGCGCATCACTTCCTGTGCCGTGGGAGACTTGGAGGTCTCGCTTCGAAAGGACTGTGCTTGGTGGTTCACCGTACGCTGATATGACCTGTAGCCTGTGTACAGTGCTCCGCATGGGCCTGAGTCCAGCTGACTTCACTTCAGACATGTAATTATGATCTCCAGGGAAGCACTCTGCTGTGAAGTAGTGATCATGGAGTATACAATGGAAGAGTCTATGTAAAAAAAAAAAGATGCGCAAGAAATTATAAGAATAATGCAATTTTTATTTTATTTCAATTTGTACAATTTTTCAGTTTGGTGTATTTCTCATTAAAAAAATCATGTCTGTTTTTATGCCTTGGTCTTTATTTGCACCTCATCGGTGTATTTGGTGATCTGCCACAACATCTGCCTTCAACAAATCACTTTGCTTCTTAGTTAGATGTAGGGAAAGATTAGGATTTATGGTTGGGCTTGATTCAACCGTGTCTGGCACAGAATTTTACATGTTTTTTGCATTAAGCCACTTTGTGCAGCTAATACTGGAATAGAAACGGTGAGCGTAATCCACCTGGGCAAACAAATTAAAGTTTGCAACCTTTTCTCTTTAAAGTAGTTTCCTCACAGACTCTCTTAAACATGGCCACCAATTTGTATTCATCTTGCATCCACAGCTCTACTGGAGCACCACCAAGTAAATTATCTGCCACTTCTAAGATTGATGATGTTACTTTTATCAAAACATAAAGTAATTATAAACTTTTTAAAATACTGTTTGGTGACGGGACTTTACGTTTATTTGTGTGTTACCTTATTTATGGTGCTGCAACCAACTGAAAACTTGCACATGAATCAAGATGGATGAAAAGTGGGGAAATTTGGAAAGCTTTGTCTGTGTCCTTCTTTCTGGGTGCCACTTTTTTGTGGGGTGACTACAGGTTCCAGCACAAGAATGGAGTGTCAGTCTGGTATTTGTGCTGTCAGTCTTGCAATTTTTTTCAGGTACTATTGTACATTTCTTGAACCAATGTGCGAACACCACCATGTAACCTGCTGGAAAAATACTTTATGCCTTAACAGTTGTATTTATGCCAGAATGGAAATTTCTTGGGAGTGTATTTATTAAGGCAGTCAAAATGCTTAATTTTGATGCCAATGTAGAAGTGAACCTCAGAAAACGTGCTAACCTATCTTCACTTAAAACTTCGTCTACTAACTCACTGAAAAATGGCTTAACTATATTCCATGTCTTAAACAACCAATACATCCCGAGATGTTTTAGAAAAAGTAATGCTTCATTTGAGAAGCAGCACTATACATTTTGATGTGACAAAATGTATAAAGCAGATACCTGCAGATAGTATTATAAACTCAAAATGTAACTCTAAATGTCTGCATTCCTTTAACATTTCATAATGTAGATATGTGACTGGATGATGTGGTGCTTGAATAATATGGCTTTTGAGATTTTTTTCCCTGAGGAATAAATCAACGAAGAAAAACTAAAATGTAATGTCTGCTTCCACCTAGGGGTCATGTTGAAATCTGCCAGTTAATGGCCACAATGACCTTATAATAATGACGAATGCACACTTTTCTTTTACAACAAACGTTAATGGCTGCTACAAAGCAGAAGAGGCATGAAAAAGTGACTATTATTATTAGCTAAACGTTTCTTTTCAGCACCACATGTATCAGTAGTCGGTCAGATGGATTTTAAGATACTAAAATAGTAGTTTGTTGTTCAGACCATTAGTACTGAGAATTAGTTTCATCACGGGATCACGGATTCATGATTTGAATCGACTTTGCCCAACATTTCCATCTAGTGGCAGTAAATGGAATATTATTTAAAAAAAAATCTAGATATTTCAATTCCAAGAAGATTCACAACCTTTCAGAATAAAAATATTTTATGCATTGACTAAAGTATTACACAGGTACAAATAATACACATAATGATACATATAACGTCTAAAAATTAATGAACAAAAACAAAATTATAGTCCTACATGTAAATGTATGTATCCCAATGTAAATACAAATAGATTGGTTAAACATATTTTAAACTGATTTTTCTTTCTTTCTTAATCATTCATGAAAGCCAATATCCCATATCATCTGCAATCCAAAAAGTAAAAAAAAAAGTAAAAAAGCTTCAGAGACAGAAAGCAACAGGGTGTCACACAGGCCATACTGAGCCCTAAAGAGTAACAGCACTCAAGTCATGAGTATATAAATGCATACAAACACAGAGACATGTACATCACTTAAACCATGAGCATATACAGTATCTCACAAAAGTGAGTACACCCTTTAGCAAAAATGTGCTATATCTTTTCAAGGGACAACACAACACAACACAAATGAAACTGATATGTTTTTGAGTAGTCAGTGTACAGCTTGTGTAGCAGTATTAATTTACTTCTTCTGAAAACAATTTTACACAGGCATTTTTGTATAAATAGCAGGCCACAAAAGTGATTACACCCTGAATGATAACTGTACATACCATTCAACCATGAAAAGCCGCTTGTTCAATTAATAATTTTTGTGTTTTTGTCTGCTCAACTGGACCATACAAATTTGTGTCATGCGTTAGAGCTATTCATTTGAATGTTTTGGCTATAATTGCCTATAATTCTCTCATATTATCCACTGGATGACCAACATGGCTCCTCGTGGCAAAAAAGAAAACTGAGGATTTGAGAAATGGAATTGTTGCTTTACACAAGGCTATAAAAGATCAGCAACACATGAAATAAGCAACATTGTCAAGGCCGAAGTCATGAAGTGGTTTTCCAAAATGGGTGCATAGTCAGAACAGGCACTGACAGGGTCAGTCAAAGAACTTGGGTCCACACACTCATTGTCAGATGCATACGTTGGCTTCACAAAATAAATGCAGCCAGCATTGCTGCAGAGGTTGCAGAAGTGGGAAGTCAGCCTTTCAGAGCTAAAATAATATGCCACAGTACAACAACTCTGTCTGCATAGTCGTCCTCCCAGATGAAAGCCTCTTTTAAAGCTTGAAAAAGCCTGAAAACTGTTTGCTGAAGACATGCAGTCCAAAAGCATGAATACCTGAAACCATATCCTGTGGTCTAACAACAATAAGATAAACTTTTTTGGCTTAAATGGTGTTGGGCACATGTGGCAGCGGCCTGTTTAACAGTATTATTATATTATAATTGTGCCTTGCCATCAAGCCCAGTTGTGGTAGCATCATGGTTTGGGGCTGCTTCAATGCTGCCAGCACTGGACAACTGAAGTTCATTGAAGGAATCCTGGATTCCAATGTGCTATGGCATTCTGAAGCAGAACATGATGCTCTCCTTTTGGAAACTGGCACACACAACAGTTTTTTCAACATGATAACAACCCCTAACCCACCTCCAAGATGACCACAGCCTTCCTAAAGAAGTTGAAAGTGAAGGTAATCAGCTAATCAGTGTTTCATAATGCTATAGGCTATGACATTTCACACCATTATATGACTGAAAGTTATGCAGGAGTCACGTTAAGCTAGAAGCTATAGAATGTCCACGGAAAAGAGGACCATTCTGAAGAGACACAAAAGCAAAAAAAAAAAAAAAACAGTAAAAGAAAATGTATCATTGCAGAGGTGGTTGCAAACAAGCAAAGCAACAGGTGAGGCAGAGACATTATGATAGAAATGACTACAGAATCTCTACAGAAGTACAGGGTTTAGCAATGTGACACACGTCAGAGAATCAGCCAGAACAAGGTTTAGAGGTGTGTGTTTTAGTTTCAGTTCAGTGCCTCTTCGCTGTGGGCCAAATCACATGTAGTTTGCCCTTCGTCTGTGGGCGAGCAGGAGCACGCATGTTATGCGGTCGACTCGCTGGTGTCATGCGTATAGTCACAAACCCTGTGCTCCTCTCTCGGACTAACCATCTGATTCTTTCTAATGTGCACGGTCCAAAACAATGAAAAGGCCAGAGTAGTAGTAGTTTGTATTTATAATGCCTGCATTGCAATTAACTAGGTATCCCTCCTGTCTGTATCGTATATGTAATCTATCTGCATGTCACAGTTATCTAAACGTTTACCTTGAACCATCATTACTGTATTTTAAAACCCTGACTGCCTTGGGTCCAGCTTAACCCTTTTAAAAATTGGCTGCGTTCTTAATTCAACTCATTCCTCTTAGGGTGTACATGAATAGCTACTTGTTTTCTTCATTTTAACCCAACACGTTACAAGTACTACTGGTGTTGATATGTTTGTTGAGAGTAACAGCATGACAATTTCCTGTCCCTCTTTTTTTTAACAGCCAAGTTTGCTTTAAGACGGGCAAACCAAAAGAAGCCATCTACCACCTGCGGGCGTGTACCACATGCGGAGGAAACGCGGAGAATATTGATGTCGTGTATCTGACATTAGGTTACAGTTTGGTGAGTATAAAACAACGTCAAGTTGTCCACCTTTAAAGAATGCACATTTTGTCTTACTGAATCATGATACTTGTTTGTGTGCTACTGTTATCACCGCAATAAAAAATAAATCAGGTGTTCTGCCAGTTTAGACCCATAGGGGCTATTTTTATTCGGTGGAGTGAAGTTTTTGTAGGTCAGCATAGCAATATTTTGATGGCATTATATGCAGTAATTTGTTTGTGTAAGTGAACTGAACATGTTTTCAAGCTACAATTATAATCCTAATATTGTTTTTGCCAGTGTTTTCAAGTTGTAATCATGTATCTCATATAATAATAATAATAATAATAATAATAATAATAACAATAATAATAATTATAATAATTATAATGATGATGAGGATAATAATAATGATATAATTTAATCCTATTTGCAGTGTGCGACTGGTCAAAAAAAAAAAAACAGAAGGGGATGTTTTTTTTTTTGTTATTCGTGGGAAAAAAACATTGTAATCAGCAATGTTTTACTTTTAGCTTTTGTAATCAATCCCTAAAATGTTGTCACCGTCGGCAGTGTTGACTGTTAATTTGGCTGCTTTGGTTGAGTTTCCAAGATGTATTTTTCTGACTGATCAGGCAATAAAGAGTTGTGTCTTTATTTAAAATTGCATAAAAAACAAAATGAACAAAATGAATGAAAACTACTACCATGCTCTTCCCTTAAGAATTATGATAATTGCTCATTATTCATACTTAAATTGCTCTTCCCCTAAAGATGAAATTCCTGTTTGAAAAAAAAAAGTATCT
The DNA here is from genome assembly GCA_027475355.1 of Coilia nasus. Taxonomy (NCBI): domain Eukaryota; kingdom Metazoa; phylum Chordata; class Actinopteri; order Clupeiformes; family Engraulidae; genus Coilia; species Coilia nasus. The sequence goes on along the minus strand of CM050202.1, from coordinate 9,527,521 downwards.
GTCTGAATCATGCTGGATATGTGCACTTTAGACCTCCTTCCACCAGAAATACATTGTGGTGGTATCACCACTTGTTGCATGAATCTGTGCTGCACCTCAGCTCTTATGTACAGAATGAGGAACAGGAATATAAACATTGAAGAAGGAACTTGTGATACAGTATGCCATTTTATGTCTGATATTTGATTTCAATCAGACTTGCAAACAGTTATCCAAGTATAGTAAACTCAGATATTTTTTCAGGTTTGAGTTAATTATGAACAAATAAAGATACATTATTATATAAATTATTATATAAATTATTAACATAATTAAATTATATATTGCATAGGTAATGTATGGCTTATACATGTCCTATCCTAGATAAGTAAAAAAAACATGGAAAACCACTTTTTTTATACTGGTCACTTTACATTTATTGTGTAATTTGTCTAGCAGTCGTCTAGAAGAAAATCATTTTTATTATTTGCCACTGCTGCAAAGGCAAAGTATTTGACATACATATCTACTCTCCAAATTAGGAAACTTTCATATTTTATTATATCTTTTGCATTTGATCATAATGTTTTAGCTTAAAGCTTAAAAAACACTTTATCTGGTATTTCCTGCTCATTTCTTATTTCCTGTAAGTCGTGTGATGACTGCAAAAGTAGGTTACACAGACTGTCACATACACAAAACCACAAACCTCAGCCTGCTAGACACAAAGAGAGAGAGCGAGAGAGAGAGAGAGAGAGAGAGAGAGCTCAGCCTTAAGAAATATTTTTTCAAAAGTTATATTCAGAACTGAATGTCGAATTATAATTAATAATCCTTGGTACAGTTAGAAAGATAAAAGATTTCATTTACAAACAAAAAAAAAACATTTGTGGAGTGTGGATCTCCTGCACATAGATGTCACTGAGAGAGAGAGAGAGAGAGAGAGAGAGAGGAGAGAGAGAGAGAGAGAGAGAGAGAGAGAGAGAGAGAGAGAGAGAGAGAGAGACATTACATTACATCATTACATTACACTTAGCAGACACTTTTATGCAAAGCGACTTAGAATATAGGACTTCCCTCTGAAATGAATCGAGGTCAGGCCTTCATCCCTTTCTCCAGTTAGCTGTTTGTGACATGTTACAAATGAGTGCTCTTGCCATTCTGTAGAGTCATGGAGAAGAAAACAGAGTCACCTACACTGGGCTGTGTGTCCGTGAAGAGTGGGGATTCAAAACCTGACTTCAGCGAGGAACAGCCACTCTCTGAGCAAAGGTATTTTAGCTACTCCCACAATCTCATCACCATGCTATTGGACTTACTCATCTTTCAATATTGTTGTCGTAATTTTTTACACTAAAGAGCCAGCTCAGCCTTAAGGAATATTTTTTTAAAAGCAATATTCAGAACTAAATGTCAAGTAATAATTAGTAATCCATGGTACCCATGGAGTAATCCATGGTCAATCGAGCTTGGGTTTAAATGTTCACATGGCAGCAGGACCTGTGGCTTGGAGAGATAGACTGATATAGCGTTTGGCCGATATATTAAGGCAATATTTAGCATCGGCCAATATCCACGTAATATTACGCTGATTTACACAAATTGGTGAGCACAAAGCGAGGCTGAAGTGTTTTCTGAAAGGGGCAATGACTGTTGCCCCTTAACATGGCTGAATATTATTTTGTTAATCCTGTACCAGAAACAGCAGCTTTATTATGACTTCTGCCCATGACTGATGGCATCATCAGATAAATGACTGCAACTGCAACAGAAATATTTGGGGAAATAATGAAAATATACATTTATTTATTTTTTTGTGATATGAGTAAGATAGTTTGTATGTTCATGCATAGACCCAGGGAGGTTCCAACGTTTGCAATGACTGGGTCATGGATTTTGCAGAATTATAGTCAGGTGCATGATCAACCAATTACAGGAAATTGGTTGTATATGTCAGGAACCTTACATCCACAGGGGATCTGTGGTTAGTTCTTCAAGATGTTTGGCGCAAGCTACTAGCCAAGTTCCTTCAAAAACTCTATGGAAGTATACCTAGAAGAATTGATGCTCTTTTTAAGGCAAAGGGTTGTCAAGCCAAATATTGATTTCATTTAGGTTTCTCTTTTGTTCAGTCACTGCATTTTGTTAATTGATGAACATAAATGATTAACACTTTAATTTTTGAAGGCAGCGTTGACAGCGTTTCTTTCACACCTTCCTAAAACTTTTGCACATTACTGTATATCAGTTGATATAAATATGTATGTAAAGTTACATACACAAATACACAAAATCATAAAAAAATAAATGGCCAGTAATTATTTAACTAATGGACTAAAACTAAAAAAAAACTAAAAAGTGAACTCTCCTTGTCTGAAATCTCTGTCTGCTTTTACCCGTCATTCTCGCAGGTGCTCCAGGAAGAGAGCAGGGTCTGCTTTCTCCAATGTCTTGTCTATGTGGAATGATCTTTCAAAAGGATCTGCTGTGTCCAGTGCTCCATCCATGAGGAGTGATCGATCCAAAGGTCCCCCCCCTGAAATAGCGGAAGGGAAAAGGTAGGCAGTAGAAACATCAGCACTCATCCCCCAACTGAATCCCACAGTGGAGTTCAGCTCAGTTGAGCTGGTGGGGTGTTTACATATGTAACTAGTTCACCTTCATGAAGCTCATGGGAAGATTGTAATGTGAATCTCGAGGAAAGAGTGGACTTGGGGTGATAGGGGAATCACCTTCTGAAATCTCTGTCGGTTTTTATTCGTCATCCTACCACGTACTCCAGGAAGGGACCGGGGTCTGCTGTGTCCAGTGTCCTGTCTAGATGCAGTGACCTTCCAAAAGAATCTGCTGTGTCCAGTGCCCCATCCATGAGGAGTGATCGATCCAAAGGTCTCCCCCCTCAAGTGGCGGAAGGGAAAAGGTAGGCAGTAGAAACATCAGCACTCATCCCCCAACTTAATCCAGTGCAGTTCAGCTCAGTTGAGCTGGTGGGAAGTTGACATATGTAACTAGTTCACCTTCATGAAGCTAATTGGAAGATTGTAATGTGAATCTCGAGGAAAGACTGGACTTGGGGTGATAGGGGAATCACCTTCTGAAATCTCTGTTTTTTTCGTCATCCTACCACGTACTCCAGGAAGGGACCGGGGTCTGCTGTGTCCAGTGTCCTGTCTAGATGCAGTGATCTTTCAAAAGAACCTGCTGTGTCCAGTGTCCTGTCTAGATGCAGTGATCTTTCAAAAGAATCTGCTGTGTCCAGTGCTCCATCCATGAGGAGTGATCGATCCATCCATGAGGAAGGTCTCCCCCCTGAAATGGTGGAAGGGAAAAGGTAGGCAGTAGAAACATCAGCACACATCCCCCAACTTAATCCCACAGGCTGAGCTGGTGGGGAGTTTACATATGTAATTAGTTCACCTTCATGAAGCTCATTGGAAGATTGTGGCACCACCTTTTTGACTCTATGTAATTATTTAGTTCAATTCCATATTACTAAAATAGAATTGCAACATTTGAACATTCAAAGATGCCTTAAAGACATTTATAAGATTTTTTTTGCATACCTAAAATGAAAGTAGTGCAGAGATTGTCTATACGGAGCTCTTAAAGTGACATGAGAAAATGAAAATGAAAATAAAAGGTTTCTGCTGCACATGGAAAGTTGGTGGTGCTCACCAGACACTGAATGTAGCTAGTAGCTCTTTTTTGTTATGTCATAGCGCCAAGAATGGCTGCTTTGTTTTGCGCTCCTCATCTATTTTACTGATTTTTAACTATTTTACTATTTATATACTTTCTTTTAAACCAAAAGTAACTGGTAACCTTCGGTATGACAGAAAACATTACTGCCATAAAATAGTCATTGACATAACTCAGAATAACTTTATATAGAACCAGAATAACAGAATAACTCATTCATCTGCATGTATCAAGACTATTCCAACTCAGTCACCAGCAGTAAGTAAGCAACATCACCATGTGGCTGCAGGAATGTTCTATAGGACTCTTTATTACTAATGCAGTTTTGAGCTGTTTTACATTGTTACGGCCATGAGAGGGCAATATTGAGTCTGGTAGGTTGCAACCCACCAAGTCATCTGGATCCAGGCATCCTATTAAAAAAAAATACTGCAGCCAGATGATCTGGATCACCACCAAAGTCTAATCCATTAGTTTTTGAGTTATCTTGCTAACCAACTAACAATAATGAGATAACACCAACTTTGCATAATGTAAAAGTAATAATACAACATTTGTAATTTTTCAGTATTCACACCAAAGTTTTTCAAATATATCAAACATATCCTTCCCTGTCAAATAAAGAGCCAAAAACCCTAATAAGTGGTATATTGAGGTCTGGAGCCATGTTCACCATCCTCATCCTGAGGAACTCAGTTTTAATGTGACACTATCCTAACTTTTATCACTGGTGCAACTGTAAAAGAACAACAAACTGTGAAAGTCACATTGAAATGCTCCAAATACTTTGTAAGTTATAGATGTTTGAAATTCATGAAATCTTCAAAATAAAAAAAATGGTATTTGTTTAATTAAACGTTTTAAAACATAAGATGAACTCATTCTTTAGTCACAATACTTGTACCTTTTCCATAAAGCAAATTCTGTGTCTGCACCACTGTACTCACATTACATTTGTCGGTAACGTAGTAGTGTAACTACAGTTACTAATAGTGCATATATGCTGATTACTAAACTTCCCCAGTGAACAGTCTGACCACAGATATCTGAGACGTATTCTCTGACCCTCCCCCAAAATCCTCAGGTGCACGCTTGCACAATAGTCGCGAGACATGTCCACACGCAACTGTCGGTGATTGTTAAATTCAGGGAAATGGCTAAGCCGTCTACCATAACGTTCGGGGGTGGAGATATGCTCATTGTTTTTAATGTGGCCGTTGAGAGACATTGTCGAAGTTAAAGTGCAATGGCTTAGGGAAGAGGAGAAGAGAGAAACAGTGGGAATTGTGCCGTGTCTTGTTTTGCACCGTGATGTGGAGCCGGTTGCACAGCAGAATCAGATACCTGCCGCCATACAGCACTGTCGACAAGAAGGAAATGTTTGCTTTTGATGAGACAAATACAAATCGGTTGTCCGATTAAAGTTTTGAAAGACTTCTCATGCAGTATGATCATTGCTTTAGTGGGGAGCACTCCCATTGACTTAACAAAGTGCCTTTGCAGACTATACCACGCCAATTAAAACATGTTTACCCTGACATCATCTAATGTGTCTAGATGTCCAGAGGTTTTTTATTTAGTAACACGTTATGGTAGAAAGGAGAGCAGTCCTTGTTAAATATAAACCATAATCTCTAGTAGTTGGTTTCTGCACTGGTTATGATTTTCAAGTTGCTTCCAACTATGCACTTTGGTGCTAGTGGCAAGTAGAAAAATATAATTGTGAGTAATAGAAGTGGAAAGAGTATGAACGAATAGGGGAAAAGCCAGAACATGGAGTGCAGGTGGGATAGTGCAGTGGTAGCACTTGAGGTCCCCACCATCAAGGTGGAAAGTTCAAATCCCAGCCTGTTCAATAGCCCACTTCCTGTCTTTAATTAGTCTAACCTAACCTAACCTAACCTAACCTAACATAACATAACATTTGTTGGATCCAGAGTGCAGGTGCTGATGTATATTATAAAAAATACCAACACTAAGGGCTCATAAGTGAAATATATCTAACAACAAAGTGTCTTCAGCCAGCAGGCAGACCAGTGGTTACCAACAGCAGAAATGTGGAATGCAGGAGGGATAGTGCAGTGGTAGCACTTGAGGTCCCCACCATCAACCATCAAGGTTGAAAGTTCAAATCCCAACCTGTTCAATAGCCCACTTCCTGTCTTTAAGTAACGTAACGTAACGTAACGTAACGTAACGTAACGTAACGTAAGATCCAGAGTGCAGCTGCTGAAGTATAAAAGTATTAAAAAAAAACTACCAACACTAAGGGCTTATAAGTGAAATATAACAATTGCCGCAGGTGTCTTCAGCCAGCAGGCAGACCAGTGGTTACCCCGCTTTGCTGAGCTCTAAAAGCTAAGCAGCTGTGGGGCTGGTCACAGCTTGGATGGGAGACCTCCTAGTTGCTGCAGGGAGGGTGGGTGGTGCAGCAGGTAGGGGGCGCGCTTCTCTCTAGCTCAACAAAAAATACACTACTCCCAGCACAGTGATGGGATCCTGGGCTGGGAGATGTTGCTGCCTTACACATGGGCAGTTTGTTATTCCTCTGGCATGTGTTGGAAAATGTGAGAGATGGTGTCTTACAACAATGGTCAAGTAATTTAGATTGAAAGGGTGTACTAAAAAATTGTAGTGAGTCATAGAACATCCATCTGTGTTGTACATTGACAAGTTGTGGTAAGGTATTAGTGGTTGTCTTTGAACATGCCAGAAAGTTGTGTTTGGTTAGATTTGTTTGACTTTGCCAATAACTAACTGAATATCTGCTCAACTTGAGCGTCTTGAAGCATTGGTCACGTCGGTTATGTAGATTGAATAGTCCAACATCTGGTGTCTTCAAACATTCCTATCTAACTCTTTATCTGTAACAAATGTTCTAAACTGTCTCTCATTTTCCAACACATGCCACATCAGCGGAATCACAAACTGGCCATGTGTCAGGCAGCAACATCTCCCAGCCCAGGATCCCATCACTGTGCTGGGAGTAGTGTATTTTTTTTTTGCTAGAGAGAAGAGCACCCCCTACCTGCTGCACCACCCACCCTCCCTGCAGCAACTAGGAGGTCTCCCATCCAAGCTGTGACCAGCCCCACAGCTGCTTAGCTTTTAGAGCTCAGCAAAGCGGGGTAACCACTGGTCTGCATCCAAGCTGTGACCAGCCCCACAGCTGCTTAGCTTTTAGAGCTCAGCAAAGCGGGGTAACCACTGGTCTGCCTGCTGGCTGAAGACACCTGCGGCAATTGTTATATTTCACTTATAAGCCCTTAGTGTTGGTAGTTTTTTTTAATACTTTTATACTTCAGCAGCTGCACTCTGGATCAAACGTTACTTACGTTACTTTACTTTACTTTACTTTACTTTACTTTACTTTACTTTACTTTACTTTACTTTACTTTACTTTACTTAAAGACAGGAAGTGGGCTATTGAACAGGCTGGGATTTGAACTTTCAACCTTGATGGTGGGGTCCTCAAGTGCTACCACTGCACTATCCCTCCTGCATTTCACACTTCTGCTGTGGGTAACCACTGGTCTGCCTGCTGGCTGAAGACACTTTGTTGTTAGATATATTTCACTTATGAGCCCTTAGTGTTGGTATTTTTTATAATATACATCAGCAGCTCCACTCTGGATCAAACAAACGGGTTGGGTTGGGTTGGGTTGGGTTGGGTTGGGTAAACTAATTAAAAACAGGAAGTGGGTTATTGAACAGGCTGGGATTTGAACTGGCAACCTTGAGGGTGGGGAATCTCCAGTTCTACCACTACACTACCCCACCCCTCCCGCACTCCACACTTCTGCTTTTACCCACATCCATATCCTCTCTGCTGGCAGCACTATGAATGTGAAAAACACACAGCAGAGAACACAACCTTTGTGCTAGACAGAACAGCACCCCCTACCTGCTGCACACCACTCACCCTCCCTGCAGCGACTAGGAGGTCTCCCATCCAAGCTGCGACCAGCCCCAGAGCCGCTTAGCTTTGAGAGCTCAGCAGAGCAGGGTAACCACTGGTCTGCCTGCTGGCTGAAGACACCTGTGGCAATTGTTGTTAGAAATGATTCACTTATGAGCACTTAGTGTTGGATTTTTTTTTTTAAATATACATCAGCAGCTGCATGCTGGATCATACAAGCGTTAGGTTAGGGTTAACTAATTAAAGACAGGAAGTGGGCTGTTGAAAAGGCTGGGATTTGAACTTTCAACCTTGAGGATGGGGATCCCCAGTGCTACCACTGCACTACCCCTCCTGCATTCCACATGGTTGCTTTTACCCACATTCATCCAATTTGAAATTGGATGCAAATTATAGGGGAGGAGAAATCACCCTACCTGGCCTTGAACCCAGGTCTACAGTGTACCAAACGCATACTTTTGGCACAACACCAAGGAGTCTGGCTTGTTTGCATTGTAGTCAAAGTTTAGTTCCCCGGACACCTGGGGAACCTGGCTACAAATGGTGTCAGAAGTGGGATGGCGGGGTAACCACTGGTCTGCCTGCTGGCTGAAGACACCTGTGGCAATTGTTGTTAGAAATGATTCACTTATGAGCCCTTAGTGTTGGAATGTTTTTAAATATACATCAGCAGCTGCATGCTGGATCAAACAAATGTGTTGTTAGATATATTTCACTTATGAGCCCTTAGTGTTAGTATTTTTTATAATATACATCAGAAGCTGCACCCTGCATCAAACAAACGTTAGGTTAGGTTAGGGTAAACTAATTAAAGATGGAAGTGGGCTATTGATCAGGTTGGGATTTGAACCTTCGACCTGGAGGGTCCCCAGTGCTAACACTGCACTATACCTCCTGCAGTCCACACTTCTGCTTTTACCTACATTCATCCAATATAAAATTTTAGCAAAGGGGAGGAGAAATCACCCTACCTGGCCTTGAACCCAGGTCTACGGTGTACCTAACACGCACTTTTGCCACAACACCAAGGAGTCTGGCTTTGGTGCTGTAGTCAAAGCACGTTTAGTTTCCCAGAGACCCGAGTTTGAAACCAGGCAGAGTGACTTCCCCTCTCCTTTGCTACAAATGGTGTCAGAAGTGGGATGGCTTGCTGTGAGGTCATCGGAGGTGCACCCATTGTGTGAGTGGTATGGGGTACCCCCAGGTTAGGTTGACCCCGGTGTGATGGAGTGACCATCACTACAGTTGTGGGTGTGCGTTGCCACACCAACGAGCCTGACTCAAAGTGCACATTTGGAGACCAAAACCATTATTATTACACTTAGCTGATGCTCTTATCCAGAGCTTTAGTTACAGTTTCTGGAGCAGTGTAGGATTAGATGCTTTGCTCAAGGGCATTTCAGCCATGGGTAGGGCAGAATTCAAACCTGCAACTCTCTGATCCCAAGACCAGCGCCCTAACCACTAGACCACAGATGCCCCAGCTGGGGTGCCTTCCCCTCACCTTTGCTACAAAAATGTAAAGCAGTTGCTGTGCACTGGATCAGACACACATATAATTCTTAGGGTAAACTAATTATAAAGCAGGAAGTAGGCTTCTGTGAACATGGTCATGTGGTGACACAGACACAAGCACCGATCTCTGTTTCTGGATTGGACAGATCCTATGGCTAGCATTGTAGGCGCTGTGTGCATAGCGGTGCCATTGTAAACAGTGCTAGTACACCTATAAACAAGTGGCTGTCAATGGGCCATATACACAACATTTAAAAAAAAAAAAAACAGTTCTTACATGCAGTAGTTTGCAGTTGTTTCTTGTCGCTGCCATGATGAAAGTCCAAACAAGTCGATTGTACTACCTCTGCTCCTATTTTTCCAGCTGGTTCGTGTTCATCAATCGACATCGAGTCTGGACTGTGAGAAACAACTAAAAACAGCTGCATGTAAGAATTGTTTTCTTAATAAACGTGTACACTTACAAAGTTCTCAGTGCCTCGTTTTGAATATCAGGGGCTTTGTTATACTACCGATGGAGTGTGGAGTTTCTCCTGGAGTTACCAGGTGTTTTTCATGGTTTTAAAAATAGCATAATCTTCATGTTTCCAGTAAGGGCGCCTAGCACTTCCACTGTTAGCCTTCTGGGTCAAACAGTAAAAAAGACTAAAGTTCTAAATGCAACAGGCTAGCTACATTTTGCTGCTCAGCAAGTATAATGTTTTAACATGCCAATTTTCATTTTACATCGAATTTCTCTGTTAACCGGTCATGTGTGTGTGTGGAGGGGGTCGTGTGTGTGTGTGTTTGGGGTCATGTGTCAGTTTTTGGGGTCATGTGTGTGTTTATGGTTGTGTGTGTGTTTTTCAGATTATGTGTGTGTTTGTGGCCGTGTGTGTGTGGTCATGTGTGTGTTTGGGGTCGTGTGTGTCTGTGTGCGTGTGTGTTTGGAATCGTGTGTGTGTGTGTGTATCGGTGATGCAGAGTCTAGCCAGGAAGAACAAGTGGGCTCTTTGTGTGTGTGTGTGTGTGTGTGTGTGTGTAGCGGTGATGCAGAGTCTAGCCAGGAAGAATGAGTGGCCTCTAGACAGGATGAACCTGACGGTTGACGTCACCAAGAAATTCAAGGAGGAGCTCAACCTGCCAGGCAGAAAGGGAGCCTATGTATACGGACTCTACATGGAGGGTGTGTGTGTGTGTGTGTTAGTATGTATTCCCACTCAGATTTGACTTGATCTAGGCTAGCGTAAACATGAACAAAAGGATGACAACATTCTTTAACTTGGCAAAGCTGCTGCTTCTAGTTGCATAGTAAATGAATCCCTGAATCGATGACATGATGAAGCAAATGTACATATAATGCATAAATATGATTGACAGCTCAGGACTGCAAAGGTGTGGAGACGAGCTGAGATGTTTGTGTGTTTCCTGCTTGTCCTTGCATTATTAGAGGTGCTCGCATACATGACGCAGGTGGCACCAACACTTCCTGACAATCTCACTTCCTGTTACTGACTCTCACTTCCTCATCCTGACACTTACCTCCGCATCCTAATAATCTCACTTCCTGCTATTAACACCTACTTCCTCATCCTGACAATCTTACTTCCTGCTACTGACACCCACTTCCTCATCCTTCCAATCATTTTATTTTTAATGAGCGCTGTTATGAAGTTAGCGTGTTTTAGACTTTTGGCTTGTTTTTTTTTACAACATAAGCCTACCAGCAGTGCAATACTGATGTGACCCTGTGCAGCGCTCTATAGATTTTCACTAACTTTATGGTGTAGCCTGTTTTCATTAAATGGCATGAAAGAACAACTTCTCTTAAATTTTGCTCATTGCAATAGGAAATTATGTGTTTTGCTCAAGGCTGTTGATGAGTAACGCAAAGTAATTAATGAGTTACTTTCCATAAGGAAGTAATGCATTACATTTTTTAGCACTAGGGAGTAATGTGTAATGGATTACTTTTTTTGAGTAATGACCCCAACACTGTGCACCACATTTCAAGCCAATATGAATACAAATGACACATTTGTGAGACTCAGAACTCAAGACAAAACTATAGCAAAATCAACAACAACAGAATGAAATTTCAAAAATGCATAGCTCAAAAAGTATTTGGAATAGGACTCTATCTATTTGAAGTTTGCATACAATTAGTTTTAGGAAAATCCATTTTTTGAACTGGGAGGGCCTGGTTGAGTTGGCATGGAATAACCTATATGGCTCTTCTCAGTGATCACACTGAATATAGTTTAGATGGGTGTTTTAGGTGATGGACTTCTTACGTAAGATGTAAATTGTTATGTTGATCAGATACAGGCTCATCTACTCCCCTCTGTAGTGGTGCTGTGTAACAAATTGGAATGCAAAACCACCAAAGGCAAAAAAAATCGTATTCCAAAGGCTTAACAACATTTTTTGAAGTAAATAGCATTAACCCTTAAAGCTGCAGGAACTGTTCTGTCGTGTTAGTCAGTCATGGTAAATGCTAAAAAATGTTGAGATCAGAGAATGGAAGTGGTCTTACATTGTGCTTTATCCTTTATCAACAGAAAGCAAGAGATAGGATGTGAACACGATACCAGTGGTCAGGATAAGCAACGGGATCTGCCTCATATTTTTGAGGTAAGGGATTCTGGATGGTAAGCCTACATCTACAGATTTTTAATGTATTATTCATGCTGATGTTTTCATAATGGTTTGGACCTACTGTACTAAACTGTATTCACCAGTCAATTGTACAAACCAACATAACTACTACAACATAACTGTGCTGGCTATTACAGACATACATACATACATAACTATATTAATATGACATCTCACAAAATGACACTGGAACTAATGCAGCAGACTAAGGTATATTAGACTAATTTAAACATTAGACTGTCGAAAGCAACATAAAAAGTCAGATTGTAGGACTGTTGGCACACTTACCTATTGGAATACGGTATATATATATAAATATATATATGTGTGTGTTTTCCTGGAATATTATATCAATTTGGTGTATTGTTTAAACCCCATGTGCCAGATATTGGAGTTGCTATCTGCCTTGACTCTTCCACTCCAACATTACAACATAAAAATAAAGTTTAGTCTTTATACTCTGGGTTTTCTTTCAGTCAAATACTTTACATCCCCTTTTATAGCCCTATTATTTATTTACTTCTCTATTTATGCATTTTAATTATTGTTAAACTCAATGATGGTTGGGTGAGTAAAATATTGGTGTGATACACCCAAAACCTTTTCAAGGTTATATAATTCATAGGTGGCGCTGTGGTCCAAAAGAGAATATACTCCAGGCCATCTCGAGTGATGATTTGCCCCTCACCAATGCTTTTTAAAAAAATATATAATATTAAAAAGCCACTACCCCTACTGCCTACTTTTTAGCGACCTACCTGTGAAATTCATCATGAAAAATTACAGATTTCCATTCTGGTAAATGCAATTCTTCTGCACTGATCAGCATTTGCAAGGCAGTGTTTCCAAACACTGTGTTGGAACATGATGTTGCCTCTAAACTGAGCTTTAATTAAGCGCCCTACTATCAGAGGTATTTTAAATTTTAGGAATGTATATTGGCCATGAAATATTGCACTAAAGTAGGGATTAGCCAGTTACACCTAAACAAGTAGAACATACTGTAGCTGCAGTACAGTAAAGAAGCTGCTGCATAAAGTGTACAATACTTAAAAAGAATATCAGACCAGTTCTGACCCTGATCGGAAAAGACATGGCAGGCTAGAATTATATATATAACTTCGCCTATAGTTTGAATCACTGCACAGTCATGCAATTTCAGTGTGTATAGAGGGTGATTCAACATTGCTAAAGTGCAACATGATGGCATTTGAGATATTTCTTTATCACAATTTTCTCCAATGACCAGCCTGACCAAATGTGCTGGGAATTAAACAAAGACCTGTGTCTACACAATTTCCAGAAACAGAACTTCTATTCTGTACTGATCAGACGAGCACTAGGATTTTTCATAGGAAGCCTAAACATGTTCTCGGATTATAATAGTGAATGCAGCTCTAAAGGGCCATGTGTGCTGTGTGCTTTAGGTGCTCGAGGAGAAGATCATCACCTTTATGAAGAAAGAGCTGCAGAGATTTAAGCAGATTCTTAGTCCAGACTGTCAAGAAAACTTTGAGATGAAAGCAGAGGATGAGGGCAAGGCCAGAGAAGGAGTTCTCCAGGTGGTACTACACTTCCTCTGTAAGATGGAGCAGCAGGATCTTGCTGACAAATTAAATGAAAGTAAGAATTCTTTCTTCTTCGTTACAGTATAAACATCATTTCATTTCATTTCATTTGTTGTTAAACTAGATAAGCTGAATGTAGTTTGCCAAAATGACTTGAAAAGAAATCTCAAGAACAAGTACCAGACTGTGTTTGAAGGAATAGCCAAACAAGGAAAGATCTACACAGAGGTCTACATCACAAATAGCCTGGCTATCGCGACTTGTCAATGTTCTGCGAGCATTGGTCTGCTTGGCAGCTGTGTTGTAAACCCATGTCTCAGAAGGCGGGCTTAACCCGCCTCTTTCAAATGCCTCTGTTTGCTACTGGACGAAGCTTCAACCAATCACACCCCTCTGTCCTCTGGTGTATACGCAGCGAAGGAAACAGCTTGATCTAAACAAAAACTAGTAGTAGTGCCTTTTTGAAATGCTCGAATTTCATTGGCGCCCATTCCAAGGCGCGAGCAGAAATGGTGTAGACAGGCAGCTTGGCCAGACTGACTTCCTCGCGAAATGCAAATGCAGCGTCACAGGCAGTATTGGCACGCCCAGGCTACATCACAAAGGGAGGAAGGGGGAAATTAAATGAGGAGCATAAAGTCAGACAGATTGAGTCCAGATCCAAGAGACTAGCTGGACAGCAGAAAGCAATCAAATGTGCGAACATCTTTAAACCCTCACCTGGTCAGGGCAAACCATTCAGAAGAGTTCTCACAAAGGGGGTTGCTGGCATCGGAAAAAACTATCTCTGTGTGCAAACACATCCTGGACTCAGCTGAGGGAAATGAAAACAAAGTGTAGGCTACCGCTTGTAGACCTGGACCAGTAAAATAAGCACTAACATCTACCTAGGCTCGGAAGAGAGGTAGATAACTTACAAAATAGTAAACTAGAATAAAACTGTAAGTTGAGTTGTTAACAACAGTTAACACATTTATTGATTACACAATGGCTGTGCAATCCTGCACAGCATTTACCTTTGGTAGAGTGGAATGAACCGAAAGAAAAAAGAAGGAAGAGCTCTTCAAAATAACAACCAAAAGAACCAAAAGAATTCAGTCTTTAAACCTTTTTTTTCACTGATTGTTTTAGAGTCAGTTCCTCGGAATTGGAGTGTGTTGATCAAACAAAAAGCAAAAAGTGTACATCCTTGGATGTGTGTGTGTGTGTGTGTGTGTGTGTGTGGGTTAGTGATCCAATGACTGCTTGTTACAGTAAGGAAACAGTACAACTCGCTAATTAGCTTAAACCAAGTAGCGTAACAAGTGCCACGCTTCTCTCAACGTTCAGGGTGACCTACTCTACAGTCCACGCTGTCATGTAGCACCAGCGAACTAGAGCATTCCCTACTTCTATTCAGATTAACACAACGATACAGAATGTACCAAAGTGGCTTAAAACATTACATGCATTTGTAACTGTGATAATTCATACTAGAATTCATAATGAACATAACAATTCTCAATATTTACTCCGACTGTTTTTTATAGGATCTTTCTTCTCAGTAAGCTTTATGTTAACGTGGCTAAAAAGGACTGAATTAGCAGGGTAGAAAACGTGCTCAACTAACCGGAGTTCTCAGCAAAATAAAACTCGATTATATAGTCTTGTTTCTTGCATTAAACTTGGTTTCGGGTGTAGGGCGAAACGTAAAAGACTAATTGGACTGAAAACATTAAGGTTGAAGAGTGTATTTTAACTTTTCACAATTAAAAGGAAGGAGATCAGCTCAGTTGATCAACACTCTCCGGCTGCGTAGTGCGCCATCTACAGGCAGCACTCATTTTACATCCCAGCAAACCCATTTTCATTGGGGTTACAAGACATCATTTCATCTTCCCAGTGTGCTTTCGGGAGCTCAACCTTATGACAGACAAAGACCACTCTTTGATGGATCTTCTTCACAACTTTTTTTCTCAGACTGTGGTGTAACCAAAGAAGGATATGCTGCTCTGGCCTCAGCTCTCAAATCAAACCCTTCACACCTGGAGGAGCTGGACCTGAGAGGAAACGACCCTGGACACTCTGAGGTGAAGCTACTCACTGATTTACTACAGGATCCTGACTATAAATTCAAGAGACTGAGGTAAGAAGACTTCAAAGTGCATTTATTAGTAAGGGATCATAGCATTAATAAAACAGTTTAAAATCTCAGTGGTTCTGTGCTCAGTTTAGCTTCCAATGCTACAGTTTGGTTGATGAAAGGACAATAGTGCATGATAAATCTATTATTGTAGAAGAAACAAGATCAATGGTATGTAAGTACTGCATATCTGTGTCCTTTAAAGCAGCACTATGCAACTTTATGTTCAGTTTTGTTTTTTCTTAACGGATCTCCCCCTAGTGTCTCCAAGTAAATGGACACTTGTGAAAACTGTTTTCCCTTCCCCTCACCATGTACATATTTTTCAACTCAACTGATCAGAGTAACCGGCGAATACAAAAGTAGTCATGTCCACCAAGGTAAGTAAAGTCAGAATTTTTAAAGAATTTAACGTGATCCTGCTTCTCGCGATATTCAAGACTTTGTGAGACTAACGGTGTTGGGATGGACACCCAGGTATTCTGTCCACAGACAGCAGGGTGGCCGAGAAAGTCTTTACTCACCTGGCAATGACTCATTTAAGCATCTACTGACTTATGAAGGTGATTAACTCGAAAAAGTTGCATAGTGCTGCTTTAAAAACACTCCTGCTGGTTCAAAGTACATCATTCTAACCACTCTAAGCATCTGTCATTTTAGCATCCACTTTATCATTCTAACTGAACTGAGAGCCCTCAGGTTCTAAGGAGCAATACTAAAACATATAAACAGACAACTACTAAGTTAATTTCATCTCTGTAGCGAAGGGGAGGAGAAGTCACCCCACCCAGCTTCAAACCCAGGTCTCCAGGGTACCAAACAGGGGCTCTGACCGCAACGCCAAAGAGCCAGGCTCAATGGGACGGTAGTCAGAGTACACCCACAACTCTAGTGATGGTCACTCCATCACACTGCCTTCCCCTTCGGGAGGCGCAGCCATGCGCTTCACACACTCAGGTGTCCCTCACGCATCTCACACCATATTTCTCCCATGCAGGGTGCCCCACATACTGATGCTTCACCCATCACTGGGGTCCCTCACACCAGGGTCAAACTAACCCTGGGGTCCCTCATATGACTCACACACAATGGGTGGACCTCTAATGACCTCACGGCAAGCCATCCCACTTCTGACACCATTTGTAGCAAAGGGGAGGAAAAGTCACCCCACCCGGCTTCAAACCCAGGTCGCCAGGGTACCAAACAGGGGCTCTGACCGCAACACCAAAGAGCCAAGCTCATTGGGATGGCAGTCAGAGCACACCCACAACTCTAGTGATGGTCACTCCATTACAATCTCACTTTCTTTGCAGGCTGTTGAAGAGTGATGCAGCAGAAAAAGCCTGTGCGTATCTGACTTCAGTTCTGGGTAGAAACCCCTTAGTCCTGACAGAGCTGGACCTAAGTGAGAAGATACCAGGAGACTTAGGAGTGAAGCAGTTCTGTGCTCTACTGGAAGATTCACACTGCACACTCAAGAAACTCAAGTTAGTGATTTAATGTGTTTGTTCAATATGTTATATGAGAAGTGTTCTTTTGTGTTTATTTCTGATGTTAGAGCAGAGATAATCTGTCATTCGCCTTAACTGACAACACTATGTAACAATTTACCTTATTTTAAATGTAACAGAAAAGGCTACATAAACTAAATGAGGAGATATCAGTAATACACATGGATGTTTTCTGAGTGTGTATGCGTATGTTTGTGTTTGTGTGTGTGCGTGTGTGTGTCTGTGTGTGTGTCTGTGTGTGCGTGTCGGCAGCTCGTGAACAAAGGATGGGTCGAGGCTTACTCCAACTCACTTTATTCTGACATAAGACACAAAAAATAGGACATCAAATGCTTTGCAGCTGCACATACATGTACATGGAATCTCCAGCATGGAAAGTTTTTTCCTGTGCTAAAATACAAGTACAGCCTAATTTCATTTTCAAATGTCGGAGTAACTGCATAAACTCTAGTGTGATCGTATAGAATTTAGAATTTACACATCATTGAAGAGATCTGATAGAAATGGAGCTATTTTATACAGACAAGCTAACATTCTACAACAACATTCTATAATGAATTGACAAGGCTTTCGGTCGTAACATTTCCCTGCACAGCATACAGCATGCAACTGACAGTAGCTAACAAGAAATGGAACGTAGCCATCCTGTGCAGACAAGTATGTTTGACAATGTTAATTATCAAACAAAGCGTACCTGACATAAGACACAAAAAATAGGACATCAAATGCATTGCAGCTGCACATACATGGAATCTGTACACAGAATGTTAAAGACAGTCATGAACCAGCAATACAACAGTTGGTCAGCAATGACTGAGTAGCAAATTCGTTCCATGTGGTTAGAAAGATAACTCAAAAATAAAGGTATAACTTTAATAAAGGGATTATCTGCAACTTCGTGATTAGACAGTAGTATTACTTATAACAACACACTTGATATCCACTCATCCACCTTGATATGCACAGCTCTATAATACTAAAAATAGAAATATATGTGCCAGCATTAGGCTGAACTTACCTCCAGCATGGAAAGTGTTTCTCTATGCTGGGGCAAGTGCCGTGTGCAAGGTCAACTGCAGCTGCAGAACAACACCGCCAGGTCACCCCAAAACCACAATAAAACTATATCAAACATCTATTTTTGAAAAAATTTCAATAGCCAATTTTCAACTCTGTTACATGTGCTGAAACACTTCTTCCTGTCTAAGGCCTTGTGGGTGAGGGTGTGTGTGTGTGTGTGTGTGTGTGTGTGTGTGTGTGTGTGTGTGTGTGTGTATGTGTGTGTCTGTCTCTCTGTGTTGAACATGTATGTTTCTCTGTGTTACTGAGTGTCCTGCTCTCTTTCTCTCTCTCTACAGGCTTAGGTCCTGCAGTATAACAGAAGAAGGCTGTGCTGCTCTGACTTCAGCTCTGACATTAAACCCCTCACATCTGGTAGTGCTGGATCTAAATGATAATGAACTGGGAGACTCAGGAGTGAAGCAGATCTCTGCTCTACTCAGGAATCCAGACTGTAAACTACAGAAACTGGGGTAAGTATAAGTATATGGGGTAATTATATTTGTATGCAGTGACAGTATTTTGAGTTTATCTACTTGAAAAGGGGAAATGTGCTTGGTAATTTGGAAATGTTGGATATGCCTACCTGCGTAAGGCAGTTGTAGATATTTAGGTTACGCCCAGTAAATCTGAGATAATTCATTTGGTAGCCAAATGTCAGGTGTCAAGACCTTGGTTGGATAATGATGTTTGACTGATTTCTAACACATTTGTATTATTGGAAACATTTTTGTTTGCTTATTAGTTCATCTTGGATTATTACGTTGATTTTGTGAATGTTTTGGATCAAATAAATGGAAAACTGTTTTTTTAGGTGTTGGAAGTGCGTGTAACATTAACCTTAGTGCGTGCTCCCCACGGCCTTAGATGGAACTCAAGCAAGGAACTTTTTCAAAAAGGCCGATACAATGTGTGAGGACGCAGACTAAACACACCATTAGAATCCTCATGGAAACATTCAGATTCTGATACTAGACATCTTATAGACACTAAAAGAAAATGTTTGTGTGTGTGTGCGGGGGGTGGGGGTAAGTGTGGGTGCATGTGTCTGGGTGTCTGTGTGTGGGCAATTAAACATCTCTTTCTTTCTATGAGGTCATGGATGTGTGTGTGTGATGAACATGTATGTTTCCCTGTGTTACTGAGTGTCCTGCGCTCTCTCTCTACAGGCTTAGGTCCTGCAGTATAACAGAAGAGGGCTGTGCTGCTCTGACTTCAGCTCTGACATTAAACCCCTCACACCTGATATATCTGAATCTGAATGATAATGAACTAGGAGACTCAGGACTGAAGTTGATCTCTGCTCTACTCAGGAATCCAGACTGTAAACTACAGAAACTGTGGTAAGTAAAAAGACAAAGGGCTGTTTTTTTTCATGATCATGTACCCATTGTCTAAAGTCTGCTATACAAGTCGCTTTGGGGGCGGTCCGAGACAATTTGGTATTTTGATGACGGGAAAAGTGAACATTGCACCTGGCGCATGGTTCAAAAGGTCTGGACTTAAGTTACCTAATTAATCATAGGTGTGTTCGGGGCGTAACATGCAATACACCAATCATTCGCTTTAAAAGACAGCCGTGCTTCGTCCATGGCCTGTTACTATTACGATGGCAGATTTGCCTAGACGTCAAGAGCGTTTTTCTTTGGAGGAGACTGATCTGCTCGTGAGCAGTTAATCATCGGGGATGGAAGAAACCCATCAAAACCCTCATTTGTTATTTTTCTTTGTTCTTCTTCGTTTGTTACTGAGTATCCTGCTCTCTCTCTCTCTACAGGCTTAGGTCCTGCAGTATAACAGAAGAGGGCTGTGCTGCTCTGACTTCAGCTCTGACATTAAACCCCTCACACCTGATAGAGGTGCATCTGAATGATAATGAACTACGAGACTCAGGAGTGAAGCAGATCTCTGCTCTACTCAGGAATCCAGACTGTAAACTACAGACACTGTGGTAAGTAAAAAAGCGAAGACTGTGGGATGAAGCAGACTAAACTCATGGAACATTCAGATTCTGATACTAGACATCTCATACACACTAAAACAATGTGTGTGTGGGTGTATGTCTCTAGGTGTCTGTGTGTGTGCAATTAAGCACCTGTTCCTTTTGTATGACCTCATGGATGTGTTTGTGTGTGTGTGTGTGTGTAATACACATGTATGTTTTGTTTTGTATTACTCAGTTTCCTGTGAGTGTGTATGTGTGTGTGCATGTGTGACTGTGTGTGTGTGTGTGTGTGTGTGTGTGTGTGTGTGTGTGTGTGTGTGTGTGTGTGTGTGTGTGTGTGAGAGAGAGAGTGAGTGAGTTTGAGTGTGTGTTTGTTTGTTTGTGAATTTGGGTGTGTGGGTGTGCGTCATAATAGTTATGCCTCTGTGTGTGTGTGTGTGTGTGTGTGTGTATTTGTGTGTATGTGTCATAAATGTTGTGCTTGTGTGTGTGTGTATGTGCATGTGCATGTGTGTGTGTGTTTGTGTACGTGTGTCATAATGGTTGTGATATGTGTATGTGAGTGTGTGTGTGTGTGTGTGTGTGTGTGTGCGTTTGTGTGTGTGATGGACATGTATATTTGTCTGTGTTATTGAGTGTCCTGCTCTCTATCTCTACAGGCTTAGTAACTGCAGTATAACAGAAGAAGGCTGCACTGCTCTGACTTCAGCTCTGACATCAAACCCCTCACACCTGATAGAGCTCCATCTGAATAATAATAAACTAGGAGACTCAGGAGTGAAGCAGATCTCTGCTCTACTCAGGAATCCAGACTGTAAACTACAGAAACTGGGGTAAGTGGAGAGAAAAAGAGTGTGTGATGATGCAGACTAAACACACCATTAGAATCCTTGTGGAAATATTCAGATTCTGATATGTGTGTTGTGGGGTGTGTGTGTGGGGGGGTGAGCATGGGTGTATGTCTCTAGGTGTCTGTGTGTGTGCAATTAAGCATCTTTTCCTTTCTATGACCTCGTGGATGTGTGTGTGTGTGTGTGTGTTATATGTTTGTCTATGTTACTCAGTGTCCTGCTCGCTCTCTCTTCAGGCTTCATAACTGCAGTATAACAGAAGAGGGCTGTGCTGCTCTGACTTCAGCTCTGACATTAAACCCCTCATACCTGATAGAGCTGCATCTGAATGATAATGAACTGGGAGACTCAGGAGTGAAGCAGATCTCTGCTCTACTTAGGAATCCAGATTGTAAACTACAGAAACTGGGGTAAGTAGAGAGACAAAGAGTGTGTGATGGCACAGACTGAGCACACCATTAGAATCCTCATGGAACCATTCAGATTCTGAGATGTGTGTGTGTGTGTGTGTGTGTAATAATGGTTGTGCCGGTGTGTGTGTGTGCATTTGTGTGTAATACACATGTATGTTTTCTGTGTT
This sequence comes from Coilia nasus, assembly GCA_027475355.1. Classification (NCBI taxonomy): domain Eukaryota; kingdom Metazoa; phylum Chordata; class Actinopteri; order Clupeiformes; family Engraulidae; genus Coilia; species Coilia nasus. The sequence goes on along the minus strand of CM050202.1, from coordinate 9,506,136 downwards.
ACTCAGTTTCCTATGTGCGTGTGTGTGTGTGTCTGCATGTGTATATGTGTCATCATGGTTGTGGGCGTGTACATGATTGTGTGTGAGTATGTATGTAGGTGAATGTGTGTGTGTGTGTGTGGGTGTGTGTGTCTGATAATGGTTGTGTGTGCCTGTGTGTGTAATGGACATGTATGTTTTTCTGTGTTACCGAGTGTTCTGCTCTCTCTCTCTCTCTACAGGCTTAGGTCCTGCAGTATAACAGAAGATGGCTGTGCTGCTCTGACGTCAGCTCTGACATCAAACCCCTCACACCTCATATATCTGAACCTTAATAATAACAAACTGGGAGACTCAGGAGTGAAGCAGATCTCTGCTCTACTCAGGAATCCAGACTGTAAACTACAGAAACTGTGGTAAATAGAGAGACAAAGAGTGTGTGATGATGCAGACTAAACACACCATTAGAATCGTCATGAAAACATCCAGATTCTGATACTAGATATGTCATACACATTAAAAGTGTGTGTGTGTGTGTGTGTGTGTGTGTGTGGGTGTATGTCTCTAGGTGTCTGTGTGCATGCAATTAAGCATCTCTTCCTTTCTATGACCTCATGGATGTATGTGTGTGTGTGTGGTAATAGTTGTGTGTGTGTTTTTGTTTGTGTATGTGTGTGGGTGTGTCATAACTGTGGTTGTGTGCGTGTGTGGTTGTGTGTGTGTGTCATAATGGTTGTGTGTGTGTGTGTTTGTGTCATAATCGCATAATCATTGTGCTTGTGTGTGCACGCGTGTGTGTGTGTGTGTGTGAGATGAACATGTATGTTTCCCTGTGTTACTGAGTGTCCTGTGCTCTCTCACTACAGGCTTAGGTCCTGCAGTATAACAGAAGAGGGCTGTGCTGCTCTGACTTCAGCTCTGACATCAAACCCCTCACACCTGATAGAGATGCATCTGAATGATAATGAACTGGGAGACTCAGGAGTGAAGCAGATCTCTGCTCTGCTCAGGAATCCAGACTGTAAACTACAGACACTAGAGTGAGTAGAAACATTTTGACATTCTGCTTGTAGTATGGAATGGTGGACAGAAATGGATGGTGATATTTCTCTCACCGATTTTAAAGATTTTACACTTCCACTGACAGAAGAGAGAATGTGTGTGTGTGTGTGTGATCACTTGTGTGCGTGTGACCCCTGCTCTCTCTCTCTACAGGCTTCAGTCCTGCAGTATAACAGAAGAAGGCTGCGCTGCTCTGACTCCAGCTCTGACATTAAACCCCTCACATCTGATAGAGCTGCATCTGAATGATAACAAACTGGGAGACTCAGGAGTGAAGCAGATCTCTGCTCTACTCAGGAATCCAGACTGTAAACTACAGAAACTGTGGTAAATAGAGAGACAAAGAGTGTGTGATGACGCAGACTAACACCATTAGAACCCTCATGAAAACATTCAGGGCCAGTACGTACATTTGCGAATGCAACGTATTTTGCGCCGTCCTCAGTTCACAGATACCGCACGTTGTCTTGATTTTGCGTGGTATCATGCTCATCACGTATTGTAATTAGCTCTTTAACCCGCCCTTAAACGTTATTAGCAGTGCTTAAAAAGGCACAATTGAACTGTGATCATTTTCATGCCTTTACAAGTGTGCGTGTGTGTGTTTGTGTGTGTGTGTCATAATGGTTGTGACTGTGTGTGTAAGTGTGTGTGTGTGTGTGTATATGTATGTGTGTGTGTTAATGGTTGTCTGTGCATGTACATAAGTGTGTGTGAGTATGTGTTTGTGTGTGAATGTGTGTCTGTTAATGGTTGTGTGTGTGTGTGTGTGTGTTAATGGTGTGTGTGTGTATGCGTGGGTGTGTTTATGTGTCATAATTGTTGTGCTTGTGTGTGTGTGTGTGTGTGTAGTCATAATGGTTCTGTCTGTTGTAGTATATGTGTGTGTGTATGTGTGTGTGATAATAGTTGCGAGTGTGTATGTGTGTGATGAACATGTATGTTTCTCTGTGTAACTGGGTGTCCTGCTCTCTGTCTCTTTACAGGCTTCAGTCCTGCAGTATAACAGAAGAGGGCTGTGCTGCTCTGACTTCAGCTCTGACATTAAACCCTTCACACCTGATAAAGATGGATCTGAGTGATAATAAACTGGGAGACTCAGGAGTGAAGCAGATCTCAGCTCTACTCAGGAATCCAGACTGTAAACTACAGAAACTGTGGTAAGTATAGAGACAAAGAGTGTGTGACAAAGCAGACTAAATACACAATTAGAATCCCCATGATTCTGATACTGAATTTGTCATACACACTAAAAGAATGTGTGTGTGTGTGTGTGTGTTGGGGGGTGGTTAAGTATGGCTGTATGTCTCTAGGTGTCTGTGTGAGCAATTAAGCATCTCTTCCTTCTTATGACCTAATAGGTGTGTGTGTGTGTTTGTGTGTATGTGTGTGTGTGTGTGTGTGTCATAATTTTAGAGCTTGAAGACATTTCACCTACTGTAGTCACCTGGCTCACGACGACAATTCACACACTGTTGTTGGCATGATGTATGTGTCATCAACCACGCAGTTAGTGGATAGGCACCGTACCCTAACAGCCACTCATCGAGATGGGGATCCCCCTCGTTATATCCCAAAGCGTTATGAGCCCATAAAATAGCTTTTCAGCAATGCAGGACTGACTACCAACCAGGTTTTTCTCAGACTTGTTTTCTGCGTCCTTATAATATCATCTGGTGAGCTTTGTGCCAGACCACACCTTTTCTTTTCGCTAACACACCCGCAAACACGGACTCAGTGTCGTCTCCTATGTAGACAACGTGCATTTTTACTGGAAAAATATGAACGATGCACTGGCACAGAATAGTAATGACAGCATGCGCATGTTGCGAATGCACAGTGCGCCGCGGCATGATAGGGCCCATTGTGTGTGTGTGCGTGTGATAACAGTTGTGTGTGTGTACGTGCGTGTGTGTGAGAAAGTGTTTGTGTCTGAATGTGTGTGTCTGATAATGGTTGTGAGTGTGTGTGCATGTTGTAATAGTTATGCATATGTGTGTGGGTGTGTGTATGTGTCATAATCGTGCTTGTGTGTGTGTTTATGTTTGTGTGTGTGTGTGATTGTGTCATAATGGTTGTACCTGTGTGTGCGTGTGTCTGTGTGTGTGTGTGATAGAGAGAGAGAGAGAATGTGTGTGTGTGTGACATAATGCTTGTGCCTGTGTGTATGTGTGTGTCATAATGATTCTGTCTGTTATGTGTGTGTGTGTGTGTGTGTGTGTGTGTGTGTGTGTGTGTGTGTGTGTGTGTGTGTGATGGACATGTATGTTTCTCTGTGTTACTGAGTGTCCTGTTCTCTCTCTCTCTACAGGCTTCAGTCCTGCAGTATAACAGAAGAGGGCTGTGCTGCTCTGACTTCAGCTCTGACATTAAACCCTTCACACCTGATAAAGATGGATCTGAGTGATAATAAACTGGGAGACTCAGGAGTGAAGCAGATCTCTGCTCTACTCAGGAATCCAGACTGTAAACTACAGAAACTGGGGTAAGTAGAGAGACAAAGAGTGTGTGATGATGCAGACTAAACACACAATTAGAATCCTCATGGAACCATTCAGATTCTGATACTAGATATGTCATGTCATGAGTGTGTGTGTGTGTGTGTTTGTGTGACAATGGTTGTATGTGTGTGATTGTGTGTGTGTGGGGTGTATGTGTGTGTGTATGTGTCATAATCGTTGTGCTTGTGTGTGTGTTTGTGTGTGTGTCATGGCTGTGTGTGTGTAATGGACATGTATGTTTGTCTGTGTTACCGAGTGTCCTGCTCTCTCTCTCTCTCTCTCTACAGGCTTCAGTCCTGCAGTATAACAGAAGAGGGCTGTGCTGTTCTGATTTCAGCTCTGACATCAAACCCCTCACACCTGATAGAGCTGCATCTGAGTGATAATAAACTAGACTCAGGAGTGACGCAGATCTCTGCTCTACTCAGGAATCCGGACTGTAAACTAAAAATACTATACTGAGTAAAACGGTGTGAACCTTTACTACAGTATTGTACAGTAACAGAAATGGACGTTCAGTGCACGCGTACATGTACTGTATATCCTTACAGAGTTACAGAGCGGTGATGACCCCACACATAATTTCAACTTGATGTGTCTTCTTTAGTGTCTTCACTCAGGTAGTGCTGGCATTAGACAGACAGACAGACAGACAGACAGACAGACCGTCTTGGTGGCTGTCAGAGCACATACTCAACCACAGTGATGGCACTCCATCTCACAGACACACACACACACACACACACACACAATGAAGAGCCAGGCTCGTTGGAATGGCAGTCAGAGCACACCCTCAACCATAGTGATGGCACTCCATTATAGCCTCCCTCACACCACATTAAAAACTAACGGCTGTCCTCTTCCAGGTGTTTTGCTGTTTGTATGTAAGTGTAATGTCATTGGAATTCTTTTATTGCAGTTATATCCTTATTTTCACTTTCTCCTTTTTTTCTCATTTTATTCTTTGGTAATAGCCTACATTTAGGTGCATGCAATTACATTTTTACCTTCTTCAAGGGGAGTTTCAATGTGTTTATGTAACCAGATTGTAAGATGTCTTTGTGTTAACATGATTGTACTATGTACGGACTGTAAATATCATTGAGATATTATTAAACTTACTTTGACTGGTATATGTGGTACTGTATTCTGTTATTGGAGTCCAAACATACAGTGGCTGACCCAACCTCAGTCTTCAGTAAGTCCACTCTGATACTCTAATTACCTTATACATGCAGTCATCTCTCTCACACCAGCTATTACACATCAGCTATCATATACATCACATCACATATCATACATTAGCTATTAGCTATCTCACACCAGATAGCACACATCAGCTATCAGCCACATCAGCTATCTTACATCAGCTACTGTACATCACACCAGATAGCACACATCAGCTATCAGTTCTCTCACAACAGCCATCACATCAGCTATCAGCTACATTACATCCAGAGGTGGACATCCCGGGGTCAGAAAGTAAAAGTCCTGGCACATATTTCTTCCAGCCAATTCACTAAAACAGCTGATCCTAATTACCACATCTCCTCAGGCAGGTAGATTAGTGAAATTACCTGGGTTATGAGTACAGGCAGAAGCAATATATGGCAGGACTTTTACTTTCTAAGGCCGAAATGTCCGCCTCTAATTATATCAGCTATCAGCTGCGTTACATCAACTATCTGTTATCTCACATCAGCTATCAGCTACAGATCAGCTATCTCACATCAGCTATCAGCTACATTACATCAGCTATCAGCTATCTCATATCAGCTATCAGCTACATTACATCAGCTATCTCATATCAGCTATCAGCTAAATTACATCAGCTATCTCACATCAGCTATTAGCTACTTTACATCAGCTATCAGCTACATTAGATCACCTATCAGTTACATTACATCAGCTATCTCACATCAGCTATCAGCTATCTCACATCCTGTATCAGCTACATTACATCAGCTATCAGCTACATTACATCAGCTATCAGCTATTTCACATCAGCTATCAGCTACACTACATCAGCTATCAGCTATCTCACATCACCTATCTCACCTCAGCTCTATCTGTGTCCCCATGACAGGTCCAACAGCAGCAGGCTCAGCAGCAGCAGCAGGTGAAGCCTCAGCGGGTCTCTGCAGCGCAGCTGCCTGCGCAGGCCCAGAACCAGGCCCTCGGCATGCAGCCGCTGCCTCCTCAACAGCCCATGGTAAGCCAGTCCAGCTCCACTCCCACAGACAGATGGGGAAGAAGGGGCTGAGAAACAATTGCATTAAATGTAGTCCGAAACGGTTAGTTATGGCTCATTAGTTAGCTTACTAGCAGTTATGGCTGTATGCTTAAAGAGTGGGCAGAGGAAGCGAGATTGTGTGTGTGTGTGTGTGTGAGGGCATGTGAGAGCATGTGTTCCTGGGTGTTTCTGTCAAGGAGGGAGGGTTGCAGGTGTGGACATGGATGAGAACCCTGAAGCACATCACTTCCTGTGCTGTGGGAGACTTCGAGGTCTCGCTTTGAAAGGACTGTGTGTTACGTTATTTATGGTGCTGCAGCCAACTGAAAACTTGCACATGAATCAAGATGGATGAAAAGTGGGAAATGGAAAGCTTTATCTGTGTCCTTCTTTCTGGGTGCCACTTTTTTGGGGGTTGACTACAGGTTCCAGCACAGAAGAATGGGGTGTCAGTCTGATATTTGTGCTGTCAATATTGTAATTTTTTCCAGGTACTTTTGTATATTTCTTGAACCAATGTGCGAACACCACCATGTAACCTGCTGGGAAAATACTTTATGCCTTAACAGTAAGTATTTGTCAGTGCCAGAATGGAAATTTCTTGGGAGTGTATTTATTAAGGCAGTCAAAATGCTTAACTTTGATGCCAATGTACAAGTGAACCTTAGAAAACGTACTAACCTATCTTTACTTAAAACTTACTAACCGTCGTCTACTAACTCACTGAATATACATAAATGGCTTAACTATATTCCATATCATGTCTTAAACAACCAATACATCCCGAGATGTTTTAGAAAAACTAATTCTTCATTTGAGAAGCAGCATTATACATTTTAATCAATGTGACACACAATTTATAAAGCAGATACCTGCAGACAGTATTACGAACTCCAAATTAAACTGTCTAAATGTTTGCATTCTTTTAACATTTCATAATGTAGATAAGTCACTGGATGATGTGGTGCTTGAATAATGTGGCTTTGAGATTTTTTTTTTCCTGAGGAATAAACCAAAGCAATGAAAAAAAAACTAAAATGAGATGTCTGCTTCCACCTAGGGGTCATGTTGAAATCTGCCAGTTAATGGCCACAAAGACCTTATAATAATGACGAATGCACACTTTTCTTTTACAACAAACTTTAATGGCTGCTACAAAGCAGAACAGGCATGAAGTAGTGATTTAATGAGAGCTATGTTTATTTTTCCTGTTAATTTTGGGCTTCTCTATCCCTGTGTCTCGTTCAAGGCGGTTAAAAAGGACTCCGGTGTCAGGGCCCAGTGTACGCCCTTCAAAAGAACAGTTCCTCCCATAGTAGCTCTCCAGAAAGCGCACCGCCTCCCAGGCGCGCTCGTCCGGCCTCACCCCAAGCCTGGAGAGGAGCTTGTCTGCCAGTCCTGGCACCACAGGCTGAAGGAGGGTCCCGTAAACCCTCAGGCATTCCATTGACACGTGGAGGATGGTGTCGTGCCACTGTTTGTCGGCAGCATCAGCGCAATCGAGCTTCCATGGCGCGTGTCTCTGCACAAACCCGTTTGTCTGCCGGACACACGCACTGATGGCTTCCAGGGCCTTGTAGATGTGCAGGCTGTCAAAGTGTTCCAGAACCACTGCTGGAAGTTCTGCAACAGACTTGACCATCTGGTAATCTTCTGGCTTAGCTCTACCTTTGGGTTCTTTGGCGGAGCCCTTGGGGAATAAGCTGGAGCAAAAATGTGGGTACACCTGTGTGGGATTTAGGGAGGGAGCCGTGCATCGGTTCAGCAGCCCCCCGAGAGCATCTGCAAGCTCACTGTTCAGGAGCTTCACCAGTTTGGCATCATCATAGTCGCAGTCATGTTCCGGCACTCCTTGTCGTAGGAGGAAATACCTCACACCATCCACAGTGTATCTCTGTGATATGTCATGGGGATCCACCACATTCCCCAGGCTCTTTGACATCTTTTTACCCTGTACAGTCCAGTGAGAGTGTACATGTACTATCTGGGGGAGTGGCAAGTTCGCTGCCATGAGGAATGCTGGCCAGTATATTGCATGAAATTTCAGGATGTCCTTGCCTACAACATGGTGAGCAGCATTCCACCACAGACTGTGGCCTTCTGGGTATCCAGCTACTGTGAGGTAGTTTACCAAGGCATCTAGCCACACATAGATTGTTTGCTCTACGTCACCTGGGACTCCAATGCCCCACTGAAGTCGGCTTTTATGCCGGGAGACAGACAAGTCTGGCAGATCGTCGTCCAGCCACTGGAGGACGATGTGGTAAAACTTCTCCGGCTGAATTGCGCTGGGGTTCTCCCTCAGCCACTGCTGAAGCGGTGTACGGAAATTAGACAGACGGAACATGTAGTTTTCCTCCTTCATCCACTCCACCTAACACAGCAAAAGAGGAAGTTAGCAGTCATTATGATGGAAACTGTCATCATACTGTGGAATGTCTTTCATAATCAGTGAACTACATGAACCTGACCTTGTGACCACTCTCATTGGAAATTGTTATTTCATTCCCGCTGGCATCGGTGGCTTTGGTGACCTGAGTTGGAGTGAGGAAGCTCTCATCCTGTGTGGAGTACCAGCCTTCGTAGGACCCTTTATAGATGAAGCCTTTCTCGTGAAGTACTGTCCAGAAATGCTCTACTGCGTTACGGTGTTTGTTTTCTGTAGTTCTGATGAAATCAGTCCATGAGATGTTGCTTTTTGTAAAGAGATGTTTGAATTTCTCAGAAACTTCACTGCAGAATGTGAGGGGATCCTTTTGGGCGAATTCTGCTGCTTGTTGGATCTTAAGACCATGTTCGTCAGTGCCTACAAGACAATATCATCCTTAAGAAAACAATGAGACAACCTCTCTGTCACAGCAACACAATTTACTCTCACTTACCAGTTGCAAATCTTGAGATGAATCCTCGCTTTAGTCTAGATCTATGCAAACAGTCGGCTATCACCGCTGAGTACAGGTGCCCAATGTGAGGTGCTGCATTTACGTAGAAAATTGGTGTAGTTATATAAAACACTTTTCCAGAGTTATCTGTGTGCATCAGTCGCGATGACTTTCTTTGACAGCTCCGTACTGAGGGTAACTTAGAGAACTGACACCGTGACCTTAATGAGTCTAACCAGCGTGCAAGTATACCGAAATGTGGTTTGATCTTCATGCCGAGCGTTTACAGGTCCCTTGGCAAAGCTATGTCGGTTAATTGGTATTTCTATAACAGCGAGCTTAACCACAAAACGCGTTGCTTTTTTCCTACTGTTTTAGCTGTGGCTTTCCCCATAATGTCTTTGTACGAGAAAGACTGTAGGTATAACCATGCCTCAATGTTACTGCCACACAGCAGTCTAATAGAGCTACACTTCCGGGAAGCGCGTACTACGAGCTGACGTCACATTGTCAGACTGCCACCAGAAGGCACCAAAGCTTGAGCACTAACCCCACCTGACTGCGCTCAAAAAGTTGCACTTTCTTGACAGTTCAAGACCGTCGTTTCTCAGTTGTCATGTAGCCTGGCTGTGTCGTGCATTCTCGATTTAATGTGTTTGTTCTCGTGATGAACGGTAGGTCACATTACTCAATGTTATCTTACTAATGCAAGCCAGTCTTTTAAACTTTACTACTTGATTTTCTTTTGTCCAGAAAGAAAAGTTGTTATCGTTAGGATTGTTAATATCAACATGGTGGTGTACTTATGTGTAACATAACAGATAACAACTCCTCAATTAGACACACCAGAAAAGCTCAGCTCGACATTTACACCTCAATACTTGCAATTTCAGGAAGTGGTTTACATCACAAGGCTAGCTGAGCTTTAGGCTGTGTTACAGCGAACAAATTAAGTCGGGTAACGGGTTAAAGGTTTTTGATTACGAAATCTGTTTTCATTCAACTAAGATGTGATGATCTCTATTTCACTGCGTAGGCTAATACACCCGCCATTAAGACTTTTCTAAATGTACACCTAGCAACCCTGGCAAAACCAATCCCCAGACCGTGTAATACTGAAAAGTTTCATAACTGTAACTTTGATAAGAAACAAAATGTTGTTAATCGTCCGCTGTGGTCAGTGGTTCACATGCATATACTATAACACTGAGTTAACATCGGCACGCACATTTCCTTTATTTTGTGTATTTGCTTGGAGCGCTCGAGTGTGTGAATCACATGATTCGGGGATGGCTGGAATCAGCAAGCTCACTGCACTTCGAGAGAAAATGCAGAATTAGTTCGATAGTTTATAATAAGCCTTATCTGAACATTTGTATGCCTGAAATGTTTTTTTTTCTTTTGCAGATGGACGCTGTGACTCCGTTTGATTTCTACATTGGGCTCTCTCTGGCTGTCAGTTCCTGTCTCTTCATTGGAGGAAGCTTTATTTTAAAAAAGAAAGGGCTCTTGCGCTTGGCAGGCAAAGGGTCTATGAGAGCGGGTGATGTTTTTCTATTTGCTGTTTGTCAATCAACGTATGAAAAAGCATGGAAGATACTTCTCAATCAGGTTAACACAACTCTAATTTATCTTAATTCTTGTTTAGGTCAGGGGGGATATGCTTACCTCAAAGAGTGGTTATGGTGGGCTGGACTCATATCAAGTAAGTGTCACTGTCAATAATGCTTGTAATGTCAGTACACACAGACCTCGAATAGCCTATCCCAGCTTGCTCTCAGCCAGCTGTAGGCGCTTTGATCTTGTGCAGTCTTTACACAATGATCATTTTATCCGTCTTCAACATTGTGGTCTTTGTTTTCACCCAGTCAAGAGAAAGTCATTGTGGGTCATTGTGACGAATTTAATCTGACTCAGCCTCCCAAAATAGGGGAGTAGCCTATAGCTTCTGGCCTGTTACACGACAAACTGAAATAACACACTTTATAGCATGTTTTTACTTACCTTAACACGTTCAGGGTGAAATAAAACATTATCAATGTGTACTATACTATTTGAATTGTTCCTCATCTCTGGTTGCCAGTGGGAGCAGGAGAAGCTGCTAATTTTGCGGCCTATGCCTTTGCTCCGGCCACACTAGTGACGCCTCTTGGAGCACTAAGTGTTCTGGTGAGGTATGTGACTACAAACAGAATGCAAAGAATAATTAAATTCAAGAGCCTTTTCTTTTCTCTTTGTATACAATGTATATCCCTTTATGTTTTAGGTGTATTTATGTACATATTTATCCTAACTGCCCATTTGGGGACATTACAGATAATCCAATTCAATATATGTGTGTTGGCTTGCTATGTATCTTGCTATTTTGACAAGCGTTACAAGGTGGCATGTCCTCGTTTCCACAGCGCTGTGTTGTCCTCTTACTTCCTTGATGAGCGGCTGAACATTCACGGGAAGATTGGCTGCCTCCTCTGCATCCTGGGCTCCACGGTGATGGTGATACATGCACCCCAAGAGGAGGAGGTGGCCTCTTTAACTGCCATGGCAGAGAAGCTGAAAGACCCAGGTACACCAGTTTAAAAGGGTGTCCCAAAAGTGATGACCTATAGGGATAGAGATAATATATTTGTTATGATAAACCAAGTTGTGTCTGTGTCGCCTCCTAGGCTCTGCACTAGGTTGTTACGATTCAGTGTTGTCACAGTGGGGATTGCATCTTTAATTACCTCCGTCAGGGGAGGTTATGTAATCATTGACATTTGTTTGTTTGTTAGCAACATAACTCAAAAAGTTCTGGGTGGATTTTAATTACATTTTCAGGGTAGTTTAAATATGGGCTAACGTAAAAGTGATTAGATTTTGGTGGTGATTTGAGCTGCCCTGGCGGAGGTCTGTGGTCTCTGAGTGCTTTTCTAGTTGTCTATGCAGTGCACCAGTGAAGACTTTAACAACATTGTTATAAACTTGGGATATATGATGTCATAGACTTTGGACCTATTTTGTAAATGTATTGTTTTTCCCCCTGAGTCCAGACTTATGGGGCATTTAATTTAAAGCTGCTCATGCTTTATATCTCTCGTATGCAGACAATTGTTGAGAAGTGTGTTACCTTCTGTCTCTTATCTGTTTGTCTACATCTTTTTTAGTAATTATTGTTTTAGTATAAATGCACCTTAGTTTTAGCAATGTAATATTGTTGTTGAGGAGTCTGTACAATGGCTATCTATAAATGTGCTGTTCAAGAGAGCTGCACCATTTCTTACTTTCTATTTTGTTTTGGGCAGGATTCATTGTGTTCGCCGTGTGTATTGTGGCAAGTAGTCTGGTCCTGATGTTCTTTGTGGCTCCACGCTACGGCCAGAAGAATGTCCTCGTGTACATCCTCATCTGCTCTGTCATCGGCTCCCTGTCGGTGTCCTGTGTCAAAGGTCTGGGCATCGGGATCAAAGAGCTGTTCGCAGGCACGGCCGTGCTCAAGGAGCCTCTGTTTTGGTGTTTGCTGGTGTGCCTTGTGCTATGCATCAGTATCCAGATCAGCTACTTGAACAAAGCACTGGACATCTTTAACACATGTATTGTCACACCAATCTACTATGTGTTCTTCACCACATCTGTAATGGCCTGTTCAGCCATCTTGTTTAAGGAGTGGCTGCGCATGTCTGCTGACGGGGCCTTGGGCACCATCAGTGGTTTCCTGACCATTATCCTGGGCATCTTTCTCCTTCACGCCTTCAAGGACATCACCTTCACGTGGGACTCGTTACCGCTATACCTGCGTCAGGTACCTCAGAGCTCCCCGTGGGCTCAGCCCTACGCACCGCTGCCAAGCCACGACACCCATGAGGACAGGAAGGCACCGCGGGACACTGGCAGCAAGGCTGGTGTACCTCCAGAACTCACAGAAAGGAGAAACAATGGCACTAAAGACACAACCAAAGCATTTGCATAGTCCCAGCAGTGGGTGGTAGAACTTGTCAGTGAATTTCACTATGGGACTTTACTAATACTGTAAAAGTTTGTCTTTGCACTACAATAGTGCAGTGTTTTAATTTAGTGCCCTGCTATACATTCTTTCTGATCTGACTGAGCATAATTTAGCTATTACATTGAAAAAAAAAATCAAAAAAACAAAACACATTAATTCATGTATATACAATGACTGCAGAATATTAATTGATTGGAAAGTTACCAAAAACGTACATTTGTGCTACTGAAATTGTGTTGTAGGACCTCATAGATAGAATCATATTTATTTGACCAAGCCTTATAGTGTTTTACTGTATATATTTCCTGTTGGAAAAAAATGGTAATTAAAATCAACCTTGTTGAATCACTCGCTAAATTCAACAGTTTGTTTCATGTCATTATTGTAATAACAATAATAATTCACTAAACAACTTAAAAGTGTAATACTTAATTGTAGTAATATCAGCCTTTATTACTACTGGAATAATTACACAACATTTGCCACATGTGTTTTTTCTTTATTGCAATGTTCCTTTATTGCAACGTGAGTCTTCAGACAAAATACATCCCATAATTTTCAACAATAATGAAACAAACCCAAGTGTCCCTTGAATGCGAGTGATGCCATTCGGTGGCTTACAGCGCGGTGAGGTAAATGTCGCGTAGTAGTCCTCATTTTTCAAGACCACAAAATGTGTCTAGACAGGACACAGTCGCATGAGGTGACACTTCCAACCAAAGTTATTCCAGAAATGCCATCTTGTCTGCTTATATCCTGAGAAATCAACTAGCACGGATCCCTCCACGACGTTCCCTCTCAGGCGGTTTGCAGGCATAATGCAACGAACACGAGGCACTTCGTCTTCAAAATGTCACATTTGTTTTGCCTTAGCTTATGGGATTTTACCTCACAGTATACGCTCAGGTTTGGAGTCATCCAAGCCAAACCTGCTGGCCGGACGCTGATTCGCATTAGTCCAATTCAGCGTTTATGCAGCTAATCGGACATGGACTCTGAGAAGGACCCTTTACTCCTCTGGGTTTGTTCCAGTCTGTTGAGGATGAACTGGCTGGTGTCAATGAACCGCTCGACACAATTCACAAAGCAGACCTCCGTCCTTGAGTCTAGCTTTGGCCCTGGTTTATCCATACATTTTTCCTAAAACAGCAAAACAACACGTATCTGTTATTTTTTCTGTCGCCACTGCCAGAATTCAGCTTAAATGTGAATGTCATACGAGACCATTTGTTTAAAAAGTGACAGAGGGGGCAGGCCCAACTGTTAGCAATAGCTAGCTTTGTAACACATCTACCGTCAGCGAAAGTTGTAACTGTATCGCATTGTTACATTAAATAACCTAAATGTTACAAAGTTGACCAGCTTCTTTTATCCCGATTTGTCTTTCGTTTTCAAGGATTGCTTGTAAGGGACTATGTTATTCAAAATGGGTAAGATGGCTCAGTGATAGCCAAGCCAACACAGCCCACCTCACTTACCCAACACACTTCAGTCATTTGATGTACCAGTTGCTGAAACCTCTGCTTTTGCGACTCGATTTCGATAAAGTGCTGCAGTTGGGGATCTGCTGTTGCTCCCTGGCCTTCCATTACAACTATTCTAAAACACTGGTTTCAATAAACACCTCAATTTCCGCAAATATAGTATTTGTGAGCAAGACAAGCTGTACAGTCCCTGACCTTCACGTGTCTAGATAGACGGTTTACGTCACAGGAAACGGAAAGTGTTTCGACCAATCATATTGCATATGCGTTGATTAGAGCGAAACAATTGGACGACGGCTCCCACGAAGCCCCACAAAAGGCTCTGTTTGTATCAGGAACATTCATAGACAGTAGAAGAGAATGGACTGAGGGATGGCGTCGTTTTCAATGGGAGCCGTTGAAGCACGATTTTGAGATTTTTAATTGGTCACAATACAACTGCGCAAGTGCGGGGTGACGTACAGTCACGTCGGCCAGCGAACCCAAATACTATAAATTGAGTGGTAGATGCTCAATCACAAATCATACAGCGTACGATAATTTTCTTAATAAGTATTCTTCTACCGTTATAGCTGCAATCACTTGGTGGAATGGGGGGCTAATATTGTATGTGGGGACTTGATTCTTCGTCAACTAACTTTGGTTCCAGGCAGTCTTGCAAGCCAGCATGTCAAGGGAGCTAGCTAGTTAGCATGTAAACTACAAGCTATAGCGTGTAGCTTAGCTTAGCAGTCTTTCTCAATTCACTTGCATCGAATAGTAAAATCCATAAAGATAGCGATTCTGCTTACAAACAAATACCAAGTTCTACGCTTATTTTTCGGGAAATAGTGATGTAAATGTTTCCCCAACATGAATAGAAAAGTAAACGAGCATGACTGTGGCTACAGCTTGTTATCCAACCAGTACGGTAAATTTTCTCCTGTGCGACAGAAACTCACTAGCCGTCGCATGATTAATGGCGTCATTTTTAGCATAATTTCAGATAAACGTTTCTTACAAGGCAATAACATGACAGATTTCTGATTGAAGCAAATATGGTTTGCTGTGCCCTCTCCGGTTTACAACAATGCCAATATCAAGGTACGGATGGCTTCTCATGTAAAGTTGTTTGATTTCAAAGTGACGCTAAAATGAATGGAAGTCAACGGAATGCTACATGCTATTGGTCATTTTCCGGGTTGAGATTTCCCCATGGGTGCTTCAACTTCCGGATATATTCCTACCCCCTTGGGAACATTGTAGGCTACTCACTGCGTTTATACAATTTCCAGGAAAATGAATATTTGACATAGTGAAGTTGTTTAAAGATTTGTTTACTTGTTGGTAGTCTAGGCTACTGTATTTTACAAACAATTATTCAGCTTGTAACAATGTAACAATTAGAAGTAGGCTAATAACTGCCCCATCTTCTTTGCTTTGACAGGTTCTACTCTTCTCTTCTACTGTCTATGTTTCTACTCTACTCTGGTGATAGTCTATCGTTCTACTCCAACCAATGACAGCAGGCAAGCCTACACCAAGATGCGCTTCCCTATCACACAGGCTAACATTTGGACCAACATGTGGGAGGGCTCATCAGGTCAAAACATGTGAATATTTCACATGGTGAGGTTGTTTAAAGGTCTAAGAAAGCTATAGCTAAGATTAAGTATTTGTTTAAAGATTATGAAGATTTTTTTACAGCATGGCATTAATTATTATATAATTATAATTATATAATTATTCTTCTCATTACAATACATTAATAAAAGCACTAGCTTATTATTTTTATTAAAGTCTCGAGAATCATATACAACTCAATCATAACCCCAACAACACTGGCATAATAATAATAATAATAATAATAATAATAATAATAATAATAATACAGTTTTTCTCAATTGTTTAAACACAATTCCTTGTACTTCAGACACAATGACCACAACATGTAACTCATGCACCAACCCCATGAACCAATTCTGCTTAACTATAAACACAATTCCTGCTTTACACTCAAATTGCAGTTCTAAAACACACATTTTTCAAAACACTATAGACAATTCTCTGCGTTTGGCACAATTTTCATGACAAAAATCTCTTGTTTTCACAAGGAACACACAGTGATTAAAAATTCTAAAATCAATTGCCCTACTATGCACACTGACTCATCACATTGGCAAACACCTGTCACACAGCTTTACAATTAGCTATCAGAGCTTTGGAAGAGGCAGAGCCACAGCTAGAGGAGTGAGAGTAAGAGGAGAAGGACGGGGAGGACCCGAACGAGGATGAGAAAGGACCGTAATCTCTGATGAGATCAGAGCCATTTTGTTTGACCATTTGGTCAACAAAATTATTTTACAGTAGTTGTTTAGTTGTTTACATATCTCTCTCCATATTCTGCAATCCTCAACCCAATTGAGGAATTTTTTTTGACTGGAGATGAAAGTGTATGACCAAAATCCACAAATGTGTGTACCCTTTCTCTAAGCTATGGAAGACGCATGTGTAAATATAGCAACTGATGCTTTTCATGGATGGATTCGCTGCTAGGCCAGGAAAAACATTGCATGTGATGTGGATGAGGTGCTGTGTCCACGCCAAAACAGAAGAAAGGATGCAGTGTAATTTTTTTTGTAACTGTATAGGCTACAGTAAACTGTTCTGTTGTGTTTTATGTAGACCACTGTAGGTGCAGCTTTGTGTTGATTGGGATGCACAGTGTGTACACTGTTTTTGTGGGAAAAATAAAATATATTTGTATCAATGTATATGTGCGTTCTGAGTATAAAAACAATATTCTAAAATATAGCACACTTATGTATGTACTGTCTGTAGCAAGTGTAACACTGAACAAAAAAAGGCCTAAATCATTATGATGAATGGAGAAGAAGTGTTTTCCATTTATCATAGTGTTTTACATTAAGCGCATCAGGGTTCAACTGGTTGTTATAAATGTCTATTCATATGATGGTTTGTGTTTGTCATTTGACAACAAAATAGCATTTTGAGAAGAAATAACATTGTTTTGAATGCAAAGTTTCATTTTGCAGGAGAAGTGAAGTTTTGCCCATTGTGTGTGTGTTTTTTTGACTTGTGTGTAGAGTTCTGAGAGTATGAGGCATGCTTTCAGGAAATGTGTTTAAACAATTGAGAAAAACTGTAATACATTTAGGCCTATATCCACAATAACAAAGCCTTGCAATTAGTGACCATATTGTCCCACATATAGATTTGTGATAAAAACCATAGTGCTGGTAAACACACATTTAGGTATTCACAGTATTTTGGTTTCCAGGAGAACAAGGAGGGTGGCTAATGTTTGTCTGTACATCATACTCAGGTCTTCACAGTAAAAGTCTCTCTGATTCTGTAAAGCCAACCCTCATCCTCATAGTGTTCCTCTGAGAAACTTTCTCAATGCCGCTTCTTCCTCAGTGGGGGTATGGAGACTGGAATGGTGTCGTCTCACTGCTACACCATCATCTACTGCATCTCATACAGCAAGTCTTGGACATTCGACACTAGCTCTAGGAAGGTTGGCCGATCTTCTGCTTTCTGTGGATGGGTGCACGAGAGACAATTCAGTTTATTTTGACCATCATGTAGGCTGAAAATAAAATAAGATGGCTGTCCAGTAATGATAACATTAAACACAAACATACATCTCGCCAACAAATGCTCATGATTGAGTAGACTCTCTCATTGGCCAGCTGGGGGCGATAAAGACGCAGACCAGTCGACACCTTGTCCACTATCTCTGAGTTATTCAACCGATCGTAGGGCATTTTTCCCATGGTGTATATTTCCCACATCAAGACACCTGAAAACAAGAAATACAGAGTGCTCCGTTTGTAGAGAGAGTATACTTCAAATATTCAAGGCACTTTTGAAGTATTCATCACCTGGAGATTCTAGTCTGTTACTGCTGTCTGCTACTCCAGACAGTCTCACACTAAGTCAGGTGTTTTAGCTAATTTATGTGGATTTAATACAGAATACTGGCTGGTTTTGGCCTATTAGAGTATCACTAGGGCATGGCTGATGATGAAGGCCTACTACAGGCCAAAACTGGTCGTCGTCCTTTATTGCAGTAAACCCATATAAATTCAATGTGAGATGGTTTAGAGTAGCAAATAACAGTATTTATTTTACACATCATATTGCACTCAGCTAAGAGTGTAGAAGTAAAAGTAACTGCAATATGTAACCATAATTATGTGGTGCCATTATGGCAATGAGATACGAGGAGTGACTGACCATACGCCCATATATCAGACTTGCTGCTGAATTTGGAGTACAGCAGAACTTCAGGTGGAGACCAGCGCACTGGGAACTTAGTTCCGGCAGAGCTGGTGTACTCATCATCCAGCACATACCTAAAAATAAAACAGGTAATAAAACATACATACTGACATACTAATTATTTTATCCACAGCCATTTACAGTTACATCTGTATACTGTAGATGCAAAAGTGAATAGTTTCTAATTTAAATATATGCTTAAATGCACATTTGTTTGTAAAAAAAAATGATATTTTGCTGGATAAAGAAATTGTTTAACATGTAAGTTTTGTGCTCTGCAAGTAAACATACCTCACAACCAAATTTTAGAACAACAGAGTGGGCTACAACCATTACCAGATATATTCATGAGTATTTCACTGGCATTGTCACCATGTTTTATTGAATTAGACCCACAACCCCTCTAAACATATCACCTAAATGTCTGCACCTTAATCATAACTACTGGCTGCTGTATATACTATATTCTACATAACTACTGGCTAAATAGCTACTGTATTTCATTTGTATTCCTTGCACACATAGTATAAGAAATATGATGCTTTAATGTTTAGTGAAACATTCTCATATTATAAGTGTATATAACCACAATATGAAGAGATATCACATGCTAATATAAGCTTACTGGAAGACATTAACATGTAAGCAATATCAGACTCACTCTAAAACTGGTAAATACTATACACTTAGGCTACTGTCTGATAGTGTAGAATGAATCTTATTTTGAATGAATCTTATTATACAAATGATGAGCATGAAGCAAGTGTGGAACACTTGATGTAACTGAGTGTTGTTATCAGGATCACAAGAGTAATCTGAAAAATGTTAAAATTGTTATTTCACTGGAAATTTCCTAATAGTGTTAGTCATTTCTCATTACAAAAATTATTGTGAGCGCACACAGTATTTGAACACACAGCCAAGGCATACTGAATTACCTCGACAAACCAAAGTCAGTGACTTTGATGGTTCCATTGGCAGCTACCAGACAGTTCCTTGCAGCCTGAAAAAAAAAAACGTTTATCAAACAGCAGCATGTTACGGACAAACAGGGGCTAGTCTTGGTAGCACTAATTAAATCTGTTTGCAAACACTTACAAGATCTCTGTGGATGAACTGCTCAGACTCTAGATAGGCCATCCCCTCACTCACATCCTTACACATCTCCAGGAGGTGGATGGGGGTGGGATTCTTCAGGCTTTCCCGCAGGTAGGTTAGCAAACATCCGTTTGAGAGGAACTCTGTGACAATATAAATGGGCTTCTGTTTCGTACAAACACCATAGAGCTGAACCAGTTTTTGATGACGGAGCTTCCTGGTTTTGTGGAAAGAAAAAGAAATGCCGAATTAGCACATTCTGAATAAACCCAAAGGTCAGTAATCAGTTCAGTCAAGTGTAATAACTTAAACTCACATCATGACCTTGGCCTCCTCAATGAAATCGTCCTCAGACATCGACCCCTCTTTGATCATTTTAATAGCTACGTCATGCTGGCCCTGCCACTTCCCATACTTCACCACCCCAAACTGCCCACAGCCAAGTTCCTTTATAAAGGTCAGGTGAGTAGGGTCAATCTCCCAGACACCTACATTGAGTGACAGCAAACAGCAGAAGGTATGACCATGTTCAATAACCAGCTTTAGCTGATACTATTGTTATTGTTAGTATTATTGTAGTAGTAACAGTGACAGTAGTAGTAATATGCAACAGCAGCAGCAGTAGTAGTAGTAGTAGTATTTCAGTCTCATTGTACAAGTGTATAGTGTAAATTGTAGATGCCTATAGTGACAACAAAAGACATTATATTCTATTCTAAAAGTAGTAGTAGTAATAGTAATAACAGTAGTAGTAGTAGTACTAGTAGTAATAGTAGTAGCAGCAGCAGGTATCAGTATCAGTAGCATTATCATTATTATATTATTATTATCATTATTCAGTGGTGTCATTTATACCACTCCAAGTAACCACCACACATCAATAAACAACAGCAAAACAATTCAACACATATGAAGGACCAAAAGCATAGCTCAGCAACACTAAAATAACATTAACATAAAGGAAGTCTAGTGCAGTTGATGGCTTCTCACTACTCACCATAGCCCAAACCAAAGGGGGATGGTGCACTGTCTGCTCGATTGGACATTATATGCTTCAGTCTACTTACTAACCCTGCAAAGCAAGACAGACAAACTCATAAGTTTTATAACTAAACTGGTACGCAGTACAGAAGTACAGTGCAGTACTGTTATGGGTGTTTCCTCTACCTGCGGAGTTGTGCTGGTGGTAGTTGATGAGGTCTGGAATGGAGTTGAAGTTGTGTGATTGAGCCAGATAAAACTGGCCTTGTGGAGTGGTGCAAATATTGTAGTGTTTACAGATGCCAACAGTCTCCCTAGGGAAAAGCAGAGGATTTTATGTCAATAAATTGCTATAAACTATAAACTATACTGTAAAAAGTGCCATTTAGAAAAAAAAAAAGGTAACACGCTGCATGGATCTTTTTATGTTGGTTTAACTACAAAGATCCATGCAGCACATTGTCTTAATTTTTTAGAAGTGTAAATTCAGCAATGTCACAGGCCAGTCATGCATCTATTCACAGCTTTGAAGAGAAGCACCCACGTTCTAACACTTTTTTTTACTTTCACTTTTTCTTGATAATTGTATGTTCTGCTTTTTGGTTGTGCTAAGTTCATTTACCGCCACTCTTAGTCAGTGCTCCAGAAACTCACCCGCCAACTTTTGAGAACACAGACACTGTGTACTTCCCAGCTTTGCTCGAGTCACGAACTAAGAATCCACCATCTTTGTTCTGAGAAGCACAACACAAATAACATGTAAACACCACCATCCGTGGTCCAAATTTGCTATACAAAAAAAAATATGCCTCTACATTTGATTATACTTGGGAAGGTTTTTTTTTCTGTTTTCTTTATTACAGATTCTCAAAATGGCCATAAATGCAACCTCTGTCATGTTTTTTTTTCTCTTTCTTTTTTGTGGTCGTGGTCAGATGGTTACCTCTGTCTTCAGTAGATGCTCTGCCTGGCTCCGGTTCATGTTCTTGCAGTACCAGCTGTTACCAGCAAATATAGACACACATTGACTCAGATGAGTCTCTTGATTCAGATGTTCATGTACAGTGTTTGCTGAGGATTAATTACCAAAAGATTTAAAAGTACCATGAGTCTGTGGGAAAATTTGTCTGCATTTGACCCTAACTATGGAGAGTGTGATAGCCATGCCAGCCAGGGGAATGACTCAAATTCTGAGGTGGCTTGGTCAAGATGAATGACGGGAGTATCTGACACATAACTGTGCATGTTTTAAAACAGTAAAATACCAGTGTATTATGTTTTTGCTTTAACAACAATAAAAAAGTAGATGCTCAGCCTGGCTTCTATTGATGTCCTTGCAATACCAGCTGTTCAAATATAGACACACATTCTGTTAGCATTTGACCTCGGTGGGTAGAAGCACATATCCTGAGATAAATTCAGCAGTGTTGTGTTTCGTTTTGATGCTCCAGATGATTTCCTGTTTAAAGGTTAATGCAAACTCTTTGATAGTCTACTGTCATGCTGAGACGGTGGCTACTAGTGCTACTTACTCAAACCTCTCGAGTCCATTCATTGCCTCTGTGACATAGTTACTTGGAATGTATCCTTCCGTCCTACGAAGATACAGTACAGAAGACGAAACAGTCACTGCATTCATTCAGTGAACAGCTCACAGTGACCACATCCACACAGTGAATGAAGTTAAAATTGAGTTTGAGCCAAGAACTTGTGAACTCTGCAACTAAAGTCCTGCTGGTTGTACTTTACGGGCCTGATACTGTTGCCAACACCTGCTCAGGTTTACACACCCATATTTATCTCTGGCCCTCCACCAGTTGGGGTCACTCATCTCCAGGATGGTGTATTCCTCGTCCTTCCGCAGCTCCAGGTCTTGGGGTTGCACGGGTGTGTAGGGGTACTCGGCGATCACCGTGCTGCCTGGGCAGGGACCCTGCTGCGGGGGGGGCTGCGGAGGCAGTGGCCTGCAGGGTTTCTCCTGGGGTGAGAGGCAGGGTGTGAATTACTCCTCCATAACTGAAGAGTACGAGATTTTAAGGGAGTACTACCTTTTACATTTTACATTAGCTATTTCAATATTTTGGTATACCCGCCCAACCCTGATACATTTATTTCTTCTGGGAGGTCTTGATTGGGGGGTACTATCCCCCCAGTACCCCCTGTAATTCAAACTATGATCAGATGCACACAGGTGTGGGAAGAAAGGAGGTGGATCACACTTTATTTTACTGTGCCTATTACAGTTTATCTACATCATGTAGTGCAGTGCAGTGTAGCGATATGTAACATTATGTACTTACACTGTACCTTAGGGTTAGGCTAAGGGTTAGGATTATGGTTAGAGCTAGGTATATATAGTGTAAGTACATAATATTATGTTGTTACATTTACATACACTGTAAAAGGAACTGTAAAATCAAGTGTTAACCAGGAGGTGGTGTCTAGTCACTGTGAACAGGGGTAATAATAATGATGTTATATATAATAATCATAATGTTGAATCTTACTTGTGAAAAGTAATTATCTGAGCCCTGTTTCCATTAGTCATTTATTGTGTCTATGGGTAGGTCGACCGGTCCAAGATGGCTGCTGCATTTCTTGCGCCACAGCAGGCAATGCAGTGTCTACTCTTTATTATGTCGATGGTGCTGCCAGGTTAGGCAATGTTAGGACGAGTCTAAGGGCAAAGTATTGGCAGCAGGCCCTCTGTGGACACTATTACTACTATTACTATTAGTGCACAAGTAGTGCATTTATGTGCACAAGTATCTTGTGTTTTCTCTAAATGAATTAACTATTAATAATAAACAGTCCTAAAAGTATATTCTTTCAGAGGGCCAAACATTTCTAGCAATGCCCCTGGCTGTGAAAGACTGGAAGAAAGAATAAAGAAAGAAAGAAAGAAAGAAAGAAAGAAAGAAAGAAAGAAAGAAAGAAAGAAAGAAAGAAAGAAAGAAAGAAAAAGAAAGCTGTTGTTTATGTGGAGAAATGACTGACCTCCTCTGGGGTGGGTGGCAGAGGTTTTCGGGATTTGCGAAGTGTTTGTTTGAATCCTTCAACATAAAATTATAGAGAAGCCTTTTACTCCATGAACACGTCATCCCTGACTGACCACAACATCTCGGCACCATTTTTGTCAGTATATGCACATGATGTGAAATTTAACAGATGAAATTAACACAACGTTCCTGCACTGTTAATGCAGGGTTCCTGCATGTCGAAGACCCTTACCTCCATTCCTGGTCTCCATCACTCGGCAGCCCATGGCCTGCTTGACCACCTGCTGACAGCATTTCCATACGCCATCTTCCCAGAAGCAAGGGTGGTACTTTTGTATCAGGTCCTTGTTGAACCTCACAACTTTGTCACGAATGTGGGAAGACATTTCCATTAAATCAACACCAGATTTGCATGAGTGGCGAGAACTCGCACCGGGCCAGATAAATAGAGTCATTTAGAATGCCGAATGATGTGCCGAGTGTGTGATGCAGTGTGGTGTGATGGAGCAACAGGAATTTGTCCTCGATTATCATACTGACCTTGCCGTATCCTGTGGATCCATTTTTTGCGGATGTCATCGGACTTGGCGAAAACGTAGAGGGGCCCTTCGTCGTAGATTATCTGCAAGCAAGAGGATAAATAGTTTTCATGAAGAACGCCTAGTGTCATATGCAGCCCCGGCCAACGTTTGTTTTTGTTGTCTGTTCTTTAGATGACTTGACTTGTGACTTTTGCTAAAGATAAATCAAAGAATTCCTATACTGTGCATTACCTCATAAAGTTTTTCAGTAAGTTAATAGTGCTAGAGGTCAGGTCAGAATGAACAAATAAAAGAAAGACAGAGAGAGAGAGAGAGAGAGAGAGAGAGACAGAGAGAGAGAGAGAGAGAGAGAGAGAGAGAGAGAGAGAGAGAGAGAGAGAGAGAGAGAGAGAGAGAGAGAGAGAGAGAGAGAGAGAGAGAGACTGTATGACAGCGATAAAGCGAAAGAACTGTGTTGAAATTGTAAAGCTTAAAGCATGGATCTGTATAAGGGCATAATAAAAAGTACAATAGAAAAAACGATTGACCACTCCAGGTGGAGTCTGCGTGTGTGTGTGTGTGTGTGTGTGTGTGTGTGTGTGTGTGAGCGTGCATTCATGCATCTGTGTGTGTTTGTGTGTGTCTGTGTGTGCATGAGTGTGTGTGTGGTATTCAAAGTTGCAACACCTGCTGTGGACATCGTTTTTTTTTTCTCTCTCTCTCTCGAGAGAGACCTGGTTTCACTTCTCACTATCCACTTTCATGAAGTCAAACTGTGTCGGCTCTTCGCTGTGCTTTCAGAGTATCTGGGGAACTGCTCTAGCTCACTGATGTAAAGTGTATACAGATACAAACAATCAATGCTGATCTCAGTTCCCATCTCTGTGGTAGTGATCAAAGCCTATGAACCGTAAGCTAGGACAACCATGTTAAAGTACATGCACGTACATTTTAAAGAATTACATTTACAACCCCAACTTAGAAGCACAGCAGTAGTAATAGTCATAGTTTATTTCATATAACACAATTAAAAACAACCTGAGGTTGACCACAGTGTTCGAGAATGACAAACAATTCCCGAATGAAGAAAAGTACACTTACATATACAAGGAATTTGACTCTGCCAAATTCCTTTTATACGTAAGTGCACTTGGCCAATAAAACTGATTCCGATTGTGATATGTTCTGAATTACATGTTTACAGTGATGCATCTATAATCTATAAATCTATATCTACATATAAATCTAAATCTATATTTCTTCATCTTCATTTTGTTCATTTTTAATGTGATTTGGTATGCAGTGCACAACAAGTTGTTCAGTAGTGAAAGTGTTAGTGGGGATAGATGGATGGACGGATGGATGGATGACACTGTGATAACACATCAGTAAAAGTATTTTACCTACATAGGCTATGAGTGGAGCAACTCACCTGGAAAGGAAACTGTCGTTCAGCGGGAGCGTTCTCATCTGGAATTACTGTCTCTACACATTTTATCTTCTCAAGGTCAACCGAGCCCTTCAACGCCTTCTTTTTCTGTTTATTGCAGAAATTGTTATGCCACCAGCCAAGTTCACACACACATACAGACAGATCTTTAACAGTATCTGGAATTTCCCCTATGCGATGTCTGAGTGAGAGAATAGCAGATAGCTTACCTTTTTCTCAGGGTCATAGTCAAAGTAGCAGATCTTGTGTTCTGAGAGAACAAATAACCTCTCTTTGTAGTTTAATGGAGATGTCTTTTTCTTCTGTTGTGATCGTTTTATGAAGATCTCCTCTAGGTTACTGTCTGACATGATGCCTCCACTCGTTTATCTAAAGGTGATAAAGATATTTGAAACAATTGTATGAATGAGGGGTAGCTTGAAATGTAAATCCCTTTTTAAGTTACTGATGATAAAAGTACAACATTCATTTTTTTTTGGTAGAAGAGCGATGCCTCCAAAGCTGTACACTAGCTATGTCACAAGCTAGTATTTCCTTATGTGCATTCTATGCATCTTTACTTTTGGTGTTCATACATTTTAATAGTGCAGTAAGGGCCTAGAAATGGAGAAATAAGATGTAGCAATTTCACAGAGAATATTGTGAAACATGTTTTTTCAGCATGTGGTTAAAATGACATCAGTGAGGCCCGTCTTATACACAACAACAAGTACCTGCAGCACACTGTGAGAATCGATAAGGACTATATTAGTTTGTGTGCACATCAATGATCATTTCTAACGGTCTGGTGGGAGAACTTTGGGCACTTGCACCAGTATAGTGCACTTCTTCCCTGGGGGCATATAGAGCATGCACTTGGCAGGACAATGAACCGAGGTCTTCTTCCTTTACTTCTCCAGTTCTTCTACTTTAGTTCTTCTTTGTAAAACCTGCTTATGCAGCAGTGAACTGAACTCTAACCGGTATGATCTAATGCTTGTAAAAACACTTTTATGATGCTGCTATCAACACTGGAGTTGCATTTAGTATAGGCTTTTGAATATTTTATTACAATATTAGAGTTTTACAGAGCAGGCTTTTTATACCAGGTGATGTAAAACAGATATTTGGGCTAAAGGATAGCATTTACCATTGCAAGCCCAGGTTGGGAGGCTACATAGGTTAGTCCACCGCCTCAGCACAGCGTAGGCTGGAAGTGGCCAGGTATCAGGAGCTGATTAGCAGGCATTTGCATGGGGCCCCCATGCTGTGTCAATGACACCCTTTGTTGCCAGTTTCCTGCCCTGCTACAGCTGTTTCCTTTACCCATATCTTCCTGCTTCGTGTTTCAGGCCAATCGAGGCCCCTTATCCAGAGTCTCAATATCAGCAACTTACAGTTCACCACAACCACCCCCCCAACCACCACCAGCAGCCACCCACCCACAATAGACTTCCAATAGTTCCTGCTCGACAAGTTCTGGTCAAGCTTATTTAAGCCAAAGTCAACTACTGGAGTCAGTCATCAACTTTATAAAGTAAAACTCTGTCACTGTGTCTGTGTGAGTCTGTGTTAGTGTGTGTTTTAAGTGACCTTGTCAATTTGGGTCTGAGTGAAAATTTAAACTAAGGCCAGAACATCGTTATCAACCGCATCTTTGTTGTTGTCTATTCACCTCCTACACACCACAAGGCTCCCATTGATTCAATGCTGATGCGGAACAAGAGGTGGAGACAGATATGGACATTTGTTAATCATTCGGTCTTTGGGATAATGACAGCTTTGTTCCTTGCCTTACCTTAGCTAATGATAAGTCATGCCCTCTTTGAGTTGGGAAAAAATCGAATAAATACTCGAAAATATTTTTTGCCATAACATGTGAAGTGCAATAGTCGTAGGTACATTTTATCACAATGCTAACATGGTTAGTATGAAAAAGGGACAAAACAGGTAGCTTTGTCTTCATGTGATAACTTGATATAGGCTACGATATGCACAATACACGTGTCCCAACAGCTGTGAATAGGTACGTGGCCTATAAATGCAACAAATATCTTGGCCTTGTGTGGGCAAACCAACTTTTAAAGAAACATCTGAGCATTTTGTGGTTACCTAAGCTGCTGCTGACAACTTTGTCACTTTGTTACCACAGTGTAAAAGTCACCCATTCAACACCAGTGTTTGTGTTAACTTTTTCAACACTTTCAACACCCCTCTTCATACCTACATTTCTTTCTGTTCTGGAGGTCGTTTAATCCCCCCTTTATAGGAATATCTATGTTATGATTTGCTGTTTTGGTTGATACTTGGGCAGTTTAACATGCCTTTTGTGTTGCACTGGCCTTTTTGAGTTTGCATGGTTATCTGAAGGCACAAACACTAACCCTACACTCAAATAGGGAAGTTGCATCAATGCTACCCTGCAGTGCAAAAGAAGAAAATCAGCCTGAAGGATCAGCTCAGACACTGACTTACAGTTCGCCATGTCATTCTCACATATTTTACTGCAAGCAAAAGTTAACTACGTGTTTTAAAAAGAAAGCAATCAAGTGTTCTTTTTGTGCTTTAACCCAAGTACAGGTTACAACAGCATCAGCAGCAACCTTTATTTGTAAAGTCACATTTTTATTTGAAAAGAGCACTTATGGTGCAGAGGAAAAGAAACTTATGTATATCTATTCCACTTCACTAAATTCCAGCTAAAAATCCATGAACCTGCTGTGACACATTGGTGTCTTTTGGCAATGGCTGGTAACATTACCTTCGTCATTCATGTCTGTCCACTGCCACTTTAGCCTCAGGCTATCATTTAAATGGTATTGTTCTCCATTTCTAGTTATGGCCTTAAAAAGTTGCTGTTGGTGTATTGAGCAATAGCAACCTTCTCCCACAGAAGGGCTTCCTGACTGATAAGTGTGTTGTGTGCATGGTGCTGATGCTGTGAAGGGACTTCGTGCAAGATAGACTTGGCCACAGCTTATCTGACCAGAAATGAATCCTCGCCACTTCGTGTATACACACAGGCAGTTGTGCAGAAAGATATTTAACTGGCAGCTTTTCTCTAGTGAAGGCTTCAACAGTGACAAGACCGAGTGTTTTTCTTCAAGGCTGTCTTTGAGTCAGCCATGTTGTTCACAGCTACTGGTGAAATTCTGTCTCTCTGTCAACCTTCTGTGGTTTAGTCTCAAAACTGACAGACTGTGGCATGACATCAGCATTTGAGAGAGAGAAGGATGGAGTTTAGTTGCCAAGCCCTTAAGTCTGTGGGGCTCAAACACATCTCAGCTTAGTGTACAGTTACAAGTAATCCAGCCAAAGAATGAGGATGTTCCTGGTTGCCTAATAACCTACTGTTATCTTGGCCGAAACTCACACACGGTTTCTCTGCAGCCATGCACGGTCGAATAACCCACTACTGGGCTGGACTGAGGAGGTCATTTGCATTGTCATGCACATGAGTTGCCATGCACCTGATATGCATATAGCCATAAATTTGACTAACACTGCAAGAGATGTGTACTAATGAATTATTGACCCACATGCTATGTGCAATTTAACAGTACTTTTATGCCTTTTTATTAAAAAGCGACTGTTGACTCTTTGATGGTTTAAGGCACGTAATCTCACCAGTTATTTAGAACTGTCTTCATATTACTGCCAATATGTAAACTAGTCATTACATTTCACAGTGAGCTACTGCAACCTCTGTACAAGTAACAGAATGAACAAACAGCGGCAGATGCAGGCAAAGGTCAGCTGTACTCCCATATAGCAGAACTATTTGCATGCCAAAACAAAGGTATTCTGCCTATAGAAGCCCATAGCAAAACACTTAGCATGGAATACCCACAGCACAATAGACACTGAACATGCTAACAAAACCCAGTGACAGAGTCTATGGAGGACTGTGGAAGTGCCACAGATGCTAATCACATGGTTGAAAAAAAAAAAACCGAGAGGAACCAAAAGGAGCTGTAGCAATTTGCTCTGTGTCTGACATGTCTATCCTCTTTGTCATCTGAAAGAGCATAGTCCTAGAGCAGTATGAGAGAAAACAGCTAACATGACAGCAGACCTAATACATTGCTGCACTTCACTGAAAATAGATACACTATGTTTGGTTGACCACATTTCCTTTAAAGCATCTTGTGTTTTTGGTCAGAAAAAAATGCATGTCTTTTAAACAAAAGAGCAACATGTAAAGCTACTGTTTGAATCTACTGTGTGATACTCTGAAATGCAATATGTTTATGTGTGATACCATGTAGTGGAATCTATTCCCTAGCTGAGGTTCCTAGCTGTGTGCCCCTTGTGTTGTGGTAATATAAAATCATGTGTGTGCACTTGGCCCTATCACAGTGCCCCAACAGAAGGACCCCCAACACAAGAACACAGACAAAATGTGATGCTTACCTTGCTCTCTCCCCAACACTTCTCTGCCAATGAATCGTTATGTGATGTCTGTTTAAAGAGCTGATGTGGATGTAGGAGCAGTCTAAGTGAGCTGCACTGTAAGTCGGTTGTGACACACGGTAGAGAAATAAACCCCACCCTTTGAGAAGATTTGACTCTGCTTAGTTCCCCTTTTGCTTCCTGCTCTTTCTGCTCATTTTCATATGAGATAAAGTGAATTTAGGCACACAGAGATTAAACATTAACAAGTCATGGCACCTCTTTGCACTGCCACACATGCAATGCAGGTTTCAGTCATTGTTGTTTAATTAATTAGCCTGTTCATCCTATTTTGTTTTTTTACATAAGAAGTCATCATTCAACTACTTTCATAGACTATGGACTTGTCATGACTTCTCTACATTTTTCTTAATATGGCCACCTCTCTCTCACACACACAATTTAACAGTAGAAGCAATAATTCATTTTAATAGTAGGCCTAATTAGCAGCCTAATCCAAAAGAATTAAGTGAACTTTACATTGAGAAGTATTTACTTTGGAAATGCTTTATGAATTATTTATAACCAACTATTTATATCCAACAGTTTATTCTAGTTGACTGGCCTGTAAATGAATTTTCCCCAATGTAGAACTAAGTCAATGTAGAAGGCATAGACAGTAGAAGAGATACAAGGCTGGACAACGCACAAGCCTCTGGGTTGAACATCCACACCACTAGAGGGCAACGTCAACAGAAATTTGGCAACGAGTATGCGAAACCTTTATCAGAAAACTCTTCCGGGTCGATCTTTCTCTTCCTTGCTGCAACGGGTTCGCAAACATGGTGAGTTGAAATTTCTGAGATTACTGGTCCACTAGATCTAAAGTAATCCGTTACTGTGACACAATTATTCTATGATATTGTTTAATATATAAAGGCACACGAGGTTCAACAATGCATTCAATATATTATTATATCCCATGTTTTGCGGATAGTGCCCCAAAAATAAGTGAAGTGTATGGCTAGTTATCAGACATTGGTCTACAGCCGAGCTCTCTGCTTACACCATGTATATGTGGTCCGGCCTTGCTTAAAGTTAGAAATCATGCTCCATGTACTCATTGTGTAAATTGTATTAAGATTTGTACTTGGTGGAAACCCCATTTCATTTCCTGGGCAGGGGCATGATGTCAAAACGCAATGCTGTATAAGTTGGTTATGTATCCGTGTGGCTAGCGTTCTGGCTAACGAAGCTAACCCCGCTGTCTGTCGTTGCATTCGTAGGTGAACGTCCCGAAGACCCGCAGGACTTACTGCAAAAAGTGCAAGAAGCACCAGCCTCACAAAGTTACCCAGTACAAGAAGGGCAAGGACTCTCTTTACGCCCAGGGTGAGTAGTGTTGTCATTCTCGATTCTGTCAAGCCGGTCCATTGTGGAAAGACGTGATTAGCTGATGGTCTATGAACGAAAGACTTGCTTACGCTTAGTTAATGTTGGCCCACAACTTACAAGTAGTAATATTACAAGTAGAAATATTATCAGAAGCCAAAGTTGACTGGTTGACCATTTTGCAGGTAAGAGGAGATACGACCGTAAGCAGAGTGGTTATGGTGGCCAGACGAAGCCTATTTTCAGGAAAAAGGTAAGTGTCGAGTATAAAATGTGCTTAAACTACAGGTTTGTCAATGTTACATTAGACGCACTGTTATGTCAACGATTACGGCTATTGAAATTGAGTCTTAAATGTCCTGGTTAAACTCATGAAGACATTGGGAATGGTTCTCATGCTGACCAATGTTGCACACTGTAATAGGCCAAGACTACAAAGAAGATCGTGCTGAGGCTTGAGTGTGTTGAGCCAAACTGCAGATCCAAGA
Source organism: Coilia nasus (assembly GCA_027475355.1). Taxonomy (NCBI): domain Eukaryota; kingdom Metazoa; phylum Chordata; class Actinopteri; order Clupeiformes; family Engraulidae; genus Coilia; species Coilia nasus. Next base: position 9,474,423 of record CM050202.1, on the reverse strand, counting down.
GAATGCTGGCCATTAAAAGATGCAAGCACTTCGAGTTGGGTGGAGACAAGAAGAGAAAGGTAAGCATTTGTCTGTGTGTACTGCAGAGAAACATTTGTGTGTTTACTGTGAACTGGTACCAGTGAACTGGCTACTGGTGTGTCCTCGCCTGGCCTGTTATGTGATCTCTGGGTCAGGTTGTCATTGTAAATTACAACAGGTTCTCAATTGACCCACCTGATTAATAAAATAAATAAATAAAATGATCCTAGGGTAGGGCTGGGCGATATAGCTGAAATCTGTATCACGATATAAGTGTTTCATATCTGTCGATATCGATAATTATTGAAACATTGTGTGACCTATTTAAAATAAGTAACAGGAGGGAAAAAATCTAAATTTAAACATTTTTATTTTTAACTTAACCTTCCTCTGACAGGCTATAAGCATTCAGTCAAAATGACTGTCAACACACGTTCAATGTTACGATCACAATGAAAACTGAACAATTATCAATAAGCTAATAAAGTGCTTAACAAAGCTGAAGTGTTATAAAGACGTGCAAAGTGTTAAATGTAAACATGGCGAAACCTGATACCTGAGAAGAACTATCATATATGTATATAGTTTTACTGCATAATTTGCAGACAACATTTGTCTGACTACGATGAGATTTGTAAACTCCAAAAAAGCTCCCATACTGGTGAGCAGACCTTTCTGTTCTTAGGGCTCATTCACACCAAACACTGCGTATTCAGTGCATGGCCGTTTTCTCTCCGTATTCGTTTAGAATGCATGTTAACAAATTAGACTCTTCACACCGCACGCATGATCTGAGCGTATTCTGTCCCTATACAAACATATTGTATACTGATACGCGCTGTACACGCTCAAGTTGGTGTGAATGAGCCCATATCCACATTTTTCTCGCTCGTCACAGTGGCACTCATCTTCCTTTCTTGACCATGCTGTTTCTGGGAAAAAAACACGACTACGAGACAAGAGATGGCGCAACCAAACACGATTCTGTGACATGATTGGCTATTAGCGTGTCACTCCCCATACGTTGCTAGGCTACAGAGGACGAGTGCCTTTGCTCATGCAACCAAGCTTGCTTCGCAACAAAGATTTAAAGCGGCACTAAATCAGAGAGGGCTCTGACTAAACTTACGCCGTTTTCTTAAAAAAAAAAAAAAAACATTCTATCGAAACATTCTATCGCACGCATTTTCTATTGTTATCGAGTAGGTGTCTATCGAGATACATATCGTTATCGTTTTATCGCCCAGCCCTATCCTAGGGATGGTTACATCAGTCAGCAGCCATCAGAAAATACTGTTTTGATGTTGGACGTGGTAAGAATGGTGTTGGACATAATCATTAGATGTTCTTTGTATGTAGAGATATGATTAGTTTTATTTTGGACATCCCTCATCCCCATCATCATTCCCTGATATCCTCAGACTGTTAAGAAGGTTTAGCCAGAGTATTCCCAAAGTCTTGATGGATGTGTTGACACAATGTTTGGGTGTTGAGGGAGTGTGTGTCATAAGCACAAGTTTGTGTTAGTCCAAACGTTCTTGCTTATTTGGTGTTGAACCTACTTGTTCTGGATGGACACTTCTGGGTCTGGGCCTAAAAGATGCGGTTAGGTTTTCCTTGTGTCATCTAGTGAACACGACAGAATTTATCTTTGCAGTCTTTGCTCAGCTGGTTGTCATGTTTTGCCAGTCAGAAGTCTACACTATGACTTGCAAGTTAGATGTATAAATAAGTTGGGGAAAGTTTGAGATTGTTACATGTCTCTGTCTGCAAATAACTGTTAATGTGGGCTCCTGATCATGTATGAAGTCCATGTATGGGTTAGCCACAACATTTATATACTGTCTAATACAGTCGAACTAGCAAAAGGTGCAAGTAAAGTTTGCATTGCAGTTTTTAGTTCCTTTATCAGTAAAATGTTTTTGTTTGGAGTCATTTTATCTTACCACAAAAATAAACTTCTATACCCCATCTTGGGTTATATCTAACCCATGTTTTGCATGCAAACTTTTATTGTGGCTGCCTGAATTTTGTTCATATGGCCAGGATAAACTTTGTGTATGAAAAATGTGATCAAAACGTTTTCTGGTGCAATTGTTAGTGCTGTTCTTGCATGTGTATGAGCAGATGGGCATATTCTTTCTTTAATGTTGGCTTCTGATGTGGAGAGAAATCAGACCTTTTGCTTTGATCTGAAAATGTTGAGACCATTGCTGTACTGACATTGAAAAACCTTTGTGTTCTCCAAACTTATTTCCCTTTTTTTATTCCTGTTCTTCACCAATGCACCATGGGAAAGAAATGTGTAAATTATGTACCGATCTCGGTAGAATGGTAGTTTTGATGTCACTACTGTGATTGAAGTACTTCATATTGAGGTTGAGAGAAATTCGGTAGATGGTGTTCCAGCATTAAAGAGTTTGAGTTTGTTGGGATCCATTCTGTATTCAATAGGAGACTGACTACGTCTGTGTTTCTGTGTGTTGCAGGGCCAGGTCATCCAGTTCTAAGCGGGGTCCTCCACAGGCTGGACTTCCGGTTTTCAATAAAGTGCTAAAAATGATCCATATGTGTGTTGTCTTTAAAACCTGGGGGTGGGTCTCTTGATGCATTCAGAGAAACACTGAGCAGTGATGTGCTGGTAAAGATTCAGAAATTTATTTCTGTAGATTAAGTGATCCAAACAGAAAAATAGTTTGAGGAGCTATCTGAGCATAATTTTAAAGTGCAATTATTTCCCTTTATTTTAATGTGAACCTGGAATACAACTCAAAAATGTTGGTACAGCCACAAAAAGTAACGAACCCTTTCAAGTCTCTAATAAAAAACCCAGTGTGTGACTACAGACAACATGCATTCAACTGACTACTAAAATGGCTCTGTGTTCAATAGGACGTATCAATGTCCTGTTCTGAGTGTTAAAGTGAGGCAGCAAAAGTCTTAAAATGTTAAGTCACCACTTCAAACCAGGAGGCCAAGTTTTCCATTTTAACTGAATACTGTGAAAATGACAAACATGAACATCAGAAACCTCTTCAACCCAGCCTATTTACGATTTTTGAATTTACACATTCTAGAAAATCTATACACACCTAGTGGCATAGTCGTTGTGATGTACTCATTGGGTAAAGGCACAGTGTATCTGTTGATCTAAAATGCAGATTTAAAAACTCAATTGTAAAGTGTCTTTGCCCTTGATAATCCTGATTCCTTTAAAATTCCTTAATGTAAGTGAGGGTTACCAGTGCTGTGCCCGAAGGGTTGATCTTGAACAGCAGGGTACTGTTGACACTGTGGACCCCCAGCTCCTGGTACGTGGGCAGGATCTGTGTGACGTTGCACTTGGGGTCACAGACCTGCCAGCTGGGCAGAGTACCCACCACCAAGGGAAACCCTCGGGGACCGCCCAGCTCCTGCCTGTTGACTATGGCCAAGGCCAGGCCTTCTCCGGCCAGTGGTCGCTCCCACACGTCAAAGCTGTTCACCTACCAAAACAAGATGGGGTACTGTCATTAACGTGGTCACCCAACTCCATTCCTCCTTGCAAATGGTTTCTTCGAATACAAGGTAATGTTAGGAAGTTTCCTTGACTTCTTTAAAACAGGGCTGAAAGACCTCAGACATGGTGCCTGAAATCAGGCGTTGGACAGTAGGGTATATTTAACATTTGCTAGTATACAGTCATAACTGAATCCTTTTTTAATAATTTCAGGCATAAAATTATTTCTTGATTTATGCCTTTTTAAAAGTTGATTAAACTGTAACTAGGTTTAATGAAATGTGTGCAATATACACACTTATTCCAAAAATAAACCATTTGGATGGAAATCCTTAAAATACACAATATTTGCAGCCTAAAATGACTGCTAATGGGCATCTTGTTAACTCAAATTACTATGAATGCCAATAACTTAAATGGAAACACTTATTGTAACAGTAGATCTTGCTAATTTTTTATTGTTTCAGGAAGTCTTACATATATTCTGGTTTACTTTGTGGTAACTGCACTTAATTAGAAAGAAAGATTGTTAAGACTTTATTCTGACTCTAAATTCTTGAAAGTTTCTCATTCTGAACCAAGACTGTGACGGACATGTCTGAGACAGCATGGCATTAAAGGAGAACTTCGGTGTAAAATGAAAATTGGCATGTTAAAATATCATACCGAGTTGGTATGTTTGCTGAGGAGCAAAATTGAGTTAGCCTGTTGCATACAGTACTTAACTATTTTTTACCGTTTGTTCCAGAAGGCTAACAATGGAAGTGGTAGGTGCCCTTAGACAAAGCATGAAGATTACACCATTATTAAACCATTAAAACAGCTTGAAGAAACTCCACACTCCATCAGTAGCACAACAAAAGCCACAACATTCAACACAGGGCACTGAGAACTTTGTAAGTGTACACAACATTTATTAATAAAACAGTTTTGAAAGGCAGTACCTTGCTGTTGTTTCTCGTCGCCGCCATAATAAAAGTCCGTACGAGTGGATTGACGAACACGAACCAGCAGGAAGAATAGGGGTAGAGGTAGTACAATCGACTTGTTTGTTGGAATTTCATCATGGTGGCGACGAGAAACAACTGCAAACTACTGCATGTAAGAACAGTTTTTTAAATAAATGTTGTGCACATTTACAAAATTCTCAGTGCCTTGTTTTGAATGCCAGGGCCTTTGTTGTACTACTGATGGAGTGTGGAGTTTCTTCGAGCTGTTTTAATGGTTTAATAATAGCGTAATCTTCATGCTTCGTCTGGGGGCACCTACCACTTCCATTGTTAGCCTTCTGGGACAAACGGTAAAAAATAGTTAAGTACTGAATGCAACAGGCTAACTCAATTTTGCTCCTCAGCAAACATACCAACTCAGTATGATGTTTTAACATGCCAATTTTCATTTTACACCAAAGTTCCCCTTTAAACGGTTAATATTTCCTACACTGCACCATATTTAGCACTTGTAGGAGACCTGTTACCTTTCCAATCTGGTAACCCTGCCTCCCCAGTGGGTCCTGGCTGATGGCGATGATCCTCCGGTTCTGCAGCAGTGCTTTGGACTTGGGGCAGATATCGCGCAGGTCGTTGGACATGAGCAGCGGGGCAGCCATGATGGCCCACAGTGCCATCTGAGACTGCTGTTGGTCGTGACTCAGCCCAAAGTTCCCAATGACCAGCTGCAAGTTGGAGAAAGGTCATATTTTATAAGAAGCTTTTTTTTCTTTCTGCTTCAAATTTGTAGAAAACTACTCGACACAAAAAGTCTCGTACCATGTCTGGATCATTCCACCCGCCAGGCCCTGCAACTGGGACAAGAAGCTTCTGGTGGGAGGCAGTCCAGTCTACAATGCTTTGAATGCTGCTCCAGGAATCGTACACGTCGGCATAGTTTCTCCAGTGGTTGCATGTTTTTCTTATCTCTGTGTAATTTGGCTGAGAATAGAAGACAGTCCAGTTACATTTGCTTAATTGTGTGTAAGCTACATGCTTACACCAATGCTCATCACTGTCAGCTGTAATGACATTCCTAATAACAAACCTGTAGTAGCTCTGGCCCTCTAAGCACATGCTTACCTGACGATATTGCCATTCATATAATGGCCACTCACAGGAGTACAAAATGCTTCTTCCAGTTTGATTCAAAGCTCTGGACATGTTCTTATAACCTTAAATATTTAAACAGATGGTGTAGTGTTAAAGGTACACATGCAAATGGGTAATCTAGAAGGTTTCCTAATATTTTTCAAATCATGTTCCATATACCTGCTTCAAGCATAGTCCAGTCCTTCATATAGCAGCCATCAAACTTTAACAAATCCACACCCCATTCGGCAAATGTTTTGGCATCCTGTTCGTAGAAGCCCAGACTACCAGGATAGCCAGCACACGTCATGGAACCCACGTCTGCATAGATGCCAAATTTTAATCCCTTGGAATGAATCTGAGGAACGAGGAACAAGGAACAAGTTCTTGCAATATCGTTTGAGGCCTTCGGAGTGTACCGACTACACAACACCTGAAGAGGGCAGTATTGTGTAAAGTAACATAGTCCAACAGTTCACTATATTAAAATGACACTTGAAAGACAAATACCACCAAATGAGTATTCAGCGATGAATTCTGTCTAATCTGTGAAACATCGTGGGTCATCTTTTAACTTAAAAATTAAACAGCATGAACCACTTTGTTGGGCTGACAGCATACTGACAGTAGCACTGACATCCTGTCACTAAGCAGCAGTTTCAAACGACAGCAGCAGCAGCAGGAGCAGAAGCTGTGAGCCAATTGAGAATTAGCCAGTTGAGAGACGGCCACTCACGTAGTCTGCCAGCTTCTTGATGCCGCTGGGAAACCTCTTGGGGTCTGCCTGCAGTCGACCCTGGGCATCACGCTGGTGGTGGGGCCAGCAGTCGTCTATGCACACGTACTCGTACCCAGCCTCCAGCCACCCCTCCTTGACCATCACATCAGCCATCTGCATGTACAGCTCCTCCCTGCCAGGCCACGGGTTGGGCCAAAAACAAAAAACAACAGTTGCAGAGGGGAATTTCAGGTTAGTAGGTAATCCAGATAAGTTAACTCAAAGTATAAGTGGTAAACCATCTAATAGAAGAGCCCTATGGCTTTGTTTTACAAGGGGAATGCAGCCATAAGGCCCGTCTATTATGAGGTTTACCACTCACTCTGTGTTAACATACCCAGGTAGGTGGCTAAATACGCTTTCTGGAACACCTTCTGGATTTCTCTGGATTTTAAGTCATTTTTATTTTACACCTAGCCTTCCCCTGTCAGAAGTGTGTTTGTTGATGCTGTGTCCCTGAACATTCAAATTTGGAGAACACGACTGGAAAGGACTACTAGGGCTACTTTAGTTGAAAGGACAACTAAACAGGCTGGAATATGAAGGAGTATGATATCTGGTTTTGGGTGCTTGGGTTATTTTCATCCCGATAGTAACAGTGCCAGTGGACCACTGTCAGCCAACAGGGACAGATCTGGCGGTCCACTGACATTTTGTTTACTGGCTTATCGACAAAACTGGTGACTTGAGACAAACTGCCCTATGCCTCTCCATCTGTTTTCATAATAAAAATAATAATGATGACAGATTTATTACATGCTTTGCACAGAGGAAACATAACTCAAATTGCTTAATAATTTGGGGGGAAAGAACACAACAAAAAGTGTGTTTTAGTTATACAATGCCATAGAGAACAGTTTGAATCGGGGGTTTAGGAGCTCACCCCTGGGGACCCAGGAGCACTGGAGCAAGGAGAAACTTTGTGGAGGCGGAAATCTTGAGCGGATCTGTGGCTCAAGGGGAGGCCTATCTGCATGAAGCAAGACCTCTATCAGGGTAAGCTAGATAGTGTTTCATTCATTCAGTCATTTTATGTGACTTAAAAATATTCAGATCCAGTTCAATACATTCGATACTGTTTCAATAGTGGACCGGATTTGACAATTCACTCCACCGGTGGACTGATAATGCAATATACAGTTCCATAGCCAGTAGGGCCTGTGAAGTTAGTAGAGTAGTAGAGATACTTTATTTATGCCAGAGGAAATGAAGGTGTCCAGTAGCATATAGGCATAATACATCCATACACATAAGCACACAGACATATGACATACACATACATACTACAGTAGTAAAAAGGAAGACATTAATTGTGGGCCAAAACAACAAAATTAGGCTGTGACATGTTAGAGATGCAGTGTGGTGCTGCAGTATCATAGTGCATAGTGAATTTCACTTTACTTTTGCAAGACAGCGTCATTGCCAGCACGCTGCCAGTGCAAGTTCAATATCCTGATCACACAATAGAACAAAGAATAATCATATTAGTTCTGCCATCCAGGTAGTATAAAACAGTTGCATGCTGTCATTTACATCAATGTTCTTTTATGTAGCAGGGATATAAACACATGATCAAAGAGTGTGTGTCAGCTTTGTATGCTGTCATATGACTTCTGGGCTGAGGGTCACGCAACCTATGATTGTCATACTGAACAAAGGTATCATCTTTTAGAAGCCTCTTTATGATTATAAAGAGCTATAGAGAACTCTATTAAGATGGGATTTCTTTTTCATTTCCTGGTTATTTTAATGCATTGCTAATGTCGTTTTATTGTGACATGTGTACACGGTAAGTTTTAACACAAAGACTAATGTTCTGGTAGGCTTTGTTTCTGACAATAGGAAGTTCTCATAGGAAGCCGGATAGGTGACAGCTATACAGTCCATAGACATACTATATAGTATGTCTATGTATACAGTCTATGGGTGACAGGCTATTTCGGGTGCGACGACTTTACTACTAACAGTGATCATGAGGCTTCAAGTAATTATTGTTTTCGGCGTTTACAACTGAGATTTGAAACAGGTTTGTTTTTAAAGGGCTATAACAGTACTATTGGTTCTTATTCCGTGTTGCCTGAGCTTACCTTATGCAGTTATTGGGGTCATTTTCACAGTCGGTGTTGCACAGGAATCTCTCCCAGTGCAACCATCCCATTGTAGGTGTCATGGCAAGGCCATTGTCTAACGTTTGCACTGGACACACCGACACGCACACAAACAATAGCAGTAAAGAAATCATCATTCTGTGGCCAAATGAATGTGGTCGCTACTTCTCTGTACACTACTGTTTCCACATTTCCGCACAACAACAACTTTGAGCAGCTTCCTTGTTTGAATTAAGACCAGCCCCCTTCATGTGACGGACTTTGAAACGAATCATTTGAATACCAGTTGCTAAGTTATTTTACGTGATCCTGTGAGCGAAGAAAAGCATGGATCTGCTATACGTGCCTCTAGCAACCCCACTTCCTGTTGTGCGCGTGTGGCGGCATGTCACGTGACCAATCAGAACCGCATCTATTTAATTTACTGAAAAATCAGTATTTAATTCGTATGGCTTGCCTTATGTTACAGCATTGAAAATATCTTTATGGCTAAAACGCCTGCTGTCAATAAGCAGTTGTCCTGTTTTAAAGACTTCTGGTCTGGTCATTTGGCTCAGAGTGCGATTTCTATTCTGGCTTTCTTAACTTTGCTTAACTTTCTTTTTCGCACCTCAGAACTGTATCAGCGCTCCTCACCTCTTACCCTGGGTTACACGAATGGAAATATTTTGAAATGTACTACTTTAAAGTTTGGATTTAAAGGTGCGAAGTCAGACCAAAGCTTGAATTCTTGATCTCAAACAGCGACCTGACAGCAGGGGCCTACTCCTTAGGAAAAAGAAAGCTACTAAGTACAGAGTACTATAAAAATTTAGTATTTTGGGAAATTTTGCTATAGCAATATATGAATGTAGTACAGGAACAATATAGAGAAAAACACTGTGAAAGTATTACACAGGGATGGTAGTAGTAGGCCTACCATAGAGGTATTATACAACTATTATAGCCTACATACTATACAGATCTTACGTAACCTGGTGGCAAAATGAAATGAAGTACGAGGGGGTTTACCAGGCTAGATCTTATGAGATTCGGGATCCTGGATTCCTACAGGACCTTTTTGTGATCGCAGTGACATCTTTTTCCTTCCTTGGATGTGAAAGCACATATAAATAAACATAGCACCTGGCCTTTAACTGAAATGTCAAGGGTGTGTGTTTCAACCTAAACTTTATCAAAGACACCATGGGACAGGCTTGAAACAAACAATTTGTCACCTTATGTAGTCTATATCATAGCAAGAGCAAAGGCACCACATCTCTAAATGTCAGATTTCAATTTAACCCCCTACCCCCGCCATCTTGATTGATAGGCCAATCGAATTACTTAGTTACAAATCTACTTTTCCCCGTCATAACAGCATCTTGGCTGGGGCGATGATAGATCCTCCAATTTTTTGGCTTGCTGGATCGCACAACAACGCAGAGCCTATCTGTACCTTACTGATAGCTAACAGATGGATTGCATGGCTTCCCATCTCGCCCTTTCCCTCAGGACCTGATTGTCAATCCATCAGATTCTATTCTCCACCAGTGTCACCTAATGGAAAGAATTGTCACCTCAGGCTTATGTATGGCGCTTTCATGAGGCGAAAGGCCAACCAAATGGAGAGGGAGCAGAGCAACGCAGCTATCTATAAGTAAGTTCATAACTATTGAACTGTCAGCACCTCTCACTTAATGGCAATTCACCATGGGCCTGACCTCTGATCCTTTAAAGATTACTGTGTATCAGTGACAAAGTCACAGAGTAGAGCAACATGAACTGACCAGCCATTTGCTGCCAGATGATCTCACAATTCAGTGGTCAAAACCCTGTATCCCCAGTGACAGTGATGTAATGTGTTAAATGGACCTGAAGAGTTTACTGTTTTATTGTAAAAGCAGGGGCGCTTGTTTTACCACTCTGTAGAAATCCTTATGAGGAGCTGGAGGCTAGAAATTGGTTGTGCGGATCTTTCCAGCTGCTGGATCACGCTCACATACCTCGAGGCCATCTCGAATCATCCACAAACCAATGTGGAGTGCTCAGTGCTAAAATAAGCCACAGAGCCACCTCATACCTTACAAATCCTGCCTTTTTTTGTCGTGCAATCTAAATGTTGTCTGGTAAGGAATCTAAAAAATTACGGTCTTAATGATATTTATCTTTTTGTCCCACGAAGAAAATGGTTTCCAATAATGGTTTGTTTTTGATGGTGAACAATTATTATTAAGAATGATCTCGGAGCTACTAGTTCAGTGCGAAGCTGCAAGGCCGAGGTAAGACAGAGAGGGCCTCCAGTATATTTGGCGAAAATCCATTTTAATAGCGAGATCAATACGTGATTCAGTTCATAGTCCTTTAAGACGTCGCGGTGCAAACAAAAATGACCTTCAACTAAGCTATGATTACTACTGTGCCTGGCTGCTGCTGCTGTCTCCCATAATCTCACTCTGAGGAAACACAATGATCTTCGGCTCCTGTTACAATTAGATTGAACTGCTTATTGCTGCAGTGTTTCTCAAGAACACTAAATGGCAAAATCAATAGGAGCTAAAAATCTGCAGAGGGGTGTTTCTCCTCCTTGCCTTCCTGCCTCTCCAGAGAAATAGAGTTTGGGATTGCCACAGTTTGATGGGTGTTATTGTCATGATTTTTTATTTTTATACTTGTTTATTTATTAAGTCTTCATCCATGATTTGGATGAATGGAAGGTACAAGGATTTTGTGTAATGTATCATTTTTCAATCTATGTTTAATTGTATGTTTTGTCTAAATCTGCACTTTCACCAGATGAATTTCCCTCTTGGGATAGTAAAGTTGACTTTGACTTTGATTTCAGTGTCATTCTCCATGTCTCAAATGTGCCATCGTTATGATTGGTAGCTTGGAGAAGCAGGGATATCCAGTGGATGGATGAACAAATGTAACATCACATGGAATTTCAGTTGGACTGTGAAGAGAAGACTTTCAGTTTTGCAGTACACCGGTTACTGAATTAGGATTATGATACAGCGTGTATTTTAAGTTATTCTGTTATAGCCTGGGCCTCCCCATGCTGCCTGTGGTGCTACATAGAATTTCAGGCTAATTCTATTGTGTGAAGTGTAAAAATATGTTTGAATATCAAAGTAACAATTACCATGGTGGTGTATAAAACACAACTCAAAACTCACTTTTGTAGTGATTCTGCTCAGTATTCCCTAGCCTTTTTGTTGAGTAAAAACGCTTCCTGGCACATTCAGTAACCCCACACCTGAACTTAAACTACCTGACGCAGCAGACACAACACTGTACACCTAACCATAATGGTACAAGCCACAACACAAACTGGATCTGTTCTCATGGTCATTTATCATGTCTGGGTGACATGTTCTTCCAAGTGATTTTCTCCTCCATATGTGCTGGGAGGCACCCCAACTGCGAAATCTGATAGCATTAAGCCTTGTGTGCCTGTGTTTTTTCCCCGACTACAACTGGTTGGATCTTTGTGGTTGTGTCAATGTGTGGCATTACTCATCTCAGATTCTGTTATAAAACCCAAATGCAACTACTGTATGTTAGCTTTTTAGTGTGTGTTAATTGATAAATTATATGTAATTATAATTATATACACCTTTAAAGATTCAGTGCCCTTGCAATTGTTTGAATAGCCACAAAAGCCTAGATCTTTTAAGCAAATGGTTTAAATTGATTATTGTCAAAGGTAATGACCCATTTAATTTGTGGGTTGTAAACAAGCTTGGCGAGCAAGTAACTGCCTTTCACAAAAAAAAAAAAAAAGATCACATGTTGGTATGTAGCCAGACCTTAATCCATATTTTCTCATTCCGGTGGCATCTCCACATTGTGCCTGGGCAGAAATTTCCATCATGCTCAAATGCAGAGCGAGTACAATTCATTACTTCCGTTACACTTGAGTGGCAAGCGGGGCACTGTGGGATTCTCTTGGTATAGGTAAAAATTGGATTAGAACTAGTCTGCATGCTTTTTAAACCAATCAATTTGTGTCATGCACAGGAAACCATGCCACAGAATGCCACAGTATGTTAGGGGAATTATTTCAAACACTTGGCAGAGAACTGGTACACACACATTTGAGGCCAGGATTCTGTTGTAGGTCTTTTTTAATAGGCCTCAAGTACATTGGGTTAACTTTTTAAGTCAAAGTCAGGTCAAAGTCAACTTTAATGTCAATTACGGCATTTGTTAAGGACAACTTCAACTGATGAAAGGTGTTTTACTCATGAACCTGTTACAACAAACGACACCATCTGTCCTACATTTATTTTATCTGTGTGATTTGTTGCCAACCATCATCACACAATTTATGTTTATAATTTTTTTTGTGTGTCCTGGATTTTATTTTTTATTTTGTCAGTTTTAAGTTATTTTGCCCTGCGCACCTTTTGGGGCGTATGAGTATCAATATGTGGTCCAACACATCGGTAAAGATACTAATATCCGAATAAATGTGTGCATCGCTGTACAAACCACACAATCTTAAAAACTTCAAAGTTAGATTTTAATGGGGTAACTGGCTCCAGGAAGTCAAGAAAACAATCCTACAAACCTGCATATTATTTGTTTTCCACTTAACTCTACTCTCCTCTCCTCTCACGGTCTTCAGAAGGTGGAAAATGTCTAATTAACGTGGAGTGCAAGGCCTGAGTGGTGACTCCATTTTTAAAGAGCGTTCTTGTTCAGCCGGTTATTCAGACGTAATTTAGTTTAGCCTTCTCAACTTCTTCCACACACCAGCTGCCTTTGTTATGAGAATGTGTGTGTGTGTGTGTGTGTGTGTGTGTGTGTGCTGGGAGGGAGTCATTTTGGGACAGGTAAGAAAAAAAATCCATGAAACTGAAAAGGAATAAGAGAGGAAAAAGACTCAGTGGAGATGCTCAGAAGGGTGGAGCTGTTGACAAATGGCCATCAACTCTGCATTTTTGGTGCACACACTCTACCCACATTCCCCATTCCCCTACATTACAAGTGATGGTGGTGTCTGAGACAGATGTGAGTTCAGCCAGCCATTTTTACGCCCCAGTGCTTAAAGTGACACATTGCAGTCGCCCTGAAAAAGTCAAGGGTGAAAGAATGTGTGTGTGTGTGTGTATGTATGTGTGTGTGTGTGTGTGTGTGTTGGGGGGGGGGGGGGGGTAGAGTCGGAGCAACAGCATCATCCCTGGATGCAGTACTGTAAATAAAGCAGTGGACTGCGGTAGGGTAGGGGGTGTGTGTTTGTGTAGGGTGCTGGGTGTTTCTCCAGCGGCCCATCCTCGGGATGCTGCAGGCAGGGGGCTCCAGGAGCCCCCGCGTAGTGCGATGCCATCCAGCAGGGGCGACGGACCGAGGCACTCCCTCTCCCCCTCACACAGAGTGGTAATAAAGAGAGGTGATGTGATTTTTATTACGGTGGTCCCGGCAGAGAGAGATGTTGTTGGCCGTGATGATGATGATGATGATGATGACGGGGCTGGGAGTGGGGGTGTTTCGGAGGGTGGAACGGTTGATGGTTGATGGTTGTGGTGTGAGGTGATGAGGAATAAAGTGGTGTGTGTGTGTCTGTGTGTTGGGCGGGGGGGGCTTGGAGAGGTTTGGAAGGTGAATTGCTCATATCCCCTCGTCCTCCTGGGTTCAGTTTCATTCCCTCCTCCCACAGAGTTATCACCGTCTTGCTCTTCAGAAGGCAACGGTTGCCGTGGCAACAGGAGTTGTTCTGTATCAGCGCCCCACCAACTACCACTCAGACAGTCATCTTTAGTTTGTTAACCAGAGCCGTGCAAACTGCAAAGCAAAGCCTTTGTGCACTTCCTTTATGTAAAACCCACGTTATTCAGTTAGTCCCATATTTAAAGCTCAATATCATGTTTGATGTAAAAATATCTCAAATCAACTCAATTTCAGCAGGAGAGAAGGTACCACAGACTTTTGAGTAACAAGGAGCAAAGCTTAACTTATAATTATTTTATGTGTAAGGAAGACAAACTGGTAACAATATGTTCGGGTGGCAGTTTCTTCTCACATTTCATGTTTGAAGGTGAAGAAAAGGACACCCCATCTGAAAATAAACCTTTGAGATATTTTTGTAGTTCACGATTTGATGAAGAATAGACCACAGATGCTGAAACAAGCCCTCTATAGCCTCTCTGTGAGCATGACAGGCTGACAGACCGACAGAAAGGCAGACAGACATAAAGACAAACAGACAGACAGACAGTGACTGACATCAGTGAGCTGCAGATGTTGCAGAGAAGCTGGCGGTGTGTCCCAGATTGCTCCGTGAAGCAGCCTGCCTCTGATCGATCCTGTGATGAATGCGATGAGACGCCCGTCTGTGTTACTCGGCTCGCCACAAGTTTTACACTGGACCCGAGATTTATGTTCAACTCGGAACAAAAAGCTCTGCTGCACAAGTCTGGAAAATTAGCCGATGATAGATCTGGCTGTATATGTTGCTCGTCCCTTTTTTTTTTTTTCAAAACACAACCTAAGCAACACAAAAGCAAGAGGAACAGGGCATGTAGAAAAAAAGAAGAAGGAGAAAAAAAGGAAAAGAAAAGCTCAATGCTTTAAATCTCTAAGATGTCTGTTGGGGGAGCTTCTGCTAATTACTTGCAACTTGTGTATTGATTATGTGTTGGGGACTGAGGGAAAAATGCTCATCCTGAATTGCATCATGATTGTGAGATTCACTGTGGTGTGTGTGTGTGTGTGTGTGTCTCTGTGTGTGTCTGTCTGTATGTGTGTGTCTGTCTGTGTATCTGTTTGCCTGCCTGTCTCTCTGTTTGTTAATGTGTAAGCTTGTATAGGCATATCTGTGATTGTGTGTGTGTGTGTGTGTCTCTCTCCCTTCTTTACTCATTCTGTGTGTGTGTGTGTGTGTGTGTGGGTGTGTGCGTGGGTATGTGACTATGTGTGCATGTTTTTGTTTAGTGTTCCGTCTTTGTGAAAACAACAGGCCCCAAGCCTCCAGACAGGTAGGCTAACCTTAAAGAAACATTGCGAACGTTCATTATCATGCCGAATGTGGCATTCTCCAGAAATCCAATGTGATATTTAGCAGAGAGACTATTGCCTCCTCCCTTCTGCTAATTAGTATGGAGAAAGTGACCTTTTATGTTTTAGCAGCCTTCACAGAGAAGGCAAAAGGCCAGACTGTCCAGATTATTCCTCTTGCTTTGGTGGCCACCTGGGAGAGGGTGGCAGGTATGGTTTGCTTTGTTATAAGCAGGCTCTTTTTAAAATGTACGTATGTATGTGCACAGGGCTGAGGTGTGTGTGTGTGTGTGTGTGTGTGTGTGTGTGTGTGTGTGTGTGTGTTTGTATGTGTTTGTTTGTTTGTCAGCCTGTATTCCCAGAGAAGAATATCGCTTCTTAAAGCTGTCTTCAAAAACAAATCAGAATTCAGTGAGATCTTGCCTTTGTTCAGTGAAGCCAGGTATCCACTCTAAGTCCAATTTAAGATCTTAAAATATTCTTATACGTTTTTTTTTTCCAAAGAAGGTTTTAGGACAAACAGATCAGGAGTCAGTAAGATCTTATTTATTTATTGCTCTGAAAAATAATATTTTCCTCTAGATTGTGTTGGGTAACACATACCTTTCACAGCTAAGTCATTTTCATGTAAAAACGGTTAGCCCATATGACAAAAAAGAGTACAAAATAATGTTTGTTCTCTTGTCAGTATGTTTGCTATTTTTGAAAAGGTGTGCGTACCGTAGCAGCATATCATAATCTGTAATAAGAAGCTAATGTGAAACGTTTGTGCACTTAGGTGGGATTATGGAGTGCTCTGCCCAGATGGTCGATGGGTGTAGGTGCCCAAATGATTGACGGGTGTAGGTGCCCAAATGATTGACGGGTGTAGGTGGTGGTAGTGGTGATGGGTGACTGAGGTGGGAGGGTAATCACGCTCTGTGACTGATAGAGCACAGGGTGGGGGAGAGCTATTACAGGTGGGCCAGGCCAGGACCGAAAAAGTGAGACAAGAGCAAGAGCATCTGTATGTACAGTATGTATGTATGTATGTGTGTGTACTGTGTGTGAGCGTGTTTGTGTGTGTGTGCGTGTGTGTGTCAGGTATGGAAATTCGCACCAGCCACCAGCCAAATGCTGGATAAAGTATAAGAGTGGCTAGTAAAGGTTCATATTTGGCAAAGTTAATTTCCACCCCTGGTGTGTGTTTGTGTGTGTGTGTGTGTGTGTGTGTGTGTGTGTGTGTGTGTGTGTGTGTGTGTGTGTGTGTGTGTGTGTCTCTGTGTGTGTGCGAGGGAGAGAGAGAGAGAGAGAGAGAGAGAGAGCTCTGGCCAGGTCAGGTCATTCGTTGTCTCCTGCAAAGCAGCACCAGGTGTTTACCTATCTGGGTTAGACGCCTCCACCTCGCCACAGCCCCTCCGCTGGTGGTCTGGGTCTCTCGGTGCCTCTCTAGGAGAAGTAATTAATTCTCGGCCTGCCCTTCTCACCACCGCCTCCGCAGGCCCTGCCACATGCTCCTGCTACATCGCTTGTCAGCGCGCGCGCGCGCGCGTGTGTGTGTGTGTGTGTGTGTGTGTGTGTGTGTGTGTTTATGTGTGTGTTTTGGGGAGTAGCTACTTCAGAGTGTCCCTTCTTATGCTGCTCACTTGTTTCCTATGTGCCAAGATGTGTGTGTGTGTGTGTGTGTGGGGGGGGGGGGGGGGGGGGGGGCATTGAAAGGGGGATGAAATGTTGTTTACCCAGAGAAAAAGAGTGAAGAATAAATGAGGAACCAACAGAGAAAGAGTGAGTGTGAGAGAGCAAATAAGGACCTCTTTGCCATGTGTGTCTCTATCCTCTCTCCCCATCCACATCTTCTCCGCCTTTGTCAGTGTATGTGTGTGTGTGTGTGTGACAGAGATAGATAAAGAGACAGTTGGTGTGTGTGTAAAATAGAGAGAGTGTCAGACAGAGAAAGAGATGAAGACAGAGTTTGTGTGTGTGAGAGACAGAGAAAGAGAGATGGAGAAAGACAGAATGAGAGAGAAAAAGAGAGAATGAGGGAGAGAGAAACAGAGAAACAGAAAGCGTGTGTGTGCATCTGTCCTCTTGTCTTGTCTTACCCCATGTCTCCTTTGCATTCCTAGTTGTCACAGTCTTAAGGAGTGTCTGGCAGGCCCTCTAATCATCCGTCAGATGCAGCTGCAGGAGCAGAGGCACAGACATGGAAGAGACAGAGAGATAGCAGAGACAGAAGGTGGGGCAAGGCTGGGGATCAGTGGCATACTGAGATGGACAGAGAGACAGACGGAGAGCAACGGTCTGGAGACTTGATGATCCCAATGCTGTCAGATTAGGGGACATTTTTATACCTTTCCTCTCAAAATGAATTATCTCCCAGAGCAGAGAATTTTGTCTTTAATATTCTGTCCTCTGTTTGCTCAGCGTTAGGTTACTTTGGTAACCATATTTTATGGTTCCTTTTTTAGTGTACCTACATATAAGAACATGTGATATTATGTACTTACACTGTACAGTACATACTTCACACTAACCCTAACTCTAAGCTTATGGTGCAGTTTAATATGTAAATGTTACATATTCGTACAGACTTACTTGAACTGAGTGTAACCCTCTTTTTTTAAAGAACAGCAGGGCTAATAAAATAGCAATATTATGATCCTGACTTGAGTTCTGTGTCCTTCACTGAAATATTTGCACTGACACATGTTGTTTTTTAACCTTGTGGTCCAACTGTTGTCTGGTGTGCACCACACTAAACAAAACACGTTTTCATTCATTATTTTATATTTCATCACTCAGATGGGTTTACCTCACTACATGGGGGATAAAGCAATAGCTTTCTCCCGGAAAAGATAGCAAAGAAATATGTGTGATGTGAAAGTTTATTTACAGTACTTGATGTGTTTAAAAATAATAAAATAAAATAATAAAAAAAAAAAAAAAAACTGAAATATATATATTTTTACTGACCACTGCCTCCATCCCCTGGACTCTCCCCTGTTATTCTTTACACAAGGCTCAGCTCAACAGTACGATGCAGGGCAGGGCAGGGCAGGGCAGACCTGGGAAGACCGTTTCCACCTGGCCAAGTAAATCCGGTAGAGAGATTGAACACTACAGCTGCAGGGCTGCCAGGGGACACGGCTCCCTTTCCCTTATCTGCCTTTTCTTCGTCGGCAGGCAGGCAGGCAGGCAGGCAGGCAGGCTCCCCTCTCTCTCCCCTGGCTTCTCTCCGTCATATGGAGCAGGGTTCCCTGAGCCTTTCTAAAATCTTGTTACAAATATTGTCTCCCCACAACCTCGAGCTACCATCAATTACATGCTCTTTTATGCCACTGACCTTGGGGTTGCGATTGATGGATGGGCGCCCAGGCACTGGGGAAATGTTTTCACCACTGTTTACTGAGAAAGGGGAAAGTACCCCGGCACCTGCACCACCTCCAAAAATAGAAAAAAAAAAAAATGAAATAAATAAAATAACGAATAAAAAAAAGTGTCTGGGAGTGTCTTTCATCCTTGGGAAGATTGGGTCTGGGGCCAAGGCTGCAGGTAGACATGAAGCATATAACTCCACATTAGCTGCTGAAATTGGTGGTGGTAGTGGAGGGGGGTGAGGCAAGGGCTCAGTCAATTCTGGACAGATCACACCATGTGTGACAGCTTCATTCAGCCCTTTTGAAGCCTCAGCTACATGAGTCGATCCCCTGCACGGGGGCAACATTGCGAGCAGGATCAATGAGAATGAAATATATATATGACGTTCATTGTTGGTGTCTGTGTGTGTGTATGTCTGTTTACTCCAGTAAAGGAGATGAAGATGAAAGCTGCTTTAATGTAGGCTTGATGCTGAAAATGAAATAGACCTTGACATGAGCCATTAAGAGACTGATCGCGTACCTCTCAGACAGAAGAGAGAAGGAAAACAGGATCACTCCACAGATCCGCCGTGGCTAAAATAGTTTTTAAAGTGACCTCGTATGAAAGGTTCCCTCACCATGCATGGCTATTTGGACTGACATCCATGGCAACACTGCTGAGAAAATGATTAAATGTCCGCTCTACTCGAAAAGATAAAGCAGTGATGCACCCAATGTGTGTATGTGTGTGTGCGTGCGCTTGTGGATGTGTGTGTGCGTATGCATGTGTGTGTGTGGGTGTTTGTGTGTGCATGTGTGAGTGCACCTACATGGCCAGCTGTTTTTCCCAGGGCTTTAGCCCAGAATATTTTGAGTCTAGCATTGGTAGCCAAAAAAATTAGTTGTTTAGCTTAATTATTTAATTGTGTTTTGTAATGCATCTCTCATTTACACAGTCTACTATGTCTACTATAGTCTATAGTATAACACTGTTTTATGAAAAAAAAAATGCTTGACTCATCAGGGTGTTCTTAAAGCTAGTCATGTCCCTGGTGTGTGTAGTATGTCAGTTCAGGTTCACCTGAGTTTTTTTTTAGTATTTGTTTGTTGTCAAACACAGCAACATTATTGATTGTTTTCGTGGTTCGTGGCATAGGGACCCTGTGTGGGGCAGCTCTGTGGAGGATTGCATGTCTGTTTACCCCACACCACAGTTGACATTGCGCTTGGCTCCAGCGAGGGGGGAGCGGGGGGGGTAAAAGCGTGTTGATTATCCCCCATGGGCGAGGGCAAGGACAGGGCCCGGCCACACGCGACCCTCCCATTCATCACGCCGCTTCCAGCCGCCCTTCCTCTTCCTGTGTCATTGGATGCTCACGTGGAGACGACTGTAAATCCCAGGACCAGGCCCCCCGTTGCCCGGCGTCCACTGGTTTCCATCCGTGCCTTGGCATCCTCTGGAATATATATGATCGGAATTTTTAATGAGGGTTCTCGGAAAGGGAAGATAAAGGGCGAGAGGGGAGGGAGGTCACCCGTCTCTCTCTCGCTCTCTCGTTCACTCTCTCTGCAGCTGAGCTGACCTGGAGTCAGTGCTCAACAAATTACGGCGCAGACAAATAAAAAGGTTCAAGGTGAGTGAGGCGCGTCTCTCTTCAAATCACCGATGAAATGGCAGATTGGTTTCATTGATTTGCACGTTAAGGGGTGTCTCCAACGACTGTTTTCCCCTTCCCCCACACACAACTTACATACCCCTCCCAGGCTGTTAACCAGTGGCAACACCCAATCAGATGGGCAGATTGTATGGCGGTGGGGAGTAATGTTTGTTTAAGGCTCCTCAATTCTCATTCTACATGTGCAATAATGAAGCTTGCGAGAAAGGCTTTTTATCTAAGTACAGCCTCAGGGTGATAGGCTGTGTGGCTGTGTATCTAATGTGTATTTGAAAAGCAATAGAGTGAAATGGCCATCTGTGAAATTTTGTTTCATTGAAATCCATTACAGCACCTCATCTCTTGATATAAAAATGAGCACTGAAACTAAATGTTTCTTTTTTTCAAGATGGTGGCAGAGGGAGAGAGAGAGAAAGAGAGTGTGAGACAGAGAGGGCAAAAGAAAGAGAGAAATAGAGAGCAATGGAGGAATGGCAGAACGCATGGTCGTATTTTGTGCATGTCAGTCATGGTGTGCAGATTTAGAAAAGCTTCTTACAACAATAAAGACACATTTTCCCCCACTACACAACTAAACAATGGCCTGTGTTATGTTCGAAGACAGACGAAAATAAGTATAAATAGATATACCCAATAGCTTGAGGAAACCAAGCTCACTGTTTGTGTTTTTTATTGCTAAACATTGTTCTGTCCTCGAAACAAGACTTGGCAAAGCATCTTAGGCAGTCTGTTGTGGTCACACTCTCGCTTTCACTCTCTCAGATGCTCTCGGGTAGATGGCGGCCATGATGACATACAATAGCCAATCGTTCTGACGTTTGCCTATTGCACTTGGAATGCTTTCGACAAAATATAAATGCACTTAAACTCTCTGGAGGGCAGTCACTGTGGGGCTTATTGAATGTGTCAACCCGACTAGCACATGGTGCTCAATCGCAGGGAGCCAGGGCGTTCTCTTAGGGCAAGCGTGCTGTCACTTCCTGTCTGGGGCAACACTATGGGATGTGTGCTTAAGTGTGTTTGTGTGCCAATTAAAAAAAAAATGTTTTAGTCTTAGTTTAGACTTAGCTTTCCATTTTTGTTGGTAAAGTTTTAGTTAACTAAAAGTCTACTAGATATTTTTAGTCTAGTTTTTGTTAAAACATTTCTGAATAATGAAAACACATTTGTTTAGTTATAAGATTAATTCTGATCACAATTTTAGTTAAAAGTTTCACACTGTTATTATTTTTTCCCCACTTTCATAGCCATCTACATAGCCATGGTGCATAGATAGTAGGACTGCATGCATGAGCTTTCCCACTCGTTTTTATCTCTTTCACAACTTGATATTTGCCTCGTGTGGCTATAAATAACAGCCTGTATAATAGGCTGTTAATCCCTAAAATTAACATTAGCTTATAACTAAAACTTTAGCTAAAGTTAACTTACCTCAATGTGCTAGTGGTTAGCCTTGTCATACTGTTGAAGGTTTATTGTGTTATTCCTCAGTATGTTAAATCCGCACACTTTCCTGTCAGATACAATTACACATTACATTTTCTTATCAGTGTCATATAAAATGGCACCAGATATTAAGTCTTTTTCCTTCCTGCCATGTCATGGCTCTAGTTAGAAAACAGTGTTTGCAGCACTAAGCTGCTTGTAGGAACTTCTCTGCAACCAATGATTCTCCACTCCAGAAACTTTTAATATGAGTCTTTTTGGTAACATTGTCAGGGTGTATCAGCTTGAAGACAAAAATGAAGATACATTTACCTTAGTTTTTATTTCATGCAAAACATTTTCGTCTTGTCTTTTTTCATTAAAGAAAATGCATGATAATTTGGTCTTAGTGTTACAGAACTCTCGTGGCGTTCTTGTCTTAGTCATGAAAAAAAAAAAGGTCACTGACTAACATATTTTATCTCGTCGCGTCTCTTCTGACAAAATTAAAACTGTTGGCATCAAAAATCAATTGAGTTAACAATGTCCTCAAATGTCACCTCAGATGTCGCCCTCGTCAGTAGTGTGTTGCTACAGAGCGGAGGTGATTGGTTTGACAAGCCTGTCAGTCCTCATCTGGCCAACAGTGTTTCCCAGGTAGAATAGCTGTGGCAGCAAGCAGTGGTTGGGTTCACACTTCACTGGTGTGCTCATCCTACCTTTCACAGCTCTGTACCTCACAGCCTCAAAGGTCTTTTCCTTCTAAATATTCTTAGTCTCCCAAACAATGACTGCCAACCAGGAAACTGATGGTGTTTTCTCTCTCTCTCTTTCTCTCTCTCTCTCTCTCTCTCTCTCTCTCTCTCTCTCTCTCTCTCTCTCTCTCTCTCTCTCTCTCTCTCTCTCTCACACACACACACACACACCCTCAGTCCTGTTGTGCAGGAGATGGGTGTTGGGACCAGCAATGGACAACAAATGCTGTGGCTGCTGCTCTGAAATGTCTTTTTCTGCCAGGAGGGTCGAACATAGAGCCCCCTTTTCAAACTCATTAGTTGTGGAAAAACACAATTTTATTTTGTTATTAACAAACTCAATTTGTCCTCCATATCACAGATGTTCTTGCATTCTTTGTCTCACTCTCTCATTCTCTGTCACTCTGTTTCTGCCTCTGACTCTCTCTGTCTCTGACTCTCTTTATCTCTCTCCTGTCTCTTTCTCTCTCTCCTTTTTTACATAGTTTGCTCCATGTGTGGCTGTAGCAGTAGCAGGGCACAAAGAAAAAATTTAATGACAGCCTCAATGAGTGTGACTGAGCGATGCATTCTGGTTTGGCACCAACAGAGAGAATACGAGGGACACACACACACACACACACACACACACACACACACACACACACACACACACACACACACACACACACACACGCACACACACGCTCGCACGCGTACACACATGCACGCACGCACACGCACGCAAACGCACGCACACACACGCACACACACACGCGCGTGCTATGTTTCTGCCTGTGATAATGAAGGCCTCGGGAGGGCGACCAGGGAGGCCAGTATGCGGGGCTACAGACTTTCTGCCTTTGTTTGGGAGGGAAAACCGCCGCCGCAATTTCACAAAATGATAGAACGGCTCATGTATTTTATGTTTTCTTAATGGAATCAGGAGCAGCATTTCTGACATTCCCTAATGGAAACTAATGGAAAAATATGACTCCAAACTATTGTCCTCAGGAAATCAATCTGTAAATATCCTGACGAAGTATTTTCAGTGAACGGGCCAAATGTTTATTTGCTGAACATTCCGATTGCTCTTGTGTGGCAACAACAAGAGAGTATTTTCCCTTTCACAGACACATAAATGAGGAAAATAAACACATTACACGTTAAGTTTCCTGGCAGAATATCCATTTTATTCAAATTTAGACAAAAAGAGATACACATTTGTGCTGTCTGCAATCATTGAGCAACTCTGTTTATGTACATTTTTATACATTATATTATATCTGTATAGCCTTGTCATACACAACTGAAACACCATACCACTTGTTTATTAGTCACTGATATTAAAGACCCCATACCCCCCATTCTTAGTTTGGCAATTGGAAGTAGTAAAAAAGACATTATTTTTAAAAACATTCACTCAAAGATGCGCTATGAGATGAAATTCAAGTCAGTGTATTCCATCCAGTTAAGAACACCAAAAAGTAATCAGTCCTGAAGACCTCGCCATTTTTTTTTTGCCACTAGACCTTATCGGAGGCCTTATCGGAGGCACTGAGACCTGCTTCGTCAGTCGTCTGTAGCAATCCTCTCACACTCAGATGGGGAAACGAGGGAGAGCCTTCTACAAACACACGGTTCAGTGCCACTCGGTATCCATGTTGCTGGAGTGGTAACATTTTTTTGTCAGTTTTGTTTTGTTCTCTCGAAATTTCACGTGTTCTTTGAAATCCTGAAGTCACACCTGAGCACATAGGTTTAGCAATGACAGCATTTTTTTTGTTCAAAATAGCAAATATATGCCACTGAAATACTTCATTCTCATTTAAATGTGGTTCTGACAGGCAGTTTTGGTTCGAAAGAAAAAAAAGAAAGAAACAAAAAAACGAACCAAAAAAAAAGTAGCAATAAATATTCTGAAGAAAGGAGAGCTGGGAGCAGAGGGTCACGTTACAAGTTTGCGTGGATGTCCTCGTGTCTTAGCACTTTGTAGGTGATCCAGTAGAAGATGTTGAAGATGAGGAAGCTGAGGGGGAAGACTGCCCTGGAAATGGTGTCGATGCGTTTGGCCCTGTCGACGAAGCGCTTGCGCACCGCGTCGCTGTCATACAGCATGTGCATGCGGGGCGGCGAGGCGAACACCGTGGAGCCCTCCACGGCCGTCCCGTCCTTTGTCTGCAGACAGTGGCCCAGCCCGTAACCACGGAAATAGAAGCCTCGGCTCTCCCGCACCAGCTCCTCCTCCTGGGAAGAGAGGCAGAGAGAGCGAAACGGACAGAGAGAGAGGAAAGAGAGAGGCAAAGAGAAAAAGAGAGAGAAAAAGAGAGAGAGAGTAGAAAACAGATGACCTCTTTGTCACCATCAGCGGGTAATAACCTCTTTCATTTTGTCCTTAGCGCAGAGTTTCTAAATGTTGATGTATCACTGTTGTCATGGCTACTGAGTGCTGAGGAGATTATTATATTAGAAGATGAAATACATGCAGTTCCTGGATGTTATAAGATGATCAGGGAACTTGTATTCTTTAAGTGTGCGCTGTAGTCATCCTGTGCAATTGATTTTGTGATATATTCTTATCAAGCGACAATCCATGAAGCATTACGCTATTGACTGCTAGTACATTACTGTACAAGTACACTTGTTGTATACAATCTGTATACTTTTGACACACAGGACAAAGCACTCATTGGTGTGTTTGACAGTAAATGCTTAAATAGTCAACAACAAAAAAACAGCCAAAAAAGTTAACCTTTACTTTTCTTAATGGGTTAAGGGCACAGAGACAGAACTATTCAGCAAGTAATGGCCCTTTCAAAAACAGCCATGTGAGAAGTCAGACTTTCAACAAAAACCCACAATAGGCATTGCCACATGATGGATGGCCATGCCCTGTCCTCTCCCCTGAAACTGAACGGCTCTTTTCAGACGCTCCCTATGGAATATTAATGGACGTATGGCTGAGTTCTGACATTCCCCTTGAAAGACGCAGTCGGTGCAACCGATGAGAATGTATGTGCGCTCTATTTTTGGTGCACTGGCAGCCGAGTCCGACCCTCCTCTTCTGACCCTTAGCACTCCTCCCTTCTCCCCTCCCTCCATCCACAACCCTGTGTGATCCTACACCTCTGTCATATATGCATTGACATGGGCAGAAGAGGATAAGTGTGTGTGTGTGTGTGCTCGTGTGTGCGTGTGCTCAGTGTGTGTGTGCATGTGTGCCTGTGTGTGTCTTTGTCTGTGTGTGTATCTGTTTGTGCCAGTGTGTGTGTATGTGTGTGCATGTGTGTGTTACACTAAGTTAGACTGTGACTACCTGTCAGGGCCTTGGTGTCTAATCTAAACTGGCTTTAAGAGTTCTACCTCAAAGGGTTCACGCTAGGTGGTCCTCCTGCATCCAGCTGTGCTGGTTACTGTTGTCTAGCAACCCTGCCTCACGTCATTGGTCTGTGCCTCCCCTTTTTCTCAGGCTGCGTGTGCTCCAGGTCCCCTGCATCACTTTTCTGTTGCCCGGTGACAAATTACACCTTGTTGCGCAGGACGCAAACTTCCTGTGTGCCCCTTAATTAAGTCCTCTACCTCCACCTAAACACCGCGGTACATCATGTGCTAAAGTCTAAAGTGTAATGAACCGTTACGCCTGAGATAATAGGACCACAATCTTTTTTTGGCCATGGTTTTGTGTCCTCTCAAAGGAACTGCCATATCTCTCTCACTTAGGCTTTTTTTTTTTGATTTGGTGGGGATCATTCTTACCTCATTCATCATCGCCATGCAGTGTCCTGAATCTGGGGAGCTTAGCGTGTAAACTGACTGTGTCTGTGGAAATGTACGAAGTTACTGCACAGATCATTTAGCTCTCACAATCAAAATGGAAGCACACAACCAGCTCAGATGGAGGCACCCAACACCCAACAACACTCAGTGTGAGTCGGAGAAGTTTAAGGGGGAAAGGAATAAAAACAAGATGACATCCTAATACAGTCAAGAAGATTATCAATACTACTACTACTACTACTAATAATAATAATAACAAGAAGAAGAAGAAGAAGAAGATAAGACAATGACAAAAAAGGAGGAGGAGGAGGATAAGAAAAAGAGTAAGAAAAAAGAAAGAAGAAGAAGAAGTCAAACCAAACTTAAACAACCATAAAATACATTATCTAAAATCAAATGAGGTGAAATAAGATGTGCCCAGATGAAGGCACACAACACAAACACCACTCAGTGTGACTTGGAGAAGTTTAGAGGGAAAAAACTGAGAGGACTAAAAACAAGATGACTATCATACATTCAAGAAAAAGTTAACTTGAACAACTACAAAACACATTCGCTAAAATCAAATTAAGTGAAATAAATAAAACCAATGACTGTGAAAACCATGGACAGCATATGCTTAGTCAAAAGTGAAGCCACCAGGAGCATCTTAAAAATGACATAATTTCAACCTAATGTGGTGTCATTTCTGTGCAGTTCTAAGAAGCATGCACTAAGCAAACTTATGCTCTGGCATGGAGCCCATGCCATCCACAGTTTTTTTTTCTAACAGCCATCCAGTTAATCCAACTAAAATACCTCTCAACAACATGGGGGAACACAGGGTCACAGAGGTGTTACAAAAACAACCACAGTACACGGTTTCAGTTTAAAGATCAGGTAGGTGTGTTGGGAAGGCAACATTACTGAAACACGTCGTGTCAAAGTTGTAAGGGCAGGTCGGGGTTTACATGGGCATACACCTCGTGAATGCCTGTTAACACACTGGGTTTGGAGAAAGAGCCAGTTTGGCGGTGTGGAGGTGTGTGTGTTTGTGTTGGGGGGGATTGTTATTCTGGGGGAACACACACACACATTACGTCTGAGCCCACAGTAGCTGGGCATTACCCGTGGATAGGTGTTGCAGTGTTGGTTCAGGTTCCCGAAACTGGTGCTGTTAGCCGCTCTCCGAAGGGACTCGATGCTCCCAGGAGGGCCAACCAAGGCCTCCATCAAGTGGAAGAACAGCGAATAGAGAGCAGAAAAAAAATGTGAGTCTATTTCCACTTTTTAAAAACTTTGCGGTGTGTTGCCAACCTTAGAGTCTTCGTGGAGCTGCTTGAAAAACTATTCTGACTGTCAACAAGTTAGAGCAACAGGAGTCTAAGATGCCAACTGGGAGTAAGCTGAAAAAGCCAAGAAAATGCTCCTGAAAACAGTGGGGTAGTTATGTGAGGAGATGGAAGTGGCTGACTGGGGGACAACAAAGCAATCCAAACACAGCAATTGCAGCCAGACCTAAAGTGCCAAATGACCGATTAATGTATACTTAAGGGGATGTGTATGAGAAAGGGGAGGGGATGTGTATGAGAAAGAATAATTGTCATACACCACTGAATATCTAAATACACCTTGTCCTTCGTCACGGCAAAAGCAGTAACTAAATCAAGTCAAAGTGGTTTACATAAAGCCAGCTTTGACAGTTTGACATAAGATCACCTTCCAGCCAGGGACTGAATGCCGTATGACATGG
>CM050202.1:9406273-9443773 GCA_027475355.1 Coilia nasus | reverse complement strand
AGGCTGGGGATGTACATCTGGATCAGGTAGTAGCCCATTTGCCTCTCCAGGTGGAATTTCACCTCGATGCAGGTAAACTTACCTGGGAGAAACACATAGTAAAGGTGACTGCTTAACGTGTCAAAAACACTTCTTTCTTTCCTTCAACCCTTATTTAGCTCCCAATTTAACTTAGCTGTCATTTTTCAGTGATCCAAAGATATCTATCACAATCAGACAAAAAAGAGTATGGAGTAGTTGAAGAAGACAATTAAACCAAAATATTACAGAATAAAAATGTTTAAACAGTTACGAGTTTTGATTAGATATCTGAACTGAGAGTAGGTCAATTCCAAGAAAAGTGGACTTTTTGTCACATACATAACGTCAATAAAATGCCATGATATTTTCATGACATGAGTGATTACATGAAATTTGAACATTTTGCCTGTAAAACTTAGATGAAAAAGAAAAACTATAAAACAAATAATATTGAATTTGCTCATGTTCTGTCACATCCATAACATGGAAATGCCCAGTAGGAAGGCAGAGAATTTATTCTGAGGCCATTTAGAAAGTGGATTAAAAAAGGCGTTGCATGATGAGGAGGTGGTACCTGTGTTGTAGTGCTTGGTGCAATAGCCGAGGTCCTTTTCCTCTTTAAGCACAAACTGGGGAAGCGTCAGTTCATGCGCCACTTGTACTGGGCCGTCAGACAGCCACTCGAAGATCAGGTCATTCATAGTATAACCAACTACATGGAGACAGAGAGAGAAAAATATGTACTTACTCAAATTCTGTTATAGAAAACAGGTCTGGGGTTATCTCTGCCTAGCCTGGTAAACCCGCCCCTCGTACTTCATTTCATTTTGTACAGAGGGTCTGGACTGGAGGTCATTAAGGAGCACGTAAGAGGACCGAGCAACTCCCAGCCAATCAACGAACAGTTGAGGGTGTGTTCGTGATGACCAGATGTTAGTGATTGGGAAAAGGCAGAGCCACTTGTTTTAAACTTCAGCAGAGTCCACACCTCCAGGTAGAAATTGTTTCTTATGGCCTCTGCCCCAGACCCTCTGTACAAAGTATGAGGGGCTGGTTTATCAGGCTAATCTTAGCCCCCTATGCCTCTAACAGAGACTTCACAATTCTGTATTACACTGTTATTATTGATTCTTTAAACTCACACAAACTGAACTTTATGCCACATCAGAGTCTGAACTGTCCTGCTGACATTTACACCAGTCAGCAACCAAGATTGGAATGCTAATTCTTCTCAAAAAGACAAATTTTAGTTTACTGTCGGAGAAAGAAAGCAAAGTCAGATCCTAAACAGTGTCAGGGTCAGTGACCGCCGTCTCACCATGGGGAAGGGCAGACTCACAACCTAATGGCTGCCAAGATATCAGAACATATGACCCTCTGGAACGTGGTGCTGCTTTCTGATTGGTTCTTAGGCTCCACCTCGTTGACTTAAAACTGTATAATGCACGCCTCGTCGGATGTTACCCCTTACATATGCTGTTGCTACATGACAGGTAAGGACAACATTGAGCTTCACTGTCCCCTGCATTTACAAAGACAGATTCCTAGTACTGGCACTGTGCCTTGTTTCTGCAAATCGACAGGGCAAAATGTGTAAGGACAGTATAACTTACACAGACTTACTGAAATACCCACAACAAACACACACACGTACCTGAACACGCACACACACACACCTAGACCATAGTTCGAATTACGTGGGAGCCAATGGGAGCTGAGCTCCCATACCCTCAGGCTCCAATGAAAGAAGCAAATTTCATTTACTGTGGACACTTCTCGAATATGTCATATTACCATGATAAGCTTAAATATATCACCATATAAACATAAATAAAATTCGCTTCATTTACGATCACCATGCAGCCATCTTTGTATTGAGTTACGACGTGATATTGATTCACCCTCATACCACTATGCGCGCAAATCTGAAATTTGGGGCTTGCGAACGTGAAGTTCAGTCCGAAGAAGACTTCTCATCTACCTCCTATCTTATATCAATCTTCCTTCATTTTGTAATGCGTTTTTAGAAATACAAAAATAATACATAGGTTGCCTAAACTTTCCGCCATGCCACCGAAAAAAAAAAAAACAGCACTGGCTGGCCTTGTGTCGTTTGGCTTCACAGCGAAAAAAATTTAAAAGGACAGTGCGTTTTGCTTTTTTTTTTTTTTTTTTAAAGATAGAGACCCCCATAGGGTCAAATTTATAATTCGAACCCTGACCTAGACACACACACACACACACATACACACACACACACACACACGAACACACACACCTGTAGATTTAGAGTGAAGATGAATAAACCAGTAGCAGTACTCATGCACCCTCATATGCATTTCAGTGCGCTCACGACTCAGAGCTTTGCTCTGCTCAGTTTTTAAAAAAGATCCACATCTTGAAGATTCCTCTGTGATCTTCCTAAAGCAAAAGCAAAGATTTTATGAACTCACCATGACTTGAAGCAGACTAAGAGAAGAATACAAAACATATCGAGGTATGAATCCCAGTCCAGCCATCAACTTCCTGTGGTTCCTCGTTAGCCATGTTAAAGGGCAGGGCACTCTGGTGAATCTGTCTGGCATTGGGTCTGTGGCTCTGTGAGTCTCTGAGTTCTGTATGTGATTACTATGCTGGTCATATGAGGGGGCATGTTTGTGCATGGCCAGTGCTGCCTGCCTAATCCACGCTGGCCTGCCACTGTTTGCCCAGTGCTCACTAAAGGCCCTCCCGCTCCCTCGCACGCTCTTGTTTGGCCAAGCTCAGTGGAGGCAAGTGGCCGTGTTGACTAGGACATCACGCGTGGGCGACAGCGGCAGGAGATGTCATCGCTTCGTCCCATTTAACCGCAATTCCACTCTATTCGTGTCCTCCTCACACCCTCTCAAAAATCCCTCTCTCCCTCCCTCGCACACCGACAATTTTTCTCCCTCCACACAGAGACGAGGTAACGGGCCTATAAAAAATGCATGAGGCATGCAATAACAGTGTAGAATGCTCAACACATCTGAATCTATCCCATGTCTTTTGGGGGACCCTTGGGCTCTGAGTTCGAAAGGCATCAATTATTCAAGATATTACGCCCTCCCCTTTTCCCCGCCATCTCCCCAAACCCCCGCTTTCTTCCCACCGGCTGCAAAAACAACAAGAATGCTAGATAAAAAAAGGAAAGCCCGGGCGGTTTTGATTTCCAGCCTTTCAGTTTGACGTCATTCAAAACAATCTTTTCAAACGAGCGAGGAGGAGAATACCAAATTTTTTTCTTTCCTTTTTTTTAAAGATGATGACATGCTCCAGTACTCCAGTACTTCCTCAACCACTGGCAAGGAGTGCAGCAAACTGAGTTGATTTACACACATTTCTGATGTGAGAAATAATGTGTCATGTCGTTGCAGAGCGGTTTTGACTGGTCACCTAGTAACATCAAAGGCTCAGTGCATGTTTATGCTGTTTTTATGGGTCACACATCTCCCTAGCCTATCGCCTATCCCTTTAGATGGGGAGATGAAACAGCCTCCAAAAATGAAATGTCCAGACTTTAGATTAAGAGAATGTCAGGCTAGTGAGTAGATTACTGTCTGAAATGTGCTACTGTGATGCCTCAGCCTTGAAAAAAAAAAAAAACCCTGCCCGATGGATTTACTGTATATGCGTCTGCTTTAATGCTCTCTAATCCCAAATTGGGTCATGATAGCCCCTGCTGGAGCACGTGGTTCGTGTGGAATGGCCTGCAAGCGTAATAAATGTAAGTGCATACATTAAGTTAAATGGTGTTGCGGCTACCACAACCCCAAAAGCTGTGTGTGTGTGCATCGAGGATTCTGAAAATCTGCTAAACAGCAGCTTTCACTCGCGATTGCTGCGCCATGGGATTTTATTGGCGAACTTTACAGTATTTCTAAAGTGTAATCTGACATCTCCATTAAAGTTTTTTTTTCTATCACTTTTTATTCCTCGGCTCAACATTATTTCTTTCTTAGTCTTTTTCAAGCATTTCTCCTTCCTTAATCGCTGGATGTAAACTTACCAGCACTACCAAGCTGGGCTATCATTTTAGCCATCTAACATTAACACGTAACTAATCTGAGGTGGTTCAGTCTGAGAAGAAAGAAAAACTTGTGTGAAAAGTAATTTATCCATGTCTATTTTCATGTACATTTCCATAACATTTATCCATAACATTTACTAGGTTACACGTACATTTCCATGTACATTTCCATAATATTTATTTGTAACATTTACGAGGTTATATGTCATAATGCTTGTCATACATGGCACTTTGTATATCTACTTCATTCTTGTAGACACACTAAAGTTGAGTGTGCTGATATATCTACATCACACAAGTCCAACATTTATTTTCTAAGAGAAGGGTTTTCACGCAGCCTCCAACTGTTTGCATAATTGCAATTTATGTCATCCATCAATCAGGACATACCCAAAATAACTCAGACCAATTAAAATCCGAACTTAGCCCGCTGCCAATCACCAATCACACACACTCTTCTACGCCACCATCTCCAAATATAATATATATATATATATAACCAATTGGTTCTCAGGCAGCTCAGAAGTCCTGACGGAAAGCACTTAATTTTGCACACCAGAAATCCTTCAGTCCTCATCGACTGGGATATATGTAAAAAAAAAAGCTCTTCCTCCTCCTTGATCAGCGATGCTGCACTCCCTGTGTCCTTGCCAGACAAGGTGATCTCACCCTTCAGCGGTGTCCCAACACTTGTCAAAACCGTGTGCACACCGCCCGTAAGAAGCACAGGTGAGGACGCAGCCTCTAATCAGAAATGATTAGGACGCCCATAATAGGCTTGTCAGACTGTAAACCTGCCGCTGTCTGTTCGCCAGGGGCTTACCCTCACCCCCCCACCCACCCACACACACACACACACACACATACACACACACTCGCCTCACACACTCAGGTAGAGGGCATTAGTGTACAGGTGATACACTAGGGTGAACTGCTCTTCACAGACAGTAGTCTACCTCTGCAGACAACAGTGTGCGCAGGATAATTTTAAAAATGTCAGCTCTGACCCTTAATTGTCAAGAGAATGATAATCAGTTTGGGCAATGTCACTACAGACTGAAGCTTTGGTCATTGAGAGCAAAGACTCTAGATGAAATTTGGGAAATGTTCCCCATTTACATAATGGAGATAACTGGATTTACATAATGGAGGTAACTATGAAACCCAATCACCCACAACACCATTATAGCTATATTCGAAAATATTTTGGAAAGTAAACATAAAATCTCCATAATCTCCGTAAACTAAGAGAATATGAGAATAAGTCCTTTTGTAGAACGGGAGGGAATTAATCAGGCTGGGATTAGGACAGACTGGATTCTCCCCCAAGCAGTGGCTCCTGACGGACTCTGCAGCTTCAGTCTTTAAAAGATGCATTACAGACATGTCCCATTTGGTTCACCTGCTCCCTAGATCTCAGCTCCCTCGTGTCTCCAAGGGAAGGATTTGGGTGACCCCGAGGGCGTCTGAGGTGGGTCACAATATAAAAGGGACACAAAATGAAAGTTTCATTATTGATATCCTGGAAATTGGTTTCCAGAGTTCTGATGCTATCAGGGCCAGGGGGCACGAGAGGGGACTGCGAGTCATTTATTTCCCTTACATTTCCTTTTATCAAGGCGACGGGAAGGTGCGTTTACGTGCAGGTTTAGCTGATACGTTTTTCTACACGCGGGAAGGGAGTGCACAAACACGGGAGAGATGGATTTTCAAATGTTGTTGTGGGCCAATTTGAATGTAATCACCCTTGAGGGACATCTCGCAGCGCCCCTCTCTGTCATTTCTGGGTCGTAGCGTTGTCACTCTGAATAGCAGCATCTCTGCCTCCATCTCATTCAGCAGCATCTATCATGGACTTCTCTTAGCAGCAATCACCCACCCACACACAGACACACACACACATGCGTGTAAACACACATACACACATACACACACACACAAGCAAAAGCATACACATACAGACACACACACACACATGCACACACACACGTGCACACAAACACACACACACGTGCACACAAACACACACACACACACACACACACACACACACACACACACACACACACAAACACGCACACGCACACGCACACGCACACGCACACACACACTCACACACACACTCACACACACACACATACTGTTTCCAGAGCATTATGGCTCTGGCTTCCACTCTGACACATCCTCATGTGGTGGGTTTATGGCTGCAAGTACATGTTGCTGTTTGAATGCAGGCAGGCCATTGAGCTGTGCTGTGCTGTGTGCAAAGCCAAGCAGGAAGCACAGAGGAGAGCACAAAGAAAGAGAAAAAAAGATAGAGTGAGATAGAAAGAGAGCGTGTGAGAGAAAGAGAGAAAGAGTGACAGACACATGAAGAAAAAGTGGAAGAAGAAAAGCAGAAAGAAAGGAATAGGACGTGACTCACAGCTCTCGAGCTGCATGGTGCAGGTTTGAATATCCATGGGGAAGTTCTTCAGGTCCATTGGGCAGGACAGGATGAGAGTGAGCCTGTGAGGGGGAGAAGGAAGGACAGCAGAGCAGACGCTGGAGGAGATAGGGCAGTAGGAAACCAGAGAAATACTGCGCATGCAGAAGCATAAGTAGAAGTAGAAGTCTTTATTGTCACTATACAAAGTATAGTGAGATGTCATTTGGAGCAGCCAACAGATGCACAAGAAGACACAGCATATCAGAATAAGAATTGAAATAGATCGAAATAACTAGGTAGAGTTAAAATATAGGTTCAATTTACAGCAATATATACATTCCATTACACTTAGCTGATGCTCTTATCCAGAGCAACTTACAGATATTTACAGGGTTTCAGTTACAGTCCCTGGAGCAGGGTGGGGTTAGATGCCTTGCTCAAGGGCATCTCAACCAAGGGTAGGGCGGGATTCGAACCGGCAACTTTCCCCTCCCTAACCACTAGGCACAGTTGCCCACAATGTACAATACATACACATATACAATATATACACATAACACTATAACACAGTATGAAAAACAATAAGTACATTTTACACTACATATAGTGTATATACACCATGAAGAAAATGCCAGCAGCAAAAGTGGAGTGTGTGACAGAGTCAAATCTGAAGCAGATAGATCAGAAGCTGAGACACAGGGAGCAAGCTTCAAAGTCAAAAAGAGAGCTCAACTATCATATATTTCCTGTCCTTTACTCTCAAGTCATGACCACTCCTGTGATGTCACTGTATCTGGCAAACCTTTGACTCATTCACTCCCCCATCACCCCCCCTTATTAGTATTCTATTGATTCTTAAAAAACAAAACACAAAAAATGATAATCCGAGTAATAACGTGATTCGGTCACACACAGAGAGCTCCCCGGTAATAGCAGAGTAATTGCTGAACAAAGAAAAGCCTGCTTTTTTATTTATCGTGGCAGCTTTTGCATTAAGCCTCAATGGAGCCTGGGGACAGGGTGGGGGTGAGGGCTATTAGGGAGTTTGGATGGTGGGTGAAGGGCGCTGGGGATGCTGGGGGTGCTGGTGGTGGTGGTGGAGGAGGCTGTGTAATTACCTGCCGTAATGCATCGCTTGAAGCAAAGACAAGACCCTCAAGCACTTCACTTGGAGCGGCCAATTTCTATAGCGCTGTGATAATGCAAAATCCAAGCCTGTGGAAAGTACCTCCGCCACCCCCACCACGTCCTAGTCTCTCACACGTGCCCTGATTGATGAAGCTTTTAGGGTCTTCAGCACATGTAATTTATGCTGGGGTCCACACAAGGCCCCAGAGTGTGGCTTTTGTTTTCACGTGGTGCTCAATGATTTGTTTGCAAATAAATACACATAAGCAATCAATAGTTTGTGTGGTGCTGCATATTTCACTGCCTTGCAGGGCCAGGCACGGCGCCTCCCAAAAGAGACAGAACAATAACAACAACGCGCACAGTGGAGGCCTACGAGACTTTGCGTTCTTATTACAGTGTGAAATGTGATTATGTCGGTGCTACAAGTCATGCTTTGTCTCAAATATATGACCACCTTCTATCACAATACACAGTGTGTGTGTGTGTGTGTGTGTGTGTGTGTCTGGACATCATAATCAGTATTGGTTTCAACTTTTAATATGTTTTTCAGTGCAACAGTGTATTTTACTCAAATGTTGTCACTAAACAACCTATATTAAATCCAGAGTGATTGATATTTTTTATATTCTGTTGTAATTACATTTACATGACTGGGTCTATTGCCTGTCCTATATCATTGTCTAATATAAGGCATAAATACCAATGCAATGGCTGAATGTTTGTTTCTTTGCACACTTCCATACAGAGAAGATATTTTATATGTACAACGTTTTTATATTGTTTCTCAAGACCATTAAAATAAAGTGTTACCTTACATTCCATAATTCCATAGTAGGCCTGCTCGCGTACCTGATGCTGTAGAGCACGTTCCCATTCTGGAATATACGGAGCAGCTTGTTATCCGTGGTGACCTCGTGGAAGTTGGCCCCCTTCTCGTTGGCGAAGAACAGGTCAGGCTTCCAAATGGAATCCAACATGGAGGGGTCTAGGTCTAAAGAGGCGTCAGGGTACTCACTGTAGGCCAGCCGGGGGTCATTCCACTGTTGCCGTAGAAACACATTGAGTCTGTAATCCTGTGGTGGAGAGTAAAGATAGTCTGTGTGAACATACTGGGGATATAGAGTGATGAGGAGGAGTACAGGGTGTAAGGATTCATTTTGGGGGTGTAATATTACCACATCATTCACCTCATATTTCTGAACACAAGACAGAAATGTTACATAAGACATAAATGCAATCATGTAAATATCATGTCAGTTCTTATTCTTCTCTGATAAAGAACTAACTGGGAACGAATCACAGTCCATCTAGTGTGGTAGGAGACCAAGCAGCAGAAGACCCATGGCCATTAACTGATCATCCAGTGACTAATGAATATGTTTAATGGCTTTCCTTAGGACGGCAGTATCCTCCTCCGCACCAGCATTCATGGCCCTGGCGTATAGTAGCTGGACCATTAATGAACTGGCTTTAATGGAGGAGACTGAGATGAGCATACTGGGATCTCCTCAGGCAGTTCTCCCTGCCTCATCACAGCTTTGTCATCGCACAAAGGGCAGCAGAGAGCATTCATTACCAGAAACTATATCACCCGACCATAACGGCCATAACACCCCCTCCCAGTCTGGCTCCGCGGTTATATTCAGAGCCAGGCAGCGGGAGGGAGACCCGTATGGGGTCCTTCTCCCACATTCTGTATTTTCTCCAGGGTCCACAGAGAGCAGTCGTACGCTCTGCTGATCAAGCTTTCTCTGCCCAGAGCTAAACTCAAGGGAATGAGTTATTCGAGATCTTGTTGTTTCGTCCTCATTGTTTGATGCACTCTGGAACCCCCCACTCCCATCCGCCCACCCACTCCCCTCCCCTCCCCAGCTCTTAATTGCTTGGTACTGAGTTCATTATTTGCTCATCAGCCAATCATGCGCTCATGTGGGTGAGGCAGGAAGTCAAAGGTCAGGTGACCCCTGTGGGACAGGGGACGACTAATTAGTGGGTTCAAGCGTTTTGCAAGCTCAGTTATGATAAATATCTCTGTTACTTTGGGGTGTGTGTGTATATGTGTGTGTGGGTGGGTGGGGTGGGGGATGGGGGGTATAAATATTCACAGTTTTACTTACCATTGTTGTTTCTGTGATGGACCCAAAACTGTTGATAAATATATTACAGGTGACATTAACAGGAGGACCTAAAAAAAAAAAAAAAATTATATAACACTTATATAACACACCCCATAATACGTTCCAGTTGCGATATGGTAAGTCATTTGTCAATACCACATTTAAATGGGAAAGAGAGTCAACACTATAATAAGTTTACAAAAAAGCTGTCAACAAAAATTATTTATTTATTTGAAAGCATTACATACTTTATGATGATTTCTTGCCTGACAGCGATTTAAAAAAGCTTCTACATTTGCACATTGCTACCCTTGCATAGTGCTCTATGTCGCTGTTATTAAATAGTAATAAATACTTAATTAACAACATGACTCAAGTTTACATCTAAATCTCAGAGTAATGATGTTTTACTTACAGTACAATTCATTTACAATAATGTAACTGAAGGCAACACAATTACAAGTACACAACACAGAGTTATTACATATTTACGATGCATCTACAAATGCTGAAAAAGTGTACTACACATGAATGCTGTTGCTGTTGATCTGAAGTCCAGAGCACTGCACTGTGGTAGCTTTATTTCTTTTAAAGCAAGCAAGTAGAGTCTTTTACCATAAAGCTAAGCTATATGTGTCAGTCAACTCATTTTGCCTGTCTCAATCAAAAGTGGCATGGCCATTAACACGTAGCTGTGCCATCTGACCTATATGTCACAGATTAACCACGAGTGGATTAACATCTCTAGCAGCAGATAGCTGCCACACTAGTCACATGTTCCCCACAGGACGGAGGTGCTAAGATACAAGATGAAGAGATGCATGGAGCCTCAGTGGTTAGATGTGCTTAGCAATGGAATAAAGCTAAGCAGAGCAAGCATCGAGATTTAATAGCAGCATGCAGAGGGATCAGACAGAGAGGATTTGACTGCAGAAGAAAGCTGGTCTGACTTGTTTAACAAATGGATACTTTGAATGTGATCTAACTGTAAGAAAAGCTATTCTGACTTTGCATATGATACATTGTTCAAGAAGTTACTCTCACTTGTGTAAATATACCCTGTTAATGTGATGCAGGTCTTCTAAATGTTGTCCTCAATCAGCGTAATGAATGAAGACATAAATTGGTAAGGGAGTGTAGGCAAAGATGAAAGTGAATACTTAGCCAGAACAACTTTATGCAATCACCTTTGAAGTTGGGCCTGATGCGAGCGTCATAGCCGGAGGTCCGGCCCATTAGTTTGTCAAGGAAGTCGGATGGGGACATGGGCTTTTGGGCTTTGGAAATGCCAGGTCTACAGAAAATAGAGATGTGAAGTTAGTTAAAGGTTATAATTAAGGACATTAAAAACATACTGTATTGAAACATCCAAAGTATCAGAAATAGCAAAAAGTTTGCTCCATTCCCACTTGACACAAAGCAAGCATATCCTTGATGATGAGAAATGGGCAGTAAGGTTTTTACTCTGTGTTTGAGTTGCATGTAAATGTTTGATCATATCAAATTGCAGTGTTGCTGGGATTTACTAATTAAGCCATTAAAACCTTTTGAAATGTTTTGCACTAGCTCTGAGCGATGTGATATTTTGGCAATACAGACACAAACACACACACGCCAACTCCCAGAAGGTAATCACAACTTGCTCCTGCACAGGATAGACACTATGAGTGAGTGAGTGAGTGAGTGAGTAAGTGAGCGAAAGAGAGGGAGAGGGAAAGGATGAGTAAGTGAATGAGTGAGTGACTGAGTACTCCTTTTTCATTAAAAATTATTAAAGATTATTCGCTTAAAAATAATGCACACATACGAGTGCGACATACGTGATGGAGAAAGATTGATATCACTCTAACGGCAATTTTGTCGTCGAGTTAATTCACTTGCCAGAGGTGGATTTGTGAGCGATAATTCGACATAAATGTGATGGGAAAGGGTTAAAACGATATAGGAAAGTCACGCAAGCGCAGAATTCACGCAATCCGAGAATTCGAATATCTGATGTGGATGAAAAATCATCCAGCGTGTTAAAAAAATGCGTATCAGCCTGGGGCATTATGACATATTTTTAATTCGCTAGAATCGTTCTGTTAATGGAAAACCATTTTGATGCTTCTTGTATCTCTATAAATGAATTCAACTTAAGAGTTAATTTGCTTGAATATCTGATGGAGAAAGGACCAGTGAGTGATTGAGTGAGTGACTGAGTGAATTAGTGAAGTGTGTGAGTGTGACAGAGAGAGAGAGACAGAGAGAGGAAAAGAGTGAGTGAGTGAGTGAGTGAGTGTGTAAGTGTGAGAGAGAGACAGGAGAGGGGGACAGAGTGTGTGAGCGAATGAGAGAAAGGGTGTGAAAAAAAGGGTGTGAGAGAAGTGAGTGAGTGAGAAATGGTGAGAGAGATAGAGATAGAGAGAGATAGAGAGAGAGAGGGAGACAGTGAGTGGGGCGGGAGTGAGTGAGTGAAAGAGAGAAAGAGAGAGAGGGAGAAGGGGAGAGAGTGAGAGGGGGAGTACGTGAATGAGTAAGTGAGTAAGAAAGAGGGTAAGTGAGTGATTGAGTGAGAGGGAGAGGCTGTGAGAGGAGGATGGTGGTAGCTCCTACTGCTGTCAGACTGATGGCTCAATTGAAATGCTGTGAATGTCACACCGGGGGGACAACGCTTTGATTCCAGCTCCAGCCCTGGCACAGTGTGTGTCTGAAGTGCCCGACAGGACACAGACAGAAATCCCAGGGCCCAAGGGTCTGTCCTCCCATGGATAACCCGCCCAACCCCCACCCTTATCCACCCCCTACCCCCCATCCCCCCCCCCCCACATTGCGGTGTGTCACGACACAGCTCACTCATCTGTGCTGACCGCCTCCGCATGGGTGACTTAAAATTATTTAATTCGGTGAAGTATGAGAGTGCAGAAACAATAGTGCCATTTTTTTTAGCAAGTCATAATAGTTTCTTGAGAGTGTAAACTGGAAGATACAAGCACTCTATAACTGGCTTACACTGCAAGTGTAAATAGCCTGTCAGAAGTGTTTTTTTTTTTCTTTCTTTCTTTTTGGGGTAAACAGCCTGGACTACTGATGTTTATCCTGTGAGGCAAAATCAACATAAAGCATACATTTTTAAAGACAGAGGAGAAAACAGAAGCATAATGCTGATCTGCCTCTTGTTTTTCTTGGTGTACATCAGAGCATGCTCACTGAGCTCGTAATTGTTGAAAGCCAGCCAGATCCCCATCCAAGTCTTTCAGAAATCTTATTGCCCGGAGTTATTGTAAACAACACAGACATACACAGACACAAACAAACACACACACACACGCACGCACACACACACACACACACACACACACACACACACACACACACACACACACACACACACACACACACACACACACACACACACACACACACTTACACACACACACACCATCATCACTGTATTCAAACTGCATGGATTTACAGAGATTAAGATATACAATACACCTCAAAATGCATACCATTTAGACAAGGCTAGATGTACACATTAACATGATAAAGCATTCAGTGTCTGTAAAATGCCAGAAACTAAGAAGAAAAATCTCCAAAATGGCAGAGTTCCAAAACAGCCGTTATTTTCAAAGACAAAAGCTGAGATGGCAATCACATTTGATTCGACAACTGTGGAAAACTGATTTTCTCTAGGCACAGGATTTGTGACTTGCTGTGGCTCAGAGTATTCAAAAACAGATTGGCGTGTGACAGTTATGTTTTTAGCCTTATTGAAATATTGACAAATGATAAACAAGTCTCCTTTAATATGATTGCCCATGTTAGCCTGCATCCCTGAATCATTTGAATGGAGAGGGAGGGAGTATCACCAGTGGTTCTTGGAGGCAAATAGATTCACAGATAAAACACATTTTCTTGTGGGTGTATCATGTCATCCCATGATATTATCAGACATTTCAGGTCACACAATTTATGTTTACACCAAGGACAGATCGTGAGTGAGCTCTTTCAGCATGTATTTGAAACAACTATTACTTCTTT
The DNA here is from genome assembly GCA_027475355.1 of Coilia nasus. NCBI lineage: Eukaryota > Metazoa > Chordata > Actinopteri > Clupeiformes > Engraulidae > Coilia > Coilia nasus. The sequence goes on along the minus strand of CM050202.1, from coordinate 9,430,005 downwards.
TATATGTCAACAGTATGCTTCTCACTGAAGGTAAATGTTTTTTGATTTGGTGGGTGTTTTTTAATTTTCTTTTAGTCACAGTCCTTGATTCAGCATTTCCCAATTTCCCTGAAGGGACCTCCAGAAGGGATTGATAGTTCTATTCTATTCTATTCTATTCTATTCTATTCTGTTCTATTCTATTCTACCATACTTTTTCATTAAATCTTATAAAACTATGCTCACGTTTCCCTTGGTTTTTATCCGGTACATATGTGCACGCAAATCACCTTCAGGATCAAGGACGGCCCCTTTGTCTCAACCGTCATTGTAAGAGTTGCTCGCATTTGCGTAATGTTGCATAGGCTCCAATCCAATGCTTGTTCAAGGCCGTATAGAAAACACTGGAAGATAGCGCCGTCAACATTTACAGAGGTGACTGAAACCCGCGCACGTCCACAAACGGCAGCGATACACTGACTGCAGGATGTCCGTGCTGTGCCAATGTTGTAATGGTCTGTTGCTGAGTCATATGTGATGACTGCAGCACTTTCCTCCTTGCCCTCCAAAGGAACTGTTTCTGGGGCTCCATCATGACCTCCTCCACATCCCTCATACATTTATAATAGACTGCTTGCATATTCTTCTCTGTGTAATTAGAAAAGACACATATATCTTTTTTCCCCTCCCAGGTAAAGTAGAAAAAAAATGTGGCTCCGCTGAAGTTTAATCTAAAGTGCTCCGCACCTGTCTGACAGCAGTGTGGGGGGTTGGTGGTGGTGAGGGTGTTGAGGTCGTCAGTAATGGCCCCTGACAGAGCTTTAGTGAGACAGCCGTGAGCTGTTCAGACCAGACCGGCATGAGCACTCCTGGAGGCAATAAATGACTAGCCATCGCCATGCCTGGTCACAGGTACACCCCGCCCTTCACCTCGATGCTGCCTCCGGGCCGAAGTAGCCCCTCTTTGGCCAGAGGTTTTTGTGAGGACAGCAATTGCCCTGGATACGACCCGTCTTCAGCACCAACTAGCACCTGGGCGCGACAGTCTAAAAGCGCTGGGCGTGGCACGCCCGTGTTAGTCCGGTTTTGATCCGATCGTCTGAAGGCGGCTATTGAGATGCGAGGTGGGGACACTTAATGAGGCCAACCTTTTAGCCCGGACTACGAGACTTAAGAACAGTTTCTACCCCACCGCCATCAGACTCTTGAACTCCATTTTTACATTAACATTACAGTACACTTAGCAGACGCTCTTATCCAGAGCTACTCACAGAGATTTACAGGGTTTCAGTTGCAGTCCCTGGAGCAGTGTGGGGCTAGATGCCTTGCTCAAGGGCATCTCAACCATGGGTAGAGCGGGATTCGAACCGGCAACCTTCAAGATTGCAAGATCAACTCCCTAACCACTAGGCCACAGCTGCCCCATAAAACGGCTCCATGCAACACCTGTCCCCCCTCACTACCCCAGGTCTTGCTGCTCCCACTCACAGTCTCCCTTAGCACTTAGTTTACCGGCCTGTGAGTGTGTGCATGTGTGTATGTGTATGTGTGTGAATGTGTATGTGTGTGTATGTGAGTGTATGTATGTGTGTGTATGTGAGTGCGTGTCTAGAATGACTTAGTTAAGGCACACGTATCGCCCTGCGGGTTCCTTCTTCCACTCTTTCATCTTAATTTCACATGGTATCACACGCATACTACTGCACTGACTCTAAATCCCTGAGTACTACACTGGACCCCATGCAATGTGACTCTATTGTGCAATTACATTGAACTTCGTGCTATTTGTCACACACTCCACTTTTGCTGCTAGCATATTCTGCACCTTATTTATTTATCTATAGCGTGATAGTGTTAAATGTACATATTGTTTTATAGTCTTACTTGTACATATTGCTGTAAATTGAACCCATATTTTAACTCTTCCTAGCTATTTTGATCTATTTCAATTCTAATTTTTATATATTGTCTTCTTGTGCATCTGTTGGCTACTCCAAACGACACCTCAAAATACTAACACTATACTTCGTTTGTGACAATAAAGACTTCTACTCTACTACTCTACTAGCCCACCCCTCATACAACTGCCGAAACCCCCCCCCCTCCCCCTACTCTCCCAGCAATCCTCTTGCTGTTCCTGCATCAGTGGGCAAAGGGTTTTTAAGCAGACATACAGTACCTTGTGATAAGAATTTGCATGTGGCGCATTTACAAGCTTTATGGAAACATTTGTAAACACCCAGTTGAGTAATTTCATGCACACATTAGCATTTGGTGTGCCCTAGGTTAATGTGAATATTCAGAGGAAGCAAATTTAGAGAGAAAATATCTAGCAATAAGGCCCGTAGTCAGTATTTTTTCAATGGGCATGTCATAAACCAGCGATGTTGGAAAAACCTTCAGAGGATAGCTGACTCAGCTGCAAAAGAGAGAATTGGCCAGACAACTGGACAAAATACCTGTCTGCCATTCGTTATCTTCCCCCATACAGCTTCTTAAGATTTATGTTGGCAATAGACCTGTGTACATTTTGCCTTTTTATGTGGATGTAACTTCACTTCGTTTTAATAGAAAGCCGCAAATGTTTGCAAACATTGAAAACTGCTGCTGAAGGTTGTGTTTACTCTGCAAGTCCTAATAGCCAATTCAGATTTTTTGCTTTCACCCATTTTTTTTACTTTCTGTTTACACTGACTCTTGAAAGTACTCCATATCCAATACCTGTGTTTACACTGTAAAAACTGAGACTGGGGTTAATTAGTATTTGCTGTAATACATATTACTATTATTACATATTACTTACATTTACAAGAAGTAATGCTGGCCTGTAAGTCAGGTTCAGGTGCTATGCACAATTGCTTTGCTTGGACCAATGACCTGTAACCATATTTGGTTACCCGAGAACGTCACTAATAATTTCAGGAAGTGTTTCAATAGACTGGTCCCTGAAACAGCACATGAAGGAGCCTTGATGAGTTTTCACATAATAAAATTTCAGCTTTAAAAAGTTTTAGGTCAGTGGATGTTTGTTACCCCTTGAATAATCTTTGTTTTTGTAAGTTCAGGCTCCAACCAATCCTAACACTAATTTGACCAGAGATGGTGTTATTCAGTGTTTGATGGTATACCTTGGGAAATCTTTATAACTGTTCCAACAGCAGCGTTAATCTAAAATAAGCCTAGCAACAGGGTTAATCCAGTTGCTGTGGGTGAGCCTTGGCTTCTTACTGTGCTATATAGAGATAGAGGTGACCAGCCTGTCTTTGTGAATGTAGAATAAAATACTCATAAATACACAAGTGCCACTGAGAAACAAATTATATAGCAGTGGATCCATTTAATTAAAAAAATATAATTTACAAATATTTACAGCTGTAACTCAGTCCAGACTAATATCTTTGCTGACGTCAAATCATTTTGATATGTTGGTGAGCTGACTGTGTCCTATTTAAATAACCTGGCAAGAAAATATGTTTTACAAGTACATCATCACTTTCCAAAACGCTGAGGTACATTGTCTATAATATGTGCAGCAGCAGTTATAACCAGGGGTGGAAAGTAACGAATTACATTACTCACGTTACTGTAATTGAGTAGCTTTTTTGTGTACTTGTACTTTTTCAAGTACTTTTTGAAAAGTGTAATTTTACTTTTACTTAAGTATGTTTTCTTTTAAGTAATGTACTTTGGTACATTTTACATCACAAACGTTACTGAGTAAAAAAAAAAAAACAGAATTGGGGAGCCGCATTCTGGAACTGAATCACGGGAAGCATGCGCGATAGTCTCACACACCTCACAGACGATGGTGGGCATGGAGGAGGCAGAGGAGCACGTGGACGACCCTTCAGAGAATTCAAGAAATGAAGTGCACCCCTGGCTCTATATAAGTGACCACTTCAGCTTTGTTGAGAAAAGGGGTGACAGTTTTATTAGGCAATGTAAATTATGTGTACCCAAAAAGACAACCATTTCTGCGTACAAAAATTCGACATCTAATCTGCGCAAGCATGTTGAGGTAAATCATGTTCCCTTTCCACAGTTAAACCAGAGAACTTCTGCGGCTATGGTTAAACTGACAACAGGCTGACTATAGTTCTATCTCAAAAATAATGGATGGCATTGCCTAACATTGAAGTAGCAACCTGTTGGTCAGTACCGACAGATAACCAACGGCAACTAGCTATTCTGTTATTCGGCTGGCTGATCGTGCGAGCAAGTTAGCTCGCCAACCTAGCGTGATCAGTCCTACCCAGTTACTATATACGTCTTTATATACTCTCATTGGACCTACCATACATCCAACAGGCCAATAAGGAGTACTAAACAAAACACATAGCAGCTAATGTTTGAATTGATAATCGCAAATGTGTAGACAGTTAGGGATGCAGCGTTTTTTGGTGTAGAAACCCACCTTACCCCTGACACAGTTAATCATCATTTTCAATTGGTGCACACAGGCGAGCTATGAGACTTCGGTGCAACATTTCACTTTAGTATTTCGTAGCAGCTTTTTGTGTAGCCAAGGTGGGGTAGACATGACTATGTGTGTAGTGGGCCATATTCAAGGCTGTATTGGGGGAGGTGGGGGAAATGGGAATTTTCCGTTTGCGCTTGGCAACAGATTTGAACCGAAGCATAGCACTGCAAGTTGCTCTCATTGCAGCTTGTCCGGTCGAACGGGTGCCACAAAAGAAAATGCTAAGAAATGCAGACTTGCAAACTAGTTATTTAGTGCCCGTTTTAACCGGCCTGCATCTGAGCATCATTTGGCATCATCGTCATTTGCGCCCTCCCCCGAATCTGCCCCGTTTGCTTATTGGCCTGGCAAATTTTCAACCTGAAAATTCACTCCCAGTATAGCGTCCCCAGACCCTATACTGCGAAGGAAAAGAAGCAGAAATGGGTTGGCTTTAGCCAGGCTAACATCATCCTGTATAGCACTTTAATTTGCTGCAATAAAAATATCTTGGTTGAGATGTGCGTATGTCCTTGTTTCCTTTTCTTTTTCCACAACACAATAGAGGCAGAAACCACCCATGGTTAAAAAGTAACTTTTTACTTTTACTCAAAGTACATTTTCAATTACTTACTTTTTACTTTTACCTGAGTAGATTTTTGACTGGTAACTTTACTTGTACTTAAGTAAAATTTCATCAGAGTAACAGTACTTGTACTTGAGTATAATATTTTAGTACTCTTTCCACCCCTGGTTATAACAGTCCCAGGTTTTCTTTTTAAAAGAGTTCAAAAGAGCAAATTGGAGGATGTTCAATTAGGACCTTATCCGTTGGCTGAGCAGTCATAAATACACAATGTTCTTGCTACTTCAGGATACTGATGAAGACAGTGTATCACAGGACAGGACCTTGCTGTACAAAGAATGAAAATCTACAGCATCAAGACCAGTACATCAGAGGGTGCCGGGCGACATTAGTATCGTGGTACAGAGAATAAAAGTTCTGACTGCTCTGGACAACTTTCCAAGGGCTTGCGCAATGTTCCTTCGCTTTGACGTGTGCAGTAAATCTAACCTATCTCAAGGAGCTCATATATATACGTGAGTAGATGTATGATATGTGATATATGAGTTTGAGTGTTGCAGGTGGTTGCTCATTTATCAACTATAGCTCAACTATACTCATTTGAAAAAGTGGCTTTATTGTTATTTTTTAAACTTAATATTGGCAATTATGTTGAGATTATACTGTGTACAACAGGGATACAAATTAGACATGATTTATTTAAAGAATTGTAATTGGTATTGGTATTATACTTATTATACTTTCCAAAGCATCTTCAGACATCCCTAAAATATGAGTCTAATGTGAAAATGAGGGAGAACTATAAGATCTTTTATTTCAGCCTGGGCATACACTGATATGTGTTTGGTTGATTCATGCTGTATTTGATATTTACATTATTTCACTTTTCTCAGTTTTGCTTCTTCTGTCTATGAAGTATGTCATTAAAATGTAAAAAGCATAAGATATAATAAGTATAATGTATAATGTAAAACAGTATGCAACTTACTAAGATGAGTAATCCTACATAACATGATATGTCATACCTCCACATACAAAAGGTCCAATCTAAGAACAGCACATTCCTTGTGCTTTTCCCCTGTCTATACTTTAATAATACATATCTAATCTGTGCCACATGTTAGCAAAATATTATAACTTAGTCACTATCACCAAGTAATGTAAACATATCTTAAAATTATTCGATTCTATTGTATTCTATTGCATTCTATACTATTCTATTCTATTCTATTCTATTCTATTCTATTCTATTCAACGGGTTATACACACAAGACACACACAAAATATCTATCCTTGCACCTTGAAAGCTAGTAGGCACATTCACGCAATCTGCATACTAATTCCCAACTGTCTGAAGCAACTCAAAACCTCTGTGGAGAGCACTGCTCTTCTCTCATCTTGTTGACCCTTTATGCAGAGTGTCAAGATACATAATTAGTAGTGCTCTGGCAGAGGAAGGGGGTCATGACTGGTACCCAGAATGAGGTGCTGATGTGTTTTGTAACTATAAGAAAAGGCGTTTTGACTTGGATGATTTATTGATAGGTTCCTTGTCTGTAAAACAGTTGCTATCCATTAACTAATCACAGGGACGAGCTATAAGATTATAGCTCATGACAACATAGCCCTGTGAAAGGTTGTTAAAACAGAAAGATAATGAGCAAGACACTAATTAAAATCCATATAGTGCAGTCGTTTGCAATGCCTAGGTCATGCTATCAATACTTTAGAGTTCAGTGCTATTCACTGCCATACCTTTTTGCATTTAATTTCCTTTAATGCATTGATGACTTGTCATAATTTCATCTTCAGTGAGATGTTACAAACTTTTAGTTGCAGAGAAAAAAGACAAAATAATAATCCGCCAAACAGCATCACATGAAAAGCCTTGTTACTTCAAATGTCTGCATCTTCTTTTGGATAAACAACTTATGATTTTATGAAAGTGAAGTCTCCCATTTCTGTCATTGTGATCACACGGCACAGCACAGCACACAGTGCACACAACGAAATTCAACCTCTGCATTTAACCCATCACACATGTGAGCAGGGGGCAGCCATGACAACGGCGCCCGGGGAGCAGTGAGTGGGGACGGTACCATGCTCAGGGTACCTCAGTGGCACTACTGGCGACTTGGGATTCGAACCTGCGATCCTTGCGGTCACAGGTCCGATGCCTTAGCCGCTAGGCCACCACTGCCCCATAATTCCCTCTAAGTTGAAGATCCCAGAGTCCACTGATTCTGCTGTCAAGGCTGACTTCATGAGTGGATCCCATGATCGCATATTTTGCTTTCTTCAACAGGTAAGCTGAGAGCATTGATGGAAAGAAGTTAATTGCATATGGAATACATCAATACATCAGAGTCACACAGCCAAATTAGAGAGAAGGGGGGGGGGGGGGGGTGAAAGAGCGAGAGAGACAGACAGAGGCAGAGAGATTGAGAAAGACAGAAAGAGGCAGACAGAGGCAGAGACAGAGAGGGAGAGTTATGTAAGCCCCCTCGTACTCATATGCACAGGGAGGCTACCTCCCTGCCATTCAGCCATTATGAAGTGAAGCTAGCAGTCTGTTAGCACAGCTAGGCCTGATGTTGGGTCCATCTGTTATGGTTGGCATCAAATCCTGCCTCTTTGTGAGATGTGACAATAGTCAGTGTTAATGATGAACAGGTACAGACTGCCGGGTTCCACAGCCATATCAGCAATTATCAGCATTTTTACTGTTGTTCCCCCCCTAGGAACCTGCCACAATAAGACCACACATATTTGCATCAACGTCTCTGCCAGTGCCCTCGCCAACAGGTAGATTTCTGTGATCTACTCAAAAATGCAATCACCGACCTAATTTACTGGTAAAGATGCTATCAGGTACAGACGGAAGTCTCTGGTGTTGTGGCGCTGTGTAATATGGCATGACAATGGGCTGGGGTGGATAAGGTCTTGTGTACTGAGAGTTGACAGGGGTGTGCAGAATACATTACGCAGATCTGCTGTGATGCTGTGAAGAGATGAATGTGAAGATAGCAAGACAATAGGGAAAGGACAGAATGTATCTTCCTCCCAAACTGCAGTGAACGAACACACACACACACACACACACACACACACACACACACACACACACACACACACACACACACACACACACACACACACAGGGAGAGACAGAGAAAGACAAACAGAAAACACAACCAGAAGCCCCAGGAAATTCGATGTAGGACGTAGTATAAACGCAGTCTGAGCATGCAAACCAACAGTGAAAGGAATATGCAATGCTGACCTCAACTAATGCTCAGCCTAAGAGTTCATAACAGGCAGGTTTTTCACCCTTTTGTCACCCCTTATATTTATATAGCTGCGTTGTAGTTATTACCCTCCCATTACCAATATGAACAAAATACAATGGGAAATAGGCAGAAAGGGTAGGTCTAAATGGCACATCTTTGCCAACAGATATTCGCCATATTAGTGGGAGCCCGCTGAGAGAAACACTAAAGTAGTTTTTATTTCACTGCTTCTTTCCCAGAGCAGATTAGTTTCAATAAGATGAAGCTCATATTCCACACTTGATTTGCAAACATATGCCACTAATTGCTTTTCATTAGTGAGCCAGTGATCAGAATCCATACTAATTTCGAATGTAGCCATTCTTCGGATTCAACCTGAGCTCGGTGGGAGCGCCGTCATTAGACACCCAGGCATGAAATTTCAGGAGCAGGTGGTGGGAAGAGTGAAATTAAATTGATCTTACAACCTGTTGCAACAGTGTGAATGACCTCCATGAAAAACAGTCTAGAGTAGAAAGTGTGTTTCTCCTGTTAGACCTGTTTCCTTTTAAACTGAACAGCGGATTTTTTCATTACATTTCTCTTAAGGCAAATATCATGGCAGGAAACCACTAAGCATGATTCCTTAAATCCTTGGTAGATCCTGACAGATGGTTAGCGGTTCTTAATGACCGGTCATTTTGGCCTTTACAATAATGTATTGCTGATGGCATGCTTTGGCTGTTTCATTAGAGCAGAACAGCATACAGCCTCCCCCTCGTCTGACTCCCTGTCCCCTGTAAATGTAAAGGGCTGCTCCTTTTTGATCAATGGCATCATTGGGGAATAGGATTTCGGAGCACATTGCAATTTTCTCGTGCGCATTTGTCTTCTCCCATGTGACCGCTGCCATTCGATGGTGATGACCCTTTCTGCGGAGAGACAGGGAGCGGCACTTTGTCCGCAGAGAGGGTCTTCAATCAGCCCCTCCCCTCCCAGCCGAAGCATCAACCGTACAAATGCCTAGGCTAAGAGACACATATTGAGGAATTGGTACAGGTCAGATGCTGGGGTCAAAATGTGTTCATTGTGAGCGAGAGAGTGAAACCAAGGCAAGGGAGACTGTGGAGAAGGCAGAGATTTTCCCCAGGCATGACCGGTTTCCGTCACGGATCGTCCAGTCCTGGTGGCGTAGTGAATCTCACTAGAGTGGCCGTTAGTGGAATGACTTGACTGTTGCAGCTGAGGGGGAAACCACCTAAAAGAAAATCGTATGACCCGACACAGACTTTATGGAAATAACTTAAACTAGGTGTGGATATTAAGGTCATGAGTAGAGGTTCTCACAGATGTGTTCCACAATCTGAGTGAGTATCAGCAGCAACATCCTAAATGAAATGTATTCCCAATTAAAACAAAACCTGTCTCCAAACTATTAAACTGAATGGAAAATTTGGAGGAATTCTTGATTTTTGTACTCAGTATTTCATGAGAATCATCCTCTCTGGTCCTTCTCTCGCTCTTGCATCATTAAAGTTTAACACATGGAGTGTCGACAGAGCTCTGCAGGCTATTCTCTCTGCTGTAGCTTCTCTTGCACCTCTTTCTGTCTGAGCCTTCAAGTCATTATTCTGCTCTAGGAATACCAGCAATATTTTTTTTCTGCGTCTTGTCGAAAAATCGGATTGTTGCACTGCAAAGAACAATACCACTGAGCACACGGTGATGTTTTGCAATGGGAGTAGATATGATCCAGGGGAGTAGTTTGACCTTGTGGAAGCATGAAGTTCACCTCTACCCACCCCCATATCCGCCTCCACTTAATTGGCCCAGGTACATAGTTTCCATTACGTTTCATTGAGCCTCCCGCTCAATCTCATCACCGTTTCTGCCAGCTGTGTCATTTTCAGTGGGGTTTTCTTGCCATTGTTTTCCAGTTCATTGCAGAGATGGTGTAATTGGCTTTGTGTGTGTGAGTCAACACTAATAGCAAAAATTAGCCTTGCTGAAACAAGACAGAAGCGCACAAGCACACACACACACACACACAAGCACCCCGTTTGAGGCCTGAGCCAGAGGTTTAATCATCTGTGTTTCAAATCCACACCAACCTAGAAAAATCACACCCTCTAACACTCACACCACGTCGCAGTCTAGACAATCTTTAATCTTCTGGGAGTTAGGCTTGATATCTCTGTGGAGCCCCATACAAAATGACAGTGCTAATCCAAGCCCAGTCTGTGTGAACACAACAATAGGGAGCACTTTGATGCCAGATTTATTGTGGTGATTTTGGGCCTCAGTCTCGCTAATCTGAATATCTGCTCAGCTCCAGGCCACTGACCCCTTCCGTTTGAAACTAAGCCTCAGCTGTAATGCAATGCTGGGATTCTCATTAGCATCTCTTGTTTACGAGCTAACACCGGCTTTGCTTACAGTCCCAGCCTCATGCTGCACGTAGCGCTGTTTCGTGATTAAAGTTAAGCCAAGGTTTCACACACTGCCCCGTCCCCCCAAATCAAGTCTTAATTGCTGTTGCTGTATTTAATTGGTGTACAACTGAAGGGGGTGAGAAATTGAGCCCACTTTGCTGTTCCACTTTATTTTGTAAGATATTTTTTTCCTCTCCTGGTTTATCCTTGAGTCTTTCCCTTTGTTCATAGAAAGAAGCACTGAAATTATTTTGAATCTGTTATTAAATGTAAAAATCCTTGTAAAACTTGATTAGAATGCAAGCCAGAGAGTATCACAGAGACTAAATGTAATTCAGCGTACAGTATCCACTCATTTATTAAACAGTAGTACTATGGCTCCAAAGCTTACCTTTACCAAAGGTCTCTGGTACCTTTTTAGTTTGGGGATATTTTATTTAGGAAGAGGTCGGCGAGTATGTGAAAAGGAGTGGCTTTGGTGAGGTACCTTGAGAGGTCTTTAAAAAGGGTCTTTCAAAAGCTTAAGCCAATGTACTGTATATATAAAAATATCGATAACTTTCTCTCCTGTGATCACTTGCAAAAGGCAGTTTAAAAAAAAAACAAATAAATAATAAAACTGAAAAATGTGACACTAAACCCTTTTAGAAGATTAATATCTTATAGATTTCCCGTACTCAGTCTCTCCTACCGCACTGTTTTCGTTTCACCTTCCGGGACAAAGTACCTGAGAATCAGGCCTGTCTTCCTCCTGTCAAGCTGAAAGACTACTCCCAACTTTAGAGATAGACTCCCAGATAACGCTGCCGGGGTGATGGATAGACGTGATGAGGCAGTTGGTGACTTGACCTACTGCTTTGGAGGAATGATCGACCCGAAACAGACAGGCCCTCCCTCTGTTTGTCAGCAAGGAGTTCTTAAAGTGTAGCGTTGGTGTTTCTACTTTCTGTGTCTGTTGGCGTGAGCGTGTTTGTTTGTTTGTGTGTGTGCGTGTGTGTGTGTGTGTGTGTGTGTGTGTGTGTTGGTGCTTTGCGTCTGTAAGCAGGCAAAAAAAAAAGTTGACCCTGTGGAACAATTCTCTGAATAAGTCCATTAAACACGGCTTTACTACTTTAGAGGCCATGCTGCACACATTGAATTATTTTAAGCCATGAGGAACAGCATTAATTCTGCACAAAGCAGTGCCATCACCCGCAGCACCCACTGTAAGCCTCTCTTGAGTCCTGCACCACACAAAGACCTTGAAAAAGTTGCACAGCTCAGACTCTAGCTGACTCAGAGACACAACATGGTAAAGCCAAAGTCAGAGGCTGGCTACAACTATAGTGGGGAAATGCTGGTTTCCAAATGTATATGAAAACTGTGGGTGAGCGCTGTGTTAAAGCAATACTACGTAGTTTTCATCTTTGGTGTCTCATAGAGCACTACAGAGAGACGGTCCTCTCCTCCAAATGTAGTGCGGTTATAGCCCCTGGCAGGTGGCAAAGTGAGTTCAGAAGTGCCTTTCACCCTGTTACAAGTTGATGAACCACTGAAACAATTTTGGAAACAATATTTTAAGGCTGAAAAAACTACTTAGTGTTCCTTTAATAAACAGTATAACATGTTCTGTATACAATATATAGACTATAAAAATGACAGCACTTTCCAGACCATCAGAGATGTAGCTAGCAATAGGCAACACAGGCAACTAAAGGGCACTAGGAAGGCTGACAACCTTTGAAGGACAGTTTTCAAGGCAAGGGATTGGTTCTTCTTAGGTGCACCAATGGACTATAGCATCTCCCCTGTTTCCCTATAAACTACTGAGCTGTGTGGAGTATTTTTTTTTTGATTATACTCAGGAATGAGGCTGCCACATCACGAGATTACTTACTGACTGCAGTTAAAAGCCTGAAGGTGCAAAAATCTCTCATATATTCTTAGAGGGGGATGTGAGAAAAAAAAAACACACTAGTGGTGTAGAAGTGTCCTGAGAGATGTATATGAGGTTGTAAAAAGGCAAACAAAACTGTAAAATGTTAATCTCTATCTAAAACCTCCCAGCAATGAAGAGAAGCAGCGTGGCTTTTAACTGCCTGAATAGCAGCCTGACTTTCTTTCACCAAGGTCATATGTTATTAGCGAGGCAGGGTAAGGTGCTTTTTAACCATAAACTACATCCAAGTATCGGACTGAAGATGCTCCATCACCACCACCACCACCACCACCACTGGCTCCTGTACGTACAAAACGCCGGGCCCCTGACAGGGGAATTTGCTTTCATTAAACCTCCTCCGGGCGCGCTGAATGGAGTTTCCTTCCCCTGTCTGCTGCGGTTCACCTTGCCATTCCTCACGCCTTAAAAAGCTGACTTCGGATGTGTTGCGGCAGATGATCCCATTGATCAAGCGCGGGTCTTCATGTGTCTCTCAGCGTGCCTGCTTCTGTGTGATGAGATGCGGTGTCAGGGGGAAATTGGGCGCTCACACGCTCACACACGCTCACACACACATGCTCAACAGAAGGGGGTTTTGGAGGTATAGACGCAGTCGTGCGAAGGGTTGAATATTGGCTGAGGCTGCCAGAAAGAGATGCTGCATTTACACTTTCATGTGATGGACGCCAACTCTAGTTATTCGGAACACACACCCCTTCCTCTCTCGCACTGTCTTACACTCTTTCTCTCCTTGTGCTGTGTGTGTGTGTGTGTGTATGTGTGCGCGTGTGTGTGTGTGTGTGTGAGCGTGAGCATGTGTGTGTGTATGAGAGAGCGCGTGAGCGTGTTTGTGTGTGTGGGTGAAAGAGTGTGTGTGTCTGTGTGTTTGTGTGTGGGTATAAGTGCGTGAATGTACTGGTATGTACTGGGCCCAGTACATAATTGCACCTTATGCTCTGGTTGGTAGCGGATGATTAATTTGCTGCTCTGCTATCTGCTCTGCATGAATATGGATGGGGGTGCCACCTGGCATTCTGAGGGGAATTCATCACTTGCCCGGGCCCCGGTGCCTCCCTTGGCCTCTCCTCCTCTCCAACCATGGGATCGGGGACCTGCTGAGTCATAACGCTAATCCAGACCCCGTCCCGTCCCGTCCCCTCCACCCTCGCCACCACTCCCACCAGCAGGAGGGCTTCCTGCCACAGTCAGGCACATGGGTTTCCCCTGCCCGAGCCCTATGCCACGGGCCAAGTGAGCTTTGCCCAGCTCCTTCCTGACCCCCTCCTACCCTCTATTGTGAAACACTGGGCTAAGGACTTATTTCAATTTAATTGTTTTTTTTTTCCGCCATGTCTCACCTGGTTGGTAGCCCGACTTTATTACGACTGGACGGCAGGGAGGTAGCCTCCTTGTGTATTTCAGTTTGATGGAAGTTTACAAAACCCTCTCTCTCTCTCTGTGTCGCTTTCTCTCTCTCTCTCTCTCTCTCTCTCTCTCTCTGTCTCTCCCCCCTCCCCTCTCTTTTCTTTTTATTCCACTTCATCACACACATATAAACACAAATTGACCCCATGCACACACACATAAATGCACACTTTTTGCTTGGAGCTGTTCCAGGCATGTGGTGGCAGATGTTGACTTTCCAGCTTCCAGCTGTCTCACAAGCCTGACAGATGCACAATGACAGATAACACTGACAAATTGCAGTGTTTGTATGTAACCAGAGGAAACGTAACAGGGAAAAAAAGAAGAAATCCCCTTGGCACTGTTGTTGAATTATAGGGCCTTGGATAAGACTCAAATAGCTGTGCTTGCTTTCTGAATCCTGCAATTCTGAAATCTGATTGGAAGCGGCATCCACTGTCTGCAGCTTTTCAATTAGTGTGCAGCTACTACCACAGAAAAAAACAGTAGTAGTTTTGTCCACTTAAACTCCAGAGCTGCTATCAAATGGTTTCAGACCCTCTTTAAACAAAATCTTGGAACAACAAAAGCTTTTTATTATTAAACTAGCAGGTTTAACAAAAAGCAACTGAGTCAGAAAAGCCGAAGGCTCTTGAATGCTTTCGTGCAAGTGGCTAATCTAGCACAGACCATGTTGTGTAGGCTAGGCTTATTTTCCAGCTATACGATGCACATCGGGCTGCCTACTATTGGGAGTGTTGGTGAGGGGCTTGCTGTTCTTCTGGCTTCTGGAAGCTCCCGACAAAGCACAGACCATAGCTACAAAGTTTTCAACCAAAATATATCGCGCTATCATTCCAGAAACAGTAAAGAAATGTTTTGGGCGATAAGGAACTAATGGGAGTTGAGTTTTTGCACATGTGCTGTCTACGTGGACCAACGTGCAGTTTGGCACTAGGCACAAAATTAAATTGACAGCACAGCAAAGATAACCTAACTCTCTTCTATTAATGTTTTCGTCACGCACGCATGGCAGACGCCATGCATGTCGCAAATGTGCGGGAGAATGCAAGAGCCTTTAGCAGGCTGGGTTGTAAGAGGGCTTTTTTTGTGTATCGTCCTTACGTGGTCCTATCAGCAGCACTATGGTTTGACATCCCCATAACGTATGCCTTGTGGCCCTGTGAGTGCCAAGGTGAAAAACTATGAAAGGGGTGAACACAACGTGCTATCTGTGTTTATAAAGCAGCCAGGGTGCGTGGATTCATGAGGTACTCGATCTGTCTGAAAAATGGATGCCATTCGATATGAGCTACCTTCTGTATGTGCAGCCATGTTTGCTTTGCATGGTGAGAGAGATATGAGGAGACTGAAACACAACATTGTCTAAGGCTTTTTCATCATTACTTTGTCTGTGTGAATGTTTGTGGATCTATTTTTGTTCCCCTAAGCTTTCTATTTACCACTGACACATCAAAGGCTGGTGATGACTCATGCTTCATGTACTGTAAGAAAGAAAAGCAAGAAAAGACGACACCAGCATCCAGCTTATTCAGTATACTTATACTAACCCCCTTTGGCAAACTCTCAAGACTGGCAAAGCCATCTTTACAGGGCTAAATAATTTAGAAATGCCTTTCATCAATATGTTTTGCCACCCAATTGAATATGTAGGTTTACATGCCTGATTGGTTCGTTACTTCCACTTAAAACATCATTCTGTGCTTTAGAATGTTTTTAAACTAAATTTAACATTAAATCTTGACTACTCACACCCACATTGCTAGATACTTGACAGTGACCACTTGGCAGTGATCAAATGAGTCAAATAAATTCATAAACTCTTTGCAAGACAAGGGTAAACGTATTCAGATATGTCGCCACTGATAAGGCTCTCTAAGTAAGTTTGCTTTGTACCACTTGCTCTGACTGAACAGACACAGGTGTAGTGGCAAAACCTGCTTTCTAATTCCCCAGTTAGTCTTCAAGGCTCATTAAATAACTCTATAAATATCACTGAAGTACAAACAAAATAAAGAACTGTGAAGTGACTGCGAGGTAATTAACTTCAGCCAGAGGACAGGTAGCAGGAGAAAAGAGGATAGCAGAGGCGGAGTTCAGTCCCTTTGGGTAAATCTGTGAGAAGCTAGAATGTTTATGCTACCGGAAAGTTTGTTGTGCACAATGTTTTGACCAACTTGGTCTTCGTCATGTCGATCGAAACGTTGTGTACAATTACCTTTCCGAAATCTTTCTTTCTGTGCAATGTAGACCTGATCCTGCAGTTGATAACCAGTTAATGCATGTGTATGCACCTTTTGACATTATTAAGCTAAAATCTTTAACTTAAGTTAATCTATAATATCATTCTGGTTGCCAAATAACAGAGAGAATGTAACACTGAACACCTGTCAAACTTTTAAACATTTAAGCTTGAACATTCACATTGATCACATTGACACTGAATGATCTGAACGAGTCACTATACACGGCATGCCAAATTGTATATTTTTTCAACTTAAGAGTTTCCTGAAAGCTCTTCCTGAAAGTACAGCCCCGTGATGTAGGCATGGCACAAACTCAGGATAGAGACTTTCCCCCTTTGGCACGGATCATATTGCAGGGCCAGGCCCGGCAAGCGCGGCCCCCATCTCAGCTAGCTAATCTCTGGAGTGGGTGGCTGTGTGCTCAGTCATGTTTCTCTGTGGAGCGTCTAGAGGACGTGTTGACAGCCTTCGAGAGAAAAAAAACAAGCCACGGAGCCTCTCCTGGACTTCCTCCCAGACTCGGTAAGCCCCCTCTGGCCCGACTTTGACCGGGAGAGTCCCTCTTTCCTCCACTCTGTAATTGTTAGCCTGTTGCAGGGGAATGAAAGAGGCCATGGGCCAATAATAGAAGATTTCGTCCAGTGGTGTGAGGAATCTTATCTTCAGCTGAAAATATCCAAAACCAAGGATATGCACATACATTTTGGGAAAAGTCAAAGATATGAGACCACTACTATGAATGGTCAGGCAGTGGAACAAGTACAATCCTATAAATATTTAGGGACAACTATTGACTCCAACATAAGAATCGCCTAAACCAAATTGTTAAGTGGTCAAGTAAACTGACTGGTGAGCCACAGTTGCACCTTTCTTCACTATATGCGAGGCAACTACAACGGATAGCAATGGCTATCCTAGATGATAGCCAACACCCCTTGCACAGTGAGTTCCACTACCTCCCCTCTGGACGGAGGCTGGTGGTACCAGGCAAATAGATTTAAAAATAGTTTTGTCCCAGCTGCAATCTCTCTTTTAAACAAAATGCAATGATCTGTGTGTGTGTGTGTGTGTAGAGTATGTGTGGGTGTGCGCCCGCATGTTGTATATGTTATTTGTCAACTTTGTCCCTGTACTATTTATTTTATTCTGTATATTGTGTGTTTTTAGATTCCTATGTTTCTTGTAACCTACATGTTGTGGACCCATCTCTCTTGAACTGCGAAACCAGTTTACCTACGGGTACCAATAAAGTAAACTAAACTAACTAACTAACCTAACATCTCCTCCCGAGCCTCACTGCTCAGACAAGAACAAGCTGTCATCCTCTTTTGCCCACCAGCTGCTAACCAAGACCGAGTCCTTGGGCTTTCAAATGCACTTCACAGTGAGACTTTGCTGATTTCTCAGGTTTGTTTGGTCTCTTTTCTCTGTTTGTTTGTTTTCACCGAGAGAAGCAGGGCATGTTGGGAAGGTGATTGATGGGGGTCGTGTTTTCCTCACAACACATTAGGGGGCAGCGAGAGGGGAAAACAGCGGTGGCAACAACATCGGAGTGGTCCACAGCTCTCCTGGAGCCGTCTGCTCTCAGACAACAAACTCCCGCCAGCTTTGTCTGAGAAGGAGCTCTCCTCCCGAGACCAGGTGTGCGAGACCACTGCCAGTGCAACCCCCCCCCCCCCCCCCCCCCCTCCTCTCCCGTCCTTATTTGGCCGTTTTCAAATAACATTTGGAGGCACTCTGTGCCACCCAGGCTGCCGGTAAATAAAAAACGACCCAAGAACCACCCTCGCCAGCTCACCGACAAAAATGTGTGTGCCTGTGTGTGTCTGCAGGTGTGTGTGTATCTGTGTGTGTGTGTGTGAAGGCCCCAGGTGTACTGCTGTGACAGGGACAAAAGGTGTGTGCGCAAAAAAGGGGAAAAACAGGAAAAGCCATTGAGCCGTGACGCTCATCCCCTTTAAAAAGGCAATCATAGACTTGACCTCTAGCTGCTCCGAACAGGTCCCAGCTTCCTGCTGTCGCCCGCCAACATGGCCACAGTCTGGCTAGCGAGACAGTTAAGGGGGTAGGGGATACTCGTGTGTGTGTGTGTGTGTGTGTGTGTGTGTGTGTGTGTGTGTGTGTGTGTATGTGTGTGTGTGTGTGTTGGCCTGAGGAGTGGGGCTAGAAGATGGGCGATGATCAGTGATCAGGGATTGTTTTTGGTGGACCTCAAAGTGAGCACGAAAGCGAGACGTAAAGTATCCACCTGTGACCAGCATCTGGTCAGACAGAGACAGACAGAGAGAGAGAGACAGAGAGACAGAGAGAGAGAGATAGAGAAAGAGAGAGAGAGACAGAGAGAGAGAGAGAGAGAGAGAAGTAGAGACTGCTGTGTGATGGAGGACTGCCGAGAACCTTCGGCTGTGTGTGTGGTTGACAGATTACCAGAAGGAGAGCATGGCGATGCATGGCTAATACCACAGCTCTTCATTCACACAGCGAGACCGGGAGGTATTAGCTAAGGGTTAGCTAAGGTGACGGGGAAATGGATATGGTTGTAGGGGAGAGCATTGTGGGTAATCTCATATTTTGCAAGTGATATGTAATGGTGGCTGAATGTTACGTTTCTATTTGAAAGTTCTTTCACCCTCTGTAACTTTTGTGGGTTTTGCCAAAGGAAAGTCGGGGGTAGACTCCTATGGTTAGTATTCGCTGTGAAGTTATAAATTGAAAGATGGCCACAAATAACTAATTCATGAATATATTCAGACTTAATTGTTTTATGTCTCTTTTAAAAGATATAAATAAGTCTATGGAACATATTTTTCTCCCACAGCTATTTTCATGAAGTCAAAATTTGTCTATAAATTTTGCCAGAGCTGAAAGGAAATATGTCTACCAACAGCTTGTGTGTCACACAGAGACACCACAATGAAGGAGCGTTCCTGTTAGAAAGCAACGGCTGTGTGCATTGCAAGAATTTATCTTTTCTTTGAGCTTTGCTATGCTTTTATTAAAATCAAGCAAAAAGTAACAGCAGGAATATTTTCACAGTTGCGTGATCGTCGATGAGCAGCAGTAATTGTTTAATTGAGTGGACACGACTGTATCAAATTCATAGCCACTTCGCTGTTCAATCGTGCCTCCTGTTAAACCCACAGCCGTGTGTGTGTGTGTGTGTGCATGTGTGTGCGTGTGTGCGTGTGTGTGTGTGTGCTCTGCGGAGGGGAATTTGCTGCTCCGCAATATAACACGGCAGACAGTGCTCTCTCTGAGCAAGGCGCCGAGTCTTCCCTACTCAAGGGCAGTCAGTCAATCCCGCTAATGGGCAGGATGCTGGCAGCAAAGGGGCCTGAGCTCTGACCGTGTCAGGGCCCCGACTGACTCTCCCTCTGTGGGGGCCTACAACGGCTTTGCCCTTCAGAGAGCACCCTGACTGCCGCCAACCACCACCACCACCCCTACCCCCCAGCCCATTAAATAGTATCAGCCGCTCCGACGTAAGGTAATGGAGCAAGAGCACCGGTCGAGTGCAATCAATAACAGCAAATCGTCATGGCAACTGACCAGCGGAGCGCATCCCCCCCGAACCCTGGCGATGACAGTGCCGCTCTCGTAACCGAGGCGACGCCAGACGCAATCTCGATAAAGTGGACATTATACCGGCCATGGCTACCACTGCACCACTCTCCACTCCAACAGACCCTCTCCCCCCGATGCCCAAACATCCCCGCCGCTCACTTCCCCCGCTCCTCTCAATGTCTAAATGGCTCTTCATGGAGGTTAGCGGACGGTTGCTGGCTTTTGCTGGATTTAATTTGTTCTAACCTCTGTTTGAGGCGAGCCCTCTACAGCCCCATGCTATTTCATTTAACGTTCGGGAGGGAATTACACGGATATGGTGCGTACAAGCTCTTGGATTTCATGGTGTTGGAGAGTGCCTGTTATCTGACAAGCACAGTTGTAATCCCCGCACTTCAACCAAACACACACACACACACAGGCAAACACACACACACCCTCACACACATACACATGTGTGTGCTCACAGATACACACACATGCATGCGCACGCACACACAAACACACACACACACACACGTGTGCTCATACATGCGCACACACACACACATACACACACACACGCACACACACAAACACACACACACACACGTGTGCTCATACATGCACACAGACACACACACACGCACACACTTACAAACACACACAAAACCAAATCAAACCCCTTCCCTCTGCTCCGCAACCACTCTAGTCCATCTCCCCAGCAGTGCGAGCAGACCTCTTAGGGCCGCACTATTAGTCATGCATGACATGGAACTTGGAGAGGAGGAGAGAAAAGAGAGGCAGAGATGTAGACAGACACAAAGTAATGGATGAAGTGAGGTAGGCGACATGCAGAGAAAGGAAAAAAAAAAGTAATTTTTTTGTTTCGATGCTCTGCCTATCGCTGCGTTCACTACTCCTTTGCGCTTCAGTGGCCTTCAGACGACATTATGGAGCTTCACTCCAAAGGTTTAGTATTATATACATATATGGCTAGCGCAGTCCACATGGTGGGCGTGTTTCCATGTGGTTTACAAAGGCTGTTGCTGAGCAGTAAAACCATTTTATTTCTGTACATTAGTGTACCATGTTCAATGAGTTGTAGACTGATTTATGTTGACTTCTCCAAATCTTCCATAATGGTTAAACAGACAATAGGAATACAGTGGAATGTGAAATACACAGGCAACAGAAATCTGTAGAGATAGAAGGCTTTAGAAAACATTGTCGTTCACAACAAGTCCATCACATAATCAATAACTTCACTTCAGATCTAAAGTCACAGCTTTTCAACTGACCAGCAGTTCACTGACATGGACCACTGGTCGAAGCAGTAAGCAGATCAAATATGGGAAAGAAATATAACAAAGAGTACTTTCTTGTGTTTACCATTTCAAAGCGCTACTGTCTTTCCACTTCCAGGCTTGGGTGAGTTCAATCAGCGCTGCTTCAGTTGCTATGAGACTGAGTATATTTAAAGTAGTGCTTTAAGACACTTAGTAACAGGCATCACCAATGTTCATGCATAATAACACACACACACACACACACACACACACACACACACACACACACACACACATACACACATTGCAGGTCTACTAATGAGGAATCACTATTTTTAAGCAGGTGCCATTTTCTAATTGACTTTTTTTTTAGTTCAGGCTCATAAGCCGGTTTGGCTGGACTGGTTTGATGCCTTGTTTGATGAAGAGAACATATCGCCTAATTGCTCTCAATACAGTTTCACATTGCAATGAACCCAGCTGTCAGCAGGCTAGTTTAGCCAATAACCCCAGTTGCATTCGATCAGGGCTTCTTAGGGAGCGATAGAGATGGATAAAAATTGAAGAAAGACAAAGAAAGAAACTGAGAGAGAGATAGATGAAAAACAAGGGCAGAAAAAAACAAGAGATAGATGAAAAGAGAAACTACAAAGAAGAAAGACAAAAAGAAATTGAAAATGGGACAAAAAGACAGTGGGAAAGAAAAGAATAAAGGAAGCGTGAGGGAGAAGGAAAGAGAGAGAGAGAGTAAAGAGAGAGAGATAAATAGAGAGAGAAGGAGAGAGACTCCCTCAGGTGCAGTGTTGAATGCAATACCCTGACTGGGAGCTGCCTGCCTTCCTCTTGCTCAGTTAGAGCCAGTCGTGCGCGAGCGGCAGTAAAATGCATTAAATGCCCTTTCGCAACCCCAGGGAACTCTTCTGCCCAGACTGCCAAATGGACGCTGGTGAAGCACATCCCACCCATTCCCCGCCATTTCTGATTGCGTGGCACTAAAAAGCAGCACGTCATTGCCTGCTTTTCTTTTCTGCTCCTTTCTTTCCTTTCTTCTGCCAGCAGACAAACGTTCATGCAGAAATGGATCCCAGACAACTAATGTGGTGCCGTCTGGGTGTAGCCTGGTAAACCAGCCCCTCGTACTTCATTTCATTTTGTACAGAGGGTCTGGAAAAGAAACCGTCAGAAACGATTTGTTGGAGGTGTGGACTCTATTAAAAAAAGTGCCTCTGCCTTTACCCTGGTCGTCACGTATGCAATTAGCCTACCTACGCACTACAATTCAAATGTAGCACACAAGGTCAACGTCACGAACTAACGAACACACCCTCTGTTCGCTGATTGGATCGGTCTTGCTGGGGCTTGCTAAATGACCCTCAAGAGATTCCGGTCCAGACCCTCTGTACAAAATGAAATGAAGTATGAGGGGCGGGTTTACCAGGCTAGTCTGGGTGTACTGTATGTCTGAGGGGAATAAAATCAAAAAAAGTTTACGTGAGCTCCATCCACTTACACGTCCTAAAGATGTTGGTGTTGTTTGCTGTGTGAAAGCTTTCTGAGGGGTTGGATTCAGTTTTTAAGCCTTGGGCCAAAAAAAGGTGCGAGTCGCTTAAGTCCGTGACTCTAAAATGTTTATGCTATTGTGAGAAGGAAACACTTCACAGAATTTTAAAGAGAGCCTTTAAAAGAAAAAACACACACACACACACACACAAACACACACACACACACACACACACACACACACACACACACACACAGACACACACAAACACGCACACAAAAGTTTTCATAAACTGAACTGTATCATAACTTATCAGTGTTTACAAGAGTGGGGCAGGGGCTGATGTTCTGGAGAGGATGTGGTAAATCCCACTCCACTTTCCACTTCCAAGCTTACTATGCTTTTTGTTGAGCAGTTGCCAAAAAGCCCTTCTGTCAGTTCCAACCCCCACCTCTAACTTGGCAGTTAAAACTTTCAGCTGACTCTTCACAGACCTCACCTCCTGACGAGTCTATCTCACCAACTCCATGGAGTGAACTTAGAGAGGGAGGTGGGGTGAGGTGAGAGTTTCGGGGCTCTCTCTCTCTTTCCCTTGCACTCACAAAAGCGAAGCGCAAAATGAGCGGAGAACGATCACTTAGGCCACTCACTCACTCACTCGCTCACTCGCTCACTTGCTCCGTCACGAGCTGTTGGCTGTGCCTTGAGTCGTACCTCTGCTTGACGTCCCCATCAGTGGGCTGTCACCTTCACTGATGTCTGTGTCTGTGCTCAAATCCAATTCCAGCTCAGGCGTCTTGTGTGTTTAAACCTTGGAATGACACTTACACTTATGCTGCATGTGTGGTATGCATGTCCCTCCCCCCACCACTTACCACTCGTACACTGCTTCCCTGTGTGTGTGTGATAGTGAGTATGTGTGTGTGCATGTGTGTGTGTGTGATAGTGATTATGTGTGTGTGTGTGTGTGTGTGTGTGTGTGTGTCTGTGTGTCTGTGTGTGTGTGTGTGTGTGTGTGTGTGTGTGTGTGTGTTTGCTTATGTTACACGCATGTTGTCCCCCACCCCACGCCACACCACTCACAC
>CM050202.1:9388773-9396273 GCA_027475355.1 Coilia nasus | reverse complement strand
GAGGTGACTTTAGTCCACTTCTCACCCAGGGCTTGATGCTCAGTGTGTTATGGGGTTTAGGACCTCTTAAAGCCCCAGTGAGAGTAATATCCAATAGTTGTCATACTCAGAAAATGGGGACTCGCACGCACTATACCTCTTTCCTCCTCCCCTTCTCCTCTCCTGCCAGGACTAATATCTAACTTCACGCTTCGCTTGAATACAAAATGGAAGTTTTAAGCTGCTCCCCTCTCTGTCGTTGCTGGTTCATCTGATAATCTCTACAGCCCTTCTTTTTCACAAGGTCTGAAACATCCTGACAAGGTCTTTTTTATACGAGAAGGGTTGTAGCCTACAGAGTCTAAGGTGGGGCTGACAAGCTGCTGTTTATTCCTGTGTAGCAGACCGCAGAACACCTACGTCGAAAAAGATTGAAAAATGAAATCTCTGATAAGTGTCAGTCTAACTGGCAAAAAACTAAACTGTATCTATATTGATTTTCTACAGTGAAAGCAATGGTATATCATAGTTATCATGTGCTGAAAGTACCAACAGAAGTATAAAAGATATTCTTCTGTACATTAAGCATATGTGGTGTATAGACATCTCCTATATTAAATAACTAAACACGGTTTTCAACATTTTTTGGTAGGTTCTGATTCAGTCTTTTGAGGGTTCTGTGCAGGGATTCTCTCCACCCACACACTCTGTCTCCACTTCCCTTCTCAGCAGGTAGCAGCAACACACAAGCTGTTAATGAGTTATTTCTTAAAGTTGGTGTGTGTGCATATGTGTGTGTGTGTGTGTGTGTGTGTGTGTGTGTGTGTGTGTGTGTGTGTGTGTGTGTTGTATATGTGTGTGTGTTTATGTGTGTGCATTTTGTTTCTATGGTTAAATCTGTTCTTGAAGTGAAAAGGAAGTTTCTGCACAGCTACCATATTGCAGCTGCTGGAAGCAGAACATGCAGCAGTTCTGGTTCAGTTGTTTTTATTGTCAAAAGGAACAGGGATGCATATTTTCCTAACCCAAAATTGGGCTTAAATCCCATTGCCAGTGAGCTTTCAATAAAATGAATAATCATTTAAGGCAATCAATGAATATTAATCACTCTTGTCTGTCCCAATCCAAAACCCGATTAGGGCATATCTAAATGAATATACTTGCACTTATTGGTGTGACACAAAATCAATTGAAGGCTGTTGCAGTAACGAATTCAGATGCATGAGGATGTGCTCATTAATTAAACAAGAGGAAGAGTGATTTTAAGGCATCTCTATAAGTCTAAATCTAATCTCGTTGAAACCGATGCCAATTAACATTCACTTGCTTGGAAATTAATTCTTAGTGAATGCCATTCTGGGAGTAATATTTAGGAGGGAGCGCTCGTAAAGCTTGTTCAAAGACTGCAGATGCCGTCATGCAATTAGATTCGTGCCTGATCATATCTAAACCACTCATCCATAAAGATGCCACCACTCACTTTACGGTCCAATATCTCTGGGCTCTCCCTACTTTTGTCTGTGCACATGGCAATTGTCAAAAAACCCTTTAAGATAAAAAAGCATGGCTCTGACATGTGAACCATCGATATGCATGTTTGAAAGATGTGTCCCAATCCCAAATCAAATCCACACAGCTACATGCCATAGCCCCTCCATGATGTTGATGGTGGCAGTTTAAGACACAATCCCTATTTCAAGTTTGTTTTTGCCAAAATGGCATGACCAAATTGTAATGTGTTAGTAAAGAATTTCTGTAATGTCATAGTAACGTTGGAATGCTTTATTAAAGAATTTTTCAATGCACTAGTGAAACAGTGAATTGTTCTACAGATGGAACAATATGTACTAAGAGGCTATGACAGTGGAATGGAACCTAGCAAGATGCATAAGAGTCATGCCATTCTGGGAGGAGATGGGACAGGCAATTGAAAAAAATAATAAAACTATGCAGTATGAGTTGAAGCTAGTCACAGAGAGAGCTGGTCACAGAGGGTGCTCACATTAAAAAAAATACATTTGTATTTTTAATGTGTACTTTAAATATACATTTAAAGTAAATATACAAATATACATGAAATATTAACGTATATTTGTATATTTAATGTACATTTATATATTTAATGTATACTTTCACTAATGGCTTTATTTGTCCAGTTTTTTAAATCGTGTAGTGACTCTTTCTCCTTCTGAAATAGTCAACTCATGTTGCAAAAATATTGCTACCCAGCTCATCCTTTCTCAGAAAGGTTGCTAAGTAATTCACTTTGTTGAGCAGAAATCCTTTTGGAAACTGTGACAGCAAAGTGACTCTTTAATCTCTTATCAGATGAGTAACAATCCGTTAGTTATAATTTTTTCATGCTGTTGGATTCAGCTACCAGATATTTAATGGCATGTTTTTTTCTGGTCCAGTATGGATTAGTATTGCTAGTATTGCTATGATAGGAGGAGGGGTAGAAATGAACTCAAAACTGCATAAATCATTACTGGTTCATGCTGTCAACTTATGTGTAAACCATTTACATATCCCTGTGAATGTAACAAGAAGGTATAATATATAGGCTTTTAAGCTGCTGTGAATGTAACCTACTTTTTATAAAAGAATAAAATATCATCTCTAAGTAAAGCAAGCACAAAAATGAAGTACAGCAAAATTGAAGGTTTAATTCAGTGAGTTGTTAAGAGAAGAATCTTTGTTCCACTGTAATGACGATCTCATCAGCAATGACTTACGCCAGTGAAATGAACATCAGCCCATTGTCTGGTGTGGGGAAAAAGGGCATTGTGTGTGTGGGGATGATTGGACTGAGCATTATGTGGATTTGCCGTGCCACACTTTCTCGTAATGGCTCTGCCCTACCCCTGGCCGACATGCTGACCTCGATCACTGTGCAACACCCCCATCCCCCTCCCAGAGCGACAACCAGCGGAGGCAAGCAGCTAGTAAGTAGAGCTTTCTGAGCTCTGGCCATTAACATAAATAACCACATGCGCTAAACATGATGAGGGAAAGGTCATGTTTTTATGACAGATGTAGTTAAAGCCGTGGGCTATAAGGGCAAAGAGGGTCAGAGTTAAAGGACAGAGTCTATGATTGAGATACTCTCCTGCTGTGCTGCCTACACCTTCTGACCACAGACTGACCATAGCAAGTGATCATTTCCTTTATTGTCAGGCATCCTTGTTGTTGTAATTCAGGAAGTGGTCTTGTTCCGGCTCAATTTTGTCTTTCCACTAACTGTTTTTCAGGGGTCAGTACAGGCATTGTGGTGGAACTGTAGGAAGGCACTTTCTCTTTGTTGAAACGAGCCTTTATCTGCAGTGAGCTGGAATACATTGACTTTCTTCCTGGGAGTTCAGCGTGCTGGGGCTGCTGCAAAGTGGGTCTTTAGATAAGGACTTATGAAGCTGAAGACTGTCATTCATTCAATAAAGTCCTTTTTCTGGCCTTTCAGAATTTCTTGGGCTCATTCTGTTGGGCTCAAGTGCCTTTCTATGACTGACATCCCCGTCTTTTCAACTGCAACTGGGGCAGCCGGGAGATGGCTATTCTGCAAGCGGTTTGCCCATCAGGCTGGCTATTTGCATGCTCACCTGCCTCTCCCACACTTAACAGTCTGCTCTCATATGCATCTTGCTTAAAATGGGGAAGAAGGGGTGCTTTAAAAAAAAAAAAAAAAAAAAATTTTAGGCAGCAATTGTTTAAGCCACTGCTAAGGCCTTCAGCTTAGCTGGTCACCATGCATCTATGCATCTATTTACACATCACTGTGTACCAAATCTGCAGAGAACAGGTTTTCATAATGCATACTAATGTGCTGAAACACACAACCAAGGCAGCTTTGATTCTACACACTATTTATGCTGTACAAGCTGCTCCCTGCCATACACCCATAGATCACACGTAATCATTTCTATGTTGGCCATGCAGAACAATTAATCCTCCGCCTTTAAGCTGCATGAAATACAGGAGATGTTTTAGCGGACCAGAAAGGTGGGCTTTTTTTAATTGCAATGTTTTCCCTCCCTTTTAGAACACTAATGCCCATGCAGCCTGTTATGTGTGACAATAAAATACAAGTCTAATTGCTTCCTCTTCAGCGCATGTACGTTTTATGGCCCTAAGATAGGGAGGTATAAATCAGCATGAGGGCCCCTCTCCTTGCAAATCCATCTCTTTCATTTGTTTGTTCCGAAGCGTTTTGTTGCCTCTCAGCCCAGCTTGTCTGCTTCTCTCTCTCTCTGCCTCAACAGGTAACGGCCTTGTGTATGCCCCACACCACGTTGACTTCGCTGTCGATAAGGCCCCCCCACCATTTTTTGTCCTTGTGCCTCAGTGCAGTAATTACAGACATCCTCTCCCCTACACGAGGTGAGGGAGTTCATATGGAGCAACATGAGCGTAAAAGGCTTTTTATCGGAGAGGAGTTATGTTAATGACGAACCTTTTTTTTTCTGTGTGGTAGCCTCGATGCTCAAGGGCTTTTAGATGCTGAGGTGTAACAGCACACTGCTTAGTAGCTCACGTGGAAGACTGCACATGCAGCCAAAGTGTATTACTAGCGAGGAAAGGTGAGTTAGACCACTTAGGGGCTAATAGCTCACTACATATACTACACTGTTCATGCTTGGATAAAGTGCTTGAATATGCCGACGGCGATATCTTCTTTTAATTTTTAAAACTGCACATCTGGTCAGTGGAGGCTAAGATGTTCATACGCCCTTTGTGATGCTTTGCATTCCCCTTCCCGCCTAGTTAACAGCCCGCTGAATAATTGATCAACATCTTCCCCCTTTCCCACCATAGCTGTTTATATGCGAGAGGTGGTTGTACATAATATGTAAACAATGAACTAGCAAACCTCTTCCTCACTGACACAGAGATACATGCGATATGTTCAAGGGCAAAACAACACCACTGTGTCACAGAACGATGCCTTATTCCTGTCTTGGTCTTTTGTTTCCCTGCGTTGGTGTGTGTTGGTGGCCTCACATACTGTAATCTCTCTGCTTGCTTGAGTAAAGGGCTGTCATGACAAAAGACCGCCATTGTCATGTTTGCCCATGAAGGATGAGTCACATAAAGCATTTAAGATAAGCTCCTGCAAACCTGTGATGAATGGCTGGATGGTGGCGTAAATTGGCTTAGGCGCAACCACTAAAAGGACAGCATCGCCAAACAAGGCACTGTCTTTCGAGTGGTCTGTGCAGATCCAGAAAAGGTATTAGTGTTATTAAAATCAGCGCACCTACAATGTGTTTTGTGTCTAGGTCTTTTTATGCACCCACGTTGTGTTTTATGAAGATTCTTTGCACACTGCAAACAGGAGAATATTTCCAATAAGGAACTGAACACGATATGAAAATGATTTTCCCAGAGAGGGGAAAAACAGAAGGAAGAGTTTCAAAATACAATACCAATCAGCTGTGAAATGAGTTTTGGAGGGATTTTGGCCTAATTAACACCATGTTTATCGACCCCCCCCCCCCACTGGGGCTGGAGTCAGCCGAGCGGTCAGAGTTTATTTGTTTCTGTCTGATTGTTATTGATGGCGAGGGCCAAGTCGACACTGTAGTATGAGGGGGACGCCTCCGTAAAACATAGCAAAAATAGGTCTGACAGGGCACCGAGCAGTGCGGCGCTGGCCTGTCCATTCTCTGGCCTTTCCTGTTTCATGATGCCAAGACAGAAGGAGAAGGAGGTGGAAGCAGGAGGAAAAAAAGTACAGACTGGTGGGTGAAAGGGTGACGGAGTGAACCACGGTTGACCCCTGATGCAATTTGGCGAAAGTCCGCAACCACGGAGCCGAGGAAGGGTTTTTCGTGCCTTTTGACGAGACAGAGACATACCACATCGATATTGCCGCCATGTGGCTGGTAGGAAATGTATATTTATGATTGTGATTAAAAATGCATGCCAACTGTATGGTATTGATCATGTTTCATTTGACACAAAAAGAAATCAAAGAGAGCAGCAGGGAAAAATACAGAATCAGTTACTTTACTCCAATAGTGTGTTGTGTGGCATGTAAAACCAGGCTAAAGTAGCAGGGAGAGTCTGCGAAAGGTTACCCTTTGAGTCAGAGAGAAACAGATACCCTACTGTACATGAAAACTGCTTGTGGATTGTGTACTGAGCACCATGCACTTTTACTTTCTGCCTGTGAAAATCCAAGTCCATTACAGAAAGCAGAGAGCAACCATCAGAAAAAACAATAAACTAAGCAGTGCCTGCTTTTGTTGCCGGTTTCACTTGCTCTCAGTCCCCCTTGTCCTCTGAGTTGTTCTACTGGAGAGGCAGTCTAATCTGTTCACCTCACTCCAGCCCACAGTCTCGCCATTCCCACCACTGTTCCCCTAGAACCGTCTTATTGGAAAGGGGTTGCCTCGACAGAGTCAGTGAGCAGGGTACCCCAGTGGTAATTCATTATTTTCTTTCTTTTTGTCTTTTTTTGCACTGGTGGAAAACAGGATGTGGAGAAATCAGGGAGACAGTTGCTGACATGAACACCTGCTGGACCACATGTTCACACTCCACAATAAGTCATTAACTAGAGAAGGAGTAGACAGATTTATGTCTTCTTTTTTTATTTACCTTTTTAAAAAAAAAAGAATTTGAACTTAGCACGCACACAGGAAAATATACGCCTCCTAGGACATGACCTTATCCTTTCTTGTTGAAAACAAGAAGTTCTGTCCAGAAAAAAAGAAAAATCCAAGTAAACCCACAGCAAAAATCCCCAAAAGCACAATTATCTGGAGACCAATTAAAAGGCAAGAAACAGCTGACCTTTCCCTAGGTGTGATTCTTGACTCCGACTTAGGCTTCAAACCTTACACCAATAAAGTAACTAACAGCGTAACAGCGTATTTATATCTAAGAAACATTGCAAAAGTTCACCCCTTCTTGACCCAGCAGAACGGTGAAAAACTTGTCAACGAGTTTATCTCAAGTCGATTAGACTACTATAGTGCCCTATTTAAGGGCCTCTCAAAAAATTCAATTGAAAAACTACAGCTTATTCAAAACTCAGCCGTGGGACTGTTAACAAAAACGAGGAGAGAGCACATTTCTCCAATACTAGCCAAACTGCACTGGCTGCCCGTGTCCTATAGAATTGACTTTAAAGTACTCTTACTGGTGTTCAAAGCTGTTAAGGATCTAGCCCCATGCTATATCACAGACACACTGTCCTTTTACATTCCTGCACAAGCCCGAAGCCGGCCTCCTGAGGATTCCAGAGGCACCACGCAAAAGGATTGGAGAAGCAGCCTTTTCATACTAATCCCAAAGAGATGGAATGTCCTATCCCAACACATCAGAGAGGCAGAATCCGTTGATGCCTTTAAACGGCAGCTGAAGACTTACCTGTTCAACCTCGCCTACATTTAACTGCCCTACTCAAAGACTTTTAGGCACTCAGAGACCTTCCCCCGACCAACCGCAACAGAGGGACTTCCCCTCTCGAACACTCAGAGACTTTCCCTCTACCAGCGTGCCAGTTGAGCTCCCCTCTGT
>CM050202.1:9311273-9383773 GCA_027475355.1 Coilia nasus | reverse complement strand
GCACTGAGCATTTTTGAGATGCTCAAAGTGATGAATCAGTAGGAAATGAAGGATATTCATTGTTGAGTCATTCAGCGCAACAGTTTCTAGAATTCTCAGTGGTAATACTGGCTCCGGATACTAAGTAATAAAAGCCAAGAGGAGCAAGAACAGTTTTTGCTTTATGACACAAATTTCTCTCTGTTGACTCGTGAAAGCAAATTTCATGTTAAGCATGTGATGCAGAGTAATCTACTATCAGATTTGGTCTTCAAGATCGGTTAGATTCATTTACAGGTTCTATCTCACCCAAACAGAAAGAACTCTATGTTCTTGTATTGCCTTTTTTTCTAAAAACATTTGATACGGAGGAAGGCCACACACTCTTTGCTCAATGCCATGACTATTTTTTTTATTAAAGGAAACGACATTTTGGCCCGCAGCCTTACTCATACGTAATCATACGAAAAAAAAATGTACCTACATAATGTGGTGCTTCCTGGGTGCTGATTGGTGTACCACATCTGAAGGTAATTGCCTACAATGAGCAAGTATAGCTTAGTAGACACACAAACAAGTACTGGTTTCTACTAAATTAAGTTCATGTATGTGGAATAAATGATAAACAACAGCATGATAACTAATGTTCTTAATAAATCACATTCATCATTAAATACATCATTAGTTCAAACATGATTCATCAGAGTATTACTACATGACAGATGTGTACAGATTAAATTAAGACCACAGTGTAGAACACATACCCCACAGATACATTTTAACCTAAAGTTTTTCTGATAACACATGCTGCAAACAGTATTGAGTGGCTCACAATATACTGAGCCTAGACAAGTAATGCCCTCAAACTGTGATGTATGTTATGGCCAACACTGAATTCTATTTCTGTTTTACGCTCATGTCAGGTAACCATGTGTGAAAGTCCTCCTACGATTTGCCCCTGTGAGTCCATGTGGTTGTAAAAGGTCCTGGTCACATCCATGACCGTGTTTACTTCTGACTCTCCCACAGGCTGAAGAAGATTTGTATGTTATGCGTCACCCACATTGTGTTGCCTGTTGACAGGTTCAGTGATTCTGCTCTGGCTGCTGCCATGCCAACTGTGTCTCCACGCACCAAGGTTCCGTGTCAAGGTCAGAGACTGACCTCCAAGCAAGACTGCTGCTGTTGAGATTCAGTTGCAGGCATATACTTTTTGAATCTTGCTCAGTGTGTTAAATTATTTTTATTGTGTATCTAAAAGCAATCCAACACGACAATAAAAAAAAGATCTCGCCACATATCACACGTGCCATCAGCAGAGACCTTTTTTTATCGTATGTGCCATACGCCCAGGAGGCTAGATTGCAGGCTTAATGGTGAATGTCTGCAGGTGTATGCTAAGCATGTGCAAAGCCTGTGTTTACGTTCCCTCCAACCACCTGCCACCCCCATCACCACATCCCTGGAAAATTTATATTAGGTGGAGGGTTGTGTAGATCAGCAGGTTGGAATCTCATCACTGAGTGGAGTGGCTTTCCAAGAGGAGCCTGATAGATGCAATCATGAGCTATAATTCAGCTTGGCTTGCTCTCCTCACTTCCCTTCACGTTCCCTTTCCGTTTCCTGGAGTCAGGAGACAGCCCTCTTCATAAGATGGATGTTCAACAAAGACCGGCTTCCTGATAGAGCCCCACGCGGCACAAAAGCAAGCGTGGTAAATGACATAACCCAGGACCCCAGCAACAAACAAATCCAGAAACCATCGGGGCACAGTTGTCTTGGTGACAGATGTTTGTGATAAGCGGCATCTCGGAGGAGCAAGCAGAGCAAATCGCTGAATGAAGGGGAACAGTCTGCAGAACATCCTCTCGATACAAAATGAGCCTATAAGACGGCTGTAAAGGTTGGCTACATTTCTTACCGTGACAAAGACAAAGTAATTACACCTTAGGCACCATATGAAGAATTAACTCTTCCGTGTAATTCAGTTCCTACCATAGCTGTAGCAGCACATTACCAACAGAGGCGAGAAACTGAAATGTCTGTCTTATGTAAGTCACATTATCCACTGGCACCTTGAACTCTGCGGAACGATCCCTTTATCCACATGGCAGTAGTTAAATAATAATGTGACTGACAGCTTTAGAGTGTGTTCAGTCAGGAGCTTCTCTATTGTAGCTTTATATGTTATTACTTTCAGTCACAAGGCCTGTGTATGCACTGGTTTTGACGTAACCCCTTTCTTCATTTTGGATATCTTTTTGAAGACGCTTTAGAAGGCCCAATATGACATACGTGTTAAAAAACACACTTAAAAGTTCGACTGTTACGAATATTCTGGTTGAGTAGACTTGCGGTGGCGGTTTGCTAAGATTACCTTCACTGCCTTTTCAAGATGGATGTTCAATGATTCATGTGCCCTGGAATATTTGGATAGCTAATATAATACCCTGTAGTGCTATGTAACCGGTACTGGCTGGCAGTCTTGAACATCACACTCAACTGAGCACACACCTGAGAGTGTCAATACTTGTATAGAGTGGATGTTTGTGTGCAATAAATCACGTTGCATAAGTCATCGACAGCTTAGCGCTTCTCATGAAAACAGATGCCTGTTTGGCACTGGTGAGAACCTCCTGAGAGCTGGGCTAAATCACATTTCATTACCACAGCACCTTGGAAGTAGCCTCAAGCTAACCCCCACTCCCTTCCTCGAGTTGTTTTTTTTCCAGAGGTCTCAGAGTGACGCAGATGATGAGGTCTAGGGGGGTGTTGGTGTTTGATGGAGGCGGGAGGAGGAAGGCGGAGGAGGGTTGGAGGAGAGCAGGGGGAGCGCTCCATTTCAGGACTAAAAGTACATTGCCCGGAGTCTTGCTTCTTTTTCTCCACCTCTCCCCCCTCCTTCTACGGCCCTTCTCCCCCACCCTACCCCTCCCTCTCTGCCTGTCTTTCCCGCTCTCTCCATGCCCTCCACACTCACTGCTCTCCGCTACCGACACACCGTCTCAGCCTCCTCCGCAGCTAATTTAGAACTAGCTGGTCAGCAAAGACCTGGCTTTAGGGGGGAAATAACCTCTGGATGACACCACTGTCATGTTTTAGACACCTACACGCCACATTTTAGGTATCCCGGTGGTGTCTGAGACAGCTGACGTATCCTCGGAGGAGCACCATGGACTGCAAATGTAGCTCAAAAGATTTAACAGTAGCGTGTCCTCCTCCCTCCTTTAAAAGCATTACGCCAGCGCAGTGAGATGTTCTCGTCCTCCGCCCTGCAGTCGTACTCGTTGAGATGTCTGTAATCTTTGCCCACCTGCAGCAGCAGGTAAAATGAATATCATCACACTTCAAAGGCACCGCGATGACTTTCGCACACTCTCTCTCCCGGTGTTTGCCTTTTCCCAACTAGGTGGTTGGGGGTGATGGGGGTGTTAGACTTGGCGCTCAGGCCTGGGAGGATTGGCTTTGAGAGTTAGCCAGGCATATATGGGGCTTAGACAGGGCTTATTTAGGATAATTAGCATGGCGCGAGACGGTAGTCATAACATGTCTGAAGTTGAAATGGCTGACATTTTTCTTCCTGGCAGACGGACGAATGAACGAGCGAGCGAGGGAGCAAAGGAATGAAAGAAAAGAAAGCTGCGGGAATGCTGCTCGCCTGGTGAAATATTCAATCCGCACCAGATGAAATATGCATGGCAACAGTAACAACAACACCACAGTGCAGCACACCTTGGCACAGGGCTGTGTGTTTATTCTCAGCCCCTTTCCTGTCAGCAAGGTGAAAGGCGGCATACTGAGGAGCCTGCCCTTACCCTCCCTCTCTCTGTCTCTGTCTCTCTCTCTCTCTCTCTCTGTCGCTCTCTCTCTCTGTCTGTCAGGGTCTGCTCAGTTAAGGTGAGCGGCGGCTGTATTTGGGGGCTGCGGGTCAGGAAGTGTTAATAGACACAAAGTGCTGTGAATACATATCCAATGATAAAGTTATTTCTTCCAGTTTCAAGTCATTTAGAATCTCGCTGGCCCTCATCAGCCCACATCCATGTTGTAAAGTGTTGATGAGAAAATGACATTTCTGCTCGTGGTATAATACATATAATACGCATGACATGAGGGTCCAATTAAAATAGATAGTGATCTCGGGGGCCTGGGCCCTCCCTTCCATACATTAAAGAGATTGGCATGTTCTGAGATTTAATTCCGGCTCATACATTTCTTTTCTCCAATCGAAGAGGAACTTATCTTATCGCTTACTCATGTGACCTTGGAGAGGGGGTGGTAATTTGCTTGCTAAATGAAAGAGACGAAAATCAATCAAAGACGAGGTTTGGGGAAATGCACTCCTCTTTTCCTTTTCCCTTTTTGTGAATTTGCTCTTCCTCGCCCACCCCCATCCACCTGTTAATTCCCACCCACGTTGTGGTACAGTGATACAGAGCTGGCCAATACTCAGTAAGTCAGTGTGTGCACCCACAATGATTATGAGATAATCATCGTGGAGACACTCCCACAGTCCTGATCTGTGGGGATGTGTGTGTGTGTGTGTGTGTGTGTGTGTGTGTGTGTGTGTGTGTGTGTGTGTGTGTGTGTGTGTGTGTGTCTCTGTGTGTGTGTGTGTCTGTGTGTCTGTGTGAGGTGGTGGTGGTGGTGGGGGTTAATGAATGCATATAACTGTGATGGGTAGGAGCCACTGCTGAATGCCAGTGCTGATGGGCTGATAGAGATGAGAGAGAGAGAGAAAGAAAGAAACAGATATAGAGGGAGAGAGAAAGAGACAGACAGACAGTAGAGATAGAGTGAGATAGAGAGAAAGAGAGAGCGCAAAAGAGAGAGAGAGAGAGAAAGAGAGAGAGAGAGACAGAGAGAGAGAGTACGGGCCAGGCAGTGATGGATGGGGTGTGTCCATGGCTATCGGCTTAGCTG
Source organism: Coilia nasus (assembly GCA_027475355.1). NCBI lineage: Eukaryota > Metazoa > Chordata > Actinopteri > Clupeiformes > Engraulidae > Coilia > Coilia nasus. The sequence continues at coordinate 9,378,874 of CM050202.1, read as the reverse complement.
TGACCATCCACCACTGCCGCCGCCATCGCTGCTGTTGCCATGGTGCGTCCCTGCTGCCCTTTGAGGTGGAGGCGGGAGAGGCGCTCCATAACTCAGGGCGAGATTGTGGGCTCGCCGGACGCAGGAAGGGGGGCTGGCTGCCACTGATAAAGCCACGCGTCCTTCAGAGGTGAGCGTGGAGGAGAGGAGACCGTGTAGCTCTGCGGGTAAGCTCAACCTGCCCCGTGTGTGGAGGTGTGTTTGTGAGACAGAGAAAGAGAGAGAGAGAGAGAGAGAGAGAGAGAGAAAGAGGAAGAGAGGAGAGGAATGAGCTAAGGGGAAGATGGTGGGGTGGGGTGGGAGGATCTGCTGTTTACCCAGCTAATGTGTGCGAGGGAATTAATCCAAAGCTTAAAGCAAATGAGATTCATCGGGGTGCCTTTTCACAGCTCCCATTAGGCCTATCAGCCAGTGTTTCCAACTGTGAACCATGCACTCCCACCAGAGATACCCATGGATAAGTCCTGGGCCTGTACCATGCTACACCCAGTCTCGCATACTTATACTCAGATGTCCCCTAAGAACAACGCTAAAGTAGGCTACAGATAATCTCTGGTTTAAAACAAGCGAGAAACTTACTGATACTGCCAGAGGGAGGCATGTGGAATATAACTTACAATAGCCTCCCACACCCCCACACAACTACCCAAAATAGACAAAATTCTGAAAAGACAATTAACTGAATGTTCAAAATTATTACATATAGTATATCAGTAAAAGTCTCATTGCTGTGTCTTGCTTACAAGTGTAATTTTAGCCGTATGTGCCCGCATGGACTGTCACATGATAGAGGTTCATCATTATTTTGCTCCAGTTTGTAATGTGAAGAACTGATTTATGTCTTGTGCAGATAAGCAGGCAAGGTTCTAGTGACAGCTTTTCTCCTCCTTTTCTAGGGGTGTCATTTTTCCTTACCTCTTTCTGTTTTACAACGGTTTACTTTTTAATCTTCAGTTGGAATATAATGCAGAATGAAAGCAATGCTAAACAAACCACTGATGTGTTTGTGAAAATCTGTTGGGTTACTTACAGAACATTCATGAGTTTAGTTTTTTTGTATAAACATGAATTCTGGGAAGAACAGATCAAGCAGATTAAAAAACAGACAAAACAACGATGTCTTATTCCATGCCCATTACGACGTGATTGCATCACCCTTTAAAAGCAGTGGCGTACTGTACGTTCGTCGTCATCATCATCATCATCATCATCATCATCATCAACATCATCATCGTTATTAATGTTGTAATTATTATTACTGTTGTTTTTAGTATCCCTAAGCATTACACTTTAGTTTATTTTACTGTTACAGTATACAGTGTAACAAAACGTGTAAAGCATATAACATTATGTACTGTCACATTGGGATAAGGTTAGGGTTAGGTGTTAGGTATGTACAGTGTAAGTACATAATATTACCTTTTGGTACAAGTAGGTACACTAAAAAAAGTAATGATAAAATAAAGTGTTACCTTTCGAAGTAGTAGTAGTAGTAGTAGTAGTAGTAGTAGTAGTAATAGTACTTAATCTCTATTTGACCACAGAGGCAATTAAGAAAAAAATACATCATAAATCAGTTATGGCCTGGTAAAAGGCAAAGCCTCTTCAGGCATCAAACAAAACAAGACAAAAGTAACATTTGCCTTTTAATACACCTCTGAGTGTTATGCTTTGCAAACAAGTCATACATGTTCCTGGGCCTGTCCCTGCTCATGCTTTCATCTTGTTATCTAACCACACATCGATTTTTCTTCTCAGACTGTGAAAGATGTGTTTTGTCTTGACATGACACATTGGCTTGAGATCAGACATGAGTCCCCTTAATGTAATTCATCATGTTTTGAGAGAGATCCATACATCTTTACAGTTCTCAGAACTTTGTGATGTGTCCAACAAGCCAGTTCGCTAACAAAATTTCACATTTGCCAATTTGGAAATTATTCAACAACAAATCAACCCACAGTTAGCTTAATTCATATAATTAACCAACGAACTACAGCCTCCACTTGGCAATCATCATCTGGCCGTATCTATGACATGATGAGCAGCAGTAACCTATGAACAGGCTTGTTTGCCAACTTTTCTATCAGGACGAGGTTCAATCTGGGTGAGGCCTTGACGAGGGAGCGTCTGTTTAGTAAGTCTTCGGAGAGTCCTGGGGGAGCTGATTTGTGAGGGGCGCAGTACATGTTCTCCTACAGTAATTACTTCATAGACTTCATTACTTCATATTCCCATCCAATCTGTGCAGTCAGCTCAAAAGTTCCCTTGGGTCGATCTATCTCTAATTTCAACCCCATTGCCATACTGTACAGTAACCGCAATTTAGGCCCTTCAGGTGGCAGCTATGCGGATGAGAAAAGAGGAAAATAGAAACTCAAGAGCATCTGCATATGACCCAGAGCTTTCCATACGGCCATCCAGCTTGTCTTGGACTGCCTCAGACTGTATCCCTCCAAGCTTGTAAGTGAAAATCAGACCAGTCTTGTGTAATTGAAGGTGTGGAGGACATGGTGCCAGTTTTGCAAACTTCCCTGATACATGTTCACCTTTCAGGTGAGTCTTCTGTTGACAGATGTTGTGTAGGGTGACCTAACTATCAGGGTACATTTTTTTATATAACAAGTTTGACAAAGGACAAAGATCACACTACAGGTCTCAGAATACCACCAATCATGAAGTGGTGTCCATGGTGCTTGTTACTCTAGATTACTTGGAGGACATTTTCCAAACTAATAGAAAGATCTATTTTTTACTCCTGTGAAGTTTAATAGACTTCACATTTAATTATCTAGATTTCACTGCATGTCGGTCTAAAAGAAAGACCATAAGATGAATCAATTACCAGGACCCATCTGGCAAAGGGTTACAAACTTTTCCAAAGATTGAAGCAACCCCCTCCATACCCAGATAAAGGTTTTCTGCCGCAGATATGGGCTGAGTGATGGCACTGAGACTGCTGCAGCCGGCGTTTCCTCAAAAAAATAAAAAAAATAAAATAAAAAAGAAACTAGTTGAAACTGTGGTTACTCTGACTGCAACACAGGAATTTTCAGCGAATCCTTGCTCATGTTGTGGACGCTTTCTCACAGTGGGAGAATCTAGCTGTGCTTTGGATGAAGACATCCTCACAGCAACACATTTATAGACAGGGTCAGACACTCACACACCCACACACATACTGTAATGTGAGCCTGTGTGTGGTTGCACACTTTACACATTTAACAACTGGAACATCTCCAACAGTGGCCTATTTTCTGGAGACTTCCACTCCTCGTCCCTGCCCTCCTCCCTGCCCTCCTCCCTGCGTTTCCAGCGATAAAGTCATAAACAAAAGCTTCAGTGGGAATGGAGAGGCTGACATTAATTAAGTTTAATTGTCTCTGGGCTCTTTGAAGTGAGCCTGCAAAGACGCCGCACCCTTCCCCCACGGGCTCCAATCTGTCTATTCTAAAGGCGCAAACTTGTGTCAGGCTGCGGGTGCCTTGCATGAAGGGACAGCACTGGGGGAGAGAAGGGGAGGGATTCTTGGAGGGCTTTTAAAAAACATATCGAAATTTCAACCCTTTTTTCTAAAAGGAAGATGAGAGAAGTGGAAAGGTTCCCAGAAGCAGCTTGCACAGCACAGAGAGCTGTCAAAATCCTTCCCTCCCTCATAAAAAATAATTAATCAGTGAGCAGAAGACATGGCTTTATTGTCCAAACATATCATTATCTTTCTGTCTTGATCATTTTTTTTCTTTCTCTTCAGATATTGCCATATGATGTTAAGTGGAAAAAATATTTAAAGGATGACAGCATTTTGAATATGGATAGTTTAATCATCACCCTGTTTTCCTCATACAAGCATCTCCACACAGAATCGTTTCCTCATATCAAGCACTCTTCCTAAAATATTTCTCCTAATCTAACAAAGCTTGGCACAAGACTTTGATTGCGCAGTAGTTTGAAAATCTATTTTTTGTCTTGGCCTTGTTTAAGATCTGGGGATGAGAGAAAATGCAGCATACATTAAAATGACTTGTGTCTACCCCCTCCCCTCCCCTTAGTGTGCAAGACTCCAACACACACACACACACACACATACACACACACACACACACACACTAACACTTTCTTTTGCCAAATTGTAAAATGGAAAACATTATCTCTCATTATAGTGCACTTATCTGACAGGCTTCCTCATCTAATGCATGGAAGACAAATCTTTCTTCCTTTCTCAGTGTTGTTGCCTGTCGATGTACTCTCATCAAAGGGAGGCAGAGGGAACACTGGATTGCTGCTAATCAGGGGAGAGCTTCTGAGCTCCCTTTTGCAGATGATAGTGGGCTCTCCTCCACCCCACATCACACCACACCTCCCCACCCCCTCCCCAAGTCTCAGTCGTCTCAGTCTCATGGTGGAAATTGCCCATAATTCCTCCCTCACTGTGAGCCAGAGCGTCGCTGTGCTGAATAAAGTCGAGGTATGGTACCCATCTACGCCACGCTGTCACTCTGTGTTGTCGTTCAACCGTCTATGTTCTCTCCTGAGTCTGTGTGGGGAGGGCGGAGCACTTTTGACCCCCTTGGATCCATTTGTGTGGCAGAATGATAAATCTAAGCCCGTAGCCTCAGGGACGAGCCCTTTTCAACCCAACGGAAATAGGAAAGGAAAGCCCCGTCCCCTATCCTTTCCCCCCGACATTCACTCTTCGCGAGAATTTCATTTTTCACGCTGAGCTCATTTGCCTGTGCTGATTTATGTTAAGAAGGCTCCTTGGAGCAGCGGCATGGCAGCCTGGTCACTGGTAGAACCCCAGATCCATTATCATCTCTGGTTCATTCCACTGTTACATTCAATCTGTGACTAAATTCACTGGGTCTTTGATGTCATACACTAGTTCTACACAACTTACAAATTCCCATTTTCAATTAAAGTACTGTACATCTAAGACAGTTAAAAAAGGGGAGTATTTGTTGTTTCAAATGCCATATACAATGTAGGGGTAATACCTTTTGGATTCCCAATGTTGCAGATCCATGTTTGTTACTTTGTGTTAGTTATTGAGTTTAACTGTTACATGCAAGTATCAAAGAGGTATATTTTACCAGGAAGTTCATATTAAGATTTTCAAGGGATTTCTGGCCAATAGGGAAGCAAATATGAAAAACAGATAAAAATGAGATAAGCATGCTCCATACCCATAAGCATGTTCCATATGACAGTCAATTATCAGTACGTAAAATTACACATATGCATATTGTACTGTATTTTTGTATTTTTATCACTATTGTTTTTCCCATCCACAGAATGTGTACTGTTTCCCCTTCATACAGTAAGATCACCATGCTGCTACACACCATAAAGTAGTGTATTTCACTATGGTGAGCTGTAGTTAAAAGTATAGTGGCAAGGGTACTGTGAAGGTAAATGTGACTGAAAATCTACATAACAGCTAAATATTCCTGTCTGAAAGCCCGGGGACGTGTATAGTAATTACAGCCACCGTGTAGTACCTGGCAGCAGCGGGACAAGTCAGGATCCCTGTGCTTGGAGTAATAGTGGGGAAATCAATATCCGCCCCCCCCCCCCCCCCCCCCCCCCCCCCCCCACTCCTCTGCATCTGCCTTTTTTTAGAAGCTCGGTGTTCGGGTGTTAATTAGTGAGTCAATTGTATCATTAATCAGCGGCGGAGGGCCCAGAAGGTACGGACAGGTAAGTGGCGGGCGAGTGGCGCACACACCCTCCGTGGTGAGATAAGTGCCTCGACTCTGGCGAGACAGTAGAGGTGAGTGTGTCAAGAGCCCCGCCATCGCGCCGACAACATTGTCTGCTAGAGCAAACTCAAACCTAAGGGGAACGGGAAAGGGGGTTCCTTACATGTACTCGACTCGTGAGGTAATGTAGAAGGGCCATTAGTGCTTTACACACCCCCGGTGAGATCCATCACTGGGGACGACCAGGCTACCGAGTCCTCAGTTCCCAGTTAACAGAGTGCAGTGCGCGTGTGTGGGATAATGAACTGCAGCCGCAACTGACAGAACGAAGCCGCTGCTGTAAAACAGATGTCACAGTTCAGCACTCTTTCGCAGCGGGAAATTCCTTTCAGGGTTGGCGACCTATCTATAATATTGATGTAAATGCAGACACAATGAAACCAGGAGGGCAAGGCTCATTTGTCAGCGTTCAGTGTGTGTTTTTCCCATGTAGCTATTGTGCGGCTCACCTCAGCTTACAGTTTATATATCATGTGCGTTAGCTTTCCTTACAAGGTTAATAACTTGCATGATTTGAATGTGCGCTGTATGTTTTCCATGACAGGCTCATCTGAGTGGGATTCGATAGGTAATGAAGCCGTAATGGCGTTCCTCAGTCCATAGATTTCCAACGACCTGCTTGACATGATGTTCTCTTTGGATTAATACGGTCTTCAAGGCTACAGATGCTATCACAGCAATCAATGGCTATATCTCATGCCCTCCCATTACAATGAAATATGGCCACCACAACCTGGTTCATGGAAGAAGCCCATGCAACTTCTTGCGGACTCTAAAGAAGACCACTGTCACGACCCACCCACAGTGAGCCCTAATCTTTATTTGAGGAGAACAGAGGCTGGTGTTTTCAATATCAGTTGTTAATTGTTATTTTATTTATTTAGGCTTTCATTTTTTCACATTATTTGACTCAAACCTTATCTCAAAGCTAAGAACAAATACTGCTTCCCTTTTAAAATGTAAATGATGTTTTTCTGCCTGATCGAATTAAACAAAAAAGCCACCTCTAATTGCTGTCTTATATCTGCGTTGGTGAAGCATTTAGGCAGGAATGCATGGCATTGAGAGAAGAAGGTTACATCCAATCTAAATAAAAGAGCTCATTTTCAAGGCCTATCCACACTCTGTATGATGTCTGAAAGGATAAAAAAGTAATTGAGTGTCTTTGTCATTGAGATTGTTTTTGTTTGGGAGTGGAAAGGGAGCTGACTCTGACTTCTTCATGTTTGGTTCCCATGAGAGACTGAAAAGCAGAGGTGAAAGAGACGCTCCTTTTTACGCGGGGTGAGGTGAGGGACAGTGTTATCATCGCCTCTCAGGCACTCTCTGACAATGCCATTATTGTGCAGCACAAACTAACCATACGGCGCTCATTATCTGACTTCTCCAAATAAGATAGCCATGCGTATGTTTTAGAAATAAAGATAATTTGAATATCTGCGGACGAATATGAATGAATAAATAATTGGACAGGGAGCCTTGGCTGCATTTGAAATTCAATAGAAAACACATTAGTCCACACAAATGACCTCAACCGTCATTGCTGACAACAACCATAAGGATGTGCCTGGCTGTGGAATTCATACATACATGCATTATTGACAGCCTATACACAAAACACACAACAAACACATATTACTAGTGCATCTGGCAACACAAGAAATGATGGAACACCTCAGGTTTAAAACATCAGAACACGCACGTGACTATGAACATGTGAGTGAGAGTGTGTGTTTTCATAAGACAAAGGGAGAAAGGCAGGAGTATTGTGGCCAGAGAGAAGTGTTCGTATTTTTACACTTCAAAGTGTATTGTTCCTCACAAGGCGAGAGAATAATGATGAGGCGAGAGAGAGAGAGAGAGAGAGAGAGAGAGAGAGAGAGAGAGATGTGCTTTGATAAGGAATACAGTCTGGTTGTACATAATGAGCCCACTATCCTCCAGGGACTCACGCCAGGGTTTCGGCCAGTGTGCTGAGGCTTTGCGTGGACCGCTTGTGTCCAGGGGGGACGGTTGCTGTTGCAACTGGACTCGTGCTTGCCCTCTGTCTGTGCATGCCATCCTGAGAGACTAGAGAAGGGGTCAGTGTGGGCATGTCCCAGGAGGGAAGGATATTTCTATTCTATGCTGAATTGTATGTAGGCCCAGATGCAGACTCTTTGTGCTATTATATATAACCTGCACTGATCAAAGCGAAGCAGGACGAAAGGTGGGGCTTCGGATGGAGCTACGCATTATACCTTGGAGCATTTTAATACGGAAAGACGGCGTGTGGACGTCAGCTTTTTTCTTTCTTTAAAAAAAAAAAAAGCACAATATTACATCAAAGTCTGAAGGAGGGCAAATAAGTTCCATTCATCTAGGATCCTCCTCCAAGCTTATTGCCAATTTTTTCCTTGGTGTGTGTGTGTGTGTGTGCATGGATGAGTGCATGTGTGCATTCAAATGGTAAGGGCTGATTATTACTTGGTGATGGAAAGCTGTGGAGGGTGTGAAATCTCTTGGTGTGTGTCAGGATGGAGCATCGCTACGAAGCTATTTGTGTGACTAAAGAGGCTGGCAGAGTGTCAGTGGAAACAGCTTAACCTGTCCATCATTGACACGTATAGTGAGCTGGTCCATACTGTGATTTAATTCATGATATCTACGGGGGTTGATGAAACCATAAGGTTGAGACACCAACCGATATTGGTGTCTTTCCTCTGGTGCTGTGATGGAATCTCATTTGCGAAGCCGAGCTTCTTAACGTTTAACGCCCTTCACCCCAGAAGCGCAATGGATAGAATTCCACTCAGCCCCCCTGCCCCCGATCTCTGACAAGAGATGTCACAGTGCCATCAGAGCCCCTCGTTCATCCAGAGCTCCCTTCTTCCTGGGCTTGGAGCAGAGAAAGGGAGAATTGTCCCTCCCCACCCCCACCCCACCACAAACTACCCGAGCTGGAAATCCCATTGTGCCGGATTGCCTGCCCCATGGCCTTGGCACAGAAGCAGGGATGGTTCACAGGGCATGAAGCACTTGCCTAAAAGGATGGGAATGAGCTCTGTTGGGTGTTTTTGGGTCCCAGCAGGGGGGTGTTACAGTGCCTGTCATGACGGAATGAATTGGGGTGGGGTGATGTGTATATGTGTGTGTGTATGTGTGTTGTGATGCCGGAGGTGGGGATGGGGGGCTGAGGGGGTGGGGTGTGGTGTACTGCTAGTGCTCAGATTAAGGTGAGTACTTTTTTTTCCCCTAACTGCCAACTCCCGCTTTCCTCCAGTGTGAGATTTATTTTCATTTGCCCTGGTTCAAGGGTCATTTAATAACCTTCCATTACGCCTCTAATTTGACTCAAAGTGACAGCAAATGGAGTGCTTCCAAAACAGCCGGCACGGGCTGCATGTCAATGGGGAGAGGGAGGGAACCATCAGCCCCATGGCGTTTCCCTGCCAACCCTCCACAGCGCTCAGGAGACAATTTCATTTGGTATGCTCTTGACATTCCCCATTGTTGTACTGAAGAAACTTAACATTCACTGATGTCTGTGTACCTTTGTGAAGTCATTGTGACATAGGACCTATAGTAATGCTCAGGAAATGCCATTCTGAAGACTTCGTTTGTCATGAGTTTACGTGTGAATAACAAACACATCCACGCTTCGGTAATGCCTTTGCTTGATTATCTCTTTCGTCAAAAATAATTGGAAACCCACTGATAGTCTCACAGCAAGCGATGTGTTTGCAGCCCAACCCTCCACCCCCAAAAAGCTGTAAAACAAAGATGGATGACTGAAAAACCATGGTGATACATGCTAGCCCTGCGATGCTGTTTTGTCGCATCTGCAGGATACTACAGCATCTCAGTGATTAAGTGAGAAATTGGCTCCTTCTGACAAGTTGTATCAAATTGATGCTAAGCTTATATTCTAAGCTAATAGGCAAATGCTGCATCAGCTGTAATGTGGTAGATGGTGCGGTTGCTTGTACTGCCTCATAACTGTACAATGGTTCCCCCTAGCTATAAAAAAAGTTTCCTTTTTCAACGACGTCTATCCATTAGTCACCAAAAGACTGTGAGGCTGTGGGGGCTTATTCTCTATCCTCGGTAACATGATAAGGAGACGCCTCTGCGCATGTGACTGAAAGATTACACTGATCTGAGCCAAGCGCTACCCAAGCATTTCCCAACCAAATGAGCCTCTGTTCCTGACTCTCATTATGATACCAAACAGAGCGCGGTTTAAGCGATTCAGCCTTCCGTATTTGAACGGTGCTTTGCAAATGTCTGCAAGGAACAAACTAACTGGAGTGTCAGTATAATGCATATTGATAGATGCAAATAACCTTAAACACTGTATGCATGAACTCTTGTGATTAATTTAAACCATATGTCAGAGGAAAACATACTGACTGCTAAGACTGACACACAAATCCTAAACACACATAAACATTTATGACAGTTAGCTAGATGCCTACCATGTTGTCAATTTTTATGTGCAGTTGACAGTATGTAGTGTTGATTTGTTGCTGATTTATAACTGACACTCAGTAGATTGAAACTGACATTGTATACTAAGACAACTGACTTTTTTTTGGTTTTGCGAGTTTTATATATGCCATACTCTACTGATGCCTAATGAACCAGAATTATTCAGTGGTTTGAAAAGTCAGCTTTTAAACATATGAGTTTTTACAGTCCCATAAAGTGCAATGTTACCTACCTAAAAAGTGAAGGAACGATCGATTTTGCCTCCACATTTCATCACTTCTTCTCTCACCGTCTCACTCTTTGTTTGTCTCTCTGTATCTATATGTCTGTCTGTTTCTCTCTCTCTTTCGCTCTCTCTCTCTCTCTCTCTTTTCTTTGCCTAAAGGGGAGAGGTAAGTAGTCTTGTTTTCCCCTCTTCACATTGTACCATTGCCTAAATGTTGCATCTCCTGGACGCAGCACAAGTGTTGTGATGCAAATAAGATGCTAATTCTCTCCCAATCCCAAAGCGGAAAAGGTAAATATTAGCATAAATATGCTTGCGGGCCTCTTCAGAGTGTAAGGCATTATTCCATTAACCCGCACCATCATGCACAACAGCACAGTATCAGCCCTAATCAGCTTAGTCTACCACACATCCCAAATCGGGGTCTAGTTCATGAGAGAACCCAATGGTGGACAAATATCTCCCATAATTAATGGTGGCTTAAGCATTCCTGGCAAAGACACACGCTTGAATCCCCCTTTTCTCTCTCTCTCTCTCTCTCTCTCTCTCTCTCTCTCTCTCTCTCTCTCTCTCTCTCTTCTTTCCATGTGCTCATGCCCACAGCATGCATTTAAGATCATGGCTAATTACATAGATATCACTCTGTTTAAGGCCCATCACACACCCCAAAAATTACCCCAGCCATTGTTCCTTTGTAGGCCCCATTGATCTGCTTTGGACCACAGTCTGTGTGTGTGTGTCTGTGTGTGTGTGTGTGACACCGAGAAAGAGAGAGAAAGAGAGAGAGAGAGAGATAGAGAGAGAGAGAGAAAGACAGAGAGAGAGATTGGTGGCAACATTTTACAGCCTGGCGTTTTGGTGATGTACCCTGGAGGACTGAATGGCTCACATATCGATTTGAAAATTCTAACTCCGCAACAACGCAAAATGGCTAAAACACCATTATGAGGGGGCAATGTGCCCAGCCAAGTGTAACATTTCTGTGTTGGTGTTCAGTGGGAAATTTGTGAGAAAAGTAGCAGTGTATTGACCACGTTCCCAAATGGGCAAAATGAATCCAGTTTTCACCATCAAAGGACAATCGACTCCTTCATAGATCGCCTAACAGCAACATTCATTAGCATATCAGATGGAGGAGCGGTGCAGACATGCATTACTTGGAAATGAGCGATGAACCTCCCCTCTACATTAATGTACCCATTCTGCAAATGCTAATTAAAGGAGTGTGCCACGAGTCGGATGTGTGTTTTTGCCAGCAGTAAATCAGTAACATGTCAAATAATGACGCATTAATGAAGACAGGTTTCCATGTTTTCCCACTAAATGTGACCATAACTTTTAATACATTACAGCCACACTGTAACTAGATCCCCGAATGCCTGTTCATCATGGATCCCGACAGGATAATGTTTGGGTCATCAGTTCAGCCATGACTAGCTTATGGTCTACTGTAATCTCACATCTTCGCCTTCAATGAACTGTACAGTCTGGCTGCATAATGTGGTACTGCATATGTGAAGGAACAGAAATTCAATATGATGGAAAAGGTGGTCCTGTTGTATAATGACAATGCTGTTCATAAACAGGTGCATGTAACACATGTGAGCACATCGGGTTAAAGGTGTACTTCCACGAGAAACCGTTTAGTACTTGCTCTTTTGAAATATGATAGGTCACCCCGAGTTGCATATGCATGCTGCATATCAAAAGGTTTTTCTACCCCCATTTTCTATATCAGTCGAAAGAAGACAATAGGCGGAAAAACGACCCAATGCAAAAAGGGCCTGCGGCGTGACGTACCCGTGCCAATGCATATAAGAGAAACTGACCAAATGGGCTTTAAATGATGTTAGCCTGTGACTGACTCGCATAAGATTAGCAGGCTAGTTGAACGACTGAACTGCATTTAGCCGGGCACTTGCACTGTTTTGTCATGCAAATTTACCATTTTGAAACGTTCATTGACAAACGGTCAGGAAGCGACTGTGCTTGTGCCATCTCTCCTTCCTCTTCGGATTAAGGATCAAACACATAAGGCTGTATCTCCGAAGACATTCTGTGTGCAGTTTTAGCGCTGTCAAGTTGACTTTTTCCCTTTACCTTACTCTGCTATCAAGTTGATTGTGGGGTAAAGGAAGCTGCAGGGAGCGTGTCACGCCTCGTGACGTTCTCCCAGCAGCCTGAACAGCCTGAAACAGAAACACTAGAATTTTTTTTTCATCACAACCAGCGCACAGGGCAATTATTAATACTAGAGAACACCGCAAAATTAATGAAAACACGATGGAAGTACACCTTTAACATCAGTAACAAATATTCATATCTACTTAAAATAAGAAGTATAGTGCCGGCTATAATTAAGACACTTCCTGGAGTAGGAGATAAAATATACTGTTACATGTTTAAAATTAGTGGGTTAACAACAGCAAAATTCTTACAAACAACACCACTAATTGGCAAAGATGAAAGCTTGCTAATATACTCATTGTCAGAAATAATGCCCTCTGCATACAAGTATCTCAGGCTTAAAAAAACAACCTTTTTCCCTACAGGTCTCATAGCTGAGCTGGTTAAGTTTACAATGGAAAAAAATCTTGGAATCTTGGGCTGTAAGTCTGTCCAGAATCTATACAGAATCCATATAAACAAATAGTACAAAACTTTACAATGCATGATGGTAAACCACATTTACATTTAAGATCCTTCATTTGAAATGTGTGAAGATACAGTTATATTTTAATTTATATTTTAGTTTAATGTAATTTATATTACTTGCATGAAACACTGGTCTTATGAGAAATATTGAAAAGAGGTCATACTTTGTAAGTAAATCATACAGAAGCCAGTAAATTATGTAAACCTAACTATGTAAATCATGTAAATTATTGCTATTTCTTTTTTTTATACGGGAGGCTTCAAAAATGATAGATCTTGTGATGGATAACTAGCCTTGACATCAAAGCTGAAAATGTGTAACATTCTGCCCTTCTCACAGCCAATTTGACAGACCTCCCCTCTTTAGCACACGATGCATTTGGCGTCTTTTTTGTACAGATACACATGCATGGATGCGCAGCAGAGCCCTGCAAAACATGAGTAATTTATAGATTGACATTTTTTCTTGTAAATCCCATGGATAGATGCAGAAACAGAGTTTCTGCTGTATCAGCCTTCAGCGTTTTCAGAAAGCCTTGTCTCCGTAGACTCCCAGCTCAACAGTGTATGCTAGCTGTCTGCATATGAATGGAAGTCCTTCATAAAAAGGTGTTTGTATGTGTGTGTAGTGTGTGTGTAGTGTGTGTGTGTGTGTGTGTGTGTGTGTGTGTTTGTGTGTGTGTAAGAGTATGTTGAGTGAGACACCTGTGAATGCAGTCAGGTGTGCTATGCAAAGTACTCACTATCTCTTTCTCTCTCTCTCTCTCTCTCTCGCGCTCTCTTTCTCTCTATCTCTCTCTCTCTCTCTCTCTCTGTTTTTCTCTCTATCGCTCTTCATTTCCCCAACCCAAAATGCTCCATAATTGATGAAGCACTTGAGTCGGAATTGAAATGTGCTCCACATCAGACAGCAGGGGTGGGTGCGTGGAGCAATTCCATTTCACAGCTATGAGAACCCAGGCTGTTCCACAGATAGCGAAAAGCTCCAGGGAGGAATGCATTGGACTCTGTGAGAATATAGACCCAGAGGGAGCTTGTTTGTGTTCTTGCACTCACCAGCTGGGTATGGTAGGATAGGGTAGGGTAGGGTAGGTGGACCCACTCCATCTTTAGGAGCTAATGTGGACTTGCTGGTATGTACTATATGGTAGCAGCAACACTAGAAATCAATGCTGTCTGAATTCTGGTGAGTGATTTTTTTTCCAAACTGCAAGGCTATGTTTTCACTAAGGCATATTGCCCTGTTTTTCTTTATCAAGGTTGCTTCAGCAGTGTTTATAACCTACCTCTGCACTCCTCAGGGGGACCTGGCACTCCGGAAGGAATCCAAAATCTTCCCAGAGGTGTGGGCAGGGTGTGACGGTCTTGGCACAAAAAGCTTCCCATTAGCATTAAAAACTTCCAGCCCTGAGCCAAAACACTGTAAACCCAGAAAATTTTACATTTCTTCGAGTGGAGAGGCCTTGAGAACTGCGCTGAAGTGAATCTCAGTTGAACCTGTTCCAGAAAATCGTTCTGTTTAACCTTTGTCACACCAACAATCATCCTCAACCACCAACTTATGTTATACTTTTCAGCACATTTAGGCACAATGAACGAGTGTGGCCTACAGTATGATACCTAAAAAAGAATATCTAAAATAATAATGATAGATTGTTAATTAAAGAAATGCATTTATTAATTTGTTTGTCAGCGCTTAAAGCAGATGATTTGTTCTCAAAGCTATTTACATTCCTAACTGTAGGAGGGAATGCATGATCTCATCTGCTACTTATTACAATGATAAATCACTGAAATTCACAAACTATGATTTTATGCATTTCACAATGCAATTTCAAACTTTACATTTCCCCCGATGAAGAACAACATGCCTCACAAGCAGTTAACCTGAGACTTTTGGACATAGGAGGTGTTTAGCTTAGCCTGATAAACCAGCCCCTCGTACTTCATTTCATTTTGTACAGAGGGTCTGGAACAGAGACTGTCAGAAACGATTTGTTGGAGGTGTGGACTCTGCTGAAGAAAAAAGTGCCTCTGCCTTTAACCAATCGCTAACGCCTGGTTGTCACGTATGCAATTAGCCTACCTACGCACTACAATTCAAAAGGTCAACGTCACAGCTAACGAACACACCCTCTGTTCGCTGATTGGATCGGCCTTACTGGGGCCGACTAAATGACCCTCAAGAGATTCCGGTCCAGACCCTCTGTACAAAATGAAATGAAGTACGAGGGGCGGGTTTACCAGGCTAGGTTTAGCCTAGAAAGAAGACTAAAACCCGTGGTTAGTGACACGCTCTGTGCCTCTTAAGGCACTGGTGGGTGTATTTTACAAACTGCAAGGCTATGTTTACACTAAGACATATTGTCTCGTTTTTCCATATCAGGGTTGCTTCAGCAGTGTTTATAAACTACCTCTGCACTCCTTAGTGATGGCCAGGGGGGCGCAGGGACCTGGCACTCCGGAAGGAATCCAAAATCTTCCCAGAGGTGTGGGCAGGGTGTGACGGTCTTGGCACAAAAACATTCCATTAGCATAAAAAACTTCCAGCCCTGAGCCAAAAGGCTGTAAACCCAGACGACTGTACATTTGTTCAAGTGGAGATGCACTTTCCACAATCCCTGGGTAATCCACACGAAATCCTGAGTGATGAGAGCCATGTGAGAGGAGGCTAAGCACCCACTCTGGCGTTACCTGACCCATTTATCTCATGTTTTAAAGGTGGGTCATTACTCAAACGGACCTGGCCCTAGTGTACAGGAGAAGCAGGGTTATTCTTGCGTACTGGGCGAGGTGTCTGAACTGTTGACATTAGTACAGATTGGCCCGCTTTGTCATTCCTTAAATAGAGACTGCGGGCAATGACAGGGCACACCACAACTGCAAGTGTCCATAAGGTGCTTCACGCGGTCAGTGAATAAAACAGGGGAAACATTTCCTGTTTCATATGGGTTTATATAGAGAACGTTTTCAGAAAAAATATGCATATACTGGTATATTATCTTATAATTTCATGAAAATACACTCTATAAAAGACAAATAACCCTACTTTTCAACTAGTAGAACATTTAGCTAAAATATTACTATCACAAGGGTTGATGTTGAGTATGTTTAAAGGAGTACTTCTACGAGAAACCGTTTAGTATTTCCTCTTTTCAAAATACGATGGTCACCCCGAGTTGCATATGTATGCTGCACATGAAAATGTTCTTCTAACCCGATTGCCTCCATTAGTCAGTGAAAGAAAGTAGGTGGAAAAACGAGTGAATAAAAAAAAGGCCAACAAAGTGACATAGGTTTGTAAATTAGAAAAAGCTATGGCACAGTTGTGATTACTGCAGAAGTTTTGTTGCAGCACACATTCACTTAGCGAAGTATAGGTAAGTATGTGTGTTTGTGTAGAACGTTTAGATCTTTTATTTGGTTCGCTATGACCGAATAGGCTTCGAATGATTGTAGCCTGTGACTAGCATAGCCGAGAACTTGTCATTCTCCCTGCTCCATCTCCTCCACCAAACTAGAACAGCCTGAAACAGAAGCACTAAAGCATTTTTTTTTTCACCAAAACCGGCTCACAGGGCATTCATTACTACTAGAGACCACCGCAAAATTAATGAAAACATGATGGAAGTACACCTTTAATACATAAAACCTGTATTCATTATTTTCTCAAACATGCTCTGTGTCCATGCGAAAGTTATTGTTACAATTTGCAACACAATTCTTTACATGTGAAGCACTTGAAGGATGCATGCAATGGCAGGCACTGTTCTGTGTCCACCGGCTTATACTGCTGAAAAATTGATGGCTTCATTTAGTTCCTTTGTCCTAACGTGACAGTTTATGACATGTGTTTTATGTGTGTTAGGCTTTTTCTGCTGCTGCTGTCCTTTTAGTCACCGGGGAGAAGTTAAAGTGGGGAACAAGCCTTCCCCTCCACCCCTACCGCCTCAGCAGGGTCCCCCAGCCAGCAGTGAGTCTCTCCCTCCACTGCAAAAAAAAAATGAAATGGCCAACGCCGGCAGTTTCACTTTCCTGTCCTACTCTCCCTCCTCAACAATAGGAAATGGTCAATGGCGGCAGTTTCACTGCAAGCCTTATGCAGATTTGTAGGTCTGTCTGGATCCCTTAGAACGAGCCTTTGAATAAAGAGAAGGAGGAGGATGTTATAGAGGAAAAACCCCCATATACAGACTCTTTCCCCCAAACGGTTTAGACAGAAATGCGCCAGTAGGCTGAAAGAAGTCTGGGAGGGAAGGCAATAGCCGGCTGAACGCTCCCTGGACTTTTCTTCTCAACCCTGTTCCTCGCCACCTCCCATTAAACTTTAAAAGGTAGGGAAAGCCATTTGTGCCGGGCTAAATCCTTACAGAGATGCCCTTTTACAACTAATTGAAATGATTCTGGGGCCAAAGGGTAAAGTTTAAAGAGATTCAGATGAGGCTGTAGAATCCTTAAGCATCTAGAAGATGGTAGTAAGCTGAACTTCTTCCAAGTAATAAAATGGCTGCCCACTGGGAAGGGAACAGAGGAGAAACCCTCTCAGAAGCCGGCCATGATGTCAGTCCTCAGTGGAAATAAAGAGGTGTCTGAACTGTGCTGAAGTGAATGTCAGTTGAACCTGTTACAGGAAATTGCTCTGTTTGACCTCTGTAACAATCATCCTTAACCACCAACGTATGTTACACTCTTCAGTGCATTTAGGCACAATGTATGCACGTACAGTAGGATATTTAAAAAAGTATATCTAAAATAATAATGATACAGTGTTAATTAAAATGCATTTATTAATTTGTTTGGTACTGCTTAAAGCAGATACTTTGTTCTCAAGGCTGTTTACATTCCTAGCTGTAGGAGGGAATGCATGATCTCATCTGCTGCTTATTACATTGAAAAAACACTGAAATTCATGATTTTATGTGTTTCACTGTCCAATTACAAACTTTACATTTCCCCTGAGAAAGAACAACATTGACTGACAAGGTACAAAAGGATCATTTTAGTCTGATAAACCACTAGCGCAAAGCTTCGCACGCTGTCTAATGTGTAATGCTACCTGCTTCTGTAGCACATGTTGGTGTTGTATTTCGTTCTGTTGACAGTCATTGTGAGACTTTGACCATCAACAAAAACAAGTGTATTTATAGACCTCCGCCGGGCAGAAATAGCATTGCGCTGGCTAGAACAGATATACATAGATCACCATGGAGATCGTTCTGTTCTGGGAACGTGCTGTTTTTGCCCTGAGCCATGACCAGATAGCAAGCCAAGCATCTTCAGTGAAAAGCTGATAAATATGAAATATTGCCCGAGTCCCTGGGTGCGAGTGGACTGCGTTGCCTGACTGCGCCCTGAATCTGCCCTGCCCAGCAAAAGGGCAAATTGTGTCCAGTATGCAGAAGGGTAGCGCGATCGGCCTACACACAGGGAGCATGGTAATGTAAGATTTATGCTTGTTCTGCAACAGCAATTTGGAAGCCTCACACACCTCGCCCCGCCCCACCCCATCCCACCCCACCCCACCCCACTCGGCTCCCCTCACTTGGACAATTACAGAGAGACCCAAAAAGAGAAGGCAGGTGTGTGGTAGTCTGTGGTAGTCTCTCTCTCTCTCACACACACACACACACACACTGCCTCGGTCCTTCACAAGCTGATGCGCTACAGATGGGCTGGAAGGACAGACTTGGCAACGTGGCACGGAGTGTCCAAGGGTCTGCCAAGTCAGCCGTCACCCGGGGTAACACAGAGATGCAAAAACGGGAGGACTTGTTTTTTTTTTCCCCCTGGCCGTGCACTTTTCCTTCTCTCAGGGTTGATATCTTCATTTGCTGTCTCTTCTCCTTTGGCCACAAGCACTTCTGATGAATTGAGAAATTCCCTCCCACAGCCTTGGCAATTCCTCAGGCTCAGAAATGAAATAAAATTCGGTTCTCTCCTTGAATGTATGACCCAAACTCCATATGCGTTTCAGTGGCACATTTGTATCAGACACAAAGGAACTTTGCTGATAAATGCTCTTCACATTAGCATCCTTATAACAGCTGACAAGGAGCTCCGAATTTTTACCGTGATCATTTTCTGCTGCGGAAGGGTTGAGTGCTTTCACTTTCTGATTTGAAACTCTGCTGGATGTAGCTGGATGATCTAACAGATACTTTCTGAGAATCATGGCTGCGCCAAGGCCGGTACGGCGACATCACTGCCTTTATTCTGTGGCCTCAGCTGGACTATTGAACATTGAAAATGTTCTGCTTGTGCACTCTGCCAAACGGGCACTGAAAGTCATTTCTCTCCAGCTGGACTCGGGGGGATCCACACTAATCCTCCTTGCCTATCACCTATAAATAGCCAAACAGCTTGTAAAGATACCGTTTAAAACCGACCTGTCAAGCCTGGGCCCCTTATGAAAGGCTACTGTTCATCATTTCCACTCGGTTGAGCAAAGTAAATTGGTAGAGGACACCTTAGAACAGGTGCTGAGATGTCGTTATGGCTCAGAGTCAGTGTGGAGGAAGAGACAGAGACGACTTAAAGTGAAACAATCTTTCAGTGCAATGTTGTCAAATTAAGTTTCTCTTTTTTGGAAGAATCCTGAATTTACTTAACTGAAAATCAAATATGTATTATTTACTTATTTTAATGACCCATGTCACCACTGTCCCAGAGGGCATGCCCCACCTTTCATTATGTTTCTTTTAGGTAATACGTCCTTTTTTAACCTTTGGTTACACCCCAATGGCAGTCCCTTCTAGTGCACAGCCTTTAAAAAAAAGGGGGGGATGCATAGTTTGTTCCACACCACTGCATTGCCCTATATTTGTTTTATAAATCATGGATGCATAAGGCGATTAACCGAGCTAATTCTCATTGTGCTATTAATTGCTAAGAAGTTAATTAAAATGCAGCGTGGAAGGGCTGTGGCCTCCCTTGGGATCCGATACTGCAGATGTCGTAAATACTCTGATTGTCATTCTGATACAGTAATCTGCTCCGACAACTCAGCAGTCCTAATCATCTGCTCAGATCATTGCTAGATTGAGCCAGAAAAAAGGTTATGTTACCCTCCCCCCCCCCCTTGATGTATGCACTTTCTTTAACTGGCTGTAATGAATTGTGACAATCATACCCAACGCAAATCTATGAATTATTGAATGACTGGTGAAGAAAACGTTAGCTGGTGTCCAGAAGAGCCTGTGAATTGACTGATGCTGAGAGGAGCTACAGAGATACCGACGTGAGGGCAGATAGATAGAGAACTGTGTCATACACACTTAATGATGTGAAGTGCAGGGTTTCTATTGCTGGGGAAACGCTGTTAAGTCGATGATGGCTGAGAACAGAGCGGAGCAGAGCACAGAAAATAGTGTGCAGGGAGACACAAAATAGGGAGACTGAAATGGAAAGACTGAAAAAACGGATGCAGTCTCACAATGTGGAAAAAGCAACACCACCTACCTGAGCACACAGCCTTTACCATTGCATTTCATTCACACTGTAAAACAACTGAGAGAAAAAAAAACAAAAGTTACTTAATTAAGGACAGATAACATATGTCATGGATGGGACGTTGTGCCTTTAAGCAAATGCACTGTGCCTTAGAAACCCCTTTTCGGCCAGAAAGACTCAGAGATAAGAGTTTCAATTAAAGCATTTTAATATGGTCGGAATAAACAACTGAACATTAATTAGGAAGTAGATATTCTTTGGCGTAGGTCCAGTCATCATCCTGGGTCTTGCATCGTTGGATCCGGCAGATCCAGCCGTTGCCGTTTAGCAGAACCCAGAATTTCCCCAAGACGGATGGACAGGGACCAAACTGGTGGTGGTGGGGAGGGAGGAGGATGCGTCGAAACGTCGGCACCTGAAGCAGCGGAAAAGGTAAGTTAGTCAAGTCATTATAAAGCAGGTGGCGGCCGCTGATTGGTCGGAGAACAAGAATTTTAGTGGAACATTAATTAGTGCTTCTGTCATAGTTTAATGGTTTGGGCGGATGGGCAGAATAGTTGAGGGGTGGGGTGGGGGAGTTGCTTTACCGTCAGCCGGCTACAGACCAGTGACTATCTCCTCCCTCTCAAAGGCAGGGGCCCTAAAATGCACGCCACATGTTTTGCACAGAGCGAAATAGTTTGATTATTCTTTTTTATGACGATGTAATGGCCTGTAGCAGCTGTTGTTCCCTTTCCCTGTCGGAGGGAGGGGGGAGCCATGCTGGGCACCACCAACCCCGGTTGTTCTCAGTCAATCATGCCCACATTTGTCAGGCTTTCTCTGGCAGTGTCTGTGTGTGTGTGAGCATGTGTTTGTTTGCGTGTGTGTGTGTGTGTGTGTGTGTGGGTGTGTGTGTGTGTGTGTGTGTGTGTGTGCATGTGTGAGTGCGTCTGTCAGTGTGAGTGTGTGTGTGTGAGTGTGAGTGTGTGTGAGTGTGAGTGTGTGTGTGTGTGTGTGTGAGTGTGTGTGTGTGAGTCTGAGTGTGTATGTGAGTGTGTGTGCATGAGTGTGTGTGTGTTTTTGTTTGCGTGTGTTTCTGTATGTGTGAGGTGTGTGTGGGGGACAGCTGTGCAGCATCTTCAGAAATCTATACAGCCACCAAGGGCTCACTTTTTTATGTAGTATTGAATTTCAACCCCAGTGTTCAATGGGCTTCTCAGGATGTCAGAAAGGGACGGTTGCTGTTTGGAAATTACTCTAATCAATAAAACAGATTCTTCTCCATGATGGCTCTGGATGGAAAAGAATGATGACAGCACGACGTCAACCATTTGCACTCAGTTAGATGCTCCTACACAACTAAATCACCCACACACAGTGTGGCCATGTATGTTCTTTCCCAAGGGTTACATTCAGATGAGTTGAGGATGGGAAAAAAATGGTTCCCTCCCTGTAATGCTCTGTCGGTTGGTAACATGGCACCACTGATGGACAAGTCATTTAAAGAAAGGGAGTTGGACTGGCTGATGAGACTTGGGTTTGGAGTCTTTCCCCTGTCTGTCTCTCCCTCTCTCTATCATCCTGTGTGACGTATGATACACTCTATGAGCTGATAATTGCTGCTGATGGGTGAAGGGGTGGTGGCACCACGGGCGTCCAACAATCCTTCACAAACCAACCACAAGCTTCAATTATTTTTTCCCCCTCTTCCATAAACACACCTCTAATGTAGATGCCAGCTTAAGGCTTGGTAGTAGTGAACAGACTCACAGCAATGTGATGTCTCTTTCCTCTTTTTCACATGGTCCGTGTCTTCTTGCCACACACCGTGGTTACATACTGCTGACATATCTAAGTTTAGCTGACCGGATGAGGTACTGGGGGCTGGGGTGTAAGGATCTGGATTCAAGGATGACTACTCTGAATGAGCTCAACAGAGGAATTTGTGTTATCACAATAAAGGGTGCTTCAGAGGAGCTCCCCCGCTGCATGCTCTTGTGTTTAGTTAGGTGCCACACCCCACTGTGTTCTTATCTGTGGTCTGCCAACATTTGGTGTGGAGACCTACTCAGGTCATCCTTAGGGCAAGGACAGGATAATTAAGGGTATATTGTATTGTAGAAATGCTATGAGATGTACATGTCATGTTTGGTTTCATTCTGATGGTCTCATTGTGAGTGATATACTGGTCTAAATTCTGAAACAGACTCGGGTTATTCTAATAAAGATCTCAGATCCAAAGGTTACTGAGTAGTGTGAGGCAGTGGGCTGTCTCCAACGCCCCTGCCCCCAAGATAACACCTCATGGTGTGCTGAACAACTGGCATCAGGTTGGCTACTTAAGGCAATGCTAGTGGAAAACTCATTGAGCTGTCTTTCACCCACGACGCTCCCACACGCTGTGTGTCTCTCTCTCTCCCTCTCTCTTTCTCTCTATCTTTTATTTGGGGTTTAGTTTGATTTCTTTATATCTCTGGTTGAGTTGGTCATTACAGTGAATCTCTGTGTTACTTGTAAAGGTTAACTTGTATTTGGTTAATAAACTGTTCATTCATTTACCATTCATATACATCTCTTCGTGTGCCATGCCATTACTGTGCTATTAGCTCTTAAGCTGTATAGTGATATTGGAGGTAACTATTATTTCATGGAGTCAGATAAACGGGTCATATAAGTGTTACTCTAATGTTTGCCATGCACATGTTTATAATTATTTCCATTCCATAAGTCCAGAACATGCGATAACCTTCGTCCACACTCAGCTCCGTCGTTGGTCTGAGAAAGTGGATCCTTACAGGGGTGAGGGGAGAAATGGTCCGGATTATCCCTGCCTGTGAGTAGTGCTTCCCGCTGACAGCTGGGAGTCGAAAGTGCAAGAGAGGCCCGCTGAACTCTGGGATTATCGCACGGGGCCACTACATCACCGCTGCCGCGCACCGCGGGATCAGTGGGGTCCTGCTGTTCTAATGGCTGCTGATGTGTTGAAGTGTCATTCTGTGGTTTCTCAAATTCACTTGGGGGTGGAGGTAGGGTGGGAGAGTCTCTGCTCTACTTTATTCCAATCGATTGCCTGAGGGTAAGAAGCCATGCATCAAAAAGGTCATGAGAAGTTCTTTTAAAAATATAACTCAGTTTTGTTTTGGTTTATGAGGAACACACGAGGAATACACAATTGTTAATTAATGATTAGACCACTTCTTTATTTGTCAAATGATAAGTAGCCTGCCTGTACCCCATGCGCTGTGTATTTCATGGTAAGTGCTTGCTTGCATATTCCGCCCAGTTGGAGGATGCAAATGGTTAGATGCATCACATGCTTTGACATATGGTTATGATACGAACTGTTTTTGCTGCTTTCATCATTTCAACCAAAGTCATCTTTCAGCTTCTTACAGTACAGTGCAACTCTAAATTATTCCCCTGCGCGCTACTCAACAGCCACCGAACCCCCAATCCCCCCTGACGCACACACCCCTCTTGTGTTTCATGGTATGTATCTCTACGCTGTCCGCCTCATTGGCTGATCCATGGACGTCGATCTATCAGTAAATGTTTACACTCCTGCAGCCCCATAAACAACATGACACCCATGCAATTCATTATGGCAGCGCAGAAAATGAGATCTCAGACACATCGGGGCGGCACTGTACTGGCAGCCATTTGGTCGACTCTGGTTGCACCAGCAGGTCTCTCCAATTTGTCAATTTCCCATCCTTCTTCATGTGTCAAAATCTGCATTGAGAGCATGTGTATGTTTCTGCCTGTCTAACGTGGCCAACAACAGCCTTCTTACAGTCAGCCACGCAACGTGTACAGCTCCGGTGTAGCTTTGTGTGAATAATGGAATGTGTCACCACATTCTTAGCTGGGAAGATTTATGGATCTGCACTAAATTCACTCCATTGACAACCGTTAGTGGATTGTAATGTGCCTCCTATTGTGTGCCTGCTATGAGTCAGTCGGCGTATTTATGCCCTTTTGATGGCAAGACAGTAAATATCCTCAGAAAATAGGATGGGGCTTTTTTTTCGCCAACAACATATCAGAAATGTTGCAATATTCCGTTTTTTTGTTTTCTTATAATTCCTTTGTTCTTCATAGTTCATACACTACTGTCTGTAGTTACATTACTGTACATATATTCTGCATTCTTGTCGCTTGTTACGGTCAGTGTTCTCGCTCTCTGCAGTGATACGTACATATATGTGTGCACCATTTATTCTTGGCCCTTTAAGCCTCGAAAAAAAAAAAAAAGCTATGGAGATCAGCGGAAGAGGACTGGCCAATGTGACAGCCATTAACGTCCTCCTTACCCTTTTCAAGGAGGCTTTGACGGGTTTGTGATTAATACCCGCTCCCGTTGGCTTTACTTTAGATGGACTTTAATGGTGTCTGAGTTCCCTCTGTACATCAGTGAACACAATGCAAGGTGATAAAAAATACACTGTGTGATCGAAACGGGAGGCTCTAATGCTCGCAGGGGAGTCTCCCTCCTCCTGACGGGTCTATGGGCAAAACGTGACAGATTTGGGATTGTTTTCCTGAAGCAGAAGATCAGAGAGCTACCGTCCCCACTGTGTGACACTAACACACAGCCATGAGCCTGGTGATGCTATTCTTGTGTCTTGTGCTTAAACTAATTATTTTGGACTTTCTTGCCTAAGCGCCAATCTCCACAACTGCCCCTTTTTATGTCACCTATAACACCGAAGAGTCAACAACAAGCAAATAAAATGCCACTGAAAGACAGTGACAGCAGAATGACAGTTATTGCACTGCAGATGACTGTATTCACATTTTACACAGACATACAGACATACAGACACAGACATACGCACGCACGCACGCACGCACGCACGCACGCACGCACGCACGCACGCACGCACGCACGCACGCACGCACGCACGCACGCACGCACGCACGCACGGTACACCAGCGTAGAAACAAACACCGCTACACACACCTTGGGGTGCCCTTTACAGTTTTTCTCAGCACACTTTTCCTTTCATCTTAGAGGGATCAGGGGTGTTGCACAGCCGCTATGACCCGGCCTTTCACAAATAGCTGGCCTGCGTCCCAGAACACTGGGGAAGGACTGTATTAGTCTCAAGGTAAAGGCATGTATCCCTGGGCAAAAAAAAAAACAAAAAAAAAAACAGCCAAGTCAACAGTCCCTCCGGAATGCATTAGAGACTCATCAACGTCACCCTGACTTAAAACCATCAGCTCAGCTCTTTCCCACCGGACTATCCCCTGGTGGCAAACACACTCTCATTAAACAACCTCTGTAATGGGGGGAGGAACCGAGCAGGCGCAGGGGTAAGGGGTAAGGGGTAGGGGGTAGGGGGTAGGGGGTAGGGGTTAGGGGGTAGGGGCTTTCATCGGCCCCAGGAGGACAAACAAGCACGGACAGAGGCAGAGAACCAGAAACTATTGATCCCCCTCCCTGTCGCCAAAACAAGTAAAAGGAGAAGAAGCAGAAGAAAAAGATGTAAAAGAAGGCAGCGTGAGGATGTTCGATTTATCATCAACAGTGGGCTGAAGTGTACGAGACTTTCTCCGTGTTAAAAAGATATAGGGTTGTCTTTGGTGATATACGAATTGTGTTTTTTTTCTGCTGTTTCTGACAAGTGCCGCTTTTTTAAACAATCTTTTATTACCCAAACTGGGAGCTAGCTCATGCTTTGATTATACTGCCAGTATTTTCTGTATTTTATAGGCTGTAAAAGTATTTTCAGTGATGCCATTCTTCTAAAAAGCAGTGTTGAATCTCGCATAGTTGGCAAGAGGCTTGTAAGCCTAAACACACAAACGCTTTGTACTATTAACTTTGTGCAATCCCTGTCACTCTGACTGACTGGAGTAATATTTTAAAGCTTGATGGCCACTCACAGAGCATTTATGGTTCCAGTAAGATAAAATACCAAGAGTCTAGGTGTTTGTGTCATAAAATTGTCTTGTAAGCTCTTGGCAAAAGGCTATGAAGGTACAAGCAAACACTAACTCATTGAAGTTTTTTTTACACACAACACAGCAGGTTTTGTGGTTTCTGAATTGCTCCCCTGACATTTGTGTCTCCCTCAGGACAGTGTCTTTCTAGAAACCCACCGATTCAACCAATAACCACTGAAGCACTGTGTTCATCCTTGAGAATATTACAGACCGGTTAATATTGACCAGTTTGAGTGACCTTTGGCTTAGCCATCGGATTGCCAAAACTGTTCTACAGTAGCCTTGGCAGATAAGACATGCTAAGTGAGGGTTTTAAATGTGTATGCACATGCACAAACTGTGGTTTTCATTTACACACAAGTCCTGTTTGATTTTTGCATTCCTTTATTTCCTGCTTGCACATTTCCTAATGCTTTTTTCATTATTTCAGTTGCTGATGGGGATTTTAAGCAATTTCGACCCAACTGCTGAGGGCTAGTTTCCATTGCAGCTTGTAAACCCATCACCCCCTGTTTAAAATGCTCCTGCCTTCTCTGCAGAACAGCATAGAAAGTGCTGACAAGCTTACTGATTAGCTTGGTTATATTCCATACAATGCACATACAAAAAAACAAAAAACAAACTTGCTATGTTGTACTAACTGCTTGAAAGACGTAAACCAGTATGGTCAGAACATTAATTTTTAAACATCAAAAAATGTAATTCAGATGCTTAGCTTAACTTTGCTTATGTCAACGACATCTTCCGATCTTTATCACCGCCAGCTGGTGAAGCAGCAGTGCAGGGGTATAAAGATCTTGCAGTGCTAATGGCCCTGTTCTCTACTGTATATCCTCACAACCTCAGCCACTTGATTATTTGCACTAAAATTTTATTTCCTTGTTCAAACAAACGGAGGGCTTTTTCCTGTACCTGCATAAAATCTTTTAGCGATACAGAGCATCGGAGCGTAGCGGCCCACTTTCACCTCTAGTTATTATGCAAATCACTATCACTAAGCCAAAGGCCTCCAGTGCCATGGGGCACAGGGAACTGTGCAGAGACAGAGACAGTGTCCAGGCATGGCACACGCCTTGTCACCACGCCACCATGGGTGGCAAACATAGGGACCTGCCGCTTCTGCATTTTACCCCCGGAAAGAGCACAGGCCTACATCTATGCAACTGTACTTTAAAGAGAACGCGAAGTGTGGTTAAATTATCCTGGCTCATTCTTACCAAATAGGGTTATTCAAAGTGCTGACACGAGTTTGATGATGGCTGGAGAGACCCTGGCATTACAAATAGAAGAATATATTAAAAAAATAATATAAATACACAATAGCACTTTTTGTTGTTTGCTAAAAAGAGAACGTTTGACTAACATACTGGCAAGGTATCGAAAGGTTTAGTTGTAATGTTGCATACTGGCTTGTGGGTTGTTCAAGTCAGATCCCCTTCTCAAAAAAAAAAAAAAAAAAACTGGAAAAAAGGGTATTTCCCTGCATTAACGTACCCAAATATTCTTTCTGTGTCACTAATATTTTCCAATTACAGTCTTTATACCTTCAAGTCGTTTTAATCATTGTGGTGAACAAGCCTTGTTGTCCAGCTTCTGACATTCAGTAACTTTAGTTGTTCTCTCTGGCAGATGTTTTAATTGACCTCCCACTCGCACCACAAAACCGTGCAAGTGTGCAACACCATTCAAAGTAGATTAAATATCATAGTTTTACAAAAAGCAGCAACGGCTTCTGTGTCAAGGTGCATTTTACAACCCCTGGGGCATTAAAAACTCCTGAGAGAAAGTATTTGACATGACATCATCATCGCCATCATCAAAGACGAACTTCTTCTAACCACAAGAAACCTTAAAACAAAAGGGGATAGCCATGCGCCCGAGGCAAGCCAAGAGGAAGAATAATGAGTGCAGATTAGAGACCAGGGAAGAGGTTGGTTGGCAAGGAAAAAAGAATAGGAGAGGATTCAGGACAGGAGAGCGGAGAGTGAATTACACACATTGATTATACGCATATAAATGTTGGTGTATCAATATGTGGTACCTCTGTTTATCGAAAATTACCAAAACATGATTTGATGGAACTGCTTGTAACTACCATGTTTTTGTTATGTGAAAGAGTTCTGTGGCATATAACAAAAGCAAAAACAAACTTACAGCTTGAATTGTGTTTTTTGGATCTACACACTAAGTTATCAATAAGGACAAGAGAGGAGATGTGTGGTAAAAAAAAAAAAAACAGAGGCATAAAAAGAATATATGATTTGCTTGACAGTCAGATCATGAATAAAGCATGATTTACATGCTTGTTAAAGTTGCATGATTTTTGTATAT
Source organism: Coilia nasus (assembly GCA_027475355.1). Taxonomy (NCBI): domain Eukaryota; kingdom Metazoa; phylum Chordata; class Actinopteri; order Clupeiformes; family Engraulidae; genus Coilia; species Coilia nasus. The sequence continues at coordinate 9,350,011 of CM050202.1, read as the reverse complement.
CTTCTAAGGCCACCTACACATCCGAAGAAGGAGTGATTTGCATGAAATATATCTGTGTGGATAAGAAATGAATCTGTAACAGAAAGCTGCTGTCCTTGTTCCAACATCGATCAAGTGAAATTCAGACATAGGGGGGGGGGGGGGGGGGGGGGGGGTGAGCTGTGCTTAGTGGTTTTGGGGATAATGAGGAGGAGACAGTGACAAGAGGCAAATTGAACCCATACGTAGGCTTCTGTGTGCACAAGATACAAATCAATATGGAAGCGCTGAAGGATTTTCATCGTGGCTGGAGCTCCTGTTGAGTTTCAATAACAACTGAAATACCTTGTCTCCATGTTGCCGTCACATCTAACCTTGTCTTTTTGTCTTGTATATTGTTTTTGTTCCTGGTGCTGGGGGAGAAGAATACAATACTGCCGCCTGTACTGTCACTCAAACACGTCTGCTGTCCTTGGAATCCCAAATGTGAGTGCGTGAAAATAATGGTCAAAAAGTTTCATTTTCAAAACATGTTTGTGTGTCAGCACGCTTGGGTTAGCTTCCCCTAGTATGCATTGCACAGCTTTACCAATTTCTCACCCGAGTGAGTTGTTTATTTATTATTCCTTCCTGTTTTTGCCTTCCTGGTTTTCTGACAGTGGTCTGACATCTATGCTCTGGACTCGGGAGTGTCAGAAAGCACTCTCTCTCTCTCTCACTCACACACACACACACACACACACACACACACACACACACACACACACACACACACACACACACACACACACACACACACACACACACATACACACACTCTCTCTGTCTCTCTTACAAACACACACACACTCTCTCTCTCTCTCCCTCTCTGTCTCTCTCTCTCTCTCTCTCTCACACACACACACACACACACACACACACACACACACACACACACACACTCTATCTCTCTCTCTTTCTGTCTCTTTCTCTGTCTCTCTCTCTTTCTTTCTGTCTCTCTCTCTCACATACACACACACACACACACACACACACACAGACACACACGCGTACGTGCGCACACTGCCCTGTGCCTCACACACATGAGCAAGTGGAGGAAAAGGTGTCACTGAGGTAACAGGACTGGGCTTTTCCTTATATTGCCATGAATTCTGGGAGCTCTTCCATGAGAAAGTAGGCCAGTGTTAATTTTACAGTAATGTGACAGTTTCCTCCAGTACCTTACTTTACCTTCTCTCTGTCTTCATTTCAGGTTGTGTGTGTACAGTATTTTGTATGGGTGTGTGTATATGTGTGTGTGTGTGTGTGTGTGTGTGTGTGTACACAGTGCGCACATATTTCTCTGTGTGTATATTTGTGCGTGTCTGTGCATGTCTGTGTGTGTGAGTGTGTGTGTGTGAGTGTGTGTGTGTGTGTGTGTGTGTGTGTGTGTGTGTGTGTGTGTGTGGGACATGTTTGTATATGCTTGGTGACCTTACACAGATAGCTCCACCTCCCTTATTGGCAACCTTGATTTAGTGTAAACTGTTGTGCCTTTGTGATGATGACTAAGTGCTGCTGTGTCTTGTCAGAGCTATAGTTTAGAGGTACAAGACCCTTGTTAGATGTCACAGTGCTCATTAGCGGGTGGACAAATTCACATTCGTTTGTCATCACACTGTTGTCACAGTGAGCTAATGTGCCTTTGGCAGCAGGTGACACACTCAGGAAGCAGACAGATGGACAGTGACGCTCTCCCGGGCGAGACAGCAAACACTGTACCTACACATCTAGGAGGCAGGCATGGATGCCTTCAGCAGGCCAGCAAGCTTCAGAATGAGCCAATTTGGCTGTGCATTGCCTTACCATTACACTGCCAAGCCTTTGCTTTGTGTTGCCATTGGCTGCGTATGCATTGAGCTACCTACAGTATGATATTGCTATTTTTAGTGTGATTGGGCGGTGTGCACTCTAGAAACACAATATTATTAAATGAATGTTTTCATGTATTTAACAGATGCAAGGGATTTTGGTTCTGGTCAGATAGCACTGAGGTACAGACAGGCAACAAGTTTACTGTATAAGAAAACATTAGAAGATGACCTGAATAAAATATGGGTTTTGGGCAACAAATGAATTCACATTCACAAACATTTTTTTGCCAGCGTATTATAAATGTCATTTTTAAGCAATACTGAATAGTTGCATTGATAGTTTGATTTTTACTTAACATAAAATGCCTATTCAAATAAATTAAATAAATGGACTTAGCATACAATAGAATGGAATAAATGGATTATTAAAATGCATGTGACTGCCTGTAAATGTAAGGTTATTCTGCCACCATGTGGTGGAAAATGGTGTTACTATTCAGGATGTTTTTTGTCCTATTTTATGTGATTAACCTAATTTCATTTTTTGAAAACATTAGATAAGTATTGTACGTAACCAAATATCATCTTGTACAATGTACTGGAAAAAAAAAACATTTATAGGTAACATTACTGTAATACCAGTGATTACATGCCTTTCTCCTCTTTTCCTGGATGAAATACGAATCCGGCAATTTGACGAGAGATTAAGTGAATATTTGTAGGTAGTTAAAATGTATCAGATAAAAAGGTAGTGTGGTATAATGACATGCATACAGCAAATTTACCATCACATTTACAAGACACACAAACATTTTGCCATATTTGATTTCTTCCTTGATGGCACAAACTGTCACACAAACTACATTTTTTATTATGATTAATATTAGTATACTTTGGCCAAACAGCCCACGGCTGTACTTATTTCAACTCATCAAAGTATTTACCTCTAGTGGCTGACATTTCAAGATGAATGAGTCAGAAATATGCCACAAGTCTTGTTTAACGGATTCCCTTCCCATTTCAATTCAGTGGTTATTTACAGAAGCATTGCAAATTGGTGCAAGCCAAGCAGCTACTGTACCTTTGGGTGCAATAATACTTAGACGTGATTGGTTCTGCATGGACAGCATGACACGGTGTGGAGAATGTACAAGAGAATGTACAAACCTCACTGCGATAAAGCATGCCATGAGCAGGGTTGTAGTGGAGGGTAAACACAAGTAAATGGAGTTAACCCATCTCTCAAATTTCAGACATAGAGTTTTATCCTGTGACACTTTATTTTATGGTTACTTTTAATCACTTTACTTTACTTCACTTTACTTTAATAAGTGGTTGCCTTTTATGATTTTATGATCACACAATGAAATTCAGCCTCTGCATTTAATCATCGCCATATGTGTGAGCAGGGGGCAGCCATGACAACAGCACACAGGGATATAGGATGTATGGGTGTATAGGATGTCATGCTCAGGGTATGCATCAGTGACTGGGGAGGATGGAAGAGAGACACCTGTTGTGTGGGGACTTGAACCTACAACCCTTTGGCTGCAAACTCTCCACCTTAACTGCTAGCCCATACATCTGTGACCCCAGTCTTGTATATGGCAGGTGAGACACTAACCCTTAGGCTACCTACTTGGGTATAACATGTATGAATGTAACAACTGGTAACATTATGTACCTACACTGCATGAACACTAACCATAATCCTAACCCCTACCCTAACTCTAAGGTACAGTGTAAGTACATTATGTTACATATTACTGCAAACTTTATCACACTGTACTAAGTGATGAAGATACAATAAAAAACAAGGGCCCCTCTAAATCCACACTACATCATCTAATATATATGTACAATATGTGCACTCGGGACCATTTAAAACCACTGGTATTGTTCAGACATGTTTTGAATGTCTTTTAAAGCAGCACAATGCAACTTTTCAAGTTAATTAATCATCTTCATATGTCAGTACATGCTTAAATGAGTCATTACCAGGCAATTGAAGACTGGCGACAGAGTACCACACTTGCAATATCTGGGTGTCTGTCCCAGCACCCTCAGGCTGAAAAAGTCTCGAATATTTCGAGAAGCAGGATCACATTCAATTCTGAAGAAATTCTGACTTTACTTACCTTGGTGGACATGACTACTTTCGACACTAGGGGGAGCTCCATTGAGAAAAAGCACTCAAAGTTGCATAGTTTCTCTTTAAAAACATCATGCTGCACAAGGCATCCATCCCACTGTGTTCCCCAAGTTCATTCTTTACCAGTCTCTTATTTTATCACTTCACCCCTGTGCTCGATGTCCGCATCAGGCCACTGACAGCAATGAAAGACCTAAAAAAATGTTTAGTAGTTGGACACGAACACGGGTTTCATGGATCTGGTAAATGGATTCGCTGTTCGTGAGGTGAAATTGATCGCAGACAAAACCCCACTCAAAAACTGCTGAACAGTTTATACATGGGATGATCTGTCTATAATTCATGAACTCAACAGAGGGATTTAAATATTTAATCTTCAAGGATTGAAAGAGTCAGAGGGCAGTCCCATTGAAGAATTGTAACTGTTGGATGATTCACACTGTATGCTGTGTGTGAAATCTGATGGGAGGTATGTAAGAGATCTAGAGATCTATCTATTCTCAAATTTTATCACGTACTAAAAAAACATGCCAGATAGCATGTGGATTCTTAAAATGTATTTGGCAGTCCCAGTCCCAGTATCATGTCCACTATCAACCCTTTCAATAGATACCACTGCTGTCCTATGCATTTAATCTTGTAAAAGATTTAGCACTTGAAAACATGAGTTAAACCATATAAAACACAATAAATGTGGTTCCCCTCGAAACCCAGCAGCCAGTTGCTATGGCTGAATAGATGAACACACTCATATATACAGACTGGATTGAGCTTCTTTTCCAAGCCCATAGTGTCAACATGAATGATACTACAATGTAACCACACATCCAAAAGACAGAAATATAATGTAACTGCAATAATAACAGCAATTATATGAAATCTAATCTTAAATCAGAAAATGTACTGTGTAACTTTGAAGAAAGATTAGCCTTTCAATTTCATTGGTTGGAGGTGCGGAAATTTCATGATTATATATCTCATTATTTTAGCTTTCAAAGTCTATACAACTTTCATTTAACCACGTTTTTTAGGTTACGTAAAAGGAGATGACTATCTCATCATGCCAAAAATGTACTGTGTAATAACAATGCTGGTATATTTCATTTTTGCAAGGCTATAATTGCACCTACCAGAGTCACAGTTTGTAGAAAAAAATATTAATAAGTATATTCAGCTTTATCTTTTCAACGAGACGAGTGCTTGTTAAAACCATTCCTAACATTTACACCACTACAATTTGCTCTGAGGTCCTTTATGCACACAGTGCTGCAGTGCACACTTTCACCACATGGTGGCAGTGCAACTCTATGCAGACAGTTGTTTTGTTATGAATTCTTAAATAGTTTTTTTTCTACTCTGTGTTTGTGTGCAGGCATACATTTCTTAGCATGAACGGAAAACCTTGAAATTGGGTGTGGGGTGGAGGTGGCCGTGAAAGACTTCATACCCAGCAAACAATAGCGTTAGCCACGCAACTGAAATCGTTCTTTATACGCACAGGCACAAAATATAGAACAGTTGAAGAGGATTAGTAGGTCATACATGCTGCACATGCACATTCAATATAGATAAAAACTTCGCCCTTAACAGCCAAGGTCTTGCTGCTGTCTGATACCTTCTGTAAAACTGGAGAAAACTCGATTGATCTTACGGTGCATTGTGGCCGTGGTCTCAGCTGGACCTCAAGAAATAAATAGGCAAGGCTGTCCATTGAGAAGTCTGCAAGAGAAATGGTACTATTGGGAGATGGGCAAAATCAGCTAGCTCAAGGTTATTTCATGCAAGACACTATAAATCAGGTGTGAACTAGTTTTCAGTATTATGACCCTAGTTTTATTGGGGAGGTAGACAAAAACTGTTTCATGTGGAGACACTGTTTTGATGGCAAGCCTGTGAAACAGAAGCTTAGGTAAACAGGTGGTAGGTCAAATTCGCAGAAGCAGTTGTATAGGCCTACATGGGACAAAAATGTAGTAGATTGAATAGGGAAAATATGGGGAGGGGGAAATACAATTCAAATGTAGTTATTTTTATTCATATCCTTGACAGTTATATACTTGTTATTACATTATTACATTACACTTAGCTGACGCTCTTATCCAGAGCGACTTACAGATATTTACAGGGTTTTTTAGCTACAGTCCCTGAAGCAGAGTGGGGTTAGATGCTTTGCTCAAGGTAGGGCGGGATTCGATTGTACAATAACCTATATGAACCGAACCACTGACAAGTTTTTTTTATTTATTTAAAAAAAAAACAAAAAAAAAAACAATAGGAACACAAGGGCCAATAACATGGTAGGCAACTTTTAAAAAACCTGCAGGATATTTTTAGCTGCTTTTGATAATGACTCACATTTGCATCTTCTATGCGCTATTCTGTGAATACAACATTATAACTTCACTGTATAGTATGAAGTGTACTATGAAGGAACATACAGTGAGGGCAAACATTTTTTTTGTGACTCATCAGTAGTCTAATTTAGTGCTAGGTTCTAATTATATCAGCCCTTGCAGTCTAGATTGCGCAAAGCACACACAACCACACATCTAGTAATCTGCTATCTGTGTGCGTGTGTGTGTGTGTATGTATGCAGCTGTCATAGGTGAAGAGTGTCCTCTCCACTTTAATAATTGGTTTGAAATCACCTGGAGCTTTCAGTTTCCCATTGTCATCCTCTCTAAAACATAATCTGCTCGAGGATTCAGGCAGCAGTCAGGAGCTCTTTTTCCCAGGCAAGTGAGTGGGGCTGAGGCAGGTAATTACATATTTCAGGCACCGCGATATGACAAGCGCAATATTAAAAAGGTGAATTAATTTCCATTTATTTGCCAGGTTATTGTGTTTGATAAAATTAATCTTTTCACCAAATTGGTTTGGGGCCGGATGCTGTCTGCAGAGGTGAATTGATGGGTTGGCAGGTGCTCTATAATGGATTCTGTCAGCTCTCACACCCTCTAAAGTGGATTTGTTTCTCCAGGAAGTTACCTTCCCACTCCCTCCTCCGACACACTTCTTGACACGTCTGAGGGAGAGTCCTGCTCCGCACACCCTTCACGGCTGAGCTTTAATTGGATACGGGAACACCAATCAATAGCAGATAAAGATCTCGCTCGAGGATGTTAATCAAAATGTGACTGTCCTGTGAAGTCATCCCAAAGAGACAAGTTTATGCCAAACATGAAGAGGGTGCTAACCACTCATGTAAGGAAACAAATTCAGTCCACAGTGCCTAAACACAGAGGGTGAAGTTCCCCTCTATAATTGATGGTAGGGATGCACTGAGACAGCTTTTTTCAACTCTGATTCCGATATCTGGGTTTTGCATATCGGTCCGTACTCGATAGTGATCAGATATCACCACTGAATTAATAAACACCCTCATAACTAAGTCATAAAAGGCCTATTAAAAATTAAGTATAGACATACATTTTATAAATTGTTATTCAGGCAATATCATTAAAAAACAGATATGCTACAGCAATGTTGTTGTGTTGTATTTGCTGTTTGTAGGACTAGGTCTAATTAGGTGTCTGTCACTTCAAACTTCTCAGCATGGATCTGCAGTACATGACAACAGTGAAACTTACATTCTAACTGTGTTTCTATGCAAGGTGCTAGTAGAAATCAGTGCTTCACATGAATGTGTTTTATTTTATTTTATATGGCATCAGTGGAAATGAACATTTAGAAATAAATATTAACAACTTAAGGATTTTTTTTCTTGGATTATAAGAGAGATGTGCAATGTGCATTTGTTTGTAATGATTTTTGTAATGTTAGGCTGCTCCTAAAAACTGGCAAGACTGAGGTTTCCATTATGTCATGTAAACAAAAAAACTTGGCAATATCACCAGACTTTGTGTAGTGAGATAGTACATCAACCATTTCACTTTTATAATACACTAAAACAATTACAATCTACAATTACTTTATCTTTTATGCCTTTATATATTGTCCTTTGCTTTTATTTTTGTGAAGCACATTGAATTGCCGTTGTGTATGAAATGCACTATACAAATAAACTTGCCTTGCCTTGCCTTGCCAAAACACAGTGTAAACCTATACACAACAAAATCTTAAAAATCTACAATTACAACAGACTACAATATTCTACCACTGGCTTATTTTCTTCTAGTTTAACAGGTGAAATACACGTTTTATACTATTCTATGCATAGAGTGCAAGGGATGACTTTACCCTTGACAGGGTATTTGAGTAGATGAAAAGTACATATTGGCAAGGAACTGTGTTGAACTATTTTTAAGGAGTGTACCCTCAGAGTCTGTCTGGTTTAAATCCCAAACTAACACCTCTAAAATATTTTTGCTAATTCCAATGGTTTTGCACAATTGTTTCACCTTTGATTTTCAGTCTCATGCCTTATAATGGAATCATGTTTGGGCCTCAGTATCTAACAAAATATTATTCCTAGCAAACCCAAGCTTTGTTGCACAGAAGACAAACATGTTCTCAGTATGACTGGACCATGAAGAGGTGATAATGTCGTCCTGAGCATAAAAGAATTCTCAACATTTCTACATTTACTTCCTATATTTGCCCAAATATAACAAAGAAAAAGCCACTTTGAAATTGCACACTAGAATACAGTTACTTACTTCACTTTAATTCATTAAACAAAAAAAGTCAATTAAAAAGGAATACAAACCAGTTTTGATAAATTGTTCTCATTTTCGGAGTGATGCATGACAGTGATTGATAGATAAGGTATCATTGGTCTGGAAAACACTGAAGATCCTTTCTTAACATTTCTAATGCAATTTTGTAACTTGGACTTCTAAATAATCTTGGATGCAGTCAAATTCACCAGCCCAGAATGTGTGGATCTTGCTGAAATGTGATTTCTCATAAAGTACAGCTGCAAGGTCACACTTTTTTATCAGTGTGTAAATGTTTTGCTGAGTTATAAGTTGATGCAGGTCCTGTTAAGAGAGGTCAGCAGCACAATCAATAACTTAGGTAGTGGGATTATTCCCTCTTAGGTAGACTCTGTTAGCTTGGTCAATGATATCATTTGGTCTCTTAGTGTTATTTCTTTTGTGAGTGAAATACAAGTACATCTTGCATAATATCGTCTTGCCAATGCAGTTCACGTACATGGTCATCCACAAAAAAATGGAACTTGCATTTCTGCTGAATATACCTGTAGCTATGAGAAAAGACATGCATGTACATTTCAACACACCACCCAATGGTAGCATACAGTCCTAAGGACCCTTCTGTCCACTTTGTGACTGATTTGACCATGTGCTCATCCATTAAAGACATCCACTGGGCTTTTTTAGAAATCCTCACAAGTTCGATTGTGGTCTGACATCTAACCAACGGGATGCATATACAATACAGGTAGCTTACCAGTCGAAGATAGCAACAATGCAACTACATGTAGAGTACAGAAAGTAGGCACTGAATGGCTGGTAACCACCCCAAGCACTAAAATCCTCTAAACTCGTGATGAGCAGGGCAAAAACAGTCTATGTCAATGTTCCAAAGGGCACAACCATTTACATTAGCAACCTCATCTTACCTCACCTGAGTGAACACATTAATGAGTCAGAGATTGAAATACCAGATGCATTCTAAGGTCATAACCTTAGCATTAATGATGACTTCAAAACGCTTCTGGATGAGGGGGCCATACAGGTTGACTTTTCCTTGGACAGGTCAGGATACAAACCTCAGAACTCCAGCCTGTCTTCTTCTGGACATGGCAGCAGAATATTATGCTGTTATTGGGCTAAATTAAGTTTCTGGTTAGTCGTTCTGTCCTTGGCACTCCACTTTATTATGTTAACTTCTGCAGCAGTGTTTGTGTGGCGGTACCTAAAAAAGTGTCTAAACTGGATGAAAGGATTAAAAGTCATTGCCGTTCCCAAGCTGCACACCGTTTATATAACTGCCACCACACTTTATAGCCACACTGAACTATGAAGGCTATGCACCCATTAAATATCTGTCCTGCTCTCTTCTCCTTTTATTTTATTTTTGTTCAGTGTAGCGCTGCTGTTCTTAATTAGGGCTGCTTGATATTGGAAAAATGTGCGATATGCGGTAACATTGACGAATGTTGTGATGACGATATGTTTTGCGATAAACATGTACATTTTTAAATATAGTTAAAACATTTAAATATTTAAATATAGTTTTAACATATTTCAGCTTAATCTTCACTGCTAGGCCATAGCCAGTGCACAGCCTATGGGGGTGGATATCAAGGGCAGTAGGCCTTTGCTTTTATTTTTGTGAAGCACATTGAATTGCCGTTGTGTATGAAATGCGCTATACAAATAAACTTGCCTTGCCTTGCCTAGGACTCCATTTCATTTCCCAAATATCTTCATATGTGGAGCATGAAACATCTTACAGTATGCCTCGTTTATTGCAGTTAAGCCATGTTTTACGATATGTCATATCACAATATATATCACAATGTTGTATTTTGTGATATCACTATATATTGGGCAGCCCTATTGTTTATATATTCATATATGATCCATATATGAATCCATACATATCCATACATACACTGTATAGACTGTAGTCGGTGTGGGGAAATATCTGGGTTATAACCATGTTTTATAAAGATTTTCAGACATAAAATATGATATACCAAAACCAGTGCAATTGATTTCTGAGATTTTTTTGTGCATAGGTTTACATGATTTTTTAGTGCATTATAAAAGTAAAAGCGCACTGGACAAAGTTTGATGATATTCCCAAGTTTTTGTTAAACCTATGGGTGCAGTCAGTTGTATAGCTGTGGTACTGTAACTGAAGGAAAAATGTACGGATGACCACAGACCGGTCCAGTGCCCCCTATAATTGGAACTATGCCTTAACACTATTAGCCCTCTGCATGCCCATGATTGGGTCTGTTTAGCTGCAAACAGACATTTTATATTCTGTATGTACTCCATTGGTTGATCTTTTATTTGCTAGTTCTTTCCATTTTTCCTGTCGGATCTTAGCTTTGCGTGTATGTTTAATATGTTCATCCACCCTCCACACCACCCCCTCATCAAACCCTGTCCATAAATGATTCAGCGCATAACACTTGCGAATTTTAAACAATCTCCTGGATTTCATCCTCATGCTCTCCCCCTCTGCATGCCTCGTCACCCCAAGGACAAGGGGGTGGGTGGGCAGGAGTGGTGGGCACTTTGTGGATGGTGATGTAAACAAACCTGACGGTCTGGAGGATTTAGGTGGAGGTTCAGCTGGCCTCTTTTCACCTATTGATATCCTCTGCCCTGGCTGTGGAGTAAGCAGCTGCCAAGAGGCTTTCAGGTCGACTCTGCCAACGCCGGTTTTGCTAAACTGCATTGTTATTTCTCAGTGCTTTTCGCGCGCAAGGTCGACTGGGGTCAGCAATGTCACGAAGAAGCCCTGGCTCCGTGTCAGGAAAGAGGGTTGTGCCAAACTTGAGGCTGAAATTTTAATAAGCATCATAAAGCACAGACTGTGCTCTGGACCCTGCCTCAATTCCCCCCAGCCAGGTGAGACTGGTGGTGATGGAAATCTGAGTTGAAGGACTGTCAGAGATGAGGTCTCGGTTCTGCCCTCTCTCCTTCAGCCCACTTAATTTCTTCTTTACTTCTTCCTTTCCTGCTGTTGCCACCCAGGAAAGCGAGGCATGGGCTCAGACGCAGAGGACCATTACAATAACTCCAGGCCCGGAGATGCATTCATTTTCCTTCCATATTGCTTCAGTCGCTGCTTATGAGGCAACAAGCTGTGAAGCGAAGCCTCATTGTTGGTGCCGCTTGAGTAATTGTGAACACAGCCGACACCGGAATTCAAGTATTCATTTGCGCTAACTTAAGTTGCCTATAGGTTTTAGTGATGCAGTGAGCTTTCAACTGGGTCTTTTGTTTCTTCCCATTACCTGAGCAAAACCATTTCCACCATTACGTTAGGTGTGAGGTGATTCAGTCTTGTTTAATGCTTTGATGGCAGCCAGTTATTTCAGCTATTGTAAACCAATGCTGGAGATATTTTCTCCCCCTATGTTGTGTGTAATGTGCCACACAAGATGTCCTCAGGTGCTTGTTGATACTAGCCCACCATCTGTGCCAGAGAACCAATTCATTCGCTGGCTTTATTGCCCTGGCATTTAAAGCTTTTTTGCACGCCAATCACAAGTGCCTGTAGTGTCAAGGCCATTTCTCCAGCTGCTCTCATAATGCTCTGACTCGGCAAAGTGGACCATTGTCATTTCCCTGCTTGCTTCAGAGGGGCCGTGAAAAAGCCCAGTGAATCTTGGGTAATAACCTGGAGAAAGCCTGTGATTGAACCGCCATTCTCCACAGAGGCCATTTTTTTTTCAGCCTCTGCCTCCAAGCCCCATAAACAGTCAGACAGAGACGCGTGCGAAAAGGAAACCGTGGGGGTAGCTTTTTGTTCACGGAGGTAGGAGATTAAAGGAGGCAAACTGAGAATAGAAGGAATGGAGGAAAGCAGAGAGAGAGAGGAGTGATGGGTACGCGCCAGCGTAGTTGCGGGCACCCAGCGGCGGTGGAAGAGGCCATTAATGGGCGCAGCTCCGGAGGGTTAGGGATTAGCTGGGCGAGGGTGGAAACTGCTGACAGGTGCGGAGACGAGGAGGGTTTAATCTTAATGGGCCGCCGTGGGGTCTCGCTCAACACAGCAAACAGGAGAACACACACAACTCGGCCCAACTGTCCAACTGTCCATTCACAACTGCTGACCACAGGTAGAAAAGAACTCTCATTCTGCACACTGCACACACCACATCTTTCACCTGCTTCCAACCAGCACAAGTGCCATCCATTAACTGGATTGGTTTGATCAGTCTCACTCACTCAGGCCTGTTGCTGCTACTGTGGGACACTGCTGATCAAAGACATATTATGCTATAATGCACAACAATAATACAGAGCACTATGCCAAAACAGGCATATTAAAATATTCACTAAGTATGGTAGAAATATTGACAGCACTTTTCAAAAACATCTGAAGCCGTATCTATTCTAGCCTGCAGAATGCTAGTATGGGCTTCCTCAGCAGCATTTTCAATAGTTGGCAGATGCAGCTTGTTGGCAGCTCTGCTTGCCAGACATTGGGAAGAAGATCAGACAGCTGGGACAAAGGCCTCTGAGGTGAGCAGCCAATCCTGTTTTGCTGATAAAAGTGGAAGACAGATATGAAGGGGGACTGATGCTTGCAATCAATAAATGTCTGCTCCCACAGTCTAACACAACACATTCTGGAGTTATAAAGTGCAGAGTCTTCGCAAGTCATGTTTTTTGGCGTACAAACAAACTGCTCACGTCTTTGCCAAAAAAAAAAGTGTAGCTTGCTATACTCCACACACGAATGCTCTTGACCTTGAAGAAGGGTAAAGCGCAGCCGTTCGGTGCCCGAATCGTCATCATTTTTTCGGCTATGGCTCATGAATTCGTCTGGTGTGTTATTCCTGGGCCACGAGACACTGCTGATAGCCATATTACAGTAGTGCGTGACTAAGTGGATGGGCTCCGGCTGCAGGGCTAATGTGGCCGAATTACCACCCGTTCCAGCGCTGATGTCCCCCCACAGTATTGTCTATGAATTTCGCTTTACCTGCTGTGTTGAATAAAACAGACCAGTGCGCCAAGTATATACTGATATATGCCTCGGCTCCACGTGTGGAATGACAATGAGCAAAGTGCATGTCGCCTCTTTGGCACTGGAGCGCGGTGGTGGGCCGTCGTCGTGTTGCTGCAGCATCCGTTTTGGTCTCAAGATGGGGGTATAGACCTGCTCGTAAGTTGCTTGGCTCTACAGGATGTGGAACTACAAAACCGGCACCCCTGTCTAAAGATAAAAGAGAGCGTCGTTCATAACATCTTTATTAATCTTTTTATTTTTTTAAATGGATTCAGCAACTTCATGCCAATAAAATAATCGTTAACAGGACTGGTTGACTGTGTGTGCCATTTAGTGCTCATCGTCACAAAGCTGGTGTGTTTCTGGGATGCTCCGAAGCTAAAACAACTGTATGCTCTGCTGCACGTTTGTGGCTAAATTATATAGAAGCACAATACAGTGAGAGCCTGCAGTGTAATTTCTCATGATCAGCGCATATTATCTAAATCTCCAGAACAACGAGCCCAGAAGGCATTCATTTTCGCCTAACTTTGCAGTTTTCTCATAAGACTTTTTTTTGAAAGTCTCGAAAATCTTGTTACAGTAAGAGAAAAAAGAAGAAGACAAACCATCACACACCCTCAAGCATGTAATGAATTTTATTATTGTTGTTTTTTTTTTCATTGTTCACTTTTCATGGGTGCATCAAAAATGACCTTTCATGGGCCCACAGCATATGGGGCACTGAGGTACTGTATTGTATATGTCAGTCAACCGGCTTTCATTATAGCTCAGCTAATTAGATAAAGGGCTACTAAGAAAAGTCATTATAGTGTGCAGCTGTGGCCTAGTGGTTAGGGAGAAGGTCTTGCAATCGGAAGGTTGCTGGTTCAAATCCCACCCTACCCATCGTTGAGATGCCCTTGAGCAAAGCATCTAACTCCACACTGCTCCAGGGACTGTAACTGAAACCCTGTAAATGTCTGTAAGTCGCTCTGGATAAGAGCGTTAGCTAAGTGTAATGTAACAATGTAACATTATCTGGGGAGCACAGTACACAGTGACGTGTAGTACATCTGCACAGAGTCAAATGTAATAAAAGTGGCTACTACATGCATAAGTGGAAGCTTATTTATTTATTTCTGTGCAACCACGCCCTGTTATTGGGCAACCAAATACTGTGCAAAAGTACGAGTTTGAATATGCAGGAAATAACAAGGAAAAGAACTATGATATCAGATATTTAGCCCTGGGTCTCAATTATTGTTGACATGTGACACCATTCAAACTCAATCGTGAGGATGAATTGGTTCACAGGGGCATTGTGCTGTCAGGATGTAAAAGCAAAAACAGAGAGGGTGGTTTTACTCTGCGCAAACTGGCCTTTGCCTGACTCTAGAGTGTGGATAGAAACACAAAGAGGTGAAAGAGAAGGTTAGATGAAAGTTAGTTGTGTTGTGCAACTACAGTAGTGCGGTTCGCCATTATCCGCTGTATATCAGTATTTCCTTGAATTCAAAATAATTTTTTTATCTTGGCAGGGTTTCGAAATTCTTAGCCTCTCGACTGAACTGAAAGGATTACTTGTATTTGTTATCAGCCTTGGCTGAATAAAAGTCATGTGCACTTACACTCACTGCACATGTTTGGTCATCGCCTCACAGTGTTGTGCAGTCATGATTGGAGCTGCAATTACAACACTTTATCTTGTTTTGAGTGTGTTCTGGCTTTGCCCAAAGAGTTCTCAAAAGTCAGCTGATAACATAACTCTGTGTTTGTGTGTGTGTGTCTGTGAGTCTGTGTGTGTCTGTGCGTGTGTGTGCGTGTGCGTGTGCGTGTGCGTGTGTGTGTTTGTGTGTGTGTGTGCGTGGGGGGGGGGGGTGTCTTTGTGTGTGTCTATGCATGTGTGTGTGTGTGTGTGTGTGTGTTTGGGTGTGTGTGATGTGTGTGTGATTGGCCGCGTGTGGAGTCAAAGGTCTAACACTTTTATTTTCTGTTTTTCAGCTGCTCTTTGACCACGTGTCTCCTGGAAGGGCCTCCTGCTTCCTTTCCATGGCCTTCCTGCTCCAGGCCTCTTATACTCCGACAGATTTACAACTTCTCCTCCACTCCCCCTGTCTAGGGTGACCAGACGTCCTGTAAATTCGGGACAATCCAGAAATCTAAGCTGTTGTCCCGAATCCCGAATCAAGCCTTAAATGTCCCGAAAATTGCACTCAAACAGAATACTGAGTAGTTATTTTCCGATAAACATTAAAAACTGTTTGTAGAGAGGTTGAGTCGACTGCACGACTACTGCTGAGATGCAGATGCGGATGCAGCCCGTGCACGCAGCCCCTGCTGCAATGTATCTATTTTGTTTATTCTTTGACGTTCTGTACTACAATTAGGTGCGAATATGCATTGATGATAAGCCATTGTGATAAGCGTTTGACATGGCTGGTGGGAGAAATATAAAGACCCCCCCTCCCCCCCGTACATAGAACATACATAGAATGTACATTTATTGTCTATGTAGTGGGCTATCATCAGCGAGCCCCACCCGTCCCAAATTTCAGCCAGTCCCATCTGGTCACCCTACCCCTGTCTGACTGGGGCCACTCCAATCACACTGCACATGCCAACACGCCAAAGAGCTAATGCCCAGTTAAACATTCTATGGTACTGTGAAAGCCATGGAAGGAAGTGTATTTGTCCAGTATATTTCACTATGTGTAGCCCAGGCCTACAGGATCTCCTTTCTAGAGGTTGACATGTACCTTAGAGTACACTTAATGTACACTTAATTCATTTAATAATTTAATATGGCTTAGTTTACTTTAGCTGAAGGCACTTTATACATTAGTGAGAGGGATACTGGAGGATTTTCAGGCTCCAGATGTTCCAGTGATCCATGGAAGAGAAACACTCTTGGCATGGTGTTTGTGGTAGAGAAGTGCTTCTGTAAATCCCTTTCATTACGTATATATTATGCAAATATGTGATGTTTACAAACATCTAGATGGATTTCCTTTTCCTGCAAACACATAACCTACACAGATCATACAGTCATGTGAGTCATGTGGAGTATGTGTGGGAGGGCACTAAACTCTAAACATCACACTCTGCTCCTATTCGCTCCTCATGTCTTCTGCTTAGCGCTCTTTGTAGTCATTTGTGTGTGATCAGTTCTCCCAAGGAAGCCTCTGGAAACCCCAGCAGAGGAGCTTGAAAAAGCTGTAAGATCAGAGTGCCAATGTAGCGTAAGGGTGGGTTGTTTGTTTTTGCAGGATGGGGGCGGTCTTTTTCATGTGAAATTTGTTCTGTTTTTCTGACACGTGTCACACGGTTGGAGACACAGCTGTATGTTGTATGTCACTTTCATTTCTGGGGGTGCTTGTTTTTCTGATCTTCTTTAATATCACTGGGCGGCTGTGACGTGTGCTGTAATCACGATCAGAGATGAGCCTGATGAAGCCACTGACGGATCATGTGAGGATTCTGTCCTGGTTCGCTGCTTGACATCAGTCAAGTCAAAGAAGTCCATCAAAATGTTCCCAGCCCCTTACTAAAATGCAAAACAGTTTTCACAAAAGTGCTCCTCACTGGCATATATCCTCTGATCTTTGCTGTTCTTGTCTGATATGCTTGGCTGTAACCATACTGAATTGAAGTATACAATTGTATACAATTAAGTGCTGATGCTGGCAGTTTTGAGTTGGCTGGGTTATGATAAGAATGGTGTGTCTGCCAAGCAGATGGCTTCCATCAAAGGCTCTGAGTGGCTGTGAGGACACAATCTCTCTGGACTCGGAATTTCTTTTATCACTACTCATGTAGCCTAGCCAAGTTTGTTGTTTCAGTGGGGATCACAGATTCACACTCAAAAATGCAAACAGGAATATGTCTGTGTTCCTTCCTATGTATATTTCAGTTTGTCGCACACACACACACACACACACACACACACGCACACACGCACACACACGCACGTACATGTGTGCTCACACAACTGTACACACTTAATTAGATGACAAGACTGAACATTTGTGTGTGAAAAAACAAAACGGGAAACCTGCATATGGCAGGAGAAAATAGATATACAACAGGACAGATGTCTGTATCTTTAAAAAACAGCCATGTTTGTGGCATTCAAACAATAATGCTAGCTAGCTAGCTACATTCACTGCAAAGAGAGCTAATTATAACTTCAAAGCCACTTGTAGAACCGTGCGTCAAATGGAGCAGGCTTTTAATAATAACATCTACCAGAGCGCACACACGGGCTGTCTCCACTACTTATGCCACAGAGAGCATGGCTGGTTCGAGCAGACGGACTGGGCCATGCATTTTCTGGAGTGTCCATTAATTAAATCCTTTCACCAGTGGGACATAAGCTTTCTTTGCAACAATTACATCCTGCCTGAATTTGCATTTTAATTATAACTTGTCGATTGCAATCATGTCAAGCATTAACCGATTTCTAATTAAGAGGCGCGGTGGTGCATTTTTCTCTGTTTTTTAGGGAGGAAAAATGGAACTTGAATCCTCCCTTTTGGATTATATTTTTTTAGTCCTATAGTATGTGCAAGGCACCCAGGTAAAGTGGAAGATCTCAGGCTAGAAAGAGCTGACCTCCTTTCCAAAGATGGTTACTTCAGTGAGAGTGTAATCAGCCTAACAATCTGAATTTTTCTCTTGCACACTGATTCATACATATTTATTTTTTGACTTTTTTTCCCAAGATTCACGCTGCTCTGTACACTTCCAGAGTGAAATGTAGGACTGCAAAAGTTGAAGTTTGAATTTTATGGATATTAAAAGTTTAAAAATGGGAGATCTTTTTATTTTAAAAATGGTACCTCTCACTCCAGGATATATGAATGTCATCAAGACCATAACCCAGGGAGTCATAAATAAAGGATTGCTCCATAGGGAGAAAGTTAGTTCTGCCGCAAGTGAAAGGGCAAGATACCACTTTATGAAATTCCTTTTCTGTATCTAAGTTTCTAATGCACAAGAAATTCATTCCCTTGGGCTCCCTTTCAAAAAGCAGCCTTTCGATGTCTGTTCCTACAATCTCAAGACAGTTAGGTGAAGAATGGTAAAGCTTTTCTTAGGACTGCTGTGGAGGGAAGGCCCTTCGTGTGTTATAGGCCAGCAACGGACAATTGGTACTCCTAGAATCAGAATGGAAGAGTGTTTACTGAATAAAGATTGGAACAAGTGATTACAAACACTAAGGAATGCACACTTTACTTCCTCTTGGAAGCAGGGAAACAACAACAAAAACATTCAGATTGTTTTTTGTCACTGGTGAAGGCTACTGTTTGTATTTAAAGGTGTTGCTGCACTTATCTGCCAGTGTGTGTGTTTGTTTCCTGAAACACTGATATATAGGTTTTGCTTTTGCACATGAGACCCTTCTTTGTGACGACCAGGACACAATATTGATGGTTCATATATAAAACATATACCCTCCCTCAGAGAAAAAGGTCAAAGTTCCTTATACTCATGTCCCAGAGTAATTGCATCAATATAGTTCTGACCTTTATTTTCTTTTACCAGACTTTCTGACTCTTTGTTGGTCTTCAGATAGCTCAGGTATGTTTAGATTTTTTTTGACCTGTGCCCTGTCAAATGCATATTCATCACTCGGCACCCAGCAATTTCAGCTCAGAGCGCAGCACAATGTGCCCTGCCATCAGCGATGTGTGCCATGCACCTTTACAGACTGCTTGAGGAGAGTGGCCTTGCACAGAATGCTCAAGTGCTTGGATGCCATGGCAACCTATGGGCCCTGGCTCCCGGTGAGTTAGAGTATCGGTGGGCAGCTGATTAGGACCTTATAAGGATGCACTGAGGCGGATGAGATTGGTGAATCATCCTGGGGAGAGGAACAAGACATTGGGCTGCTCTGGTTGTCTTCACTTAATGTGCAATACCTGCTGAAAGAATATTCACACAAATGACATGATGTAAGATTGTAAATTGCCTCTATATTACAGATGAATCTGTGATGAGGGTTGGTAGCGATGAAACATCAAAGCATGAGTATGAAGCCAAACATCGGTATGAAGCCATTACCTGATAATTGCCTGTGGTTAAAGTACCTTTTTTTAAGGGAACAGAAGAAAGTGCATTGGTTCTTGGTGGTTTGCTAAAAATAAGTTGTACATTCTAAAGACAGAACAGTGTGTTTTGTCTGGCATTTTCTATGTTATGTAACACTTCACAAGAAAACTGCTGCCAAAAAAACTGAATGTATTTGATGTAAAAACCACTGAATAGTAGCAACAATCTGCACAAGTCAGTTTATGTGTAACTTGTTACTTTTATAATAGCTGTGCTACTTTATTTGCATGGGGGCTTGAGTTCTCTCATACAACTCTGGAAAAATTAAGAGACCACTGCAAATTTTCCTAAACTCTGCATCTCCACATGTATCACAGCCATTCCTTTCCAGTGTCAGTTGAATTTGGAATTTTGGAGAAATGTTGTCAGTAGTTCACAGAATAAAACAAAAATGTTCACGTTACTTACAAATATACCTATAAATTGTTAATTCAGAGAAACTGATCAGTTTACAGTGGTCTCTAATTTTTTTTGCAGAGCTGTATACAGTCTGGGCTTAACCACACATTGTGGAGTTGGAAGCAAGTACATCATTAACTGTACTGTACTGTAAATGAATGTACTGTAAACAGAATGTTTAATTATTAATTGAGTCTCTATAAACAGTGTTATTTTCTTAAATATAGCTGTGTTATAATCAGACCACAACCATTTGAATAATTTGAATTATTTTTAAGTACTAGCCAATTGCATGTTTGTGATAAGGTTTTTCAGCAAAATGCTCACGTTAATATGGTATTAAACTCCTGATTTCCTCTCTAATGTGCAGTTTGTGTGTGTGCCTTGTTTTATTTAACAGTAACATTATGTCCATGTTAATGATGTTGCCCAAATTAAAAGAGCTAAAGAAAACAGCTATAGTCCTATTATATTGTCACCCACCCTCCACAGGGGCAAGAGTGCCTGCAGCACACTTTTACTGCAGGCATAAATTATTTACTGTTCCTGCTGCTAACATCTCTTAGATTTAAACCAACTCCTAAATGTCGGAGTTGAAGTTAATGTCTGCAGTGCTGACATATTTGAAGCAGGTCAAATAATCCAGTGGACTTTGATTCTGTACTAATCATAACTTATTAGTAAATGGGCAGCCAGCTGATTAGTTGGTAAACCAGGAAATCAACCAACCATTCAATAAATCAATTGGTTCACTGGCTGACCAACTGATGATCGACTGATTATTCAACTAATTGGGTGAACAGTCAATCAGTCAATTAATCAGTTATTCAATGTCTAGTGCACCATATTTGGTAGGTTTTAATGTTTGCTGGAAATTGTTGTAAGGCTTGCAGCAGAGGTGTCAATCCCAGCTTCAGAAAGTAAAATTCCTGCCATATATTCCCTCTGCCTATGTGCACTGAACAAAAGTCATTTCACTAATTAGCCAATCTGTCTGTCTGGTTTATGCAGTCATTAGAATTAGCTGATTCAGAAAATGGTTGGATCAAATGCATGGCAGGGTTTTCACTTTCTGAAGCAGGGATTGACTTGTGCCCATTGCAGTATTACAGGCCTACAGGGTGGGAAAATATACATGTGCAGTTCTCTACAACTCAAAGACATATTATGAAGGAGCTTTTTTATGAAATGTTGGTTATTCATGCAACTTCACATGGGCTGTCTGTCTTTCTCATCAGATCTCTAAATGGTTCAGCAGGTGATCAAGAGCTCAAGCACTCTCAATCTAACTCAAAACAAACTATTGTCCATGGATGATGTCTGAAGTGCTCTGAAGGCTATGAAATGTAAATGACAAATATATGCATGTGTAAAAGATACATGCAAAAAGCATTGCATTCAGACAAGTTTGACTCAAGTTTGACCTGTCTTCCAAGAACAAATATTTTATTATTTTAGAATAAATATGCTCCCTGACATTCTATAAACCACTGCAACTACCCTCACATAATGTTAAGCACACTACTCGTATTTTTACTAATTTTTACTAATATTTAGTAATCTTTAATAAAGATTAAATCTACCCATGATGTTAGTGTTGCAGCATCTCTGGGTAAGGGGGAATGGGAACATAGTTCAAAACTGATTCTGATTCTCCCCTAGGGCATCACTCATGAGGAAAAGCTCTGGATGGGTAATTTTAGATCTGGCAAGTAGATGCGACTGTCACGGCATACCATGCAAGTGACTAGTGGAGGAAGGAAATGAGCACACAGCGGTCTGATCTCTGAATGCATCTTCAGAAGAGCTGACCTCAATGCAACAAACACACTTTCATGATTGGTACATGACTTCTCGTGCCTGTAAGCATGAAATTTATAGATGAGCTGTACAGGAATGGAATACTTGTGAATGGAAGTAGTTCACTTCATGATTTTGACTGCTATACTGGTACAAATGAGATAGAGATGATCTTGATAAAACTTTAATATGTAACAAACACAGTCATTCATTGTACTTGTATAATGACAATAAAGGCATTCTATTCTATTGTATTCTACATCTACATGAGTTATAAGGGTAGTAACAGGTCAGATACCATCATGAGGTTTTCCACAATGCTTGTCACAAAATACTGTAAGTCGACTCTTATAAATAAACATCTAACTTTACTAGTATTAATCAGTTAATATTTTAAAAATGAATGTCTCCATCATGAAATTTGTATCATATTATGAGGCAATTTTAACATAGCTGAAACCAGAAGTGCCCTTGGCAGTTCTGTTCCACTAAAAACTGGGATGAAAATAGTACTTGGTAAGATCATAATGCCCCAATCACGGCATTGTCTGAATGACAAATTAGCAAGATGTACATAATATAACCCCCCCCCCAAAAAAAGTTATTAAATTGCTGTTTATGTCAGTCTTGCAGCATCATGTCAACAAATGATCAGGATTGTCACTTTGTAAAATCATTGTGTACAATACAGTATGTCCTCTTTTTAAAGCACATTCTTTATGTACTATCAGTAATATTTTAACAGAATGAAAGTCTTGCATAACATGTTTATTCCTGGCAAGGGAGTAGGCTTGTAGACAGTTAAAAAGAGAATCGCCACTTTTATTCTCTACAGAAGAAAATGCTGATTAAATTAGATACTTAGCTACAGTTACTTCCATCTAAGAAATATTGCAAGTTCGTCCCTTCTTGACCCAGCCAGACGCTGAAAAACTTGTTCACGCATTTATTACAAGTAGATTAGACTACTGCAATGCCTTGTTCACAGGCCTCCCAAAAAAATCAATTGAAAAACTACAGCTTATTCAAAACTCGGCTGCAAGATTACTAACAAAAACAAAAAAGATGGAGCACATTACTCCTGTAGTTGCTGAACTACACTATCTAACTACCTATTTATCTGCTCCGGCACCACTGAACCGCAAGAAATGTTGTCCTGTAACAATCCTGCTAAACTGTAAAGCACTTTGAGCTGCATCTTGCATGTATGAACTGTGCTATACAAGTAAAGTTTATTATTATTATTATTACAGTATATCTCTATTGAATTCATGCTTGTTTGGGCTGTACAAACGCATACACACAAGCAGAACAGCTGAGAAAAGAACTGGGTGGAAATGCCACAGTTGGTGGCATCTTGCCACAAGTGTGTGTGTGTCCAAGAGATAGACTAACTGTGCCAATGATGACGCTCATGGAGTGATTATCACCCAAGCCTGTCCAGATGGTGCAGCCGTAATGCTAAAATAAACGTTGGACTGACAATGACACAAAAGTGTCTGATGCCAGATATTACTGTGTATGATCAGGTTGTAAGTTTTCTGGTAGAATGTTTCGGGAACCCTGCAATCATAGAACATACCACTTTTTAAACACCATATTGATTTATCTCCAAATGTTTCTTTGGGATACACAAATGTACAGGACATATAATGTAGCTTGACAAATTCCCACTGGTATTTTAAAACAATTTAGGATGGTTGAAACAACTTAGGAATTGACATGTAGGTCCACTGTTCAACTATCATTGTAGGTTACTATTAATGTAAAACTCTGAAAAAAAGAGGATGACTTATGGGAGCAATGCTGATATAAATACAGGTGTGTGCTTACAGACAATTTATCTTTTATGTAACCTGAAACCACACCAGATGATGACTGTTATTCACAGAACCTGTTTCACATGTAACCCTTCCCTTTTTTTTAAAACACGGGCATTATAGTATTGCATGGATATAACAGCGTGTCATTTGATTGTTAAGAGACAAAAACAGATTACAAGACAACAGATCTTGGCCTACCTAAATTGTTTATAATCTCAGACGTCAATGTAATCATTAATTAAATCATTTGTTTTATGAAAACCTTCAGTGGTCTTAAAGACAATATTGGAGTGAGAAAAAAATGCAACTTGACCAAACCTTGCTGGACACCTGCTACTTTGGCACTGTCTGTTGACCATAGATGACCTACTGTACAGTATGAACAGTTGGTTCATCCAGCTGTGACTACAGACTCGTGAGGATGGGGCTAAAGGAGATACGTCATTAATAGCCTGGATATGATTCAACTTCTTCAAGAAAGATCAACATAGAAACATTGACAGCTGATCATCCAAGATGAGTAACTCTAAATCCGTGCACAAAGACTCAATGGGACTCTCTGAAATGGCATTCATGTAATTTGTACATCCAGATGAAAGGACCATATAGTAAATGTGATGGACAAAGCCTATGTGACCATTAAAGGAATAGCCAACAAAAAACTGTGAACCAACAGACAAACCAGCCATCAGGTTTTGGAGGTCTGCATGAAGGCCACCACATGAATGAAACCCTAACCAGGGTTGAATATTTCACTTTTCTTACAAAAGAGATTGGGAAAAGCACAGCATTTTAGAGATATACATAACTGGGTTGGTCCTTATGAGATTGCACCAGCAAACAAACCCTGTTTACAAGTATAGTACTAGAGTATAAAGTACTACAATGATATGCTATATGAATAGTGGACCTACAGGTCAATTCCTAAGTTGTTTCAACCACCCTAAATAGTTTTAAAACCAGTGGAAATGGCATGGCAGGGCTGCCCAAAAGGTGTTGTTTGTGTCTGGGTTGAATACCCCATGCAGACACCACTGGGCAGAGCTACAGAGTCCAGAGATATCATGACTGGATACTTTTAATGAAGTGAAACAAATATGGAGGAATCAGTCAAAAATTAAGTATATCATGAATATCCAGAGGTGCCCTCAGGCAAGATTTCTTGTTTTTTTTAATATATATAGGCCTATATAGACAGAGAGTTAACATGCAAATCACACCAAGCTGTGCCTTCGAAAATGCAAGACAATTGGAGAGTTGCTATGGGCATGAAGAATTCCCACTGTGTTCCTAGTGATTATTAAGGTTTTGATTTAAACATATAAGTTACCACATATATTTTTGACCAGTCCATGAAACAACAACATTCAGTGTGTGTTAGGGTTGTCACTAGCCAGTTATTTGTTGCTTTAGTGGCAAAAGGGTGGGCCAGTGTAAGTCACCAACCTAATGCATAAAAAATGTAACACCTTCATCATTGCATAATCAAAGCAATAAACATTAGCACAAGCATTACCAAGTAACACACACACACACGCACGCACGCACGCACGCACGCACGCACACGCACACACACACACACACACACACACACACACACACACACACACACACAGAGTACACGACCGCACAGTATGTATTACAGAACAGTGTATAGAAGTATTCAACATACTTTCTAGTACATACATGTGTTAGCCTGTGAGATACATGGCGCTAAATCTCCAAAAACATTATAAGAACATTATTTTAAACTACAGGATTTGGAGTGGCAGACTAGTCCTCTTTGCAAGATATCTTGTAAAAAGCCTTACAAACCAATCATTGTACTGGGAGCTGCATTTCTTTTTTTTAAGCCACGAGTAATGCAGCCTAACTCAATTTTAAATAAATCATTGAAAACATTGTCACATTGTTTCCAGTTGTTCCTGTGTGCACAGAAATTATAGCTGATAATATATCCATTCAAGAAACTAAATGACTACATTTACATCTATTTTTAATGATATTTGAGAGGACCGATTGCTCTAAGAAAAAAAGACTGTCTGATGACTGCCGTTTTTCATATTTCCGTATTTAATCCAGTGTAGTCACAATAGCGCTCTATCTGGCTCAATCATTCCACATAGTAGCCAAGTCCCCTCACATACATCCTCCCGCTCATCCTATCCACGCGCTCCGGAGTCAGCCTGACCTTACCATTAAAGCAATCCCCTCCCAAACACATCGATGAACGCGACCCTTGGATTGAAAAGTCATTCAGCCAATGATCAGCGGAATCGCTATCCCCTCCAACGAACCCTCAAACAAATTGGAGTTCCAGGTAGGCGGGGCTATAGTGGGCCTGGCTCTCACGTTTGGTTGCAGTGGTAAGCCTTGGATGGAGATTTTGTGAGTTTTGTTTGACAGGTTACCTTTTTATTCATATTATATGTGTGTGTCGTATTTGTCTTGATGGGCAAAGTTTTGAAAACAATGTGGTCAGTGGTATTAGGCTACATTTTATGCCAGCCCCGTTGGCATTCCCGTTTCCTGTGTCAAAAGTAACCGCTTGGCTAGCAACGCTGATTTCTCTTCCAAATAAAGCTGGCTAGGTTTTAAATTGCACTTTAATGTCGTTAGTTAGTTGAATGGAATGTATTCGCTATATTTCAAGATACAGAAGGAGTCGTTTACATGTATATATTGCTTTCATGTATCCTGGTATTTATTGTTACATTTTAAAGATAGCTACATTGTCTACCAACAAGTTTGCTGTCAGGACCAGCTGAGGTAGTAGGATACGTGATGTGTATCATTCTCCTTTTTGGAGAACCGCTACACTGTTTCAACGAGAGTGTTTACGATACATATTAGCGATGTTGACAAACGCTTGCTAGTAAACATGAACACTGTTATTGTGTGTAATAACAAAGAAAGACTCCCTGCTGGGTCGTGTGTATCCGCTATGGGAACATGTATGATTTTTACAGTGATTGCCGTGATTGTAAGCAATATAAAGCCCAGACTCTTTCGAATGATTTGTTTGTGAACTTTAACGTTTCCACAAGGCTGACATGTTATATTATGTTCTTTCTCCTAGAACTCTACAATGTTGCAGTTGTAAACTATCGTAACTTCAGAGAAGCTTCGTCTGAACTGACACACCTTTTTGATATCTCGCCGGATAGACTGTTGCTGTTTTCACAGACAGGAGGCTAACTTGCCCGTCATTGCATGGAATAATTTTACGTGAAAACGATTTTCTATTTTATCGCACTGTGGATGGTATGGCCTTTGAAGAAACGTGACAGCTGCTAGGAATTGTCTACGGGAGTTACATTAGACTACAACTTTTTAAACGTACTTTATATACATCCATTAAAATGGATCAAGCAAGTGGAGGGGAAGACCCCAACAAGCCATCTAAAAAGAAATCTGGGGAAGATGAGAGCAAAAACAAAAAGCTGGTGAGTATCCTCCCTTTGTGCAAAGGTTCCAGGGTTGCTTTTCAGCCTTCACAGCTATCGGATTTTGCACGATGTATAAACTGTAATGGGGCTCTACTGGAGTAAACACTTACATTACACTTCATTCTTATCCAGTTTAACTGTTCTGATGTAAACATGCACTGCATTAGGCTGCATAAGGATCCATTTGTTTTTGTTGCCATGAAAGCCATGAAGTTTAATGCAACATACAAAGATAAATTAGTCGATTAATGGGTCTCCCTATGTATTAAATCACAGGATGTGCCTGTCATTCAGTCCACTTAGCCCTTTACATAATTTCCTGTCCATTCTCCACATGCAGTAGCCTATTTGTGTTGTTTTAGTTTGCGCAATATTGTGTCTGATAACCAGTGGAAAGTTTAGAGACTTTGCTGTGGCTAGGGCTAGAATTCATCCATGTGACTTGCGAGTGGCATCAAGTAGCTAGTCATGGAGTTACTTTAGAAACATGACCAGGACGTTGTCGTAATCTGAGGGGTATACATGTGAGGAGTGATAAGTGTTGGGCCAGAGGATTCTTTTCGAATGGAAAAGTTTAAAGCATATGCCGTAGACTTGTTGTAAACACTGTTGTGTTGGTTATGTCAGGTGATTTCCCCCCAAGTGCTGTTAGGTCTGCATATCACAGGTTATTCTCAGTCATGATTCCCGCTCTGGAACTGACACCAGGGGTAGGAATGTGGGAGTCATCATCACTGAGTGACTTCCCAGTCATGGCTCCATGTAATGTCAGAAGACCCTTTTAAATGGCCTGTGATTAATCTTTTCAAATGCTTCCCTTCAAACCACACACATGCACGCCCCCTCCGCTCCCCCAAAGCTATCAAGTACACACACACATTCCCAGATAATTTAAGTTAATTAGCCGACCCACTGCAGGATTAGGCCCAGGTCGTATTGAAAGTCAACATCCCTCCAGACCTCTGATTACACTGATTCACTCTGTCCAGCTTTTAAAATGCCTTTATTGTTTTTAAACAACACACTGACAAATGCTTTTTTTCTGTCAACGTGACACTCGAAAGAAGAAGTTCCTCTTCCAGAATGGACACACTGAGAATGCAGTCGTGTGTCATGGACAAAGAGCCATTGTTTTTGACATGGTGTCTGTGTCAAGTTGTGGGTTTTATCGGTAGTGTAGAGCCCACCAGAGAATGGGGTGTCGGCAGGTGAGTCAGGTTGCACCAGGTGAATGGCATTGCCGTCATAACACGCATTCATGTGTAGCATTCCCCAAATCATGAAGGGTACTCGCGCTGACTGACGACCCATATGCACGCACTGTGTACAAAAACAGGAAGAGTTTGGCCATGGAATTCCTCCCTGCGGGTGAGCACCACTATGCTTGATGAATGCAGGCTCCTTGCAGTCCTAGCCTGGAATTGCTGATAGGTTAAGCACCCAGGGTTGTGTTTTCAGTATGAGAATATGAGTGGTAAAACAATCCACCACAGCTGGAAAATCTGGTGCTTAAATAAGTTGGGTGTCTGTTTACCATGGCTCTTCTGGGGCTCATGATGTAAGAGATGTGAGTGCTGGTACATTAAATAATAGTAACACAATTTGCGTGAAAGTCTTGTTGATAGCAGCAGTGGAAAGTTTAACCGGCTGGAGAGAAAGTTTTCCACAGGTTAGCTTGCTGAAGGCAGAGCAGTATTTTGCCATAATGGTGTCGTAGCCCCCGTCCTCAAATGGAAACAGTTTTCTTGCCCTCTCCGCCCCTCTCTCTCCCTCTTTCTCTCAGTTTTGCGCACAAACAGTCCACACCCTTCTAAGGCCAGTCCCGCACCCTTTTTTTTAGTTCCGTCTGGCTGGAGGGAGTGCTGATGTCATTCCTCTCTCCCGTCCTCTCGTCCTCCCTCCCTTCCCACCCTCTCTCTACCAGTCGTTATGTGAGCTCACAGCTGTGTGTCAGTACACAGAGCTGGCCAGGCACGTTGTGTTGTTCTCCTCTCTCCAAATATTGGATGGGCTGGGGACCCGCACTCTGCTCTCTATTGCAAAACTGTGTCGCAGAAGGGAGGAAGTCATTCGCTCATGCTCTTGGGTGGAGTGGAGATCTCAAGTCTTTCATTTCAGCATAATTGAGGCTTCGCAGTACATGTGTTTATGACTTTTTTGGTGGGAAAAACCAACCAGGCCTTCTATCTCTGCTCTCTGATCAGTTCCTCCAGCCAGGCTCATACCTTCTCAGTGTACTTGTCCTTGTGGATCAGGGAGTCAGGAGTAAGGAGAAGTCTTGTGTTGAGCAGGATTAGATGAAGGTTATCTGCGTATGAGCATGCCAAGAGCTCTGAGCCGCCACTGGGTTGTAAATCTGTAAATCACTGGAGGTAATCCCTCTTGTCACCCAGACGCTCAGTATGGCAGGGACAAAGGAGAGATTTGGGAAAGAACAACTGTTCCCATCATGTTTGAGTAGCAGTTACCCAGCAGGGTTACGTCATAAGAACACGTCTGGGACTGGGGCGTTGGTGGGTGCACAGAATAAGGCCATGTTCTGGGTGTAGATGTACATGTGACATCACACAGCTGCTTGTACACTCTAGGTTATGTATAGCTTGCTTGATTTAAAAAAAGTGTTATGGAAAACTAACTGTTTATTTTATGGAACTGAATTCAGACAAAGAATCAGTGTAATGGCTGATGTCTTTTCCAATGGCTATACAGTACAGAAAATCTGATTTGCCTTGTTTAACACACAAAAAGTTGTCCACAGGCCCTTAACAAGATGGACAAACTTGATAGAGTAATTTCAGTGGAAGTCGAGAAATCCTGTTTGCCTGTGCGGTCTGAATGGGGCTGCATGCCAATCCCTTCCCACAACTTTCCAGAAAGACCACGCTTCCCCAGTGCTGCTTTGAGTGAGTGTCTCACAGTCAGATTTACCCTGTCATCTTACTCTCCGAACAAGTTCTTACACAATGAGTGCAGATATAAGCTTGTTGAGTCAGCACTAGGGCTGGGCGATATGGCTGAAATCTGTATCACGATATAAGTGTTTCATATCGGTCGATATCGATAATTATTCAAACATTGTGTGACCTATTTAAAATAAGTAACAGGAGGGAAAAAATCTAAATTTAAACATTTTTATTTTTAACTTAACCTTCCTCTGACAGGCAATAAGCATTCAGGCAAAATGACTGTCAACACACGTTCAATGTTACGATCACAATGAAAACTGAACAATTATCAATAAGCTAATAAAGTGCTTAACAAACTGAAGTGTTATAAACACGTGCAAAGTGTTAAATGTAAACATAGCGAAACCTGATACCTGAGAAGAACTATCATATATGTATATAGTTTTACTGCATAATTTGCAGACAACATTTGTCTGACTACGATGATTTGTAAACTCCAAAAAAGCTCCCATACTGGTGAGCAGAGCTTTCTTTTCTTAGGGCTCATTCACACCAAACACTCTGCGTATTCAGCGCGTGGCCGTTTTCTGTCCGTATTCGTTTAGAATGCATGTTAACAAATTAGACTCTTCACACCGCACGTGTGATCTGAGCGTATTCTGTCCCTATACAAACATATTGTATACTGATACGCGCTGTACACGCTCAAGTTGGTGTGAATGAGCCCTTATCCACATTTTCCTCGCTCGTCGCAGTCAAGGGGGTAGGAACATATCCGGAAGTTGAAGCACCCATGGGGAAATCTCAACCCGGAAAGGGACCAATAGCCTTTAGCATTCCGTTGACATCCATTCATTTTAGCGTCACTTTGAAATGAAATAACTTTACATGAGAAGCCACCCATACCTTGATATTGGCATTGTTGTAAACCGTAGAGGACACAGCAAAACATATTTGCTTCGATCGGACATCTGTCATGTTATTGCCTTGTAAGAAACATTTATCTGAAATTATGCTAAAAATGACGCCATAAATCATGCGACGGCTAGTGAGTTTCTGTCGCACAGTAGAAAATTTACCGTACTGTTTGGATAACAAGCTGTAGCCACAGCCATGTCCGTTTACTTTTCTATTCATGTTGGGGAAACATTTACATCAGTATTTCTCGAAAAATAAGCGTAGAAATTGGAATTTGTTTGTAAATGGAATCGCTAACTTTATGGATTTTACTATTCGATGCAAGTGAATTGAGAAAGATGGCTAAGCTACACGCTATAGCTTGGTATGTACATGCTAACTAGCTAGCTCCCTTGACATGCTGGCTTGCAAGACTGCCTGGAACCAAAGTTAGTTGACGAAGAATGAAGTCCCCACGTACAATATTAGCCTCCCCCTCCAGTAAGTGATTGCAGCTATAATGGTAGAAAAATACTTATTAAGAAAATTATCGTACGCTGTATGATTTGTGATTGAGCATCTATCACTCAATTTATAGTATTTGGGTTCGTTGGCCGACGTGAACGTACGTCACCCCGCGCTTGCGCAGTTGCCTGGTGACCAATTAAAAATCTCAAAATCCTGCTTCAACGGCTCCCATTGAAAACGACGCCATCCCTCAGTCCATTCTCTTCTACTGTCTATGGTCGCAGTGGCACTCATCTTCCTTTCTTGACCATGCTGTTTCTGGAAAAAAACAAAACTACGAGACAAGAGATGGCGCAACCAAACACGATACTGTGACATGATTGGCTATTAGCGTGTCACTCCCGATACGTTGCTAGGCTACAGAGGACGAGTGCCTTTGCTCATGCAACCAAGCTTGCTTCGCAACAAAGATTTAAAGCGGCGCTAAATCAGAGAGGGCTCTGACTAAACTTACGCAGTTTTCTTAAAAAAAAAAAAAAACATTCTAGCGAAACATTCTATCGAACGCATTTTCTATTGTTATCGAGTAGGTGTCTGTCGAGATACATACCGTTATCGTTTTATCGCCCAGCCCTAGTCAGCACATGGGGAAACATTTGTGAAGTTTCCTTCTCTTGCATGATGGATTGTCTTGCAAATGCAGCTTCAGTGCTGTGTATGTTGCTCTCTGCAGCAGTATGTAAATGTTGTGCAAAGTTGCACCAAGAATGATCATAGTGTTGGTGCATTTGGTGGTGTTGGTTACTGGTTATGTTTGCTGCCTGCAACTTGACAAGAAGGATAGGAATAGAAAAACAATATTTAGGTTATAGTATCTTACACCATGGAAAGGGCAAGAGAACCTTAACCACTGTGTTGCAATTGTATAATCTAATTATGATTATGAATAATAGTGTATAGAATAATAATATTTCTTGCCAAGTTTTGCCTAGGATGGTTGGTAAGACTCTGTTGTGGTACAGCACTGATATAATGAACCAAATTACAACCTTTGTAACCTCTGTACTATGAAGAGTTTATCAGTGGTTTTTAAGCATTAAAATGATGTATTGGGCTGGAAGAATTACAGGTCTGATGGGCCTGTTGAGATTTCTGCCTTGAAAAAGTGGCTTTGTACTTCAGATAATAAGATTTTGAAAAGTCATTATGTCAGGGTGAATTTACCCAGTCAATGCCGATCACATGAGATGTCGTGACATATCTATTCCAATGAAATATTTCCATTTGAAAATGGACCGAATCAAAATTTGACTCCTTGCCCGGGCAGACTGCCATTTGTAATTAGATCAAACCTCCCAGCAGGCCATGTATATCTTGCCCATTTACCTTTTAATCATGACGGATTCTTTACATTTTCCACCTCCCCAGACTGCTCAGTTGAGGTTAATTAGATTTTACCAATGAAGATGGTTTCAGCATGTCCAAGTAGCCTGCAGACTCCCTGCACATCCATTATCAGGACTTGTTGTTTGTCACTGCCTGTGCCAAGAAGTTTTGCAACATTGAGATTTCTGAAAAATTTAGGGATGATATCTTGAGGGCCACTTTCAGCAAAACAAAATACTTTTGTCTACAGAGGGATGTCAGTTCAGATATCTTTCACTGACAGCACTCGGCAGCCAGACACCAGACAACCACTCGTAAGTCATCAGAGTTGGATCAACTTCCTGATGAGGTGACCGCCAGGCTTGCATTACAACATTACTGTTGCAGTAAAAAGCAGACCTGTGCATGTGTTAGTTATAAGTCTTGCTTTAGGTATAAGTCACAGACAACAGACTGTGGCCACACATATAAGTCTTGCTTTAGATATAAGTCACATACAACAGACTGTGGCCACAGCAGCAGTGGAAGAGCAGAGCTTGACAGAAGTGGGGATGTTTCTGCTGTTTCTGCTACTGCTGTTTTGAAACTTGAATGCAGTGATATGAGTCCCCACAGCCCCCTTACATTTCTAGCTCTAGCAAGCGATGATGTTCAGTGATAGACACAGAACAGATTTCTTCCAGATCGTTTGGCCATATGTAATCCCATTATGTAATCACTCAGTACTCTAATTGGTAGTGCTATTTGTCAGCATGTAAGAGCTGCAGCTCATCGAAAATACGAGGCTCACACACCATGTGGATTTCCAACTTTAATTTGAGTTTTGGCTCATGGGGTTTCTTGTCACTCACAATTTATGGTGAACAAACTCAACAAGACACAGCCCACAGTATTTGTTGTGATTTGGGAAGACGATGTGGAACACTATGTGACATGGTGTCAGTGACTTCGGCTTCAAGGAAAAGCTTTTCATGTATGATGTTTTTTTTTTAATTCCCAGAGGAGAATAGACTATGTTAGTGTAACAAAGGACTTCCCATATAGATCAGTTTAAGACAAATATTGTTCTTGTAATGGGTGAGTCAGAGGTTGAGGTTATCAGATGATGGCCATGCACTTATAATTGGTCTGTGGCGATATGAGAAGCTAAATGAATTAAGAGTCTGTATTATGTCTGACTCATGAGTCATTAGCCTTCATGCTGGAGGGTAAAAAGCATTTCTTTATTTTTAGGGGGAATAACCAGCACTACCTTTAGTTCAGTCTTGAGCAGCATTGCAGCGACCATCCTTTTTTTTTCTCCTGCGCTTTATTTTTGAATGTGTATCTCACTTTTCAGCAGTACACATTCTCAAACAGATGGGGAGAGATTCAGAAAGACAGATTTTTCAGCTGGTGCATGTGTGCAGTTCTAGTCATTTGCTAACTTTGAGTAATGATTCACACAGACCCCTGTCCCTCATTGGAGAGACTCGCACTCAGACGAGCCTGGGAGATTTGTGTGCCGAACGGCAGGAAACGGACCACGTGTGAGCCGCGCTTGGCTCACAGGAAGCAGAGAAAGGAAGTGGTTGTTGAGTGCTCTTTAGTTATGGGTGGGAGGAAGGACGGACGGGCCAGTCGCATCTGACATCACTGCTTTTCAAACAGATATTTTTGGCCATTAGTCAATGTGCCCGCCATGAAGGCTTTCATTGTCAGCATGCCCTGCGACTCTCTCTGGGGGGGTAAGTTCAGGCGGAGGCCTCGAATTTCTCTCACTCTCAGTCGCCACACAGCGATAAGGATTTGTGAACACAAACTTACATGCTGACTCCTCACCTTGGGCCAGCGCTACTGCCACTGGGCTAGTGTACGCAGGTCAGCTCAGCGGTCCACTTCTGAGAAGTGCCAGATAAACAGGTTGACCTGGTGGTGGTGGTGGTGGTGGTGGTGGGGGGGGGAGGAGGAGTTTCTGCCTAATCGAGTCACATGGGGTGGGAGTCCAAAGGCTGCCAGTAGCCTCCCTTGTGCTTGCTTCCCACAGTACTCCTTTGGTTGAAGGCAATGTCAACACTGCCACGCCATCAGCCCCAGAGGATGACATGCCAGGCATTCTTTCCCATTTAAAGCCAATTGATTTTCTTTGCAGAGCTTTCAGAAGGATGCAGTCTCTTGCAAACTTCTCTGTCTGTGTTTTTTTTTTTTGTTTGTTTTGTTTTTGGCCTCGTACAGTGCCTGTCAGAGCACAACTCTTAGGCATTATTTAAATATAGGTGATAATTTGTTAAACTAAATTTAGGGAAATGAAATTTCCCCAGTGACACAAGGAACTGAGTGTTTAGAGTAAGGCCTCAGCTCAGGACTGTGTGCATTTGTACGTGTCTGTCTGTGCATGTGTGCGTGTGTGTATGTGTGTGTGTGTGTGTGTGTGTATGTGCATGTGTGTGAGTGTGTGCATTTGGTGGTTGGGCATTAGGAGGGGTTATGAATGAGCCTCTTCACATCTCTTCCTGCACAGCTGAGGGCTGTCGCTGGCAGGTTTAGCCAGCACAAGATCAGCGCAGCTCACATGCATCCATTCCACACCAAAATGGGAAGTGTGACTGCAGTTGATCTCTGAACTTTGCAGACTTGAAAACAAATTGCCACCTTC
Source organism: Coilia nasus (assembly GCA_027475355.1). Classification (NCBI taxonomy): domain Eukaryota; kingdom Metazoa; phylum Chordata; class Actinopteri; order Clupeiformes; family Engraulidae; genus Coilia; species Coilia nasus. The sequence goes on along the minus strand of CM050202.1, from coordinate 9,314,541 downwards.
TTGAGAGGCATTGCTGAATTTTTTCCTTACTGTGGTTTTTCCCCTTTTTTTGGCAAACACTGTTACGCTTCTGCTTCCTGGACGGGAATCACCAGAGCTTGAATTGACTCAGTCTGGCTTTGTGTCATAAGAGGATGACTGGATATATGTTTTTTTTAGTTTATGAAAGATGCACATGGAATAGTCTAGAGGGTCAAGAGAGGCTTATTCACAGTCACTTTGGGGGAGAAGGGAAAGACATGGCCTTTATAATTGCCTAGATAGTTTTTTTTCTTGTTTTCAAAAAAAGGCAATTAAATGTAATTGTATTTTTTGCTTTGTTTTTTTGGAAGTGGGGGACCTCTTTTTCTATTTTATTTATTTTTTGGTCTTTGGTCTTTTGGTCTGTTATCGCTAATGTGCCATTATTACCGGCACTAATTTGGTGTAATTTATGAAATTACAGGATCATCTAGACCACTCTCACCAATCACTCAGAGTGACAGTCCATTTGTATGAAACTTTAATCAGGCCCTCCAGCAGCAGCAGCAGCAGCAGCAGCAGCTGCCCTCGAACTACACTGCGCTGTGGTCTCGCGTAAGCTCTGTGAGGTGAGACTGCGGGGGTGCTTGAGAGGGTGAAGCGCATGCGGCGCGTGTTACCTCACCGCATACATGTGGTTTTATGACAACAAAGAACTTTGGCACCCGTGTGAGTCTGACAGCGGCGAGATGCTGTCCTCAGCATACCTTACGTGCCACCTCTTGCCAGCTAGTGGCAGAGAGAGAGAGAGAGAGAGAGAGAGAGAGAGAGAGAGAGAGAGAGAGAGAGAGAGATAGAGAGAGTTTTATGACAGTGCAAGGGCCTGACACAGTGATTTATTCAAAGGTGCTTTGGCTGATTGAACCGCCATTGAAGGCCTTTTTGTGGTAATCTTTTTTTTTTTCTTTCCAGAAGTTGTGTGCTGGCTTATTGACTTGGGGTGCTTGTCAAGGGATGTTGCTTTTATCTAGTTTCTTCTTTCCACTGTTTGATAGCCAAACACATGGAACCACAAGGCAGAATGGGGTCAACATGATGCAACACATGATAGAGAGTTACACTGGTGAAGCATCAAACAGTCTTCACAGTAGTCAGGTATTAGCCTACTTCATCTGTCCTGGTAGTTTTTCATCATAAAGGTGATGGAAACCTCATAAAGAGCTGATTCCGGGTATAAAACTGCCAGTTAAACCCTTTGTAGAAAATCTTTTACTGAAAGTGAGTGAGTGCTATGCATATAGGCCTAGTGGATATAGTCGTATACCAGTATCACAACTATGGATTTTTTTATCATTACCACTTTGTCACGTGTGAACTTATCTCTGTGGTGACGTAGGGAAGTTGTTGTGTATCCCTCTGTGCTCTCTCTGGGATTAAGCTGTATTCAGAGTCTAGGAAAGTGAGATCAGCACTCCTGCCTCCCGATATAGTCCAGCGCTACACTTAATCCTTGTACCTGGGCGACCAGCCCACAAAGAAGAGCCATTTTAGGCCCAGCAATTCCTCTGTGCCCATTGACATTGGTTATGGCGGTGAGCTCAGCTGCCCCACTTAGAACAGGCAGTGCTCATGCTGTCCGTCTTCCTCTTACATGCAGTTACCCACCCACCCTTAATTCCCCCACCCACCGGGCCCACTCCCACCTGATGAAATTGGGTCACTTTGGGATTAGACTCCCTCGATGTGATGATGCATATTATGCTACAGCAGGACTGCACATGTCGTAGACCTGACCCGAGGTGGGCAGGACAGCACCGATCCAGAAAGAGTACAGTATGGATGAAGAGCTAAAGAGAGACAGGGCCAGAGACTGAGAGACAGGAAGTGGAATCGAGACTGAAAGGAAAGATAGCCAAGTGATGAGAGCTATAAACAGAAGGGAGAGAGTGAGCATCAGCTCTCTCTAGGCCAGACTTCACTATGATGAGCATGCAGGACTGACCTTAAACCTTAATGGATATATGTGTGTGTGTGAGAGAGGGAGGGAGAGGCAGAGGGAGAGGCAGAGGGAGAGGCAGAGGGAGAGGCAGAGGGAGAGGGAGGGAGGGAGGGAGGGAGGGAGAGAGGGAGGGAGAGAGAGAGAGAGAGAGAGAGAGAGAGAGAGAGAGAGAGAGAGAGAGAGAGAGAGAGAGAGAGAGAGAGGGAGAGGGAGGGAGAGAAGGAGGGAGGGAGGGAGAGAGGGAGAGGGAAAGAGAGAGAGTGAGATTACATCAGTTCTCTTCCTCCTCTTGGCCTAAGTGGTATACTGTGTGTGTGTGTGTGTGTGTGTGTGTGTGTGTGTGTGTGTGTGTGTGTGTGTGTGTGTTGGAGGACTCAGGGGTGGTGTGTCGGACCATCACTGGGTGAATTTTGTGTTGAAACATGGCTAAAGATTGAAGACCAAACATTTCGATCCAAACATCATTAGTCAGATTCCATCACCGATGGAATCACCGATAACACCTGGAATGTGCAGACACGCTGGCTGTCTAAAGCTCAAGGTTTAGACCAACACTGAAAACAGTTTTACCAGACTACACAGACAGAAACAAACAAGCAGTGGATGAAGACCTCGAGTCCCCTTATCTCTCTCTTTTCCCAAAATAAGACATGGAATTGGGGAGGCAAACGCCACACAGAGATTAATGTTTTTTTTTTCTCCCTCTATTCTCCCTCGATCATGAGGCCAGGCCCAGGTTTAAGACAACTAGCCCTTTTCAGTGTTTTACACCCGCGAGCTGTACAGCAGAGCTCTTTCATAACACAACATCAACATAACAATAACATAACGGTGGGCTGAGCACAGCGCTTTCGGTGCCGCCCTGCCCCTGTGACTTGAAACGTCTGCTCTGTGTCCATTTAATCCTGAGCAAGCTCGGATGCACTTTAGGGCAAAAATATGTGCGTTCGCTCAAGTGTAAGTAAACATGGTGGTGCAGGGGAAAAAAAACGGCATGGAAAGCAGTCCCAGATAGCATTACAGCTGTTCTTCATGACTGTTATATTTTAAGGTACTGCTCTTTTTTTGGTATCTTTCACACAGCCCTGGGCCCGTTACATTCGAAAACGCCTCTGTCAGCCACAGTGGCCTTATTCAGCTGCAGGATTTACCACTTGAAATGTGGGTGGGGAGGCCGGTATGTAAAAGCAGGAGACCTCAGGCATTTAATAGCTATGCACTCCCAGGCAGGCAGTTGTCAGGAGATCGGCGTTTTGGTTCAGATTCCAGTCCTGATGTAATCCACTGCGGAAGATGATGTTTTTCATT
>CM050202.1:9301273-9306273 GCA_027475355.1 Coilia nasus | reverse complement strand
AGAACCCACTTACTAACACTATGAATGGTAAGCGCTCAGGTAAGTGCAAAGTTGCAGTCATCCTATTTGAAGTGGACAGAGTTTATCTTCTGAATTCAAGGCTTTTCCCTTGAATCGCACAGTTACAGGAGCCATGTGCAAATTACTGGTATTTTCCACTTGAGTTGTCAAAACATCAGACTACGTACAGAAATGAAACTATAGACAGAAAAAGTATTCATTCATCATGCGCGCAGCTTGTGAGGTTCTGACATCGCTCTCTGACTGTGCCCGCAGCGTGACAGGATCACCAGCTTCCGCAAGCAGGGCGGGAAGAAGGAGAAGCCCTTCATCCAGCACCCCACCGACCCCCTCTCCCCCCAGGCAGAGCTGCCCGTGCCACAGCCCTTCCTTGACGAGCGCTCCATGAACCTCTCCGAGAAGGAAATCATCGACCTGTTTGAGAAAATGATGGTGAGTGCCTTGCAGATGTGTCTGTGTGTGTGTGTGTGTGTGTGTCCAGCCTTACCCACCTTACCCACCCTCCCTTATTTTTCTCTCCCTGCATTCTCTTCAGCCATAAAAAACCAAAACAACTTCAGTCTCCCTCCTCACCTCTGCCAAATAATATGAATTTAATGGAACCTTACAGAGAGCCCTACTTGGAGATAGAGTCTCTCCACTCCAACAGCGGGGAGGTGCTCAGGTGTCGGCTCTCATGCAGGCCGCCTTTGTGTGCAAGACTTCAGAGTGAAGTGCATGCCTCTTATCCAGGCTTTTAGTACTGCTGCGTCTCCCCACTAATTGTGGGAGCCCAAAAACGTCTTCGCCCAGCAACGCAGACAACAGAAGTGCTCGGCTCCATTTGTATGTCTACACTTCTTTACCGACATGGTCAGAGCTGTCAGGGGTTATGGCAGAGGGTTTTTTTTTTTCTCATCCAGTTTTCTTGTGGTGTCTGCATACTGTTTGAAATAACTGAGAGGGAGAGAAGGAAAGAGTGAGAGAGAGAGAAGTGTTCGGAGGAGGCAAAGGGGGGTGGGGGTGGGGGTGGGGGGTGGAGGGGGGCTCTGACTACAGAAGAGTGAAGCGCTTTGTAGTGCATGGGCTGTCATATCCAGAGTTTGCTTTGTCTGACTTTCTCAGGCCTTGCGAGTCTCGCCTTGGTGCAATATATTTTGAAGTTGTATTTTTAAAAAAAATGTTATTTATATATTTGTTTGGTTTGGGTGTTTTTTTTCCCCTAGTCATTTTTGGATGCTTCCTTTTGCTGGTCAGAGAAGTAGCAGCAGCAGCAGCAAAGGCACTGTGGAGCCATTGCTTCTTCATTGGTGAACTGTGTGAGCTCCAGACAGACAGACAGACAGACAGAACAGACAGAGCAGACAGAACCGAGTCGGGCTGGCTGCTCTGTAGACATCCCTGTGAGACGCAGCCCAGCCTTCAGATGTTAGGGGTTAGAACACAAGGCAAACACGGTGACCGCGAAAAGCGATCCTTCTGGAACTTTTCACACCAGAACTCACTAAGCTGTAATTCGCAGACACTTATGCACTTGTGTGCATGTTTTTTTGCGCAGGAGTACACAGCATGTGGGGTTTGGTGGTCACGCGCTTTAACGTCCGTGCAGTTTATAAACAGTGGTGCTCTTGACGGTGGGTACGTGGGTGAGCCTTGATCGATCGGAAAATCGTCAAGCTTCATACAAAAAAACAATTCTGACTCCAGACACCAGATGAAACTAGTTTGGAAGGATGAAGTTCTCCCACACATACTACCAGACAGCCGCTTGTCAAAATGAATTGAACTAAGTTGGACAGTTGAAACATCAATATCAGCAAAGGTCCTGCTGAGAGCAGTGCCTCTGGTTTTTGTGTTTCCACAGTAATTGCATCAGCATCTAGAGCCTTTTCGTTTCATATCTGTCACGTACCAGCAGTTCAGTCCACTTAGAAAGTTGCTGTCTGCACAACTACTGCTTCCTGCTTTTCCACACCAGAGAGATGGCGCTTGAACATACCTTTGAGTAAAGACACCACGAGTCCTATTAAAACCGTATCACAGAGAGTCCTATTAAAACTGCATCACCGAGAGTCCTATTGAGACTGCATCACTGGGAGTCCTAGTGAGGCTGCGCACCAGCAGACCTAGTAAGACTGCATGACTGGGAAAGAGGTAGGATGCAGAGCATGGGTTTGTGGACTTCATGGAGGCCAGGGCGATGCAGCTGAGCACTGCCTCATAGTGGTTGGTCTGTATAGCACTCATTCCTCCCTGCGCTGTGTTGATGGGTGGCCACTTCTCGAACTTGACAGGATGTTTGACCATTGTGTATGGAAACAATGGGCACAACATCCACGCCTTATTATGCTGGTATAAGGAGGCATATGAGTTTGTTTGGAACCCTTAATGATCCCCAGAGTGTTCAGCATTTCGAAGAAAACAGTGTGTTTACGAAAACATGAATCAAATGAAAACATTCAAATAAATTTCACTTTGTGCTAATATACACAATATCTCTTGAATAAGTGCCCACGATTGCTTGACTGATGATGACCTTGTGTTTATTTCCACCTAAATTAAAAGCTGAATTGTTTGCAGCCTGCAGTTTATTTCCTGTGTTGTGGCACTCCGACGTCTTAATATCACCTGAGAGTGACGCATGCTGTGTCTTGTCACCGCACTTTGTTTTCCACGTCAGTCACTCGCTGTCACTCACCCCGCTTTTCAATTGCCGTGTTTGCGCTCAAGATGGCATGACATTAAACTCCTGCTTCAATTTGCCAAGCGACAGAATGACACAAAGAGCCCCCGCAACTCGCACACCGGGAATACGCCAGGCGCACAAGCAAGCGCGCGGGTGTAAATGGATATTTATTGCGGAAGCAATAATACAGCAATGAAAGAAAGAAACCCCTGAAGGGGTTGACTGTTTCTTTACACATGTTGGGCGAGGAAACATTAGCCCTTTCGCCTGCCCCTGAAGAGACGGAGGATCGTGACCCCCCAGGAGAGACGGGCTAAAGTTTGATTGAAGGAACGGGAGGATGTGCGAGTATTAGGTCTCGTGTCAGCCACAGCGGTGCCTCGTGCAAACTCCGCTTCAGAACAGTCACTCATCATTTATTGATTGTTTCCACAGGCGCTAAGGAGGAGGTTTAAGATTCATTTCTGATGAGGAGAGTTAATTTGTTGACCCCCCCCCCCCCCCCCATCTCCATCATATGACAAAGCAGCTACCATGCTGTGGGTTTAATCAGTGATGTTGAGGGGGTTAGGTGGGTGGAGGGAGACAGATAGTCTCAATCTAAACAAACCCATTTTCGTTGCATCACACATGCGTACACTTGTGTGTACTGGCTGTCCTCAAGTGATACTGGTGAAGTGTGAAAGAGGTGTGTGTGTGTGTGTGTATGTACGTGTGTATAGTGGAGGTGGTCACTACACCCCATTAAGCAGAGGAAAGCAAATGAACTGCTTTTTGATCTCATTTAGCACAGACAGTCACTACGGGCACATGGTAGGATCGGATTGGATTGGTATTGGATTGGGTGTTGCTACCCAACGGGTGGTCTGTCCCAAATCCCTGTGCACATGAGAGTTTGTGTAAGCGGACAATGGTCAGAGATCTGGCTGTTTCCGCTACGCTAGATGGCGCTGTATTCCTTTCAACAAGTGGTGTTAGAACTACTTCAGGTTGACGGCTGCTAAAAAGAAAATAAACAAACTATCTGGCAGCATACAAAACAAAGATAGTGGTTGGAGGAGGTTGACAGAGCAGCATTTGCATGCATGTTGTGCATTCTCCTTTGTTTGGAAGTCCGTATGAAAGAACAAACAGCGTTTTTGGTTTCCTTGATACGACATGAACTGTGCCATCGGCGTTTGATATTACAAGCAATTGAGGACAGCGAGACTTGTTGAGAGCAGGCGCTAGAAAGCCTCGACGTTCAGTATGGATGAAAATCAGGGACAGAAGCTTCTGGGATCGAGTGGTCTTACATGCGCAGTACGCGAATCCAAACCAATACCGTGCACAAGGCGGCACCAAGCGGATTAACATCGGCTTAAGCCAGGGGTTGCAATTGGATTCGCGAAACCAATCCCTATACGATCTTTAGCCTGTGCACATGAATTCGATACGATCCCAAACCATTTCCAATCGGATTCAACTCGTCCATGTGCACGCAGTGACTGAAGTCAAGGATGCGGATACACACAGTACATCTTGTACGTACAGGGGTTAGACAAAATAATTGTAACACTTGTTAAATTCAAAGAAAGTTTATTTCTCCAGCCAGAATTACGCCATTTGCTAGAGATTTTTCCATTCTTCTTGAATTCCGTCATGGTCCTTTATATGGTAGCTCCTGAGAAACCAAGCAGTTCAGCTGTCTTGGTGATCGAGGCTCCTGCCAAACGAGCTCAAACAATTTGCCCTTTTTCAAACTCAACTTAAATTTTGCTACAATTTGAAAAAGAATTAGAAATATACAGTCAGATAGTTAAATAAACCTATCTACAATGGATATAAACTCCCATAATGAAACTTGAATCAATATTCTTGACACAATAGGTCATTGAAATACTAAAGTGAAATTTGCACTGTTCCAATTATTTTGTCTAACCCCTGTAGACATCTGAGGCAGTCTGTGCATTGTCCTTGAATGTTTGTAGGCCAGTAAACGCTGGCATAGTAAGTCTTATACGAGTGTGAGGACCTTCCTTAGGAGCACAAACTTTCTGTAACTTGCTGCGCAGCCCTTCGAGGCAGGATTTAACAACAGCGGGGGTCCTTTAAGATGCACCTCCATACCCTGACCGCTGGTCACCCCTCCTACTCCATTAGAATACTGTGAGATGCACTCTGATATAACTTGCTTGGAGGAGGAGGACAAGCAGCAGGAGGAGGAGGGTGATGGGGTGCACCTACATTCTTTGAGCAACTTGTTCGAACAGTGTCAATCCGTGCTTCAGAAAGTAAAAACCTTGCCACAGATCGGATTCTGTAATTCTAACAT
>CM050202.1:9183773-9293773 GCA_027475355.1 Coilia nasus | reverse complement strand
TCTGTCTGCTTGGGGACAGTGACCTCTCGGAGGAAGGGGACGATGGTGTAATTAAGATGTGCTCAGGCATTGTGCAGGCAGGCTTATGCACTCGCTCGCTCTCTCTCCGGTCTCCAGGTGTCATTTAGCCCGGCTTATGCCGCGGAGCCGCTGAGGCAGGAGAAAGCTGTTGAGTTGGCCTCTCCACACCTGTGCGCTAATAGGCCAAATCTGTCTAAATAAAGCCAAAAGGAGGAGCGCACCCCCCCACGCCCCGACTCTCACCCCTCCCCTCCCAATCCCAGTCCAGCCCTCTCAATATCCACCCCATGCTGAACTCCTGCACACCCCGTTTAAAATGCTGTTCAGGCCCCAATTGCCTCCTTATAAGGAAACGCAGATGCAGACTTTTTTTTTTTTTTTGCCTCTTCTTCTTCGTGTTTGTCTTCTTGGTGGAACACATGGAAGATGTTGGCTTATGTTGATAGTACCATAGCTGACTGGCAATACCAATTTCAATAGCACTCAGCACACACGTGCAGTACTCACCACCACAGGGTGGCACATAAAAAAAAGCCTCTTTGATCAACCTCCTGCCTCCACAAACGTATTCAGTGATAATATGATGGATTAGTCTCGCAGTGTCTCCTTTTTTTTCCTTTCTCTCCTAGGAACCACTTTTATATTCCAGGAATGGCTGTTTTGCAGTCTAATCAGGGGAGCGAGTAATTAATTTTACTTAGCTGTGTTACTATGGAGAGATGCTGAAAAATAACAAAAGCAGACATCTGTAGCCGTCGGTGAAAAAACGCGAAGTGAGAATGAAGATGGTTTGTTTTCCTGTATCCAAAAGGACTGCCTTTAAAATTATCCCATCGCTCGCGACTTTCACACACACACACACACATGCTGGATTTTCAAAGACCGGAAATGCACTTCCTCGATCACTTGAATTTCTCTGTCATTAAATTCAAGGTGGCTTTGTGACAGCGTGACTGTCCTTGACCATTAATAGTGCATGATTGCTTCTCACTTTCTTGTTGTCTGTCCTTGTCTTTTCCCCTTCCTTCTTTCTCTCCCTCATTGCCAAATCTGACTCCAGGGCTGGTGAATGTGCCAAAAGCATGTCTTCCCATCCCCATCTCCATCCCCTTTGCTAACGCAGTCCTCTCTCCTCCGCACAGCATGGTGACAAACATTAACTTTGTTGCTTCTCTCTCTCTCCTGTCACAGATTGTTTTCCCCACTGCTCAGCCCACGCTGGTCACCATTGCGTGGGGGTCTGAGATTGTAGCACAGAGTCAGGGCTCAGTCGGGGTGGGGGGGTGGGGTGGGGTGGGGGTGGGGTTGTTCGGCTCGAGTTACATCCGCACACACAGCGACGACTGTCTGCTTCTGTCAGTGCAGGGGGAGGCAGAGTCGACGTTCGTTTCGGCTCACAGCGAGTCTACAGTTTTCCTCAAGAGCACCTGTTTTTATAATGAGTCCTGACAGATCCTATGGGACCGCAAGGACCGGTGCTGTCACAGTGAGACAAGCTAATAAATAAATAAGCGGATACATGTATAATGCAACTGATTTGATGGCCGGGGTGGGAGAGAGACGGGGGGATATAAATACTCCGGCTCGATGACAATTCCTCAGAAGTTTGTTTACCGCAGCTTCTTTGCAATTTTAGCACCTCATTACCATATTACATGACAGCTTAATTCAGCACAAGAACAATTACATTTGTTTATCTGATGCAACCTCCCCAAACCTATTCAGTAAATGGCAGGCAAAAAAAGAGGAGAGAAGGAGTAAAATGCAGGAATATTTAGAGAATTGGGTTTTACTTAGAAGGGTGTGTGTAAATTGATGTTAGCATCAGCGATTCTCCTCCTGGCTCCTTTTTTGAGTTTATGTGTGCACAGTTTTCAAGATAATGTCTGCTGTTTTGATCAAGCTGCAAGCCCCCTGTGTAATAATCAAATGCAAGCCTGCCACACGATGCTAAATCAACAGCAGCGATCACTAAAATAGCAATTTTAATAAGCGAGTGTCTTCCCCTGACACCCAGCCTCGGGTCAGACCCCCAAATCGTAAAACTGTATTAGTGAGCGACATGCTATATTTGCTAGAGACAGAGAAAATGCAGATTTATGCTTGGAAGCATCGTGTGCATGATCAAGTGGCAGCTGAGTTAAGGCTGACTTTATGGCTGCCATAAAGCCTGATTGAGGTGGGGAGAGAGTCGGGGAGTCAAATGGTAGCAGGATCAAGAGGAACAGCTCTAAGAGGCAGGCAAGACAGCCCCTGCAGTAGTGTGTGCTGGGACTATATAACTTGTAGTGATCAGTGTGCAGTGTGTTTCGCCTCGAAGAACTTGGCAAACTAGCCAGCTGCAGATAAGCATGCATTCCCCTGAATGACATCAGGCACCCTCCACAGTGCCACAAGAGCGGAGACTCTGTCTTTGGAGAATGTGTTCCCCCCCTCCTCCCTCTTTTCTCTGATTCTCTATCTCTAGCTCTCTATCTGTCTCTCTCTCCCTCTCCCTTTCTCTCTCTCTCTCTCTCTCTCCCCCCCCCTCTCTTTTTTTCCCTCCCTCTCTCTCTCTCTTCGTCTCTATCTCCACCTCTCCCTTTACCTGCTCCCACTCCTTGAAGACGTGCCTCCAGATTCAAACGAATTCTAGTAATATTGATGGATAACAAGGTTAAGAAGTGAGAATGTTGCTGACTGTGTGGACTTTGGGGAGGCGGGGGTTTAAATCTGACACCTGCGGGAAACTATCCCTGACAGGTGATTGATTTTCTTTTTTTTTTGTGAAATCCCAGGGGCAGTTTGCATCATGTTGTTTTGCCAACGAAAACACAGTCATTGAGGATTAATTCCACACAAATCCCATTAACCTCCTTCAAACAAGATTAGATTTAGATGAGATTCCCTTTATATACGAATGACTAAGATTGTTTCCTCTTGAATTTTAATAGACCCCTGTCATATCTGTTGCACTGTATTTAACCACGAAGACCTCTATTAAAACCTCTGATATTATTAAGTCTTATTATGGGATCGCAAAGGTTTCTGAACAGGCATTCTTATAATGCCTGTTCTTGCTTCTCGTTCACAACACAGAAAAAAACAGTATTACCATGCCCTTTGGTTTCTTCAAGGCACAACATTGCAATCACCAAAGGCCTCCAGTTAGCATGTTAGCAGGCTTTAGTCAGTGATAACTTTGCTGTTGGTAATGTTTGATGGAGCAATGTTTTTGCAGGCTTTTTAGGCAGGTAGTTTGCTAAATTTAGACCAAAACGACATAATGCTTTCTTAATTAGCAAAATTTCCATCAATTACATCAGCATCAGTGCGTTAATGACAATTTGGATGAAAGAAATGTGGGTTTGAGGACATTTCTGTCTATTGTGCTCCTGTCCTAATCAAAGGAGCTTTTGAACAGCGGTGGGGTCATGTCTTGAGGTTGTCAGTGTAACAGTAATGGAAATATGTAATAAAGTCCTGATCTTCAAAATGATGTAATGCACCTTTTACATTCTTACCTAGGATTTCAAATTTTAATGGTCAAAATGTACAGCAACTTATGACTCCCCTGCTGAAAAAAGAAAGCATTCAAGCAGAAAGGTCAACTTGGTCATCACTCAGTGTTTAAAAAGCAGCTTACAAAATGGCAGACATTATTTTCTGTTGTCCCGTCTCTCCCCTCTCCCCATGATGTTATCTGTGTGTGTGTGTGGCAAGAGACAGTTCAGGCAGCAGAATGTGCAGTCAAGAAATAAGTGGGTTTTAGCATTGGGGAGGGTGAGGGATGATGTTGTGAAGTGTGTACATTGTTGTGTGTTGTGTTTGCACTAATACCTCTACAGTTGTTATAGTGGGGGAGAAAAAAAAAACCCTCTGGCCTACTAATGATTGTGCTGTTTGTGTCTTTTTGCACATTAACTCCCCTCCGCTGACCGATGCATGCAGATAACTGGAAGCAAAGTGGCGGTAAGTAGAAAAGACTTTATTCAGCTTTTTAAATGTATTCCTGTCCCCTTCCTATGCATCCCTCTCTTCTCCTTCCCATTTGAAAAGATCCAGAAATGCACCCTGGAAATGCACCGAGGAGGTCATTTTTATGGCTAGGATTTTTTTTTTCGGAGCATTAATATATTTAATAGACTGTGATTCGGAAAGGGCTATAAATTGTCTTCACAATCCCCCAGCATGCAAATGGCCACGCTTTCAAATGAAAGATTTCTAAATTATGCTGCCTGAAAATGAACTCGAACCCCATTTTTGCTCATTTAAGCAGTTTTTCTTTGAAATGGATCACAGACTAACACATATTAGCATTTAAATATTGTAGCACCCGGGGATGAGCGATGGGTTTTTAGGAAAATAATCATAATCTGCGATCTAATCTGTTTACTTTAACGTTCCACATTGGAAATGGTTCCCATTGTTTTCATTCTTTTCTTCAGACAGCGGCATTGAGAGGGTATTACTTAATTAGATTTTCCCCCACACACAGACACAGACATGCATAGAACGCTGATTGAACAACCCCAAAAGATATTGAGCACATTTTTTTCCCCTCACCACCCCATAAATACAAGGCTGCTTTAATCTAGCGGTCGTAGATGTAACAGCACAATTTGTAAAACCGAAGACAAAAAATTGGGAAAAGCTAAAGTAAAAAAAAAAAAAAAAAAAACAGCAAATAGGGGCACGTTCCTTCCTATTTTTTGGGAGAAATGTTAGCAGTTACTTATGTTGTTGTTGTCACACGCCTTCCCTCTTCTCTTCTCTCCTCTCCTCCGTCTTCCCCCTCACACAAATGACTCTAATAATCTTTACAAATGCACACAGCAGTCAGAGGCCGATGCCTCTTCATTGCACGGGCACTGTAATGTGGTAATTGTAGAGCTACTTGCTGCCGTCGCTCACCCAAATGCAACAACCACTCAAGCCCTCGCCCGCTCTGCATGACAGCCTGGCATGTTGTACTGATTTGATTTTGTTCCTTCACAGGGGCCTCACGAAAAGGCTGTTTGCAAGCAGCATGGGTCACGATCAGTGACGGGTGATAGTTCGGCGTGCAACAGACTATACGGCACAGGAAGGAGCCCTGTAGCCGAGGCTAAAAGGGGCTGGGGCAGAGGGGGCTCATAGACTTAGCTGGCATTGTTTTACTGCGTGTTTATCTCATTATGTAGCGTCGTGATTATGTGACAACAGGGTGATGGCGATTGCAGTTACATGATGCGAAGCTTGGCCTAATTTATTGTGAGTCGTAACGGGAGAGGAGAGTTATGCTGTTGGATGTGAAGTTGATACGCTCTAGTGTTCAGGGCAATAAAGCACAAGCCCTTCTAGCCTTCTCCCTCAGCATGCCACGAGCAGCCCACGATGAAATCCCACTGATGTGCACTGTGTGTGTGTGTGTAGAGGTGAGGGAGACCAGCGCTGGCAGAAATAATAATAATAATAATAAAACTTTACTTGTATAGCACAGTTCATACATGCAATATGCAACTCAAAGTGCTTTACAGTTTGGCAGGGTTGTTGCAAGACAACATTTCTTGCGGTTCAGTGATGTCAGAGCACATAAATACAGAAGCAGACTGACTCTTGCATGAACACAGGTAGGCAGTCCTTGTAGGCCCTAGTCAGCAATCTTTGTAGTCCAGTGGCGTTAGAGCTATGCAACGCTCTGTTAATGTGGGCTCTTATGTGAACATAGGTCGGCAGTCTTTGCGGGCCAGGGGCACTACACGAGGAAAGTTCATTTAGGCGCAGTCGGTTGTTAGTGTCCCCAGGGAGCAACAGGGGTGAGGAAAAACTCCCTGTTTGTTTGATTTGCGTGAATTCAGGAAGAAACCTCAGGAATCAGTGAGTAAAACTCCCTGTTTTTCTAGGAAGAAACCTCAGGCAGAACCACGTCTCCCAGGGTAGCCCATCTGCCGGGGCTGGTAACGGGAAGAAAGCTGGAATTGATGCCGGATGCTCAGTTTATCAGCCTCTCTACCTCTTTCTCTTTAATGCGCACACACACACACACACACACACACACATACACACAAAAACACACACACACACGTAAGCACACATTCACACACATGTGCGCATGCACACAAACACACACACACACACACACACCCACACACACACACACACACACACACCAACCCTGTTTCCTTGACTGCTCTAAGCAGAGAGAGTAGTCCTCAGCCCCAGTTAGTTGGGGTGCTTAAGTTGAGTCCTGCTCACTGGGCAGATTGCCATTTTCATGCTGTCAGCTCCCCTGCAATGGGGAGGCCTCCCAGAGGTACATCAGTTGGATGCTGGAGCTGGAGCTCGTGGCGCGGGCGTTGAAGGAATAGGCCCACCGCAGGGAGCCTGTTACCCTCATTCCTCTGACTGGGGCATGAAATCTCTCTGGCACCCTGCCTTAGGTAACACGGTGCAGGCGAGTGTGAAACCATGGGGACTGTGTGTGTGTGTGTGTTTGTGTGTGTGTGGCTAGGGGGGGTCTGCAGTACAGATGGCCAGCAGCGGAGATTAGATGATGCCAGTGGAGGAGAGAGGGTGAGGAGGATTTGGATGATGACGGTGCAGGAAAAGGGGGTTAGATGCTGATTATAAGAGGGCACCATGGCAACAGAGAATGCAGTCGTGACCTTAGAGATACAGTACATGCACACATGCCGATGTTTGGTAGACCTACCCCAAAAAAATAGGAGGAAACAAACAAACAACAGCAAACAAACCAAACAACATGAGAAAAAGAGAGAGAGAGAGAGAGAGAGACAGAGAGAGAGTGAGGGACCCAGAGGAGCCCTGTGGCCAGTGCGATTGATCCGTGTCTCGGGGAGTTTCAGCCGACCAAGTAAAGATGATGGATGCAGTTTACCCAGGTCCACGTTTTTTTACCAGGGGCTCTCTATCGATGAGCCCCATTCCCGGGTCGCGTAGCAGCTGGGACTCTGCCTCTCTCCAAACAAAGACACCGTCTCCTACTGGGCCCAGACCTGCTTTAAGTCCCTAGCACGCTGCCGGCCCCAGCCAGACAGAGAGCGGAGGGGGAGTTTGCATGGGGAGGTTTTTGAGACATAGGTTGACCTCTGAAGGCCATTCCGACCATGTGAGGAGATCGATATCCACCGGACTGGCCTGGTCGCGCTGAGACCGGACTGCCTGTTACCGTGGAAACACACCTTTCCCACTCGTACTTTCTCGGAGTTGACAGAAGGTGGGTGAGGGTTGGGGTTGGGGGGAGGTGGAGGGTGAGGGTTGGTGGGGGGGTGCAGGTAGAGGGAGTGAGAAAGACCTTGGACCTGGGGGAGCCCTGTCTGCTGGATTTGTAAAGTCACAGGTTTCAGAGAAACGAGTGTTTTGTCTGAGGAAGGAAAAAAAAACTTTTTTTTTTTTCTTTTTTTGATGGGATTGAGTCAGGGACAGAGACAAAAACTCCTGTATTATTTTTCCCTCTATTCTCTCTCATACATTGGCAGCAGTGCTTTTTATATTTTTATTTGTATGGTGATCTAAAATGCAGCGTGCGTTCAACAGAACGACACGTCCTTCCGGCTGTCCTTCGTGTTTAGAGATGTGCTGAACAGATGATCAGTAGAGTGCCGAGGGTAGCAGCGCTGTAGAGTGGGCAGAAACGGCTTGGAGAATAATGCACTGGCAAAATCTGCTCCAGTCTCCCAGCAGAAACTGTCATCAATACAGAGGATCTAATCATATTTGTTTTAATATGAACTACTTTTTAGGTTGCTACTGTTTGGAGACATTGATGTTGTTTGTTTTGTTGTTTAGACTCTGCCGAACCTGGAGATGCACTTTATTTACAGAGATAGCATTTGGTTTGAAACACTTGTCCTCAGTGAAGTGCATTTTGTTAATAGAATGGTACACATTTTTTGAATTTCTGAAATAATTAGTTTCCTGCCTTGTCATTTAAGTGCCATGCAGTTCATGTGTTTTGAATTGTAGAGAGTAGAGGCTGTTTTTCATTCAGCAATGGTTCAGGCTTTATCCCAAAACTCCCCGCCACCCCACTGTGCCTTGTCATTGTGTGTAAATCCTGTGGTACTGATGCACCTACTCCCAGAGACCATAGAAACAAGGCAACCTTGCACACAGGCTAAACACGGGCTCGTCTCGTGCTGCCTTGGTCTCTGACGTATCCATCGCACTTGTGCTCATGTTTATACTCTGATGCATCCCCACCCAATCCCCCTGCCCTGGTTTTCAGAGCTACCCAGCTAATGCTGCAGAGTGCAGATTTACGTGCTGCGCTCTCTCTATCAACAGTAGGCACAGTAGTCAAAGGTTTAAGAAAGCTCATCTCCCACACACACACACACACACACACACACACACACACACACACACACACACACACACACACACACACACACACACACACACACACACACACACACACACACACACACACACACACACACACACACACACACACACACACACACACACAAAGAAAGCTAAATAACCTAAGCAGAGTCCAAACGAAATTAAGTCTGTGTGCTCCTCTCCCCATTCAGAACTTTTGTGAAAACCATCTGAGAGGCCTCTCTTTGTTTCAGATGGCCTATTAGAGGTCAGGAGGGGCAGTGTTGCAGAGAGCAGATTTGATTCAGCACATGTCCTTGCTCGTCTGAAAGACCAGCAATAAAAAAATGCATCAATAGACTGTGCCTTTACCTTGCCCCCTCTGCCATTGCTTCTGCGAGCCATAGATTCCTGTTTTAATTAGGATCAAGGAAATGCCACTTTTTGAGGCTTTTTAAAGTGATGCCTCTCTGTCGCGAAGGAGAGACCCAGAGAAAATAGTTTGTGATAACCAAACACGCAGAAGATGTCTTTACAAGGAAAAAATGTCCACTATACATATATTTTTTAACATTTTTTATTGTTTGTATAGTGTCATGCCTGATTCTATCAGCCCTCAACCTGAAAAAAAAATCTTCACTTAACTTTTCCCCATTGTGCTACCATCTTGTCTTATCGGTTAAAACTGTGTCTCTACAACTATTTCATGTTGCCTTTTGCAACCCATCATTGATTTTTGAAATCCTCGTAGCTAGAAGTAGAAACTTTTCTTTTTTATACTTCAGTGCCTAACTTTAAAACATTCCCTTAATATGTAATTTTAGTGAAGGGTTGCCGTTGGCTACATGACACTGCGGAAGAAATCTCATAGAGAGGATCTGTGTTTTTTTTTCCCCTCAAACCAACATATGATGGTTTCAAATTTTCACATTACATCCGTCTTCTTTTTGCTGAGTTGATTCGAAGGACTAATAACTGCCATTTACAGTGTGGTGCATTATTTGTATTTACAGTTTAAGCTCCATCATATTATTGCTGAAGCCATGGCGCTGGGATTCAGATTGACAGTAAAATAATATCCATTTGGATACACGTCCCATCTTTTTAAATTCTTTATTAAAAAACTTGGTGGGCAGACACCTCTTTGCATACAATTTTAATGCTTTGCAGTCAAGGACTAATTCAGAAATGTCAAGTGAGGTGTGATTGATTCACCCTTAATACAATTCCCAGACCTTTTATGAAGGATTATTTATATTGCATTGGGTCTGTCTGAATTTGCTGGTGACATATCGCTCGTGGGAGAGCAGTTGGATTTAAATATAGTGCCCAGGTTTTGAATTAAACAGGATTTCAAATGAACCTCGGCCTGCCTCACTGCACCCTGACCAATTTAAACCTTTGACTAGTGCATCCTCGAACAGTGCTCTGCAGCGATCCCTCTGACAGGAAGACTGGGGTTTGATAAGTGTAAAAACAAGCCGCCCACTCATGTAAACAGACAAACTAATGTGCAAAACACAGCAGCGCATTTTTTTGTTTTGTTTTGTTAATTGCAGTTCATCAAGCATGGTGTTTCAAGGAATAACAATTCTGACGGGGTTGTCTCACTTTGGACTGTGATGACCAGGGATGGACTTGCATCCCTGGCAACTGAAAAAAGGACCTTGTCTGTCAGTTTTTCATGTCTCTCTCTCTCTCTCTCTCTCTCTCTCTCTCTCTCTCTCTCTCTCTCTCTCTCTCTCTCTCTCTCTCTCTCTCTCTGCCCGTCTCTCTTTCTCTCTCTCTCTCTCTCTCTCTCTCTTCTCTCTGTTTGAGAGGGAGTGAGTGCATTATGCTGAAAACTATTTCCCACTAAGTGAAACAAACAATCAGTGCTCATTCTGCCGGCCCAGAGGAATGGCCTCATATTACGCTGTATTGAAAAAGAGATGAAAGACAGCCCAGAGTGCATGTGGCACTTTGATACTGATGAGAGTGTGACTGCTTATTTCAGCGCACTCGTGTGTGTGTGTGTGTGTGGGGTGGGGGTGGGTGTGTGTTTGGGGGGTGGATGAGTGAGATGCACTTGTACTCGTGTGTGTGTGTGTGTGTGTGTGTGTGTGTGTGTGTGTGTGTGTGTGTGTGTCTGTGATTCTTTTTCTTTCTGAGATCTCTCTCATGAAAGACGGCCTCTGCTCTCATCGTCTTGATGTCGTCCTCCTGGCGACTGCATCAGGTGCTGTAAACTTCACAGCCGGATGTGTCCCACACCTCTCTGCCACAGTATTAAATTGGAGTGCCAAGATTTTCCATCACTGTCTTGTTCTCATCAGAAATACGGCATTGTTTTGATTTTGTTTCCTGTGTATGTGTGTGTGTATGTGGGTGTGTGCATGCCTTTGTGTGCGTGTGTGTGTGTGTGTGTGTGTGTCCGCACTTCTGTCTTGGTACTCTGTAATTGTTGCATGCTTCTGAAGTGGCTTGGGGTTAACTTAATCGTCCTTACATTAAAAAAAATTCTTCAGCATGAAAGTCAATGCATGAGCACATTCCTATCGCCTGTTAGTGCATGAGAGCTTGTTCCATTTTGTTCATCAAGGACAGTATGCCTTTGTGCAATGCTTCTGTATTGGTTTGGTATAAGACTCTTGTGCACTTGACATGTTTTTTTTTGTAACTGAATTTAATGTGTATCTCTGTTTGTTGCAACTTTGGCAGCTCCTTTAAGGGCCTCTGGCTTAGAGAGAGCCTGTAAAATGATGGCTGAGCAAGGACAGATAGATCATGTTAAGGGAGTGATACACATGGAAGGAGAAGGTTTGGTTGTTGCTGCCTTTGTTTTTTTTTTTTTCTTTATATTTTACAGGTGAAGTCTACTAGTGTCCACACAACACAAATTACAACACCTCTTTCTCTCTCCATCTCTCTCTCCAACTTTCTTCCTCTCCCTCTCTCTCTACTCTATTCCTCTCTCTCTCTCTCTCTCTCTCTTACACACACACACACACACACACACACACACACACACACACACACACACACACACACACACACGCGCACACACACACACACACACACGCAGAGAACTGCTCCCTTTGAGCCTAGTCAGCAAATCAGGGCTCTAATAAGGTGTGGCAGACTGTCCCTTGTCGCCCGTTTTTACTACCGCCATCTCGGCGATACTCTTCACCCGGCGATCATTATCCCCTCATCAGATCCACCTCAGCTGGGAGCCCACACACAGTGGCAAGCCCTGGGATTTGTAGCCTGTTTAAGGTGTGGGGAGAGACTTCTGCAGGAGGGCAGACACGGTGAAAGGGGGGAAAAAAAGAACAGTAGTTGAACAGATTGGAGGTTTGAGGTTTCATTAGCCTGCCTGCCTTAGTGCAGTTCTGTAAGATGCGTCATCCCTATTTGGCAGTTGCCTCCATCAAGGAAAAGAAAAAAAAAAAGCATCCGACATTTGAAGTCTTGTTACTGCAGAGTTTTTTTTTTTTTGTTTTAACCAAAATAGATTTAGCAGATCAGTGCACAGGGGAAGTAAACTCTAGTCTGCGTGCAGTCAGTCACAGGCTGTTCTGCAATATACAGATTGAGAATTTTAAGGAGCCGTTACAAAAGCAGTATTGTTGTTGTTGTGTGCGTCTCCTTTACTCCTTTTTGTCTGTGATGAACAACTAACAATGGCCTCTAGATGGCAGTAAATGTCTTTGGAATCATTCTGAGCATCATGGTTGGAATAGTGGTAGGGATTTAGAGCCATGCGGTTTGTGGGGGGGGGCATTGTTGCTATGGAATTGACCTAATGGGGTCCTCTCAGGCCCTGCACACCACTGCGCCTTCTTCTAATGCCAGTTAGACATCTGAAGAGAAACGAAAAAGTGTGAAACATCATCGGAGCATGCAGATGGACCCTCACACCCCAAGATCTCGGCTTCAAGAGGGAAACGGGGGCCTTTCTCACACACACACACACACACACACACACACACACACACACACACACACACACACACACACACACACACACATGCTCAGCCAATGCACAGTCTCCCAGAGCTGACAAGGTGTTGATGTGACAGGCAGATGAGACTGTCCTCTTTTTTGTCTGGGGTTCCTCCCCCCACCCACAATTTTCATTCCTTTGAGCTGGTCAGTGATGCTACTTGGTGAAGAGGCATGTGTATCCTTGCCTGTTTATCCAAGGGGACATTTACTCATAATGGACAAATGCAGTCCAAACATCAGCATTTATACCACAACATCCAGGCAACAGCTGGGCCATAGCATGTGGAAAGTTATGTTGGAGCCTTACAAAAAAAGGTCAAGGTTTTGATATCTTTCTTTCTGCATCCATTCTTGTTGGTAGCCTGCCTGCATCACTCACTCCCTCGCTCTCTTTCCCACTCTTTACAGATACATACAGCATCTCTCTCTGTCTGTGTCTAGCTCTGTCTGTCTGTCTTGTCTGTCTACCTGTTTGTCTCGCTCTCTTCTCACACCATCTCAGTATCTCTCTCTCTCTCTCTCTCTCTCTTTCCCACTCTTTACAAATACATACAGCATCTCTCTCTGTCTGTGTCTAGCTCTGTCTGTCTGTCTTGTCTGTCTACCTGTTTGTCTCGCTCTCTTCTCACACCATCTCAGTATCTCTCTCTCTCTTTCCCACTCTTTACAAATACATACAGCATCTCTCTCTGTCTGTGTCTAGCTCTGTCTGTCTGTCTTGTCTGTCTACTTGTTTGTCTCGCTCTCTTCTCACGCCATCCGGCTATCTCTCTCTCTCTCTCTCTCTGTTTCTCTCTTTTCAAATACATACAGCATCTCTCTCTGTCTCTGTCTAGCTGTGTCTGTCTGTCTACCTGTTTCTCGCTCTCTTCTCATGCCATCTCAGTATCTCTCTCTCTCTCTATCTCTCCCACTCTGCAATTACATACAGCCTCCCCCTCCTCATTCTTTCTCTCTCTCTCTCTTTCCCTTCCTCTCTTTCCCCCTCCCTGTCTCTCTCTTCTATGCTCTATGCTGCCCTGCCCCTCTCTCCCTGTAGAGGTGTCCCCTCCTCAGATGGTGTCGAGCAGCAGTGGCGTCTCTCTCCCCACCCGTGCTACCGTGCCACCGCACTCCGCTCCGGTTCAGACGCACTGCTCTCGCTCACTGCATCAATTTTTAAAGCCCAGCCATATGGCATTCCTGTTTTCTTCAGGTGGCTCTGCCAAATGTTTGTTTGCAAAATCGCTTTTTGGAAAACAACACGGCAAAAGGAAAAGAAAGAAAACAGGGGTTCGAAAAATCACTCTCCTTCTTCCGAGGCTGACAGCAGCCCTGAGTGACTGCAGAGTGGGATGTGGGAGGGTCTGATGCTTTATTTTTTCTATAAGCTGTCCAGCGGTATTTTAGCTAGTAACAAATCACTGTTACACAGCCCTGTAAAATACTCAATTATGTTCGGCTGTTTGAGATGTTCATAGGTGTGGCACTTCATTATAACAGGCTGGTGAGCGGTACACTCGACTCCTGTCAAAAGCAAACAGTTTGTTTACAATGGAGCTCTAGTGCACTGAGTCATAAGCTGATGGAGTCATGTTACTCCTCTAACCGCACATTTCAAATACATTTCTGAAGTTGTTGAGGTTTGGTACTGGCTGTGCAGTAAAGTGCAAAAACCATATAGTTAGCTTATCATATCTGTAAGCCCTCTTTAAGGGCACATGAGTCATTCTTTGCACCGGGCCTGACCATTCTGTTTGGGTTAAGAGTAAGGGCTCATTCACACCGAGTTAAGCGTGTACAGCGCGTGTCCGTATACAATATGTTTGTATAGGGACAGAATACGCTCAGATCACGCGTGCGGTGTGGATAGTCTAATTTGTTAACATGCATTCTAAACGAATACGGACAGAAAGCAGCCACGCGCTGAATACGCAGAGTGTTTGGTGTGAATGAGCCCTAACAGGATTTTTACCACAAGACTTTTACCACAAAATCATTTTTTTCCCAGACATGAATCTTATGTGTATTTAGTACACTTCTGATAAAAAAATGTTTTTCTTTTCTTTGCACCACAGAGACCCTTTTATCTGGCCTTCCTTGTGCTTTTGAACCTCTTGCTCTCGGACCCATTTTGCAGGAAGAAGACTGATCCATAACTCAGAGTGTTTTTTATTTTAAAGTACTCCTGTGCTACATTAGCTGAGCAGTGAGGACTCTTTCACTCTCTCATTCCAAGTGGTTTTGATTAACCTTTATGCACATAGTTTTTCGACAGCTTCTCTAGTTACCACTCTAGAAGCTAAGTGGGTCACAGGTACAGGTAGTGCTGTTTTATTTGCAGTCCTGTGGTGTAAAGTCTAGGCAAGTCTGGGTAACTTTCCATCTGTGAGACTTACCTAGACACAAACACCATCACCAGAGCACTGACAAAGCAGAAACGTATGTCAGCAACAGTGGAACAGCGGGTACTTTTGTCCTGTTAATAACCTAGCCTTCTTGTTATTGGCGGAGTTAAGGGACATATATTTTTTACTGATTAGCAGAAGCCTTTGGTGCAGTTTTTCCGTCTTCGTGCCTCCAAACAAGCGATGACACTGTACTGAATTCTAGCGTTTTGAAAAACTAATTATGGTAGCTTCAGTGGCTTGTTTTTTTCACACTCTTTGTCACACTCTCTGTGGAATAGTGCTGTTTTAGTGTCAACGGCAGAAAAACCTCATATATTCCCCCTGCTTATTCCCTTGGCTCAAATATGCATACACTCCTGAAATTGGAGGTACTATTGAAATCACAGCCAACATGATGTATGGAAAAAAAAACTCTGCCTTGCTGTTACAGGTTCCTTCATAGGGAGTTCAAATTTTGGTTATCGGAGAAAAAAGGACATAATGTCTTGATACAGTTTTGAAAAAACCTTAATTCACAAAGAAGTAAAGAAGCCGTTTTAGATTTAATAAACAATATGAAATCATAGCTACTTTCTTTAAGGAAAAGTAATGCAAAAACATTCAAAGGGAGAAAAAATGTGTTATTTGGTGCTATCGAGGTGAAGTCTTGGATATATCTCCCACACATTCTTCTTAAAAAAGATAGAAGTGCTCTTGCAGAAGACAATAACAAATGTCAGAAAAACATCGATGGCATAAAGGAAAAAAAAAAACTCTTGCTAACGTTAACAACACAAACATAATGAGAGCTGAAAATTAGTTCTTTTTCTCAGTGTTTTTCCCGCCTCATCCCTTCTGGTTCTTTCATTAAATGAAATTAAAGGTTCATGGGAAAAGCAATTGGGCTGCTGTCCGTGGCTGGCATTACACCTAGCTGCTTTTTGTAGAGATTAATTATATCAATGATCACCAAAGACTTTTTCGAGGCAATGGGAGTTTTTGTCTGTCTGGGTTTTTTTTCATATTTTTGTATTTGCTTGGTACTCATTGATATTTTTCTCAGGGAATGTCTACATGATGAGTATTATGAGGATGACTGATTTTTTTTCTCGGCCTCTCTCTTTGTCTCAAGGTGTGTTAATCTGCACAATCGTTTGTTCACACATTGTTTGGACAATTTGAAAAACAGATTTATGTAAATAACAAAAAAGAAGAAAGCCTGGGCTACCCACAATTCGTTTGCGGTTCGCTTCGTTTGGCCTTTCCTCTCCTGTTCATCTTGGTGCCCGTCTCCCGTTTTCCTTTCATGCATTTTAAGAAGGGGCTCAGGCTGCCTGGCGGTCTGTCGCAGACTGACACCGGTGGATGCACCGTTCTGCCGCTGTGTTTGACCCGGTTAAAGCAAACGCTGGTGGTCTCCCATAATAGGTGACTGCCTCACCTCTCTCCACACCTGTTACCGTGCTCGGCTGTTCAGCGCAGACCTTCGGATAACTTTCATCTTTCGTCCAGATTGATCCGCACCTTATCTAATCAGACTAAAGCCAAAGGTGGCCACTTCAAAGTGCCAGATCCCCTCACCCATTTTTCCAGTGTCATTTTCGCTGTAATAGTGTCTCATCGTAGGAACAGGGAGAGAGAGAGAGAGCGAGAGGACAAAAAAGAAAGAAAAGTCTCCAGATTCTTTCCTAAGTCAAGTTGGGGCCATTAAGGATGATTCACCAAATTGCTGGGGTAATTAATTGAAATGAACATATTAAATATGCAGTGTGGTGTTTTTAGGAGTTCTGGGGGCGGCTTCCTCGCTGTCACGCCGGCCACTTCAGC
This sequence comes from Coilia nasus, assembly GCA_027475355.1. Classification (NCBI taxonomy): domain Eukaryota; kingdom Metazoa; phylum Chordata; class Actinopteri; order Clupeiformes; family Engraulidae; genus Coilia; species Coilia nasus. The sequence continues at coordinate 9,277,259 of CM050202.1, read as the reverse complement.
GGCGAACGGGACTAGCGGGCGGGCGTCTCTGTAATTACCCCCCATTTCGCCCGGCAGCTGTTGGCCATTAGGGGTCTTTGTTCCAGATGTTGCTTTGCCAGAAATGAAATTGATCACCCTAATGGGCTTAGGAAAAGATCATTGGCTTATGATATGGGGGCCGTACTCTTCTCCATGTCGCTTGCAATTGAAATGTCTTTCGGCAGTGTAAAGAGTAAATCAGGTGAAAGACTCAATACTGTAGGCTCTTGTAGTTCCCTGCCCTTGTCCCGCAATGGATATATAATACAATATAATGTGCTTCACTCCAGAAACCTCAGGAACTTGTAATTGACCTGATATCCTCATGCATACCAGACGTTGGTCGCACACATTCAACGTGAGCCTTGGCCAGCTGTGCAGAGGTTTCATGTTATCAATATTTTTCTGCATATCATGCCGCCGAGATAACATCCTGTATGCGGAGGAGTATGTCACTGTTATTTTCATTTCAGGCTTCAGTTGGAATGCAGGCCACAGTCCCTTTTCTCCTAACCTTTTTTACAAGATGTGTGATTTGTGTAATTTCACAACCTACTCTCATGAATATGTCCTTAGTATTGTTCATCCATATTTAAGATTTCAAACAGGCCTTTCAGCTCAGAAAAGGGTGTGTAATATTTGTAATATTATGTGGTCGACTAAGTTTGCGTGTGTGGAAGGGAGAAGGCAGAGCAATGATCTGATTGTTGTGTTTGGTTTTGTTTCGGTGGTGATGCATGCTGCAGGAATATGTTTGTCAGTGGATACTGTGCGGGTTTTTTTATGTGTTTGTGTGGATGTGATTCTAGGGCGAATAACATCGAGAGAGGTGGACTCAGACCTAATGAGGCATGGCTATGCCTCAGGCCTTTGCTCCGGGATATGGTGTGCAGTTCTGCATACACAGCTGTGATAGTACAAGTGTGTGTGTGTGTGTGTTTGTGCGTATGCATGTGTGTTTGTGGGTGACTGTATGAATGCTGAGACCCTATTCTCTACTGCTGAGAGAGAAAACGAGTGTCACTGTTTTTTTTTCCCCCCATTCCTCTCTATTTTTTTTCCCCTTTCGACCACCCCCACCCCCCAGGCCCCTAGACCTCAGACGGATTTTGTAGAGCTTCTGACGGCATGCAGTGAAATCAACGAGGCATCCCGCCTCTATTCACTGTGGGATGAGAGAGATAGAGAGAGAGAGAGAGAGAGAGAGAGAGAGAGAGAGAGAGAGAGATGGAGCAATGGAGAAAGCGAAGTGAAGAGAATGTATGTGTGTGTGTGGGGGGGGGAGGATAGAAAGAAGGAGATGGGGGACGTAGCAGAAGAGAGAGGGTTAGGGAAAGAGAGAGGAGAGGAGTGGGGAGAGACAGAGTGGGAGAGAGAGAGAGTGAGGGAGTGATGAAGGAATGGCGAACTGCCTTATTTTCACCCTTTCTCTACCTCTTCCCTGTCTCCCGCTTGCTGGATGTAATCCCTGCAGGGGGGATTCCGCTGCTCTGCCGTGGTGCACTGCCGACTGCATAGCAATGCAGCGCTCCTATCCACTCGTGAATACCACAGACAGCATGTGTGTCAGCCTTGTGTGTGTGTGTGTGTGTGTGTGTGTGTGTGTGTTCGTGTGTGCCACCACTCCTATATCTGTCACCAGCAATAACACCCTATCCACTGCCTCTCATCCCACATTTCAAGAAACAACAGGCCCCCTCTGCGATTAATTAGATGACATGTCCCATCAATCTTAATTTTAGTCTTCCAAGTATTTATTATTTTATTCTGCCCCCCCCCCCCCCCCCCCCCCCCCCCCAAACCCATATCCAAGGACCAAAAATAAATGCCCCAACTCTTAATGAAAGCCGAGTGGCATCATTTTAATTATGATGTTCATGCCTGGTATTTTGGATAAATAGTTTTATTCTGCGGTAATGAATTTTTCATCAGTCTGTTATTAACATTTCGCTATCTTAGGCTTGGGTTATGGGAAGTGGCAATTAGGACGGCTTTCTTCTCCTGCATGGGTGAGGGCTTCTTGTGCTGCATTTGTCTTAGGGGGCAATCATATGCAAACAACAGGAAATAAAGGACAGAGTCACTCAAACCTTGCCAGTCCCCCCCCCCCCCCCCAAAAAAAAAATGATAATCATAATTTTCAGCTTGACTGATGAGCAAGCAGACCATTTTAGGGCAGACAAGGAGTATTTAAGTGCGTTGTCCCTTTGTCTGTCATTTTGGCTTAAACCAGCAGCCTTTTAAACTGACTACACTTGTAAGACTTGTGTGTTGGTTTGTGTTGTGCGGCAGCGGCACATTGAAATCACTTTCCCGAAAGTGTTTGTCTCGTAATGACTTCCCAACCACATTCCTCTTCTTCACTCTTTTTCTCCCTCCCTCTCCAATCTCCGTCTTCAGAACAGTGTTAAACAGCAAGATTTAAACAAAGTAGTGGAAGGGGAGGTGAGCATCTATTTGGTTTGGCAGCCACTGGAGAATAGTCATTTCCTGCGGCTGGATTGAGGGTTGTGGCAGACTCTTCAGTCTGTGGATGGGTTTGACATGCTCTACCACCGCCTGAACCTAGTGGATTTGGCATCAGTGTGTTTTCTCCATTTCAGGCAATTACAAAAGGATATCAAGGGTGCATAATGATGTGTGGGCATTGTTATTTGCTTTTGTTCACAAAACAATTCCCTGGGTTATTGCATTTTACGGATGGCGGAGTTGATCACTTGCATTACGGCTGTGTAAATGGGAGTCAATAAATTACAAACTGATTGAAGATGATGCCCTCACTTTGGCAAGAGAGCCGTTTTGTCTGCATGGTTAGCATTACTCTTTTCCAAATGTAATATTTTAATCATTCCAATTCCTGCCTCTTTGCCTCCCCAAAGCCCCTCCCTCCCCGCCACTGCCTCTCTCTCTCACGCTCTCTCTCACGCTCTCTCTCCCTCTCTCTCCCTCTCTCTCCCCCTCTCTCTGTCTCTCTCCCTATCTCTCTCTCACTCCTTCACTCTGTTGTAACAGGACACAAACATGAGGTCATGGTAAGTTCAGAAAGGATGGTTGGGGTGTTACGTGCCTCCTTGCCAAAATAATAATTAAGGTGCACAAACAGCCCCCATGAATTCAGATCAGGCCATTATCATGCTGTAGTGCCATTTAAGTCTCAAGGACTTCCCGTGGAGTGAAAATATTTGCCTCCACTCCACGACCTCCCCATCCCCACCCATTTCAAAGCAGTAACTTTGTTTTCTTCTGTGCCATCTTCCCTGTTACTTTACATAAAAATGAGTTCTGCCCCAAAGACTGGAGTTTGTGTTGAGCACTTCTTTTAGATTTGTAGAAACAGTGCAATATGTGTGCTGAAGGGAGATTATTTTAATAGGCAAGGGCTGATAAAGAGTGAAGATTGTTTTTTTCCATAATGGTTAGAGTGTGCTCTTATTCACTGCATCACTTTCAGTGGGTGGAGTACTGGAAAATGCTTTTTTTCCAAACCAATATGTTGGTTTGTAAGGCCTCTTCACAAGGAAGCAGTGCCTATTGTGTGTGTTTACCATTTTTTTCTGTCCAATTTTGCAATGGTTGCATTTACATGTGAAAAAGAGAGCGCTCCTTCAAAAGGGAAACAAAAAATGCAGAAAGCAAAATCACTGAAGTATAATTACAGTGGATAAAAACTAGATAATTACCTGCAGTTTCTTCGTTTTATTCATGTGTGCCTGCTTCTTTCAGTGACAGCATGATAATGTATATTTTAGCAAGAAGGAAAAATAGAAATTGATCTAAATAACAAACAGATGGTTGAGGGCTGTCAGAAGCCTTTCTGTGGTGGCGAAAGGACAGAGATAGAGAGTCAGACAGTAGGAGGAAAAGAGAAAGAGAGATGGAGTGAGAGGAAGTCAGTGAGAAAGGAAGAGAGAAAAAGAGATAGAGTGAGAGCAAGTCAGTGAGGCAGGAGGAGAGCTTTTTTTTTCTGCTGACCCGCTCAGTTTGAAAAACTGCTGATCGCCTCTTGCCTCGTTTCATGCATCTTCAAAACTCTGCCACACTGATTGATACACTGTGGAATAGCCTGCTTCATTTTCACTTGAAAGAACGCACAAGTTTTTCTTTTTTCCTCCCATCCCTCCCCCCTTTTTCTCCCAGCACAGGAGGCTCGTAAGCCATTACAGGGAGGGAGAAAGGGATGCACAGGCTGGGGGAAGATAATAATCTGTTTTTCTCCATGCTCCCTGAATTCCATTAATGAAAATGAACCAACACTACCCTGTGTTTGCTCTGGGAGGAAACTGAAATGCAGCAGTTTTAGGGTGCACACACACGCGCACACACACACACACACACACACACACACACACACACACACACACACGCACACGCACACGCACACGCACACACACGCACACGCACACGCACACACAAACAAACACAAACAACCGTCCGTATATATACAGAGGATGGAGGAAAGCGTACAAGTGCCAAGACTTCCATGTTAATGGTGTGATAAATGGGTGGATGTGTCCCCGCCTTTCTTGGTGTTGCATATAGAAATGCAGGCTGTCAGCTCTTGTTCCACACAAAGGGAAATCTGTTTTTGCCTGCCACACCGTTGTGTCCCCAGCTCTTTGCAAGTGTTATGGAGCAGATTGGTATCAGTAGCAGTGTGTGCGCGAGGCTTTTGTTTTGAAGGCCTGTCGCAGGTGGCAGCACAGCTCTTCTTCAGCTTAGTGTTGTGTACTGTGGGGCCTCGCCGGCTGACGCCCCAGAGGCCTGGCAAAGCATCCAGGTGTTGGTGCGAAACGAGGGGCTGCAGCGGCACATGCAGCTGCACCTGTGTGGGGCCCCGGGGCCCCCACGCTCAGCCTTGGAAGCCCCAATCGCAGGTAATTAGCTGCTCAAGGCTGCAGCCGGTGCTGGGAGGCAGGAGCGGAGCTGTCGCTTGTGTGTGTGTGTGTGCGTGTGTGTGCGCGTGTGTGTGTGTGTGTGCGCGTGCGCGCATGTGTGTGCGTGTGTGTGTGCGTGTGTGTGTGCGCGTTTGTGTGTGTGTGTGTGTGTGTGTGTGTGTGTGTGTGATTGCGATTGCATATCCTTTTCTTGGCTCTGGCTCTCTCTCCAACAGCAGCGATCGCCACTGAGCCGCAGGGCTGTCTGTGGCCGACCGCAGAGGCGGCTGGAGTCCCAGACACCCTGTCGAAGCGGAACAGACGCGATCACCTGCTCAGTCCAGGTGTGGTAAATCCAACACGCGGCCATACCCCCCCGCCCCCAACCACCTTCTCCTTTCCCCCTAAGACAACCTGCCTCCCCCCACCAACATCCACCCCCTTTCCCAAGCCTCCCAAAGTGCCCGAGGGGAGCAAACAGAGCACAAAGCTGTGCCCACCAAACACACACCGGATGAATTATTCCCTGGCAAATGCCAGTCGCACGCTCGCAAGGTACCCATGTTGTCACCAGTCTTGTGGCTGAAGCCTGTCACCTGCCTCCTGGTTTCAGACCATGGCTGACACAGTGCCACCAGGTGAGCGGACTGACTGACTGGAAAAAGGATTTTCATTGTGTGTATGTCAGTGCGCAAGTGACAGATGTTGAATACACTAGCTTGCCATCCTGCAGTCCTCCTTCCTTTCTTGCAGCAGATTGCTTTCAGCACCCCCTTGCTAGTGGACAGCTCCCACAACTTTGCTCTCTGAGCTGGAATGGAAGTTGCCATCAAAGCAGTGCTGGCAGAACAGCTCCCCTTGTCAGACTGGTGCACATGACCTCCAGTCATTTTAGTCCACCAGCCTAAACAACAACCCCCCCACCCCCCACCCCCCTTCGCCCCTCCCCTTCATTTTCCACCAACAAAAGGCCCTGAATACATATTATCCAGCACAGTCAGGAAGCCTTTCAGTACTGCCAGCCTTTCCTGTCTGTTTCTGCTGTATGGTTTTGTCCTTGTCCTTGTTATTGACCAGTGTGGTAATGATGATAATTTTCTAGAAGGGATAATGGTGAGAGTCAGAGGGCAGCAACACAGGGAAGGTGTGTAGTTTCTAACATGAGAAAAAAAAAACACGGTTGGTTTAAGTACCCTTGGGAGGATAGGCTGTTTAGTATTCATTTTCAATAGAAAAAATATTTTTTTTATGCAAAAACTGATATTCTGTGTGGCCTGTTTGAACTGGAGTTTAAATGTGACTTTTAGTTTAGTTTTGTTTGTGTGGTTCGCTTTGTGTCTGTTTACTTGTGTGTAGCCCACTGTGGTGATCAAAAGTGTCAAGACAAAAAAAAAGATTTTGTCTCTTGGAAGAGGTGTTCTTCACATTATCCTCCCAGGGCAAACTCTAAAGTCTACACACACACACACACACACACACACACACACACACACACACACACACACACACATGCACACACACAAACAAACACAAACAACCGTCCGTATATATACAGAGGATGGAGGAAAGCGTATAAGTGCCAAGACTTCCATGTTAATGGCGTGATAAATGGGTGGATGTGTCTCCGCCTTTCTTGGTGTTGCATATAGAAATGCAGGCTGTCAGCTCTTGTTCCACACAAAGGGAAATCTGTTTTTGCCTGCCACACCGTTGTGTCCCCAGCTCTTTGCAAGTGTTATGGAGCAGATTGGTATCAGTAGCAGTGTGCGCGCGCGTCTCTTGGAAGAGGTGTTCTTCACATTATCCTCCCAGGGCAAACTCTAAAGTCTACAGTACAGCATTCTTAAAAATTGAAACTGTGACAATGTTATTCAGCTTCTGAAGCCATAGCCTAGGGCAATGCCAGTCCTGAACTCATTAGAAAACTGTTGGACAATGGAGAAGAATGCAGTAGCAGTCAGGAAACCATGCACTTGATCTGATCTGCAGGAAGCAATCAAGCAGGCGTGTGTTGGGGAAGTGACGCTGCAGAACTGCAAGTGTCCTTTTGAGTCTAAATGCCCAGCTGGATCCAGCAGAATATGTGAACACAAAATTATTGTCTTATTGTCTTAATTGTCATTATTTAACAAGAAGAACAACAGCATTAAATTTAACTGTTGGCTCAGTACACTGGATATGCTGATGTGCATTTGGGCCGCTGTGCTTCTCCCAGCTTGCAATCATGTATATGAAGACTGAAGAAGCACGAATACATTTATGTGTGCATGTTTCTTAGTGCATATGTTTGTCTGTGTTTTTGCTTATGAGTGCATAAGTGCGAATGTGAATTAGAATGGTAATTCAGAGAGAGAGAGAGAGATTATCTCTGTGTGTGTGTGTGTGTGTGTGTGTGTCTGTCTGTCTGTCTGTCTGTCTGTCTGTGTGTGTCTGTCCGTCTGTCCGTCTGTCTGTTTCTGTGTGCGTGATTGTGCATGCCACCTCTGTCTCTGTGTGACCATGCATCTGTGTGTGTGTGTGTGTGTTGGTGTGGTAACCTGACCCCCCCTAGCCCACAGCCTGCCCTCCCCTTCCTGGAATTAGCAGTCAGCCAGCCTCTGCCCATGGGGCCCCCCTTGCGACGAATGCAACCCAAGTCATTAAGGAACACTCAACTTAATCATTCTTTTACCTCCCATAATTAGGACCTCAGGCTACTGTCAGCTCCAGTGCGCCTCACGCTTGGCTTTTGGCCACAGCTTGACTGGTGTTAAATTAGACGCCATGATTTCTTTATTAATGCGTCTGCCACAGACCCCTGTTGTTGACATCTCAGCCTGTGCACGTTTTCAAGATAGCAGCAATGCACTTATTTTAGAATGTGCCACACATTTGCAGATATCAGGAGGTGCACAGTTGTTTTGTATTCTCTGTATACATCTTTCATATTTTCCTATTCCACCCTCTCTCACGATATCATTTATCTTTGTGCATGACGGGTAAACTTTTTCCCATGTTTTTTTTTTCCCTTCAGTTCCTCTCATCCCTGCGACTGTCAACACTACACTCAGTTTTGATAGACCAAATAGAAGTCTCAGTCAAAAAACTTTGAAATGTCTGATGCCAGAAAAACACATACATGAAAACCTGTAATGTAAGCTCGAACTAGAAGTTATGCAGATCCCCCTGCATGTACACCACATGCATATCGCCTGGCAATAGAAAATGCTGTATTAAGTTGAAAGCTTTAGTCCACAGCTCTTGAAAGCTCTTCCATTGCAGGTTAACTTTACATGCCATGAGCTGAAGCAGTAAGCCCTCATTTCCAGTGGGGTTTTAATGTGGTACTCGTATTATACTCGACAAGAGGCCTGTGCGTCATCCCGTGCATGGGTGCGCACCCATGTACATGCACGTATGTCCCTGTACCCAACGCAAGTGTGCACACTTGGGTGTGTCGCACCTGCTGTCTTTGTTCCGTTGCTCACTATCCATTGTACTCTTTCCCTGTTGCCACCATGCCAGCTTGCAATTCGGGTCTTTTTGTACATAGAAAACAATGGAAACAGAATAAAATCTTATAAATATAATAAAATCCCTGCTTCCACATACTACTATACAGCATTAGTACATATGCATTGTTATGCGCTCAGGTGAGGCAGCAGCTAAGCTCGGCTGACAGCTGTGGACAGCACACTCTGACAGCACAGCACACCCAAAGGCCTTGAAAGCTGGAGGGGAGAACAAAAAAACTGTGTGAAGTGTTGTCTGCACTCTCTGCTTCAGGGGACACTTCTGTAGATGGACTTTAGGCATGCACAGTCCTCCCTAGGCTGTTTTTTCCCTGTTAGATACTGCTTGGAACCATTTCAAGGCCTCTTACATGATGTAATTGTAATCATGGGCTGTAAGGGAGAAAGCTTTGGTTCATGTATGTATACTGTTTATCTGTGTATGTGTATATATCCCTGGGGGGCCAAGGAGGCTGGAATTCACATATATGTATTTTGTATTCTGCAGGACTGCATGTGTGCTTGTGTGTGTGTATTGTAGGAATTACATCAGACACAAACATTTTTTGTGCTCGTATGTGGCCCTACTGTCAGTTCATCTATCCCTTCAACTGTTCATCCTCCAATTCATCTTGTGCATTACAGCGCTACCTTAATTTATGTTCATCGACACCCCCCCCCCCCCCCCCCCCGACCTCCACCCCACAACAGCACATATAAAATACACAACAACACTCCCTCATATATAAACATACTTGGACACACCCACCCATACTTGCACACTATACACATGCACATTATTTGCATCCTGTAGTACTGTGTCACACCTCATTTGAATATCTTGTACTCATCGAATGTAGCATTTCTGTGTCTATACATGCAATATTCATGTGTTAATTCATTTTCTAAGCATTAGAAAGAAGACTGTGCATACCATTTTATTTTAGGTCTCAGATGTGGAATCAGGTGCATATAGATCCTTTTCATTTGCCAGTAAAGTACGCTTGGCCCGTCTAGCAATCCTGTGCGAGAGTTCACCTGGAGACTGAGGTTAGCAGACACTGCCATTGTTTGGGTTGGCAGATGCCATTTTGACAAGCATGACATTGCGGGAGATGAGACTGTGAAAGATGTCATTGCTGACGACAAGCCTCCATTCTCATCATAGCCCAGGTAGCTTGTAAGGTTTCCATGCTGAGTGACAGGTGGAGGGGGTGAATGAGTGATGTCTCGACGCAACCCCCCTCCACCCTATCCTCTGCTCCTGGGACAGAGAAAAGAATACCCAAAAACAAAGACATAAAGTTAGTACATCTCACTTTCTTGTTCTTCTTGTGCTGGTGGAAAACTCATCAGCCCAGTTCCTTGTTCTGACAGAATTGCTCGAGTGTTTACTGCTCAGACTTAGTGTAGACTTTAAAAATCTTTATTTCTGAAGTGGTATTTTTTGGGGGGGGAAATAGATCTCTGGAAAACATGTTGCTTCTTGCTGTCACCCCAAGCTGACGAAGCCGAGCCAGAAGGTTTTAATGGGGCGCCGTCACTTCCAGGAAAGCGAATCAAGATTTGTCTTCTCCCAGCGACCCCCTGTTAACCCCAGCGTTTATTTAAAGCCCGTCCCTCTGTCATTTTCATCAGGCATTAATAAGGCCACTACATCCCCTAACTCAAATCTGAATGGATGTCTCCTAACTGCATCATGCCTCGGGCAGCAGTGTATTTAAATGATGCAAAGCGCTTCATTTTGCCACGGATTTGCCCTCCAACTCTCCTCTTTAAAGACAACAGAGTGGAATACAAATGGCTCAGATCTTTCCAAACGTATGTGGGGGCAGAGGAGGTGGAGGGCAGGGTGGGCTAGGAAGGTGTGTGTGTGTGTGTGTGTTTAGGGTGGGAAGGGGTGATGAGGGTTGTAGGCGGCATCATTTGTTTTCTGCTTTTTATGAAGCAATTCATTCTCCCAGCCAGGCATGCAGTGTTCTCCTCTAACTCGATTGAAAGGCAAGGAAAAAAAAGAGTAAATAATGTGATTTTGCCACAGATCGCCTCGGAATGATTGCTGTCGAGGAGGGACGTGTGTGAGTGAGAGACACTCGGAGAGGTGATGAGATTTCCTTCATCAGAGAGGAGAGCTATTTACCAGGACTGACAGAAAACAAGTCTCTTTCGCTCTCTCTCTCTCTCTCTCTCTCTCTCTCTCTCTCTCTCTCTCTCTCTCTCTTAACACACACACACACACCTTCTCTCTCTCTTTCTCTCTCTCTCTAACATACACACACACACACACACTCTCTTTATCTCTCTTTCTCTCTCTTTAACACACACGCGCACACCCTCTCTCTCTATATATCTCTCTCCCTTTTTTAACACACTCACACACCCTCTCTCTGTGTCTTTCTATCTCTCTCATTCTCTCTCTAACACACACTCACCTTCTGTCTCTTTTTCTTTTTCTCTCACTCATTCTGTTTCTCTGTTTCTCCCTGTTTCTCTCTCTCTCTCTCTCTCTCTCTCTCTCTCTCAGTCTGCTGGCACCCCTCTTCCCCAGCAGACGCACGGTGACTGCAGGGGTCCAGTAATTACTGGCATTAAGATGGATCTTGAGCATACTGCTCAGGTGCACCTGCCTTGCTGTGGAGGATTCACTGTGAATGGTAGCATTTTGCACCTCACTCCATTTCTAACGCGTTGCCTTTGTATTTTTGCTTATAAGGAAAAGGCCATGTAGTGTGAAAGCCAACTTCCTTTAACCTTGAAATCAATGTGTGCGCATGTCAGGGCTAGTGAATATGTGGTGAATCCAGAAGAAGAAAAACACTTGTATGAATAAGGTCAGCCAGTTCTACATGAAAAGAATAACTGAAAAGACATCAAAAGGAACATGTAAACGTCTTTGTGAGTAGAGGTCACATTCTCCATAGGAAGTGTAGGTTCCATTGTGAAAAAACTGAAATGGTTAAATGCAAGTGGAAAAAAATGTGCCAACACCCCCCCCCCCCCCCCCCCACACACACACACACACACAAACAAACACACACACTCAGACTTGAGAAAGTAACCCATCTCCTTGCTTCAAACTTTGTTTTTAGTGAGCTAATTGCTTGAACAATGGCTGGCGATGAACAGTGACTGGAACAAGGAGGTGTGAAGCAGGGAAGGTAATTACTGGGGTTTTTCAAGACTTGGAAAGACAATAGAGAGACAACAGCATCAATAAAAGATAAACACTGCACCCCCACCCCCATCCCCACCCCTCCCCACACACACACACACACACACATACACAAACTCTCCAGTCTTTTCACCTACCCCTACAATCTTTAATGGAGACCTTTTGTATTGGCGTGGATGGATGAGCGTCTGTGCTGCAGGAGCTGGAAGCAGGTAGACGTTTGTTTTCCACAGCTTAGTGGTTATTGGTGTGGGAGAGTGGTGTCAGCGAGCGCAGTGTATTAAAAGCCGGGGTGATTAAGGAACAAAGTTGAGGGAAAACTGGCTCGTATTGACAAGGGCTTTGTCTTGTCCTCTGGTTTGCACCCTCCCTTCCCCCCGCTTCCACCCCCCCCCCCCCCCCCCCCCTTTCTCCTTTGCCTCTATAATCTGAGGCAGAGCCGCTGAACTCCTATTAGTGCCTAGACAACACAAGACCCCCCCCCCCCCCCAAAAAAAAAAAAAAAAAAAAAAAAAAAAACCTGGAGCAATTGATTGCTCTGCAGCAATATTTCCATGCGGGGCCTAGCCCAACATTGATTCCACCACTGCTCCTTGTGGGCTAGCGGTCTTACGTGTAAATTACCACTAATCATTACTCTCCTGGTGTTTTATCAGTGCCAGGTGATTAAGATGATGGCACATAATTAATTTCCGCAGGCGTGCCGGCAGATGGTTTATGTATTTCCCTTTCTCCTCGTCTTTCTTGCTCAGTGTCCCCCATGCCATACCCCTCTGCCTACGCTCTGAAACACCTGGCCCCTACCTACTTTACTTTAGCTTTTTTTCACACTCATCACCAACACACATCTTCAGAACAGGTTTTAAAAACACCCCGCTACGCACCACATGTGCGTTTGTGTGATGTGTATCTGTGTGTGTGTGTGTGTGCGTGGTCGTTGAGTGTGCGGCAGCGCGTCGTTAAAAAAAAAAAAAAAAAAAAAAGCGTACAGCAGTAACACTTTAAAGGCGCCCTGCTTTCCTCAGATGTGCTCTCAGCCCTCCTGGTTGGCTCATCAGAGCCGGGGATCTCGTGACACTTCAGAGGTGTGCAGCACGGCGCAGCACAGTGCACTTGTCATCCCCAAGCACTTTTCTTATCCACCCACCTCACTAGGAACGCACACATACCCACACACACGCACACATAACCACACACACACACACACACATAACCACACACACACAAACTCCCACCCCTGCTCCGTTGCAGACTCAAACACTTTGTAGCACTAACAGTCCTCTTCTCCGATCACCTTGAAGTTAGTAAATGGTACCGATATGAAAGGCAGTGCTTGGCTATGTGAGGGGGAATGAGCCGGGACGAACACTTCTCCCACTTTAAACGCAGGTTAGAATACTAGTCCTGAGGAAAAGGTAAGGCGAGAGAGTGAGACTGATGCGTACAGGTGCCCCGAGGTCACCATGGAAATTCATGGGTAATTCTGGAAGATGAGCCGGTCACAGTTCATTATATCTGCCATGTTATTGGACAGACCTAATAATTCACAGCTGAGGAAATTTGTTTTTTCTGTGTATATTGCTAAATGTAGTTAATGAGTGCTCCTGTTTCATCTTAATAGCACAACATTTTCACACATATGGAAGGAAGCTTCTGCACAAGTAGCTTCTGTACCCTTGGCTGCACTGTTGCAGCAGCCAATATCTATTTCCCTTAAGCCAAGTGCCACAGCCATTCCAGCATCTCAGTGCAATAACAGCTGCAGATGCTGTAGGATGAACTGAACTGAACTGAACTGATGTACCCACCTTTCAACAAAGAAACCTGTTTGTGTGTGTCTCTGTATGTGTATGAGAGAGAGAGAGAGCGAGCGAGAGAGCGAGAGAGAGTGAGAGAGCGAGAGAGCGAGAGAGCGAGAGAGCGAGAGAGAGAGAGAGCGAGAGAGAGAGAGAGAGAGAGAGAGAGAGAGAGAGAGAGAGAGAGAGAGAGCCTGAGCTGGGTAGAGCTTGGTAGAGCTTGGGGCTGCTGTTCTGAGCTGCATGTGGGCTAAGCCGGCCTCAGGGCTCTCAACGACGCGTGTTTACTCCCACATGCCTGGTGTGCAAACTTTTGCCAAGACCTCCGAGAGGTGGTGGAAATAGTGGGCTGGTGTGTATATTTCTGTATATTTGTGTGTGTGTCTGTGTGTGTAATCAGTTGTCAATCAGTTGGCTTGGGCTTTACGAAGGGCTCTGTGTAAGCATGCCCTTGGCGGTGCAGACTATCTGCAGTTCCACCACACACACACACATACACACACACACACATACACACACACACACATACACATCTGGCTCTCTGTCAGGTTGGTTGGCTTGCATGCTGGGTGGTGGTGGTGGTGGTGGTTGCGGTTAGGGTGGGGATATCCCGGTTGTTTTCCCTGGTGTTTTGGCGGTAATAAGGCTGGCATGGTGCTTACAGTACATGGCCACACGTGTTTATCCTGGCAGGAGTCGGGAGACGAGGAGGCATAACGGGGTGAGGCAGACAGGGAGTGGTTATGGAGCTGAGCTTCTTGGGGCATCATGGTAATTGTAACTAGGCTGCATTTTAGTATAGTAAAAGCAACGCTCCAGTGTTGCTGCGGCAAAAAATGGAAATAACGAACTAACTACAGGGGCTAGCATCACCATTTTGAAAACCACCAGAACAGACAGATAACAATAGTGTGCCTGCTTGAGGAAGCACACTAATATACCAGAGATGAGCATCCTTCACAGTCTCATGGAGCAGGTATAACACAATGAACATATGCTGTATCCTGTTGACCTTAGTGTTTGCTTGGCCAACTAGTTGCAGGAGTGGCAGTGTCAAGGTCATGATTTCAACCCACAGCAAAACAAACTGGGGAAAAACAGCTTCTATGTGCTGCAAGCGCTGTTACATGAAAATGTAGTTTACATTTTAAATACAGGTCTGCATAGTCTCTCCCGGTTTCCCTGTTGCATAGCATCTGCCCTATGCTGCCATCCTTCAGCACTCATTATTCATGCTTTATGGTTACAACTCATGCCTGTCGTGCATGTGAATTGGTAGATAATGTGGCCCATCTGTATGAGTTTCAGATGTCATTAGCACCATAAAAGACCACTGGCAGATGATTGTCAGTGTGCACACGATTGAGGACCTGCCTTTATCACTTGCGTCAAGTCCAGGCGTGGAAGCGAAGGCACTGTGGGGTCCCTGCAGACCTTGGTGACGTCTCGTGATTGAGGAAGAACCTTCAGTTGAACTGTATCTCTTAGCTCCTTCTGATGGCAAAGCCAGCTTAAGAGGAGTGCTGGAGCTTTGCATTGATGGCAGAACAAAATAGCTGCCAGACGGCAGCTTTTAACCACCTCTTCACCCTCAGGCCACCATCAAAGCCATTGCCCCCTTCCTCCTCAGTCAGCTCAGTGTCATGTCCGAGCATAATCCAGAACACACCATGCTGCGACTCTTCTACGCATTGAGGATAAATGGAGTTCCTGTGGCTAGAGAAGGAAGAAATAGGGTGACTGGGTAGAGGTCAGAGGAGTGGTTTGTTGGGGGTTGGGGTGGGGGGTGGGGGGTGGGCGGTGGGAGTGGGTGTACATTCTATTCTCTTTTCGAGGAAGGTTTTGCTTCATTATCAGGGAGCGAATTAAATATTCCCTGCAGTGATGCAAGCAATAAATGAGACTATTTTAATACACTGGTCAGAGCTGCTGCCCCTGGCCTTTTTAGGATGGAGAAATTCACTAGGGAGTTAGGCTTATGGAAAAAAGTTCTGACTTTACAGATGACCCTGGCTTTTTAGTTAGTTATTACTTGCATCTGCTTATTACCTGTTTTGTTTATTTTGTTAGTTTTGTATAAAACTGTGCTAGATGTTTTCACTTCACATACTGCATAATTGGATGCATTTGTTTTATTGTAATTATTCTCTAAGACAAAGAATGATTTGGAGGAGCTAAAGTTTTAATAAGAAAATATGAATCTAAGTCTCGCCCCAAGGCTGATGTATGGCCCTGGTGTTTGTAGATTATGTTGCATACCACTTAGACACTATTTTAAGATGACCTACAAAATCATCTTGGATTTCAATCTGGCTGACATCTCTATTTTGTGCGATAATCAAGAAAACTTTGAGCCATATTTTTCACATAAACTGACCTGTTAATAAATTATATTGTAGCATCTTTGTGTGACTGGGGGGAGAATATAGCCTGGTAAACCAGCCCCTCGTACTTCATTTCATTTTGTACAGAGGGTCTGGACCAGACACCGTCAGAAATGATTTGTTTGTTGAGGTGTCGACTCTGCTGAAGTTGGAAAAAAAAGTGCCTCTACCTTTACCCAATCGCTAACGCCTGGTCGTCATGTATGCAATTAGCCTACCTACGCACTACAATTGAAATGTAGCACACAAGGTCAACATCACGGCTAACGAACACACCCTCTGTTCGCTGACTGGATCGGTCTTGTTGGGGCCGACTACATGACCCTCAAGAGATTCCGGTCCAGACCCTCTGTACAAAATGAAGTACGAGGGGCGGGTTTACCAGGCTAGGGAGAATAGGCTATCACCTCATGAACTGGGTGAATGGAAGGAGGCTAGAAATTGGCTTCATGATTCAGTCACTTAAATAGTCACTATTTCAGCCCCCGACAACTTAATGTTTTTCCTTCGTGTTTATTGGACGTCATGTGGGCACAGTGTGTAAATTATTGTCGTGCCGTCGGAGCCATGAAGTTTGCCCCGAAAAGTTTGGCGTTATTAGTGTTTGGCTAATTCTGCCAGCCTCACAAAAGAGTCGTCTGAGGAGGCCGATATTGCCAGCCATTGTTTATTGCGATGCTCTTCCGAATTGGAGCAAATTAAGATCCCCCATTATTTTATTTGCCGGATGGAGACTTGTTAATGATCCTTCAGCAAATTAAATAACCTTGGGCAATGCTTGGATTAATTAGATAATAAGAATCACATCTCTTTTTATCTCCTTTTTTCCTAACCCCCCCCATTCTCTCTCTAAATGCATTATGCCTTGATGGTGCTAATGTCTAAATTGGTTTTCATTTTAACTGCATTTTTACTCCAGCGCAAGCCGAAGTGAATCAGAGCTGCAAAACTTACTAATGACTTCTCGAGTACGATAAATAGACTGGAATGATTTGAGTTGCCAGTCTATTGTTTGAGTTATGTACCTTTCTTGTGTATCGTGGTTCACAAAAATGTAACCGATACATCAAGTCTTTTATCAGGGGAAACATTTGCTATCTTGCTGGTAAACTGTTTGCCAGCATGTTAATGTTTCAGTCTCCATGTTTCCCGGGAGCGCAGCAGTTAGCACAGTAAATATGTTACCCCCTCAGAAGCAATGGGGGATGCTGCATAAAAGCCTGCCGTAGTGCCTGTGAGGACATGTCACTGCCATGAATCAGCTCGTACACATTAGCTGGCAGTGGAAGCCACAAGAAGTAATAAATGCTGGTGGGTGTAGGTCTTCTCAGAACTACTATGAGGGTAATGGGTGAAGCATCCTGTGGAATGGTCTGTTTGACACCAGTTAATGTGACTAGCACTTGCTTGCTCACCAGAATAACCATTGTATGAACACTGTATTAGTCATGTAATTTTATGAGTGAAACGGCTGGAATAATACAGGCATGCAAACATGCACATACAGTAAGAAGATACTTGTATCTTCATGCTGAGGCATTCTTCAGCCTGTAGGGTTATCAGCCGTGGGGACTGTTATATTCATGTAGTCCTCTTCCTGGCACAAAAGAATTTCAGCATTCTGATCATGCTGAAAGCCCAAACAATTATTCGGTCACCAACATTGTGTCCTGTTCGGATAACACTCTAAAGGTTTTTACCAGATCCAGTTAGAGTAAACCTTGGTCCAGAAACAGTCAGGTTTATATATTTACTTACTCCTATTGTCAGCGAGCAGAATTTGTCAATGTGTGTGATTTATCCGTTGCTTCTCCTTCCCCTCTGTGTACTCGTTTTCAAAGATCTCCCTCGTACAATGGCAGGTCGTGAAAAAACAGCCTTGATGGGCGTAGTGCATTGCAGACACAAGGGTGAAGGAAGCCGGATGTGCTGGATGCAAGAGTAAAAGAGAGGCTTCCTCGTCTCGCTCTGTATTCATTGACTTGTGGTGTTGATAGTGATTCTATTATAGCAGCAGCAGCTTCCCACCTCTCCCACCCCTGATTCTTTTGTAGTTATCTCTCTCTGTGCAGAGGACCTGTTCATGTACATGCAGATGCATGAGGTGTGTGTGTGTGGTGGGGTGGGGTGGGTGGGCTGTGTGGTGGTGGTGGTGGTGCGGGTTGCATCGGGGTGTACATGGGGGGAGGGTGGGTGGCTGTGTGATAGATAAGCAGCTGGATTAAAGCACACTTTCCATGTGCGCCAGCACAATTAACAGGAGCCGCATATAAATCCTATTAGACAAGTGTCGGAGAATTAACGACAGAAAGGAATATGAAAATCACCTGACCTGTCTTTATTAGATTCTGTCAGAGGGAACTAAGCAGATTTAGGGGAATGTGTATCAATTGCGGACCGTCTTCAGAGAAACCCATTACTTGTAAGTTATCAAAGCGTTGCAGGAAATTACAGCTGCTCCCCTTGGTGCTTGGATGTTCTGCACATTGTTCACGGAATCAGAGCATGCCATCCTATCCGAAAGCTGATTAACACAGATACTAATGCTGGGTTGTCTACTTGAACACCTCAGCAGAGAATCAGTTGCTGCTGTTGTGCCATCAGAGAAGAAGTAAAAGCTTGTTCTTTGCCTTCTCCAATGAGATGGTAGGGTACCATTTTATGGCTTCCCCTACAAGGGGTTCATGAAAATGAGACGTTAGTTTTGAAGCATCTTGCTGGTTTGGTTGAGGAGAGTATATTAGTGCAATGCATATAGAAATCTTCTGCTTCCTTCACAATCATGGCTTTTACCTGACTCAAGGTCTTTTTTGTATTCCCTTTCTCTCAATATATTTTTTTTGTCTTGTTCTATCTCCCTCTGTGTTGCTTCTCTCATTCTCTTTCTTCCCTCTCATCTCATTGCTTGCTTGCGAAGGCCGCTTTCATCAATATTTATGTTTCGGTGGCTTGCAGTCGTACGCCCGAGGGTGGGTGGGTGGGTGGGTTGGTTGGGGGATATGAGTAGAGGGCAGACCTTAGGGACCTCGCCACCACCGACAATCGTTAAATCATGGAGGAGGAGGAAGATCCCTGCCCCCGCACCCCGCTCCCCAGCCACCCACATCCCACTGATCCCTCTCATTACTTGCCGTCGCTCACGGATTTATGGTCTCGCCCCTCCCTCAAAGACTACCGTGACCTCTGTCTGGTGCCTGATCAGCTCTCAGATGTCGTGCTTCAGCCATAGCCGCGGTTTAATGTCCTCTTCCTTTTCTCTTTATCCGTGTCCTATTTTAAGCCCTCCACCATTACAGCCACCTCTGTCCACCTTTCAGTATTTAAAAAAAAAAAAAAAAAACTGAAATTGTCAGTGGAGTCTCCAAACAACCTTTCTCACTTTATGGATATTAGCTTCTATGATGGCAATTGAGCATTCCTAATAAAAGGCTGAGCAAACTTTGATCATCCTGTTCCTTGGAAATGCATGCAATTGCATGTAGTGCATGTAAGTGGCTACATAAGGACTAATAAAGTAAGAGTCGATGAAAAGTCGACATTGTTGTGCTCCTATCAAGGAAAGTATTGGTGTGAATCCAGTGCTAGCTTGGTTGTTTCTCTCCCGAACCTCCTGAGCTTGACACCTTAGAAAAAAAAAGTGTAAATGTGACTTTGGTGTTGAAAAGGAAGGTGGTGGTGACTTGTTTTCCCCTTACTCTCATCCACTTGGTAATTAAGGACTCAGTGAAATGTTGTGTACTTTGCAGATGGTTTTGGCGTCGGAAGAAGTCCAACTGCTTGCGATAATGACCTCTCAAAAAGTGATGCCTTAAGTGTTATTTATTAATTGCTCTCAGGGAAAGTCCCCCCCCCCCCCAGACGACCTAGAGATGTGTTTAAAGTGTCTGTGTGTTCTCTTCTGTGCTTCAATTTGGGAGATGGTATTGCAAGGGTAGAGTTTCTGATGACCCCTTACAGTAACAAGGCAGTGTTTGGTTTCACCATGGATTTCTGCCATGACAGAGACATTTATTTTGCACTCTTTCAGACTCTTGTCCTCTGAAGTCGTGGATAACAATGTGGTGTCATGACACTTTTTTTCTTAGCCCATTCTCTCTTGTATCGTCTCTCTCCGTACCATTTCAAAATTAAATGACATGAGGTTCTAAGTCAGAGAACATTGCCGAAGCGAGCAATTCAAGTTTGTAATTGGTCGAGTTTCCCCGGCAATGTACGATTTTTTTAATTAAATATGTGGTTCCACGCATTTCTTGTTTTATGTTAAATGTCCCACAAGGGAAGAAGCCAAAAATCATTACTAAAATTGTATCGTTACACTTGCTTGCCAACTCTAATTAAGGGGCATTTACATACACAATGAGCTTTCCGATAGCACAGTCACACAGTTTCGTCGGGACTGCTGGCAAAGGAGGCTGACATGTAATTCATTTCTGCTCCGAGGACTCCTGTAGGCGAAAGTTAATTTCCTAAAATTAAACTTACCATATTAGCTGAAAGATTTATGCTAATCTGACCGGTAGGACTTGGCGGCATCAAATTTTTACAATGCTTCTGGACGGGGAGTGCGTGGCGTAGAGCGTGGAGTCTAGGGTTTATTATTAGACGAGCTGCCTCCCGTGCCGGCAGCACAGAGCCACGCAGAGGGTTTCATCAGGGCTCCTTTCACTGCCCTGTTGCCTCAGAATTTGGCTTAATTGGCACTTCTTTTACTTTACTCACTGGTGGGCAAGATTGCAGCTCTGAACTTTTCTGTTTTTTTCTTTAGAAGCTCTTTAGTACTATCCTGCCCTTTTTAACATAAAAAAAACTTTTCTCTCATCTTTGGATTACTTTTTGTTGCTTATTACTATTGGTCTGAGAATGTCTGACCGAATGTCTGGATTGTCTCACTTCCGCATATGTAAATTGTAGTTCCAATGGCATTGGTTTCTTTTGTTTCTGACCATCCAGGGTGGAATGTACAAAATATGTTACAGTTCATCTGATTTTGGGTCAGTGTCAACATATTGTTGAATGTGGCTTTTACACTAATAGGCCATGATAAGTGAGATTTATGAACCTTGATGATCACCCATTTAGCTGTCCATGTCTAATCGCTTGATGATGAAGTGCTCAAATGAATCACCTTCTACATGGATCTTCATTTTAGTAGGTGAGCCAGGCCATTGTGTGACAGAAGCCTAAACTGCTGTGGTCAACAGCTTGTCAAAAAAAAAAAAAAAAAATTAATAATTTTAAGGTATTATACATTATATGAAGTTTATTAACCAGCATAGTGTAAAAGCAAAAACTAAAAACCAGCAAAAAATCTGTATGCTCTGAGCATTCTCGGTGCATTCATTTTTTCAACCATTTAGACAGCTGTATTATATCAGTGTTAACCCCATGGATCTCTGAACTCTTTCATTGTCGTTTCATGTGAGGTGACGTATGTGTTTAAGTCCCTCTTGGATAACTACCCTCTATAATTTGGTGAGAATTTTCTAACAACTGATCAAAGTGTGATTAGCTAACTTAGAGGTGTCAAGGAGGAAAAAAATAAACTGCCCACAAATTTGACCCCTGGTGGTTTGTGGGTTATTGCACTTTGTTCAGACCTCATTTGAGTACAGGAGTGCATTTGCCAATTTATTAAAGAAGAGAATGAACCATTGGAAAACGAAGCAGGTACCAGTGAGAGTTGTAATTTCTGCCCATTCCATGTTCAATGACATTATTACAGCTGGCATTTCATCTCATCCCCAGCAAGTAGACATGGATATTCTCTCTTTCTATGTGTGTGTGTGTATGTGTGTGTGTGTCTGTGTGTGTGTATGTGTGTGTTAGTGAGTGTTTTCCTCAACTGCCTATAAGCTATAGGTCAACGGACTCTTCAGAGGACCGTTCTTTTATAGTCATTGACATTGAACGTCTGTGCCTGAACTGCAAACGATGCCATTTTGACCGAATTAGCCGGCCGTATCCGTGGCAGGCTCAAACCCCATGCGGAATACGCCCTTTGACCCGCTTGCTCAACAGGGAGTCCTTCACAACTACAGACAATATGGTGACACACAGCAGAGCAGAAAATCATATTGTAAAACACGCTCTTTTCCATCTAATGCGTCCCAATTCACCAACCCAACCCGCAGACTTTTGTGAGATTGATGGTGTGTTTGGGAAGATTTTGTGCTTCTGGGGCCTTGAGCAAGCACACCCGCACAATCCCTAGCTGATGAGAAGGCTGTGGCATGAACAAACATGGTAAACAAGGTATACAGCTGGCCCTGTTCCCCTGGGGTTCATTGTCATGAAGACACTCAAAAGAAATCATGTTTACATAAAGTGGTTCAGGACTCCTAAGGAAAGAAAAGGTAACCAACTACACACATGGGTGCTGGTTAAGTAGGGCAGAGTGATCGAAGTATGGCATGTTGCTTTTTTATCCCTGTGCTTGACATCTGCAAAAGGACAGCACACACCTAACCCCCCCCCCCTTCCCTCATCTCTCATGGCACCCATCTCATCTCTGATGTTGTTATGCGTCGAGGCTTCTTTGGCGTCAGTTCTACATGACGTACATGTGCCACTCTGATCTCGGGGAACTTGAGCAAACAAATAAATTGTGAGGAAAGCAAGAGGGAGAGAGGAAGTTATTTTTGCCCCAGTGCACAATACATAGCGGGGGGAAAAAAGCAGGAATTTGGTCCCTCTTGGCTTGTTGTTGAAATTTCGTATGCATAACATTTTGATGGAAGGGGTAAAAAGATTTTGAAAGAAGAAGCCCACCCCCCCCTTTCTCCCCTCTTTTCCTTATTTGTTCACCCTGGTAAACACAGAGTGCTGGGGATAGAGTTTGATCAGCAAACCGAATTTGTGCATCTGTCAGACTACATTTCAATGAAGAGGTCTCCAGGCTTTCATCCTCCACTTCCCTCCCCGCTGCACTGAAAGGTGGAAAAAAAAAAGAGAGAAGCTCTTAATTGTCTTAACTGTGGTTGGGTCTGACAGGGATGTGATGTATGCCCCTCCTCTCTCCTGCCTTAACTCATGCTGCAGAGCATCCATCGCAAACATTGTGAGACTGCGGGCAGACAGTCATAATCAAGAGGGTGTGTGTGAAAAAATATATAACAAAATAAATCCCTAAAGTCAAAAAAGCATCCAATTTAGGAGAGCGAGAGAGATGGAAGCAGGGAGAGAGGGGGAAAGCGAGCGGGAGAGAGAGAGAGAGACAACATCCTGTGGCTGAAGGTGAAGATTTATTCACATTCACAGGCCCATTACAGTTGACCTTGCATTGCAGGGGAAAAGCTTGTGTAAATGAAGGCCCAATAAATCAACTTTAACAAGCTAGCCCCTGCCCCATTCCTGGCTCACGGACCGGCGATGCAGTGCCCTCGCGATTAGTCCCCAGCCCACTCCTGTACTCACCCCGACACCCCCCTCCCACCCCCTCCCCCTGCCCGCCTTACCCCCTTTACTGGTTAGAGTACCTGTGCATTCGATTTGCCTGATTGCGTTCTGCAAAGCAGTTGCCATGTTATTTAATTGCTCTGTGGAACGGCGCCAGCTTTGCCGACATCCCACACCAGATCCAGCTCTCGCTCTGAACACTCACTCCCACCCTCCCATCACCACCACTACCACCACCACAGCACTCACGCACTCTACCGGGCTGTAGTCAAGCACCCTGCCGAACAGGCCCATGATGTGGGGCCCTGCATTATTAAAGGCCATCATTCATTTTTCAAACGACGCTGGAAACTTAATTACATGCTCACCTGGTGTTTGAATATGGGCAGACGTCTGGCCAGCAGTATAGATTTGGCTGCCAGGCTCATCATCAATTCGGTTGCTCCTCACGTAACATTAAATGCAAATCATCAATAATTCATGTTTGCCATCAATATAATTTTTCAATGAATAAAAATCAAATGAATGTAGGTTATGGGTAAAGTAATAAAATTGTTTACAGAAAGACATTATGTCTTTGTTGAGGCCTGGAATGATATTTTCAATGTGCCATTTCTGGAATGACAGATAGAAATTGCTGCAGTTAAATCATGATGTGGCATTTCAAAATGCAAGGAGGGGAAAAAAGACGGAATAAAAAAACAGGCGGTGGCAGTAATAATAATAATAATAATAATAACAACAATAATAATTTGCATATGCATGTGTATGGTTGTACGTACTGCCTCCTCCGTCTTAAGTTTGAAATGTAAGTGAAAAGCATGGTGGTGATGGATTGTAATTGTTTCAGCTGCAGAGGCACTGAGACTGATGTCTTTGGGTTGCGGTTCTGACAGCCAGTCACTCACCGTGGGCTCCAAAGCTGACAGGTGCGGTGCAGACCATCAGATGATTTGGGGCGGCCCACAGCCCTCTGCCATTCTGGCGAGTCACCGCAGCTCATGTAACACCTCTCATTAGTGCTGCTGTGTGCCACGTCTGGTGGCATTCGCTGTGCGTGACAGTGTATACATATGTGCATGTGAAGGTGAAGGTGTGTGTGTGTGTGTGTGTGTGTGTGTGCGTGCGTGTGTGCGTGTGTCTGGATGGGAGAGTTTCAGCGGGTGAAGTTCTCCCGGTGTCATACTATTGGTTTTTGAAGTGCGGTTGGGCTCAGCGGAGTGAATATCAATGCACTGCGTGGCGGTGACGAGGAAGAGAGTTGACACGCTGTCACGCCGTGATGAAACGCACGGTGAGAAGAGGTGGCGTTAGTGTTCTCCCTGTCCGCTGAGAGGTGGTGGAGGGTGTGGATGTGTATAGGTGTCAGTGAAAGGCTTCTTTCTCTTCCTCTCAGTCAACCCTTTTTTCTCTCTCTGTCTCCCTCTCCATCCCTTTCTTTGTCTCTCTCTCTCTCTCTCTCTCTCTCTGGCCCACATTCATACTGCGTTTCGTCTGTTCTCCCCGTCACGGCCGCCTCTCCACCATCCTCTGGAGAGAGCCGGAGGACAGGGAGAAATCGACGGAGATAGTGGGACATTTCTGGTGGTGGCATCAACATCAGCAGTAGCAGTTGGAGATAAGGAGTGTGGCAGACTTGGAACAGCCTGGAGGACCCTTTGGTGAGAGAGAGAGAGAGAGAGAGAGAGAGAGAGAGAGAGAGACAGAGAGATAGAGAGAGAGAGAGAGAGAGAGAGAGAGAGAGAGAGAGAGAGACAGAGAGAGAGAGAGAGAGGGTGGCTAGCAGAGCAGGGGCAGCCCAGGTGAATGCACGGGGCACTATGCCGGGTCCAGCAGTCTGTCTGAATCACAAACGCATGCAGACACAGAGCACACACACTCTTTTCTCTCCTGTACTGTCTCGTCCTCTCACACTCCCTGTCTCGTTAGTGCTCTCCTGGGGCCCTGGGCCCGCAAAAAGCTTTCCTAATGCACACGGCCTCTCCGCGGCACTGGCAGCAGGATTGTGCTGGCCCTTTTTTCCCCTCCTCCTTGCTCCCTCCTGTCCATCCATCTAGCCATGTGTCTGAGCCTTCAGTCATTGCTCTTTAATTATTGAGGCAGAGTGTGAGGGAGAGTGGGACGGGGACTTACAGGCTCTGCTCAGTGGGCACCTGTCTAGTGTCACAGGTGAACAGGCAGTGGCCTCACAGGGCATTTGAAATGTGCCCAGCACATTAGGACAAGGTCAGTTGGGTTGAGTGGTCTAGACAGGATGAAAGTGTCGCAGTGATGCGAAAAAAAAAAAATACTAGAAAGTATCATGGAGATGTGTTGAATCTGGAAGGTGTCACAGTACATCAGCAAGCAGAGGTGGACAAACCGGCTTGAGAAAGGAAAAGTCCTGCCATGTATTCCTACTTCCTGTGCTCCTAACACAGCTGACTTCACCGATTAGCTCATCTTCCTGGCTGAAAAGTGGTGCTAATTAGGATCAGCTGGTTCAGTGAATTGGCTGGAACAAATATGTGGCAGGACTTTTACTTTCTGAACCTGGCATGTCCACCTCTGTCAGCAAGGGTGTGTGTGTGTGTGTGTGTGTGGGTGTGTGGTTTCACAAAGATCTGGTGGCTATTCCTGAAAACAGGTTGAGTCACTGACCCAACTAACTCAGAGCAAGTGGTAAACCTCCTACCATAAGAGCCCTGTGATTAGTTTGGATAGGAGGATGAAGGTATAGAACTAATCTAGGAAATTCTGTTCTAATTATGCTGAGTAAACTTATCAGGGCTAGTCACTAAACTGCCTTCTTGAACCACCCCGCTGGTCACACTGTGAAGAGAGGTAAATCCAGTGTGCTTTACCCAAAGCAGTAAGTGAGGTTGAGAGTTGCCAAGAAGCTGCACTATACCTAGAAAGTCTGAGTATAAACTGCATTTGCATGCATTGGTGAGTGCAAAGAAGATTAAAGAATGTATCATTTTACCTCTGACCTGCTGTTCTGTGTGCTTTGGTTATAACATCTAAGATTTTTTTTTCAAGATACGGTGATATATCAGTGCCTTTTGAAGTCTTTATTTTGCACAGATGTTTTTCTACCACAAACAAAGGCAGTAAGGGGAAAAAAGACACAGAAACGAATGCTATTCAGATCTCTATAATTGATTGTAATGTGCAGTATTAATGCTTACGTTGTCATAAAGAGAATTCTTAGAGTGTTTGGCTGCTTTTGAAATTCAAAGCAAGCAACCATCACATTGTAGTCCATTTCTCCAAAGCCTGCGCCGCAGCTCTGATTCAAATCTATTTGCATATCTTGTGGCTGATTATGTGCAAAGCAGCTAAAGGCATTGTTATGGGAGTAATTAGGAGTGGGATCAAATGGCTGTTTTTTCCCCCTCTCCCTCTTCTTGTTTCCTTTTTGCTTGTAGTCCCTTGTGTTCAGTGTCATTTCCACATTTCCATTTAGATGGCTCTTTTTTCACCTCTGGTTTGCATTAGTTTTTGACATGTGTCTGAACATTGTGAAATGTGAAATGACTTTCTGATTTTGAGTGAATCTGCCACATTTGGTATTTTATTGGTGATACTCTGCATGTGTGTTTGCATGTGTATGTGTGTGTCTTGTGTGTGTGCATGGTAGTTTCACACAAGAAGACTGGATGTTTTTTTTTTCCCCACGCCCAAAGGTAATGAATAGACTTGGCTGTCATGGTGTTTGTATTAAAATGGCCAGCTGATTATTGAAAACTCGAGAAAAGAGGAAGCTGCCGATATGAAATTCCTGCGTTGGCTGCAGCCATAATGAAACCTATGCTGCCTCCCCTGAATTATAGATTAGGTGCCTATGATTGGGTGAGGTTAGACCATGAGAACAAAAATTTAATAATTTACACATGGTATTACTGTAGTTATTATTGCATGGAAAAGGGTAACAATCTTTTTTCCTGAATAGATGTAGGTGAAAGAAATTGTGGAATTGAGGTACAATAGCCATTACTGTGTCAGTAAAGTGTTAAAAAAAATGTCTTGGGTGATTTCAGTGTATTTCCACGTATTTCTTGTCAAGAATTGCGGACAAAAGCAAAGTGCCGCTATTGATTTTCTTGTTGATAACAGCAAAAGAGCACCTCTACACTAGCCTTTATGTTATGATTCGCTCCATACAGTTGTCAAGCACCATGCCACTGATGTACTCTCAGCCACTGGCTTTCCCGGCATGGGTCCTAGGGTCAGGATAGAAGCCTTTCGCTGAGGGTTTTTCCCTCTTCGTTTTCAGACATATTTTGGACGTTTTACTTCCTCTGCTTCCCTGGCAGTCTCCTCGTTCCCTGCTCAACAAGTGTTGAGTGACACAATGTGTCCCCATGGCAACTGCACAGAGGCGCCTTCAGTGAGCTGTGGTGCCCCGCGTCCTAATTTAGACCTCCCGGTCTTCAAGGCACTGTTGCTCAGCCAAGCACAGTGGTTTGGCTGACTTACTCATTTCACTCTTTCCCCCTGCTTGCTTGCACACCATCGTAGTCACAGCTGTGTACACCCACGTATGTGTATGTGGGGTTTTGTGTGTTTTTGGTGGTTGTGTGTGTGTGTGTGTATGTAGACTTTTGTGCTGTGTGTGTGTGTGTGTGTTTGTGTGTTTCTACTTACTGGAGTGCCTGTATTGGTACATAGTTTGAGGAAGGGTGTAGGAGATGTCCAAAAATGTTTTCTGGGCTCGTTGTTGTGCATCTTTCTTCTGTCTGCTTGGCTGTTGCACACAGCCAGTCCTCACAGAGGACCAGGTAGCATCCTGTTCTGCACTTCACCTCTCTGTCTCCCAGTCTTGGTCTCACGCAAGATGGTGACAGCATCATTCACTGGGATCCCCTCAAGTCAGAATACATACTGTTTGTGTGTGTGTGTGTGTGTGTGTGTGTGTGTGTGTGTGTGTGTGTGTGTGTGTGTGTGTGTGTGTGTGCATCCTGCCTCCTACAGACATATTGCTTTCCCCTTTAACCGTAATGTGAGTTGACACACTGTTCCCTTCCTTCACCATGAGAGCATGCTAAAGGAGTTGATTTTTTTTTTCTGTCTGACTCCTCCATGAAATCATGTGGGTTCAAGCAGGCTTTTAACACAGCTAGGCAGGACCAGACGTAAAGAGTATGGTCTTATTCCTTTGACAAAAAGGGGGCAGCCAGTTTACAGTGATATTTCAGTTGTAATATGTGTTTTTTTTTAATATCTCACATCAGGCACAGAAAGCTGTTAGCTTTTGTTATTTTCTCTCACCTGAGTTTTTTTTTTTTTTTTTACCTTTTCCACCTGAAAGCTCTGGAGAGAGCATACTGAAAATCATATGTCCTCCCCAGTCTTCCTCATGCCTTCTCCGTTTTTTCCAGTGAGCAATTTCTTGTTCAAATCTATTAAATGACGTCAGTGCAGCAGGAGGAAATGACATGATGCTGTGCGTCATGTAAGCTTTTCAAAAGTACACATGATGAAGCCAACAAGCAGGACCTTTTCAGTGGGCTTTTGTGTGAGAAGGTCTTCCTGCTTGACTGGAGGTGCTTACACATTTTCAGAGAACAGCATTGTAAGTGGAGTGAAGCAGCTCTCACAACCCCAGCAACTTCACCGCCTGGGTACAAGTACCTGTTGTTGATTTGGATTTTAAAGTGCAGCACAATCATCAAGATTTTTTAGCAGCAGTAAGGAATGGGCCAAGAAATAGAATGTGCTTTTACTTCAGGAGAGGAGCATTATCACAGAAGTAAGGGATTCTGTCATATATGTCTTAAAATGCAGCTGTAGGCTTTATTTTGATGCTGCAACATGATGAAATACAACACGACTCAGTTTTAATCTATATTGTTTTTTTGTGGTACTAGGTATTGTTCTGTGCAAAGAAAGGTATTACTTGCAGCAGTTGTAGTTGTAGTCCAGCAAAGGAAATGCAAAATCCCCTGCAAAGAATACATTTAATATCAAAACCATCTTTTCTACCGTCTCTTGCCAAAGTCTTTGAAATGGAGCACTTAGGCCTACTTCATTTGGAAACATTTGAAAGGGGATTTAACAGTGTGTTAGCGTGAATTAACTTGGTTTGTCATCCTCTTGCTCTCAGATGATGACAAACCAAGTTAATTTACTATAACACACTATAGGCCAATCAGATGAAATTAAAAACTGTGATCTGTAATTGGGGGCTGCTGTTTAGTCTTTAATTTGCTCTCTACATTAAAAAACGACTTGTCCAAAGAAGGCACGTTATAAGGAAGATTTGATTTAAAGTAAATCTTTCAAAAATGCATACTGTAACAGTAATTTACATAGGGTCTGAAAAGTAACTTTTTCCCTTTGAAGAATGGGGTTAAATTTGACCCACTGTTTTTTTTGTAGTTTTGATGTGTATGCTGACCTGTTGAGGCACACTCCCACCCACATTCGTAAATGCTGATTCATTCACAAACAAACACAGATGCTCCTACTCTCTGCAAGTGCATACACATACGTAATGATTGACACACACAGAACACACAACACACACACACACACACACACACACACACACACACACACACACACACACACACAAAATTCTGGCCGGATCCCCTGTGTATAATTCTATTTGTTGTGCTTTATTTGCTGGCTGCACAGCACTTTGAGTAGGCTGAGATGGCGCAGTCTGATATCCAACCTCCTGCTCATTTGAAGACATGAGATTGGAGCCTGCTCTCCAATAAGAAGTGGAGCGATGCCAGGCTCTTGAGGAAGCCTCAGCTATTTTTTTCTTTTTTGTTTTATTTCTTGTTTAGACAGACAGACAGACTTTTTTTTCTCTTTGTTCCTTTTCTTCTCTCTTGATATTTCCCCTGTCTTTTAATCTAAAAAACACAACACGCCCCTGCTATAGTTATGTCTGCTTGCACAGAGAGAGTGAGGCATGGTCTGTTTTTTTTTTTTCTTTTGTTTTCGTCCAGAGAAGTCTCCCCCTACCCTCCGAAGAACAGTTGAATTGGGGTTGATGTCCTCGCTCGTGGCCTTGTGTTCTGTTCATGCAGAGCCGTGGCTCTGCCGACCAAGGAAATTGGCTCCCGAAGTCAGAGTTTAAGATCCTTCCTCACTTCAAGAACAAGGAGCCTGTCATGTGTCGCCTCCTAATTTTTTTTTATCCCACAACCATAAGTAAACATCCCCCAGAATCGATACGGTGCAGTGCAAGAACAGGGTTGATTTCCACATCTTTGTTTCTTTCGCCTGTTACTTGTTAGCTTCCATCTGCAGGGTGAGCGAACCCACCACCACCCCACCCCATCACATCCACATCCATATACCCTTCCCATCCCGCCCCCACACCATCCCACCCCACCCTACCCCACCCCTCCCTCCTCCTCCCCCTCCTCTCCCTGGCTCTTCCCTGATAATGTCCTCTTGGCAAAGAAGGTGTGTAGGGTGGTGTAATGCGAGAGGGTGCATCCCCCTGGAAATGGCTCTGCGAAAGAAGGGAAAAGGAATGAGTATGGGATCAAATCAGGTTTCCGAGTGGAATTGGCTGGTTAGGTAGGTGCCACGGTGCATTTGCGATGGGCTTTTCAGGCACGGGCAGCTTTCATAGCTCGGTCTGTCTCCTGGCAGGCAGACCGATAAAGCAGGGACAGGTGTTTGGCCTTGGCTAAGCCACATGACTCTGCTGTATAAAAGCTTACCAGTGACTCATCTCAGATCATCTTCTCAGTGAAAAGAAAGTTAATTTTATTGTCATGGGGTTGATTCACTGATTTGCTACAAAATTCAATATTGCTGCTGTTTCTGTGAACAGTCAGGTTTGAATTGTTACATATGCCACCTCAGAGCTCTGTTTTTAATACAATATCGCCGTTCTCTGGCAGACTCATGGGGCATTTGTCTTTTTTAAAACAGATCCGCACGTCCAGAGTGCAACCTTCACAATGAATGAAGTCTTGACTTCTCTGTTATATATTTTGCATGAGAGAAAAGAGCGGAATTACATGAGCTAGGAAGAAGTCATTTTAATGGTAATTTCAGTGAGATTATAAAGGCTTTAGAGATGTGACACCCTGTAATATTTGCCTATATTGTATAGCCCTCATTACCTTCTAGGTTGCTCGTAGAAGGGAAAAAAAGCCATTTAAGTCTTTTTTACTTTGCCTTTATTGAACTTTTAAAGGGTACGCAAATGAATATTTGCTGTAGATTATTGAAAGGACTGACAATGGTAGAGAACAGTAGTCAGGTACATGTTAAGCTCTTGGTTCTCAGCTTCACCTATTTCATTGTAATTTATTTTGTCTGCGGTGTAGTTCTGCAGCATCTCCCTGCATTGATATCTTCGGGACATTGATCTGGTCTGCTGGACACTAACAGTTTTTTTCCCCCCTCCCCTGTGGGCGTGCAAAGGAGGATGAAATTTTATGCTAACTTATCTCTTGAGCCTGCTGCTCAGTGAAGCAGTTCAGACATGGATGCTGTCAGTGGTACTGTGAAAAATGTCCCCATCTTCCCGCATTTTACACACACGAGGTGTCACGTGCCCGTAATCCAGGTATAAGTGGATCAGATTCTCCCCCAAGCTGCCCCACCCACCGCACCTTTTCCAATAAAGTCGTGCGGTCCTGAGACGCGTCGTCAGACGCCGCGTGTGACATGAGCCGGGCCGGAGATCGATCCTCGCTCTTAAGAAGCCCGGCTGGTGGAGGCTGACATTGCAACGATGCATTAGAAGATTAAAAGTAATGTCTGAACTCTGCTGCCGCCTCCTTAATTGATTCTGCAAACACCCCGCCCCCACTAGCCCACACACACACACACACACACACACACACACACCCCACACTCCGACCAGTTGCTGCCATCGCTCTGCCTTGCCAATTTCTTGATTGGAAATTCTCAGTGTTAAAGAATCCGGTCTAATGCCATAATCATAGGCCTGTGATGATGCCTAATCAAACCCAGATGACCACATCAGGGGTTTCTTTGCAGAGGCAATCACGGTGCTCCAAAGCACATATTCTGACTGCCCCATTCATGGTAATGCCGCGCCTTGTTTCATTCTCTTTCAAAGCTTATTTTCATCAAGGAAGCTGGCAGCCTGAGATCTGTCAATCAAGCAAAGTCAGTTTAATTTGTGTGCATGTTTGGCGGATGGGGACTAAGTTCCTTTAAAGAAGATACTTCAGAGTTCTCCCTCCAAATTAAAAAGAAAAGTTATTTGCTTATTACGTCTTACTTTGATCAGTTAAAAAAAAGGAAGGCTGCACTTGGAGACTATGAGAACATCCCCTGACCAACATAACCTCTCCGCATTAGTACATTTACCAAAGGTGGTCCAGGGTCAGATGGGCTCAGATATGTTTTTTTCACTCTGTTCGGGCCCCATGATGAGGCTATAAAGCGAGTTAATATTGGAAAGTAGTTCATTAACTCCAAAAAAGTGCTTGGCTTTGATGGCAATCTGTGGGCATGTTTGGGTCTCCTCTAGAGTTTAATAAGCAGTGTCTGCTCTTTAATTCTTAAGTGAGATCATAACAGCAGCTTCCTCCTAATATTTATGGTGGACCTGGGAACTGTGGAAGTAGTGTGGGTTGGGAATCGGAATGGGGAAGGAGGGGGGAGGGGTGTCAGTTAGTCGTGTTCTGCAGAAGACTGGGACTACAGCGCAAGAGAGAAATAATTTGATTTTGCGAATATGCAGGGACAGAAAAAAAAAAACTTTAGCATCTTTACGTTCTATAAAAAAAGCAACATCTGTAATAAAATTGGATGGAATGAGGATTTTCTGACTTCCTAATTTTTTTTTTTTACTACCTTTCTCCTGTTTTCAGCCAAATGATCCCTCTTAGTGAGTGTGCACTACTCCATCCAGCAAATCAAGATGCAGCAGCAGACTTTGCCAGCCAATATAGGGCTGTCAATCACTTCTGTAATGCAATCTAGAGGGTGTTGATGTTCCCGGCTTCTCCTCTCCTTCCAACCTGTCGAAAGCAGTAAATAATGGTAATAGTATTTGGGAAATTTTAAGCCCTGATGAGAACGATTCGCATCACCCCCCTTTCCCTGCCTGTTTG
Organism: Coilia nasus; assembly: GCA_027475355.1. Taxonomy (NCBI): domain Eukaryota; kingdom Metazoa; phylum Chordata; class Actinopteri; order Clupeiformes; family Engraulidae; genus Coilia; species Coilia nasus. The sequence goes on along the minus strand of CM050202.1, from coordinate 9,244,077 downwards.
TCTTCTGCTGCTGCCATCGTGGCAGTCTAAAAAAAAAAAATGCTCCTTGATTTTTGTTTCGTTTTTTTTTTTTTTTTCCCAGGCCTGTTTATCTGGCTTCTCGGCAATGTTTAAATTGGTTGTCATTTAACCCACGTTGTAATGGAATGGGTTCTGCGCTTACAAAATGGCCACGCAGACACCATCATTATGGCAGGAATTGGTTCTGTTATTGACAGGACGAGCTCATCCTGGTATCAACATTCTCCACGGCTCAATCATGATTGTGCTTTCTTTTTTGTCCGTCTTTATCTGGCAATGGAGGCAATTCAAAAAGAAAAACACACTCACCATTCAAGCATTCACATTTGAGGCATTTACAGTGAAGCAGAGATGAAATAGGATTCACGGAGTAAAAATGTGAAGTGCCGTTAGTATATAATATCCTCTGTAGAGCAACCAGCTCCATGTTGCTAGCTGTGTATCTGCCCCCTGGTGAGACCTCTTTCATGTTTTATTGTCTCGTTTTTTTTTTTTTTCTCTATTTTTTTTCTCCACAAAAAAGGAGATTTTTTTTTTTAGATGTGTGAGAACCTTTCTGCTATTGTGCGTTGTGTAAGATTGCAGATGCGGCGACTTGAAAGGTGTTAGTGGCGGCAGACCTCTCCGATTGTCCGTGACCCAGGCTTAAGTGCAGAGGCTTTTACGGCAAGCGGCCTTCATTGATTCTTCCACCCCCGGGTCTCAATGCCCCAGAATTGACGTCAGACCACGGGAAAAAGCCAAGCCAGAGTGGTGCTGATTGTGTACAATGGTAGTAGAGGACATGGTGAAGTAGGTGCACGATTGTAGACGAGCTGACAGCAATCCTTGTGACAATGCTGACATTTTCCCTCTCTTGCACCCCTTTCCCTGACCTTTCTCTCTCCAAAGCTGAGATTAATCTAGTCACCGAGCTTGCGAGGTTTACGTGCTTGTGTGTACCTTTCTGCTTAGTGGCAAGTCCAGCGCAGCCCTGGAAGGAATGAGGGAGAAACGACAAGAGAGATGGCAGGAGAGAGGGACACCAGTCTCTGGTGATGCTTCACTGACCCCGCTCCTGACCTGAGGGGGTGCCTGCAGTATTGCCTCTTGTCCTGTAGAGGGCAGTCTTTCACTGCTGCTGATATCAAGCACACCCTGGTAGGCTGCAATGCCAATGCCAATGGAAGCCTTTACAGAGATATATGTATGCTGGACCACCGTGTAAACTATGGTACATCTAAAGGGGAAATAACAAGCTCTGGCAGCGAACGGACATGCGTCCTTGTCCTGACAGCTGACGAGTGGAGGGGGTTGGGGGTGGGGGGGTTGATGGTGCTTGTTGTGCTGCTGCTTACGAGTGCCTAAGCTCACAGGGGATGTTGGGTGTCAGAGTTTCGGGGGAGCAATGGGTTGTTTATGGATTGGATCAAACTCACATTTAATGGTTTCTTTGCTCCCTACTAATAGGATTTAATAGGAATGGCATGTCAGCAGCAGCAGTGCACGTTGATCCTGTTTAGCATGCCTCTGTGCGCATATGTCTGTGTAGGGATTTTGTGAAAGAGTGAAAGCTGTGCCATTGTGTTTTGAAGTGTGTGTGTGTGTGTGTATGTGTGTGTGTTTTTTCCTCTTTAAAACATATGGCTCTCACAGTAGACTGCTGTTTTCTGTTCCGTTGCGGAAGCGCGTCTTCAATAATGGATGGGCCTGGCAGGTGGAGAGGCATTGATTTTACATCCCTGGCTTTTGCTGGGGTTTTTATAGGACTGGCTAAATGTCATTATCCGCAGGTGGGGAGGTGATGAACTGCAATAAGGCCCTATGCGGAGGGGCGTGCGTGGACTTGCCACTCACTTATAAACATTCCGGAAGGCTCCTCCTTCAGCTCCTGGTCGCCATGCTGAGGCTCTCGGACCACTAATGGTCCTCCTGTCGGGACTGTGGGAAACCTCTTACATCTTCCGGAGGCCTTCTTCTCAGCAGTCGTTTTGATCTTGTCTGCTATTATGAATTTTTTTTAACACAAGGTTTTGTGTGTGGCCATTCGTCGTTGTTCCCCGCGTGTGTACGCTTGTTGTCTTTTAGTGATGTGTTAAGTTGCTTAAGTGCATTTGTATGTCTTAAGCTGTGGGTGTCTGGTACATCCTGTATTCAACCTGAGGGAACAATGTCAGACAGGCATTTTTAAGTGTGTACAAGTGTGTGAGTAAGAAAGAGAGAGAGACAGAGAGAGAGAGAGAGAGAGAGACAGAGAGACAGAGAGATAGAGAGAGAGAGAGGGCTTACTGTGTGTACTATGCCAGTGTGTGGAAGCATTAGATCTTTAGTGTAGTTGCTCTGCTGACAGAGCAGGGCCCGGAGAGTTCAGGTTCTCCCCACCCCGGTGTGTATTTCTCCCTAATCCCCTCTCTCCCCGTACGCATCCTAATGTCACCCCAAACCGAGAGGAGATTAATTCACCCCTCGCTTTCCAATCTCCCATGAACTAATGTATGCCTCTCTCTCTCCCCTCCTCCTCAATCGCCGTCTCGCTATGTGCACACACCTTGAAGGTCAAGTTCCTGCCTCCTAATTAATTGTCAGAGCTTTTTTGATAATGTTTTGTGTGGCTGGAGTCATAGCTAAGCCAGCGATTAACATTCAACAAGCTTGTTTATCAGCTTGTGGCATTAGTTCCCGTTTCATTATGTTTTTTTTTTTTTTCTCATTCTTTCTTCCTGCCTTCATATTTAGCTGTTGTTGTTGTTGTTGTTGTTGTTAGCATCTCATATTCAAATGGGCCTTCCCCGATAAAGCTCAGTAGGATAGGTGTCAATTACAGCATTGTTGGGCTGCACCATCTTCATTAGGCAAACACGTGGGAGAGCCAGGAGCTGCACAGTGTCTGTTGCCTGGGGAAATCTGCAGTGATATATATACACTCACACAGTGACGATGCGAGAAGGAGTTGTTTTTTTTTTTCTTTAAAAGTGCCTTGTCTTAACACTGCCAGCTTCAGAGTGTTTATCAATCAGCCTCTAGTAAACATCATCTTTTTTAATGTATTTATTTTTGATGGGTGAGTGGGTGGGGGTTGGAGTGTTTCTTGTTCGTTTGGAATAAGCAGTAGATGTGCCCGGATGCATTCAGAATCTCCCATCTTTCGTAGGATTAGGCAGTTGCAGACTTTTACAGCCTGATGAACCTCATTACGTCTGCTCACTAACCAATCAATTTTTTTTTCATCCGGAAATAGTTTATGGAGCGTCACATGCCCAGAATGTACCACAATGTGAGTCTCTCATTGTTGGAAGAGACTGGAGACTGTGATTTTCATTTTAGCCTGATTGAACTTATTTGTCACGTGTTGTCAATGGCTTGAATTCCTCCTCTGGTCTTTGTATGCAGGTGATTAAGCCAGAGGGAATTTGTGTCCACGGGGGGTTAAGAGGTAGGCGGCTTGCTAGTGGCGAGACGACATCATTGCCATCACTGGTGCGTGGCAGGAAGAACTACCTTTTTGCATGTTAATCACCGCGTCTCACTCCAGCGTGCAAGGGGGAAAAAAGGCAATCACAGCCACTGACAGAGGGAAGATGGGGAGGGGTGAGTGCCCATGCACGATTTTTGGCCACAACAGACAATTGGAGCCTGGCTGACTCAAGGCATCCAAATGAGTTTGTCTCGACTTGATGGAGCTTCATGTCACCTCCACAGAAGGATAGTGCGCTCGCCTCGCCTGCACTCCCAGCCCTTCGGCGTCTGCCCTGTCGGAGCACAGGAAACAACCCGGCACATTGATTGCAAGACGGTTTTATAACCTCCTATAAAGCTTCGGCTTTTATAGACGTGCAGACAATTCCTTGACCTTGGCGAAGTCGAGGCACAATGAATTTAATAAACATTATTTATTAATGACGAGCTTGTCACGGTCAGATGTGGGCTGTGTCATCGTGAAGGTAGCCATTGATAACATTGGAGTGAATGGTCTGTATAGAGTTAAGGTCAGCTACATTTTCTACAGCATCGATAGTATTACACCCTGTCTTTTCCCACAAACGCATTCATTCAAAAGGTCAGACCTTTTGTGTGAGGTTGTGCTTTAGACAGCAGTAAAGATCACATACATGCTGTATAAAAGATCGCATTAAGAAAGACCTTAGACTTAGGTGCAAAGATTTCATGCAAGAGGTCTTATGTAAGTTGGCATTAAGCTATTTTAAAACGTGGTTCCAAAATACTAAATGAGATCAATGCATTGATGGCGAGAAAAAAGAAATCTCCCCAGAGCTGGTTGAATAGAGGTGACCTATACTGCAGACATGGACCGTTCTGCCCTCTCTTTGGTGTCATTGTCACTTGCTCTGGCCTTTTCTGTGGGTCACATGTTCCACAGCCACCCCCCTTAGCACACACACAGACACACAGACACACACAGACGTGAGCTCAGCTTGGCTCAGTTGGCTGTGACATGGCTGTACGGTGCTGGCAGTTCCTCCCACTTCCGTCGCCAGTGTCACCTGCGCTGCCTCCTGACTCACCTGCCGATGGAGAGCGCGTGGGCAGAGAGCAGGGAGGTGGGGGCTTTGTGTGACCACACTGACAGTCATTATGGCCGCCTTCTCCTGTAAACAGCACGTAATGTTTGCTGGGAGAGGCACGGAGGGGAGTGTCATGGGGCTGGGCAGTCTGTCTGAGCGGTGTTTATCAGCTCATTGGCACGTCTTGAGGACGCTGCCTCCTACAACAGTTTTTTTCCCCCTCTCTCTTCTGCTTTTAATGGCTGCAGATATTGATTGGCCCAGTATAATGTAATTTTGCCTCTCCTTTCCCTCTTTTCAAATATTGGAGGTGAAAGGCAAATGCCTGTCTGTCGTAAATTTCCCTCTTTCTCACTCTCCCCCACTCCTTTCTCTCTCTCTCTTTCTCCTTCTCCTTCTCTCTCACTCTCACTCTCACTCACTCTCCTGCTTTCTCCCTCTCCCATCCTCCCTTCTTCTCCCCTGGCCCTCATCAGCGTCGGCACGGCTGCTTGGGTGTCGGGCCAAAAGCCGTAAAGTCCTCCAGCCGAAGGAGTTTTATGGTCGCATCGGCTGCCTCCTTCATTCCACTTTACCCTTGTCAGTCTTCCAGACTAAGACCCCCTCTAGCAACAGCCAGCGCAGGACAAGGAGGGGAGAAAAAAAGTCCCATAAAATCTTTGTCCCTGTCAGGGAGCAAATTTAAAGAACTAATTTTCAAATCAAATTGTAAATCTTTGCTTAGGCGAACAGCAGGTCTGCCTCTCTCTCTCTCTTGTGGTCTCTCTTTCTACACCCCCCCCCCCCCGCCCCCCCCCCCCCCCCCCCCCCCCCGGCTATTTCTCTCCCCCTCTCTGCATGTCTACCCTAGTATTTGGTCATCCTTCTTCAGTGGGAGCCCCCCCCGCCCCCCCCCCCCCCCCTCCCCTTTCTGGTGGACTTTTTGGTGTAATCGGAAGACAGCAGTAAAGTGAATCATACTGGAGACAACGAAGTGGAGTTGTGCTCTTTGATTGCTGCTGTTTGACCTGGTACTTGTGCTGATACCTTATAGTTATCAGTGAGTCTTGCAGAGGAACAGGGCAGAACTGCTCAACCTCCTGAAGATGATGCTCACATACCCAACAGGCTTGTTGATGCCCCATTACCAGGGTCATCTCTGAGGGGGGTTAATGATTCAGACGTAATTGAATAATGGCATATAGACAGGATGAACGTCAACAGTTGTCTGTGACTGTGTGTGTTCGTGACTCATTTCTATGTAAACACACACACACACACACACACACACACACACACACACACACACACACACACACACACACACACACACACACACACACACACACACACACACACAGTGTAAAGCTTCAAATAATATCCCAGGCGTGGGATATTATTTGAAGGAAATGACTTAACTTCTTAAAAGAAGCATAGAGCTTGGTTTTTAAGTTACGCTCCAGGGTGGGGCAGTTGATATAAGCTAAATTCAACGTCAAGGAGAATATTAGAGCCTTGCCCCAGTGTGTTGCTTGCCCAGGTGTTTATTCGGGACTCGGCTAATACTTGCAGTTTTACACTACACACACACACACACACACACACACACACACACACACACACACAAACATGCACACATGCACACATGCACCAGTGCTCATGCAAGCACAAAAACGTCCTCACCTGCTGGTGCTGGTGAGAATCCAGTATTATCTGCATCAGAGCCTCTTATTATCCACTGCCATTTGTCACCTCCATAATGGGCGTGGAATAGTAAATATAATACACAATTACAATATAGATGTCAAAAACAATACCACAAGTAAATGCCAGCCTTCATTTACTTAAACAAAAGCCACTATCTTGAACTGCTGCGTGTCTCTCTCTCCGCATCATTACTCCAGCCAATGTTTCAGAATCTCACTGCCATCCTTAGACTCAGAGCCACACTGCCATGTTTGCATTCCACAGTACGAGCACGAGAGAGTACGTGGTAAATGAACTTCCCTTAAAGCATGGCGCAAGAGACAGAATGAATGAATAAATATATACAGTCTATGTGTGTCTGACACAGAAATCACACACACACACACACACAAGCACACTTGCACTTACACTCCAGGGGCTTTGAAACCCCTTTGCATGAGCTGCCTGGGTATAACTAAATCCCATTCTCAAACAACATATTACCCCCTGTGTCTGTCAGACTTCCAACTTGCACACACACACACACACACACACACACACACACACACACACACACACACACACACACACACACACACACACACACATGTAGGCACGCACATGTAGGCACGCACATGGAGCCACACACAAAAGAAAACAGAAATAGCTTCTTTGTTCAGGCCAAACGTTTCTCTGCCTCTCTTTCTCTTCCCATCCGCACATAAATTCTCCTCCTAATTTGATTTCTACTGGTAGTGCAGGTTTGTTGTGTTGATACATGCTGTCTTGCCAGTCCCCACGCACCCTTTTAAACCCCACTGAGGCTTTGATAAGTAAGTCGCGGGGTGTCAAAATAAGCAGGCGCATGCAAACACTTCTCCTGTTAAACACACCTTGAACAGGATGTGCTCTGAAAGCGGTTGGCTTGGCCGTTTTCTCTAGAGATTTAATATTTGTCAGGTTTTTTGCAGAGTGCTGTCTCCTAGAGACGCTGGTTACAAGCCAAAGAGTCCAACCAGGCTGGGTACCATTCACCACTCTTGTACTTGCCAGTGTGGGTGCTCAAGGTAAAGTGTTGTTAAAATATGTGATAAAGGCAGCTGGAAGCCTTTTTATTTAGTACACTCTTGAGGTCAGAGGCAATTAAAACGTCTAGATATAACATGTTTGCAAAGTCAACTCTGAAGTTGTGTTTGTCAGCCTTTTTATTAGTAACCAAGCTTTAGAAGTGTTGTTTTTCTCCCGCTATGTTTTTGAACTCTCTTTATCCATGTTCTTGGACTTTTTTTCTCTTATTACCATTTCTCCGGCACTGCAGAAAATCCCAGCACAGAAAACCTTTAGGCTTTGATATTTCCACCAGTTTGACTCTTTCAAGTCATCCTCAATGGTGCTGTCTGCATTTAAATAAAAGGAAGATTGGTTGGGGGGCTCCTGTAGTCTGTCTCCTGGGCTAAGCCCCTCTCAGCAATGAGGACAACACAGCAATCAGATAGGCTGGCTGTATGCACACACACACACACACACACACACACACACACACACACACACACACACACACACCTCAAGGACTAGAACCACCCAGCTGAGTGTTTCACCTGCCCTGGCGCCAGTTGGCATGGCTACCGTCTCCCAAGGTGGCATCCTGGTATTTTTGCCGCGTCCCCAGAGCTCCATTTGCTATCCATCACAGAGATCGCTGAAGGGCTTAGGCCGGCTGCACGGCATCAAGGGAGGGCCACAGCGGGGCCACCGACTGCTGGGACTGGCGCAGACTCCAAATTTTGCCAGTTTTTTTTTTTTACAGAGGGCTTTTCAGGTCAACGGCTTGTTTGTCAGAGCCTCAGTAGATAGTTATCTTGTCTTATGACAACCGGTAACGTCATTAGGTTTTAAAATCTTCAACCAGAGAGAGAAACTATGGCTTTTTACTTTTTCCTGAAAAAAAAAGAAATAGAAACATGATCAGGTATGCAGAGGATTCTGGGAAGGTGGCCTGTAGAAAGTATTGCGTGCACGCCCCAGCCTGCCCCTCCACTCTTCCTCTCGTGATGAATGTTCCTATCTCTGGGCGTTAGGCGCTCTATTTTTCTTGAAGGGGGAATGGGAAGTGGGGGTTAGGGGTGGGAGGGAGGGGTCAGGGCAGGGTGTGGCATCCTATTCTCATTTGCAGCCCCCCCCCCCAACAACCTTTCTCCTTCCTCTTCGTAACCCCACTTCACCCTTTTCCTTAACATGGCGCACGATCCTAAAGGAGGATTGACTAATGCAGTACATCTGTCTGGGGTGGGGTTGAAGGAAGAGTAGGGCTGCGTCTTGTTGCTCCGCTCAGCTGAAGAAAGGTCAAAGCCGTCACAAGCAGAACAGGTGGGCAGACGATCCGCTGCTGTCACCTCCCCTATTGAGGTGTGGCGTGGTGTGGCGCCCTGGTCTTTCAGACGGGCACCCTCCTTTCTCACACTCCTCTGAGTAGCCTTGTGGGGAGAGGAGTACAGAGACACAGAAAGACAAAGAAAGAGAGAAGGAAGGAAAGACAGACAGACAGAAATGACTCCATTTGCTGTGTGTAGCTCTGAAATAAAACTTAGTGTAAGGTTTGCTAAGTCACTGGTCTTATGCCTTGCCTGCCTTAGTTACAAGGTCAGGACATAGTAATGCCTCCATTCCATTTCCATTTCAGTATTTAAATAGTTGACATATTAAAAGTAATTTACTGCAAATTCATGTATTTTCAATTGCACGCAACCAATCATAAGACCCTCCTCCAATATCTGTCATCCACTTCATTACCAGATCCATTTCTGCTTTGCAAAAAAGAAGGAAATATTTCAATCATACTGCTCATAAGTGACAATTTGTCATAGAGTTGGGGAATATTACTTTAAATGTGATGAGCAATATTCACAGAGGGGAGCCAAGTGGAGGTTAACTAACCCCCCCCCCCCCCCCAAGTGAAATTTGTCTAACATAAAGACAGAGATACACACATGTTCATCGGCTTGGTTATTGGTGTTCAGGCACATTGCAACACCCCCAACTCCCCAACCACCACCACCACCACCATCACCAGCATGAACACCACCCCCCAACCCCTAGCTCTCTGTCCCCCAGCCTCTCCTCCGGTCTCCAGGTCGCAGTGCAGGCAGCCTGCCGCACCCAAGCGGCTCTCCATTCAACAGGCTAATTAATCTTGCTTTGTGGAGTTTGGTGCTGCCAAGCTCGAGCAGAGGCGAGGCTTGCTGAGGCAGGCTTTCTGAAGTTTCCGAGCTCTCATTTATGGGCAGTTAAAGATCTCGGCGTCTGTTATTAGGTGATGCGGGCGACGGTGATGAATAGGTATTTGTACTGCTATTGAGCGGGGCGGGGGTGGGATGGGGACCGAGGGGGGGCGATGTGGAGCCACGGACACGTACTGTAGAGATGGAGCTGATTTAATGGTGCGAACATTAGAGCGGCGAGCAAGTTCTTTATTTTTTCCCCAAGATCTTGAACCGAATGCTCGCTCAATCCACGTGTCTAATCACTTGTAAATGCTGTCTTCATCTTCCCCAAGGATGCGGTGTGCTGATATACTGTTTTGCATTTGGCTGCCCATAACCCAGCCACAATCAGAAAGGCTGAAAAGGCTTTTCAGACATCCGAACAGGAGGAGGAACATACATGTGTGCGAGTGAATGTGCTCGAATGTGTGCGTGTGTTGTGTGTCATCGTGCGCGTGCGTGCGTTGTGTGTCGCGTGTGTCTTTGCGGTGCTGCTCTGTGTGCGTACGTCACTGAGGCTCGCCTCACCCACGGCCCAGTGAGCGTGGCACCCGACCCTCACCTGCTTCGCTCTGCTCCGCACTGCTGCCATTAATCACCAGCAGCACTTGCCACCAAGTCAGCACAGCCAGCTGCACTCCCCGCCACTTCATCAGCATCCAGCACACTTGGCGTCCAACTTAAGACGAGTGCAGTTCTCTCTCTCTCTCTGGGCAGTCCCTCCCTCCCCCTTTTCTCCCCATTTTCCCCTCGACACCCCTCAGCCACCCCCACCCTTCCACCTCCCCCTTATCCACCCTCTCCCCAGCCAGCCTGGCCCCAACGGGCATCATCGAGCGCACTCTTGCACGCCTCTGCGCATGGCAGTTGTTTGCAGCAGGACTTGATTTATTTCATTTAAGCTGCAGAGTTGTGTCTGAAATGCGGGGCAGCAGATCATTTGCAGTAAACAAAGGATGATGGAGAAGACTTGTTTACTGTACCGATGGGAGCCCCTGTGTTGTTGAATTAGAGCAGAGTGTGAGTGCGTACGTACTGTATGTGTGAGCCAGAGCAGAAGTGTGTGCGGGCTAAGGAGGCAAGTCATTGTGAACAGATTTCATTTTACATCAAACATGCAAACATGTTGTGTGTGTGTGTGTACATTTCATTTCACTGAGCCTTGAAGAAGCACCAAGAAAACCAAGCAGCTGTAGGCATCATCAAACGAGTCAAACATTTGGTTAGACGGGCAACTGTGGCCTAGTGGTTAGGGAGTTGGACTTGCAACCGGAAGGTTGCCGGTTCAAATCCCGCCCTACCCATGGTTGAGATGCCTTTGAGCAAGGCATCTAACCCCACACTGCTCCAGGGACTGTAACTGAAACCCTGTAAATATCTGTAAGTCGCTCTGGATAAGAGCGTCAGCTAAGTTTAATGTAATGTAATGTAAAATACCCAGCGTTTTTTTTTTTTCCCTTCCTTCTCTTCCTCCCCTCCCGTCTGTGTGTGTTTATTTTTTTACCCCTCCAACCTGTTTTACCCCTATCCCCCTGTTGCTGTCTTCTTCCATGCTAGCCTACCTCCTTAACTATTATTCCTCGCTCCTCTGCCTATGTGAGTTTGTTGCGTGGTTAGTTAGCGCTCGGTTGGCCCCGGCTCTTTCTTTGCAAGGGTGATGGAGAGGGGCGGAGGAGAATCGAGGAGCTTCATTAGGGCTTTCACACCACAATCAATGCTGCAGAGACACAAGCCCGGCTTAAATGAGATCCTCTGTGACTTCAGCCGTCCTCTCTTTACAGCCTTCTCCAACACCACCCCCCTCCCAAAATAAAGCAACAACAAAAAAAAAAACAAAAAAACAAAACAGCACAGCTATTTACTCTGCTATGACAATGCATAAATATGCAATAAATTAGGTAAGCCGATATAAATCCGTTGTCTTGTACATTCTGCCCAGCGTCCTTTAGGGAAGAATGGTGTGGGCTAAATTAACTTTCCTTCCCATCCGTCTATTGGATTTGAAAGGCCCGAAAGGGGGCTTTTTTCTGAAGACCACTGTACATCGATCTGATCGAGTGACCTTCCCAATTGATTGACGAAGAGATGAGTGTAAGCGCCCCTCCTGCAGATAAACCCCATGAGTTGTATGTCTTCACTCCCCGTCTGAGGCCATTGTTCTCAAAATGGGACTCGCCGAGACAGGTGGACGTTGTAGGTCTGTCAGTGCTGATTTGTGGGTTCCTGCTGGGTCTGATTTACACTGCAAGCTCTCTTTAACATAGAGTCATAGATTGTACTTCAACGTTGTAGTCTGATTCTGATTAGTGAAAGTCTGTTACAGTGCTTTATATGTGTTTGATTGGTTTTGATGTTTGAAAGGTAAAAACTATTATTCATTTTATCTTTCTGGACTCAGGTATCTGCCAAGTAAAGAAATGGCTCCATAATATGACTGGGGGCTGCTGTTGCCTAGTGGTTAGAGAGTCCGTTTTGGGATCCGAAGGTTGCAGGTTCAAATCCTGTTCCGGTAGGAAGGATGGGGGTGGAGGTGCAAACAACCAGTGCTCTCCTGCACCCTCATCTGTGGATGAAGTGCCCTTGAGCAAGGCATCTAACCTCACATTACACACAGCCTCCTCTACCCCGTTCCCTCTCCAGGCACCACTCGCTCCAATGTTTGCTTTACCCCTCTCTGCCGCCCCTAGTTGAGCTCAGGAGCGCACGTCATCTGGCAGCTGCTCCCCGTCTCTGGGAAGATTTCCCGCATGGAGTTGTGAAAATGTGCATCCCCCCCCTGCTGTGCTGAGGGAGAGAGCTTTCAAGACGCCGTCGTTTCGTCTTCTCCTGCAACCCCCCCCCCCTCCCCCCGAGTGGTGCAGTGTCCCCCCATTGCTGACAACGATCCCTCTCACCTGCTGCTAATTGTCCATTTAGTGCAATTTAAGATGTTGATTAAACAGATTTACTTGGAATTTAGAAAGGATCAGAGATGAGCTTGAGGTTTAAGATAAAGATGCCGTGGATGATGACTGGATGATTTTTTTTTCCCTGTGATTTTCTGAGGCAGTGCATTAGTCCAACTTTCTCTTTTGACTGTTCTGTCAAAGTCTAAGGTTTGGTCTTCATGGCCCTGAGAATAGATCCTTGAACAACTCATCTTGATCAAGGTAACAACCAGTACATCCGTCAAAAGCTACTTTCAATGGCAAACAAAATTTGGGTTTTATCATTTTCTTAAGTTAATACCCACTAAGTGAATCAAATGACAAATTTGTCCTTGTCTTTCTGAACTGGTAAATGTATTAAACTCATTGGAAAGCAAAAATAATGAGAATAAAAAATCCATTCTGATTCAACCTTGATGTTAAGATTGATAGGCATTCAATGGCACCGCTCTGAATGGCTCAGTATTGGTTTTGAGCTGCCCTCTTATGAGTCCATAGAAAAAGAAAGGGGCGTAGTAGAGATGACATGTCCCTACACAGCAGATGGAATACTAACACATTTTTGTTTTGACATCTTTGGTACATGTAGCAAGTTTTCCTCTTGTCAACATCTATAAAGTTTTCTTGCTTGCTTTGAACAAATTTGTGCCATTTTGAAGTAGACTGTAATGTAATTGTTTGGGGTGGTAATGGCTTCTATTCATTTTACAACAACAAACAGTTTGGAGACACTGACGTGCCGAAAATACAGATCCTAATATATAAAAAAAAAAAAACAGTAGCCAAATGATATTAACGCCGTGTTAAAATGAGAACATGTTCCATCATGTCTCTCCATATGTATAACAAACACGTTTTTTAAGAGTGGCAGAACTTTGATGTGCATACATTTGATAAATATATTTATTCGCCTTGCTTATGGAGGCTTTGCTCATCTCCGCTTTTTATTTTATTTATCAGTAAACAGCCCGAAGTTGTTTGGAGCAGGTCTGTTTTGTCCTCTCATCTTTCAATGAATTTCGGAGTTGCACTGAGTGGTTAGATGTGTCTGGCTCAACGTAATGTTTTATTGATACTTTCATATGTCTTGATCCAAACACAGACGGCCTTCCTTTAAAAATCCATTTTAACTGTAATAGTCACCTCCATGTCTTATTTTATTTATTTTTTCTTCTTGATTTTTTCTGTTCTTGAATATGAATTTTTGGATGGCCTGATTTCTGGTGGACCTAAGGGCGATATGTAAAAGATGTACATTCTTTGCACACCTCACAGTGACTGCTTTAAATGTTTACTGAAGGGCATCATCTCCAATAATTTCAGGGTTTAAATGGGTTGGATTGCATTACCACTCCAAATGAAGCATGGTGTGTCTCATGCTGTTTTTATTGGCTCTATTAATTGCTTGTATACAACATGGAGGAAAAAAAGAAAAAAACATGAGTGAATTATATGTGCTGTTTTGCAATTTGTGCTCTCTCTCTCTCTCTCTCTCTCTCTCTCTCTTTCTCCCCCTCTCTATTTTTCCCTCCCTATCACACTCTCTCTTTCTCTTTGTATGTTAGTTTGTATATTGCCTGACACACACATCACGTCTCATGGAGACTCCTTTGAGGGTTGAGGGCCACATGTTTGATGTGTGTGTGTGTGTGTGTGTGTGTGTGTGTGTGTGTGTGTGTGTGTGTGTGTGTGTGTGTGTGGTTAGGGTCTAGACATGAGTGTGTAATGTTGCCCGATTTATCAGCAAGCCTCCCCGAGACTCAGGCTGCCGGAAGCGCTGTGTTCTGGCATCCTCGGGGGGGTCAAGACCGGGCTAAAGACATTTAAGGAGAACGAGGTGACCTTCCCTCCTACTGGAGAGACACCTGTCCTTGTTTTTTTTGTTTTTTTTTGCTGTCTGGAGCCCAGCAGCTCCTGGGCATTTCTTTTCTATGAAGTTTGACAAGTCCAAGAGCACAGCACACCACCCCCCCCGTCACCGCCGCCTCAACCCCCTCATCATTGGAATTCACCGCTTCACGCCGGAGTGGCGTACCGTTGGGAGCGGATGTCAAGTGCTGTTTCTCCCTGTATGCAAATCCAAGTGCACAGGGGTTGCTGGTTTTTTGGTCCTTCGCTTGCCTCTCTGAACAAAGGCACGCAGCGCTGTTTTGAGTTGCATTGCATCATCCCCGCTCTCCTGTCACATAGGTTCCCACGGTTATTCTTTTGCCGTTCCCTACTGTTATTCCACAGGTTGTAGACAAAACCAGCAGATGCTATCATTTTGTTAGACAGTAATTTGTTTCGGTGTTATTAGGCATCCGTCAGAGAAAGGGATGTCATGGCGTGATTTGTGTCCAGGTTGCATCAGTCTGTCATTATAATTGTGGCTTAATGCCATGATTGATGGTAAGTCATAACTTGTATTCATGCTTATTTTTGTCTTAAATTCAGACATGTGGTAACATAATACGCCCTTTAGTGTTTGTCTTTACAGAGGTAATTCTTCAAGTGGATGTTCTTTTTTTTCAGTCCTGTCAAAATGACCTTGACTGATGTGAGTGGGATTTTGCATTTTATTCCTTTTTTTGATTAAAGTTCTGTGGAAAGTATTCCAAACATGGCCTGAAAGCATCAAGGGCCTATTTTTCTCTCAAATACACTCTACTTGTTTTTGTTTTTGGCAGCATGTCCATTTGCTTGGATTCGGTATACATCTAGTTTGTGTCATCCGACTTCTATGACCCCTGAAGCTGTTTTACCCAAAAGGCTTTTCTGAGTAATTTTTGTCCTTTCCAAGCTGACATTGCAAAGTATTAAGTGCTGTTATATTTGTATTGCAATAAATGGGGTTAAGTCTTTCAATGCTGTAGGCGTGTTTGCCTTAGACTCCTGCTGTAGCTCAGTTGTTTTATGGAGGACAGGTTGAGCATGTTATCAACCAAGAGACTTGGGTTTTGGTTCCCCGTCATGACCTGGACATCAGCCAAGTACTCATGTTCTCTCCAAATTGAGAAAAAAAAGTACCATTAATGTTTGTAGTGTTTGATATCACTTATTTTTCGACTTCCTCTGCTGTTGTTGTCGGGCTGTGTTTTGGTGGTTTGTGGTATTGTGGAGTTTATGGGTTTGGAGCAGTGACTGGCACTTGTCATATACCTCATTAGCTGACATCTACGAAACAGCCATGTGGACAGCATAGTGACCAAGCTGAATGTGGCCAATCCCTTCAAAGTAAAATTCCTCTGTGGAACAGAATTAGCTCTGTGCCTATATAAATGACGTACATCACAGATGTATTGGATCCATATTTTAAAAGTAGTTAGTTTGTCTACATATTGAGCAAATGAATGAAGATAGAACATGTGTTTGAGCGGATGTCTTTATGTGCATTAGCTTTGTGAAGAGGCTTTGAGTGCCACTGTTGTAAGGGGTTCCTCCCAGGGATGCAGCTCCTTTGAAAAGAGGAAGAAAGGCGAAAATATGGAGTTCACGTCTTGGTGGGCAGAAAGCCACTGAGCTTGAACACCAAGAAACCTGTGTGGATGAACCGTCTGTCTGTGGGAAGCAGCTGGGGGATGTCCAGCGAACTTCCCATT
Organism: Coilia nasus; assembly: GCA_027475355.1. Classification (NCBI taxonomy): domain Eukaryota; kingdom Metazoa; phylum Chordata; class Actinopteri; order Clupeiformes; family Engraulidae; genus Coilia; species Coilia nasus. Next base: position 9,228,121 of record CM050202.1, on the reverse strand, counting down.
GGATGTGGCCATTCAGGCAGCATTCCTCTCAGCTGGTCTGGGCCCTGACCTTTCGAGACCGGAGTAGCTGCCTGAGACTTCAGAGATACAGTCTCTCTGCTGTCTAGACTCACTCTTTCTTTTTCTGTCTCTGTCTTCCCTTTCTTGCATCCCCCATCTCTCTGTTTTCATCCCCCTGTGTAGCTGCCGTGTGTGTGTGTTTGTGTGTGTGTTTGTGTGTGTGTGTGTGTTTGTGTGTATGTATTTGTGTGTACGGTGTACGTGTGTACGTGTTTGTGTGTGTGTGTGTACGTGTGTATGTGTTTGTGTGTACGTGTTTGTGTGTGTACATTGTGTGTGTGTGTGTTTGCGTGTGAGTCTGCTTGCATGTGCCAGAGAGAGAGAAAGAGAGAGGGATATTTTTAGGAGCAGTATGTTTGTATAGAGAGTAGGTGTTGCAGAAAACAGGACCCCCCAGCATGGCTGTCATTCACACACTAATGAGCAGGGAATTAAAAGAATAAAGAGTTTCTACCACTTGGCTTTGATATTACGTGAGGTGCACTAATTGCTAAGATTGTATCTGCATTATTTTTCAAAGGATCAGTGGGGCACTTCAAAATTTTTCATTAATCACATACAAAGAATGTAATTAAATTTCATATATCTCTCATTTTTCTGGTGTATATAACAGATGCAGAGAGTTAATGTGTTTGAGTTGGTTTCCCTCTATGATTATGGAATGTGAGCAGGGCTGTTGTGGAAACTTGCCATGCATTTTGGTTTGTCATTTGTGATTTGGCATTTTTGATTCATCGCATCTGCCTGGACCGCCCAGAGTGTATGTGTATGTGTATGTGTGAGTGTATGTCTTACAATGTTCACATTTAGTGGCGTTTGCCTGACAGTCCTTCTGTATCATTGTGCAGGTGTCTTTAAAGGTCACTCACGCTAGCAGAGGGAAAGAAAGACAAGAATGAAGAGGGGTGTGGAGAGGGGGGAGGAGTGGAGGAGTGGAGGGGGGTAAAAAGAGAAGGCTCAATGTCAGTGGCCAGTTATCTGATTAAGAAGATTAAAATGACACACACTTTTCAGGGGCTAATTTGAATCGGATCATTCCGGCACAGGCGACCCCACGCTGAGATAAATTATGCCTGCCCGTGTGTGCCCCCCCCCAATCATCGGCCCCCATCAGTCCCCTAATTATTCTCCCCTCACCCCCTCGCCCCCCCCCCCCCCCAGCTGAAATGAGTTGGGACCCGAGCCCGAGAGAGGGAAAGAGGCAGGCAGGCAGGCAGGCAGGCACAGGCAAGCAGGGCTCCTGTGCACCCATATTTTGCAGGGACGGCGGCGCCTCCACTGAGGAGACAAAGAGCCTGAATAATGCATCTATCAGTCTTGCCGAGCGAGACAGGGACTCGGTGGAGGCTGCCAGCTTGTTATGGTCTCATTACAGGTGAGAATGACACGTGGAGGAGGAAGAGGCACAGCCGGGCTCGGCATGCTCTCTTTCGCCAGGGTCTCAGGCACCAGCCTCGTAAGTAGGGCAAGCTAGAAGTGGAAGGAGAGAGAGAGAGACAGATAGATGGAGAGAGAGAGAGAGAAAGAGAGACAGGGATTGAGGCAGTGTGTGTGTGTGTGAGTGAGTTTGTGTGTGTGTGTGTTTGTGTCATCGTAGAGGAAGTGGTAGTGTTGGACAAAATGAACCTTGTTGCTTTCCCAAAGTCAAATTGACAGTCACAGGAGTAATTGGTCCCTGCACTATTTTGTTTGGCAGGAAATGTTATCGACAAGTACGTATAGGAGCAGGAGATGAGGCTCTTGGATGTGGTTAGGAGCCTCCGTGGGTCGTTTTTGCTTTCTTCTGCTTCTCTCTGCCTTACTTTTGTCTCACCCTACCTCCTGTGGCTCTCCCATTTTTCCACCTTCTCTCTCTCGCTCCCTCTCTTTCTCTCTCTCCCTCTCTCAATCTCTACCTCTCTCAATCTCTCCCTCTTGTGCTGTCTCTCTCTTTGTCTCCCTCCCTCTCATGCTCTCTCTCCCTCTCCTGCTCGCTCTCTCCATCTCCTGCTTTCTCTCTCCCTCTTGTGCTGTCTCTCTCTTTGTCTCCCTCCCTCTCATGCTCTCTCTCCCTCTCCTGCTCGCTCTCTCCATCTCCTGCTTTCTCTCTACCTCTTCTGCTCTCTCTCTGTCTTGCTCTCTCACACAGACACATAATCACACTCACATACCCTCTTTCCTTTTGTGGTCTCACCTTCAGCCTCTCACTGCCCTATTGTTTCTCCCAGGGCTTTTCCCGCGCTGCCCGTCTAGAAACCACTGACCATTTGCCTATGTTCCATCTCAGCCCAGCGAAGAAACTCAATTACCAGAAGCAAGTGAATATCGCTGTCTACATGATTAGTGTGGTCTGCCGTAATGTTGAAATCATCCCACAGGATTTTGCCGACTGGGATCGTTAGCCACATATTATGGTCTGCCTTTGGTTTCCAAAGGTAAAGGTCAGTGAATAGTGAAACTAGAACCTTTGCTTTGCTGGAGTGAGCTTTGCCCTCTGGGAATTGCTAGGAAGAAAAATACCAAGTACAACCCCCCCCCCACACACACACACACACAATTTATTATTAAGGATATATAGCAACATTTAATGACAAACTTGCCCTTTGCTAAAGTTAGCTTGGGATTGCAGTATCAAACTTGTCAGAAGCAGGAAAAGGATGTAGCAACAAACATAGTCATTTTTACTTAAGCAAATGTCAGGTTTTCATAGTTTGTTGTAATGCTAATCCATCTGAGTGCCTTAATAGAAGGGCACATTTATACATGATTTAGGAGTGTTGCTGAGGGGAATTTGTTAAGCAGAGGTTTTCCAAATTAAAGTAGATGCCATGGATGCGTAAATGCATTCTGGAACGTGGTAGAAGGAATTTAGAATGCAGAGATGTATTTCTATGCCCATGCATTTAGTGTGGAATGAACTCTTCAGATCAGCCTGCAAGGGCCTGGCTGTGAAGATCCACAGCTATCTCTAATCTTGAGTAAAAGCAAATAAGGAAGGCTCCATAGCTCAGATACTATCACCTCAACTGTCATCATCGAGGAGCAGGCCAAGAAGGGGTATCTCGGCACCTGCCAACAGGAATCGCACGACAGTGGAGAGAAAGTTAAGTGCAATGCTCTCTGGCCACAGAGAGATCAAGAGGAAGGAAAGTGAGCCGGATGAGAGACGAGTGCATGAGGAGAACGGGCATGAATTGGGCCAAGAGACTGGGTCTCTGCACACGAAAGGGTTTCAGATTGCCCAGTGGAGTCCACTCTGAGAGTGAATGGAGGGGAACAGTGCTTGCTGTGCACCTTTGTGGGGTCGTTCGGCTCAAACTCAAAGAGATCTTTGAACTCACAAAGAGATTGTTGGGCAGTTTTGGAGTCAGCTACCCTCCGGAGGCTTTTCAGTCAGATGTGCTCAAAGCAATATGGGGGTTCGAGGAACAAGGGAGAAATGTGCCTCTTTCTTACCGCATGGCTCAGGGAAGAAAGGCATCCTGAATTCAGTTTGAATGCTGCATGTTGTTCTGTGGAAAAAAAGACAACATTGTTTAATATCTACATCACAAAGTAAAGAGATTATCTTTTGTTTCTTTCAGTACTGGGCACCTCTGAGCTTGAATGGCAGTAGCACATCTGTTGCGTATTCAATTGCATTGTGTTTGTTGAGCACAGACTCAAAGAGGCATTGTTCACTCCACCTGTCCTCCACCATCTATCTATATTTCATTGCTGTCAGTCACTCACTCCTGTGATTTTTTTTTCTTTTTTTTTTTTTTTCTTGAGATACCTACCTTGTTTACCTTGTTGAAGGATCCTGGTGCTGTGCATATATTCTCCAAAGTTATGCGGACAGAGATTTCTACTTTATCCACATACCTGTCTCTCCTGCATGACAAACAACGCTCCGCAAGCCTCGCGCGTGCTTCCTGACAGCTCGCTAGCGGGACACAGGGCTTATTTTTACCCTGCAACGGCTACATGAAGCAAGCCGACTTTTCCGTGGCTCAGATGCTGCCATGTGTGGAGACAACCAGCCACCTCCCTCGGATAAAAGCGGTCGCATATTCCTCCCCCAAACCACTTATTAGTGCCAGAGACCCAGGCTAAAACACATTAAACACAAGTGCATCACAGTTAAGACCATTTGCTCCTCCCTCGTGTGCTTGTGTGTGTGTGAATGTATGTGAGTTGTTTTTTTTTTTTTTTTTGGTGCATGTTTGTGTGAGTATTTTTTCTGTGCCTATCCTTCCTTCTCCGCCTCCATCAATATGGTGCTCTGTCTGACTCTGAGACTTTGACAGCCTCCTCACAAATCCTGCCTCGCTGTTTCCTCAACTACTTTTGACAGTTTTTTTTCCCCGGGTAGACTAAAAAAAAGAAAAGAAAAAGAAATCCTGTTGTATACAAAGGAATCCATTAGCCATATTACCTTACACTTTGGGGTGTTGGCCAGGGGGGGGTGTTGGCCAGGAAGCAGCAGATATGTTAATAGGTTGTCAATCTTTACTGCATTCCTTATTGTTTCCAATTTCCTGCTGTGACATGAGAAACTGTTGAGTGAACTTGGATGAATTGGCAGCAAAGGCGAATTGATCTTAGTGGGCTCAGGAAGTTATAAGTAAACTAAAGTAGGTTCGCTAACACAGTGAGACAGCAAAACTGGCTTGACAAACCCCAACTCCTCCAGCCCTCACTCATCTTGACAGAAGTTTCCTCACACTATTACGGCCCCAGAACCCTCTCTTTGCTATTTCTCTTGCCTGCTTTTGATGGCAGCCTCGTTCCATGTTGATGTCTGAACTGTAATCACTTATTTTGAGGAAGCAGTATTTTTTATGGTGCGGTCTTAGACACATTTCTCAGATCACTGCCATTTGTAAAAGTTTAGAGAAAAAAAAAAAGAGTCCGTACTTGTCTGACATTGCCAGCTGGTCTAGTGCTTTGGGTAGGCACCAGTCTGTGTGCTACATGGTGTGAAGTGTCCTTTTCAGGAGTTCTTTTTTCCACTGAAACCCGTTTAGCATTTGTGTTGTCAGTCAGAATGTGACGTCTGTCATGCTACCCTAGGGGCCAATGGCTAGGCTGTGCAACAACCAATGCTGCTCCCACTGGCCTGCCACTGTCTTGTCTGCCTGTGTTGATTGAAATGTGTCTTTTGGGTTTGTTTGTTTGTTTGTTTGTTTGTGTGACTGAAAGCAAGAGTGAGAGTAAGAGATCGCACAGTTGCAACTCCTCAGTCCCAACACACTGCCTCAGAAACCATGACTTACTCGTCTTTTTTTCTGTTTTTTGTTTTTTTTTTTCCCTTTTTTTGCTGTCCCTGTAGTTAGAGGGGTGCACTGATTAATACATTTCCCAAAGCCTTTATCTCGTCAAAGACGGATAAAGTCCCAGTGATTCCGTAAATCTTTTCTTTCATGGGAAATGAATCAGACCATAATTGCTCTTTTGTGTCTTTTCATTTGGCAGGGGGTAAATCCGTTGTTGTGCGCCTTCCAGTGCTTCCAGTTACCGCAGCGTTAGTGGCTAGTCAGGCCAAGTTGGGTTTTTATTTATTTATTTATTTATTTATTTATTTATTTATTTTTTATTTTTTTTTATACCGCCACCTTCTTATCGTTGTCGGTGCCAGCTTTGTTCATATAAAGGCCAAAGCAGGACAGCTCTAATCCCAGGGACATATCTAATATGTCTCTGTATCTGTTAGCCCAACGAGGCGGGTGGGCCACAATCAGCCCAGCTGGTTGCTCGCTCTCTGTGTTGTGCAATTACCAGCTTAAGAGTGACATGTCTGTCCATCTCTTACTGCCTGTACATGATTTTGTAAAGTAAAAATGAAAACGTCTGTACTTGTTTTGTCTTTGTTTCCTTCCCACACTGTCTTCTTATTTTAGAAAGAAAAAAATATCACTGTTTATCACATTTTTTAAGTTCAATAGTTGTCAAGGGCATGCTTTTTTATTGTACAGCAGTAACTTGCCTTCCCAGTATGCTCAGTCATTGCCTGTCTAGCTAGCGGTATGGGGTCTGACACACATGTGGTAATTAAAGTGTACCAGTGCAGGCAGGCTTTAGCAGTGACTGATTCCCCTGTTACCCACACACCCACCCGTCCTATCTATCTCTCTCTCTCCTCTCTCTCCTCTCACCTCGCTACCATGTCTTTATATCTGCAGGGAGGCCTGAGGAACAGCAAGCACGAGTGCACCCTGTCATCCCAGGAGTACGTCCACGAGCTGCGCTCCGCCATCACCGACGAGAAGCTGCTCAACTGCCTGGAGTCCTTGCGCGTGTCCCTGACCAGCAACCCTGTCAGGTCAGTGTGGAGTTGTGCCCTCGTCCCCTCCTGCGTGTCACATCAGTCCCACACCGGCAGGCAGGCACTCTTTTTAGCTCGGCTTGACCCACATCCGAGTCCCGCTGCCTGTTCAAGTGCTTGCGATAATGTCAACGTAACGTGTGTGTGGAAGGACGCTGTCCGGCTGCCACTCTCCTCACATACGCTAAACATTGTCCAAACTCCAAGTTGTGCTCATTCGTCCGCCTCTTGACTGTGGTTGTAGACTCGGCATGTGTTTTTTTTTTTTTTTTCTTTTTCTTTTTTAAATGAACTGTTAGCATGCTAATTGGAGCTGGGTCTTTTTTTTCTGCTGTTTCCCAAGCAGCCTGTCTGGCTGGTGCCACAGGCTTGGTTAAATGAGCATAGCCCACAGTGGCCACCAGGGCAGCCGTTATTGCTCACCGCTCGTTCCATTACGCTCTAATGGACAGGAAGTCTGTTTTTTACACATCAGAAAGCAAGCCGTTTTTTTTTTTTTTGCCGAGACCCCTAATAAGCACAGCGGCTTCACCCAGAGATCAACCACTTCTGCTTTGATTTTCCTCCTGCGTCTCTCGCCCTCGCTCTGGCCTCGTTTTTTCCCCACTGTTAAAAAAAAAAAAAAATCTAGTTTTATCATCTTTATTTCAAAAGTTAAAGTAATTTCACATATCTCTCAGTGCTGTGCAGAATTCCTATCACAACGTTTATTGGCCTTTTCATTCAATCATAATTAGACCGTGCCAGATTCAGAAGCCTGTTTCCACCAAACTTGACTTCTGCAACCCCCCCTTCAACTACCCACTGCCCCCCCCTTCCATCATTTTTCACATCCTCACATCCTCTGCATGTGTGGATGGGGTGTTCAAATTTAATTTGGTCCCAGCTGCACAGAGGAACAGTTTGTGACAGCACACCCTCTCAATTATTTACAAGCCCACTAACAGGAAGATGTTCGTTAATGCGAATCAATGAAGGGTGCATATAGAGTGGTCATCAGATGAGTGACAGAAACTCCGCTAACAGAAAGGACCTCAGTCGGTGGGAAGCCCCACCCGCCCCCACCACCCAACCCCCCCACCCCCCCAACCCAACCCAACCTTCCCTGTGAGAGGAGAGGTGATTTGATCCCCCCCCATGGGGGAGAGAGACATCATTATTGTGCCTCCACAGCTTGGGTAGTAACAGGCGTCTCTGTGGTCTAACTGCAGAGACAACGAGCTGTGGCAGGCTCTGCGTAGCCAACGTTATCACCTTGCGCCACTTAATTCCCATAAACACAAACACAAAGTCTTCTTTTGGATGGCTTGTTGCGAGCATTTCTCGGAATAATAAAACTTTTTATTGAGTTTCTGTCTTTAATTAAGGCCTTTTCTGCACATCCCCCTGATCAGTCGGCAGCCCAGTAAGTCTTCGGCATTCATCTCCATATCTCCATTTAACCGACAGTCTGCCCATTAAGTTTAAATACATAAAAAAAGAAAAGCACCGCTTGGCTATTTTTGTTTTGTTCTGTATTTTTTTTCTGTTCTTTCTGGTAAGCTTTTGCTGTCTGGCCCCCCGCAACTTTGGAGCCTTGTTAAGTTCACCGCTCCTAGCTGTGAGTGTGTTGGCATCAGCACATCCACGCGGTGAAAGGGCAGTTTGCGCCAGAGGCCGTGAGGCAGGCCAGGACCACCCTCTGGGTGTGTGCAAATTGCTGAACTTGTGACCGGCAATGAAAGGAAAGGCCTGTCTATGTGTGTGTGTAGAGGTGTGTGTGTGTTTGTGTGTGTGTTTGTGTGTGTGTGTGTGTGTGTGTGTGTGTGTGTGTGACGTGGCTGCCTCCGACACTCTGGCGAAGGCCACGACTCGCTGGGAGAAAGGCAACCCCCTGGGGTGACGTGTTGACGGGGCGACGCAGAGAGCTCGCTCCAGCGCCTCCACCTCCAGCTCCCTTTGTCCCCTTTTACCCTTTTTTAATGGTGCGAGGACTGAAGGGGACATTTCAGCCTTGTCGACGAGCATGCCAAGGTTACTCTCAATTAATATGAATGGAGTTAATTGTCACGGATCACAACACACAGGAAATGCGAGCTCTGTCCCCACCCCCTCCCCACCCCCCCACCCCACACGTCCTACGCACCCCCTCTGTGTCTTGATTGCTCTATGTTAATGTAACCTTTGCGGTGTACTTTTGGGTTTATGTATTTGAAATGAGCGTTGAGAGGACAGTGGCATCATGCACTGCACTGCACTTGGCTGTGCCTTTTTTAAACAACATGTACGCGGCACAGATCACCGCGCCCTTGCTCTCCAATTTTCACCCTCTGTGATGGCTGTCCCAGATTTGGGACACTCACTGCCAGTTTGAAGGGAGCATGACAGTAATGTCAAAAAGAAAAAAACTCGCTAGATTTACCAAAGAGGTCTAAGCTGAACTGTCTTTGTTGTTGTTTTGTCTTTAGACTTATATTGTATTTACATACATTAAGGTCTAAGTGATGAGGAGAAAATATTTACAAGAAGGCACATACTTCACTAATGTGCCAGACATAGCAATCAGATTCCTGCTGCTTTTCATCATTGCAGGTTGGAGCTTCTGTACCTACCAGTATCCAGATGTCTTTCAGGAAAAATAAGTTACAATAAAAGCAAACATAGTATGTGTACAGTACTTGCACTTGATTGTCCTTGCATTGTCGAACAATACACTGAAAATTAGGATTTAGTTTTAGTTAGTTTTTTTGTTAAGGTTTTTTTGTGCCCTTATTTGTGAAATGGACTTAGGATGTGCCATGGCATGCTTCAAGTCAGAGAAGAAGTAATTAAAATTGAGTTTGACTTCGTCCAGAGACACTAATCATGCAATTATACTTTAACACCTAAAAGAAAAGTGTAAGGGCTCATTCACACCAAACTCTCTGCGTATTCAGCGCGTGGCCGTATTCTGTCCGTACAATATGTTTCTATGGTGATAGAATACGCTCAGAATACGCTCAGAACACGGTTGCGGTGGGAATGGTCTCATCTGCCAACGTGCATTCTAAATGAATACGGACAGAATACGCTCAGAATACGGCCACGCGCTGAATACGCAGAGAGTTTGGTGTGAATGAGCCCTAAGGCCTTATTTCCACCAACTTGAGCGTGTACAGCGCGTATCCGTGTACAATAGGTTTGTATAGGGACAAAATACGCTCAGATCACGCGTGGTGGAAATGGTCTAATCTGTTAACGTGCATTCTAAACGAATACGGACAGCAGACGGGCATGCGCTGTACCCGCAGAGTGTTTGGTGGAAATGAGCCCTAAGGCGGGCTTAGCAGAAGTGGCCTTGATTGACCTGTGTTACATCACAGAGGCGTAAATATGCCGTGGGGATGATTAAAGTCACAGTGACTTGACAAGGGCGGTAGAGAGGTGGGTGGTGGTGCACAGTTTGCACAAAATGGCATTTTTTTGTGTGGCCTTGTTTACCGCACATGTCTAGAAAAAAAGCCAGGTTATATGTGAAGCAAAAAAGATTAAATAAAATAAAATAAATATCAACTATATTAAAGATCTGATGTTTGTTGTCATTTTAGTTTTAATGTTTTTTCCTGAGTGCCCACTAGTCTTTGTCTCGCTGTTTTTCTCTCTGGTAGAGATGTAGCCAAGGGTCACCCCACGTACTGAAAGCAAATTTGTTCCAGATACAAATTGCCGTGAGCCCCCACAGCTATTGCAAGGGATGATTACTTACATGTCCTTTCAGACATTATCCACGTGTAGGGCTAACAAATATGTCACTAAGAGAACTCATTGAAATCATTCCCTTTGCAGTGGGCTTTATTTCATATTAATCATCAAGTGTGGTTGGTCGTGACAAAAAAATCAGTAGATAATTTGAAAGGTGGAAGGAAATGGATGACATTGCTAATACCAGTTTTTTTGTTGTGAAAGCTTGTAGGACAAATTATCTCCGTATGCATGTGGAATTCACTTTCAGGAAAACAAATCACTGCAGCCACGCTGTGGACCATTCTAATCTCTAAAGCTGCCCCTGCCCTCTGTTTATCAACCTGAGATTTGCATACATTGCCCACAAAGTCCCGCCTCATTGCTAGCCCGGTAAACCAGCCCCTCGTACTTCATTTCATTTTGTTCAGAGGGTCTGGCCTTGATGCCGTTGAAAGTCATGTATGCTGACCGAGCGAATCCTAGCCAATCAGCGAACAGAGGGAGTGCTTGTGAGCAAAGATGTTGGCTTTGCGTGCTACATTTGAATTGTAATTGCTAATTGCATACGTGACGATCAGACATCAGCAATTGGGTATAGGCAGAGCCACTTGTTTTAAACTTCAGCAGAGTCCCCACCTCCAGGGGAAATCGTTTCTCAATGCAACAAGGCCAGACCCTCTGTACAAAATGAAATGAAGTACGAGGGGCTGGTTTACCAGGCGATCTCTGGACCACTCTAATCTCCAAACCTGCCCTTACCCTCTGTTTATCAACCTGAGATTTGCATACATTGCCCACACAGTCAGGCTCACTGCCACCCCTGCCTTATTCTGTTGCAGTCTGTGTGTTTTTCCCTCAGTGTTTTGCTCAGACCTAGAGTTTCTCTCCCATATTCAGTGGATGAGTTGAATACCTGTTTGTACACAATATACAGCTTTGCTGCATCCCCCTCCCTCAACTTTCATGCATTTTTTATTTGGGAAGGGCAAATGCTCTCTTGTTTTTCTGATGCAACAATATCATGGCGTTCTTTGGCTCGTTGTTTTGCAGGGCATTGTTTTACACTCACATAGAACACACATCACAGTAACCATGGTTACTGCAGTGTTCATGTTTATTTCACACCAAAGCTATTTAGGGATTTATCATACTTAATTACGAGCCAAAAAAGTTCTTGGAACAGTTAATCTAGTTCAGCTGTGTTGCTCTTATTGTTTTGTCATGTGATGCCGGCTGTTAATTATTGCCGATGGCTTGTGTTTGTGCAATAGTTTAATTGGCTGGGCCAGACACCTGTTTTCCTGCCCAGGTGGCTTCGGGGGCATTGCACCTGCCCCTCAAGTCCCCAGTTGTCCCATACAGGTGTGTGGCACATGGATCCCCCCCCCCCCCCCCCCCCCCCAGAGCTTGCTGCAGATGGCTCAGCCTAAAGCTAGGACTCTGTAGTCGTTTATTTGTTTGCTTGTCCTTTTTTTTTTGGCACCGATTAGAAAATTGGTGACGACTTGTTCTAATTATCTCTCCTTTACTTTTCTTTTAACTCGTCTCCTCGTTTGGCTGCACACTTCTTCATTTATAAGTGTCAAACCGTTCACTGCTTTGAAAGAGTCCTGTTTCATTAACTTCTAAATTCCGTGGCTCGAAGTGAAATGCTGAATTACAGTGATAATCATTGCCCCTTATTTCCTCATTTGTGGAGAGTTAAAATGAGCTGCAACTTATGACAGCTTTTTTGCTCTCTCTCTCTGTCTCTCTCTCTCTCTCTCTTTGTCTCTCTCCTTCTCTCTTTCTCTGTCTCTTTTGTGTTTAGTCACACCCTCACTCCTTCTCTCCTTTTTCTTTGTTTCCTTTCTTTTGCATTTTCTCCCTACAATTTGTATTTCCTTCCCATGTTGCATTGTGAACAGCGCCACAGGGCTTGCAGTAGAACTCAATATTACTATGATAAAAGTAATCCAGAAGTTTTTGCCCAGCCACTTGTACACCAGGGGGAATAAAGTTGCTTTATGCTTTTAGATCTACACCCCCCCCCCCCTCTCCTTACACACAAACGCACACACCCACACACACATAGATATATTGACAATATGTATATATAAGTATAACTTAGCACCTCAACAAGGGAAGCAGATTGCTCTTGCTGAGATACTAACGTGCTATCAGCCCTGCAGTGGAGGACCACATTGACGCTCGGTGTCTCGACCTTGGTTGACACTCTATCAGAGGCTGAGGCTGGGGCTGAGGCTGCTACAGATGTAAGGTGACTAAAGTGAAATGTTCCAGTGTACCACATGCGCAGCAAGCCACATGCTGTTGCCTTTCAATCAGTTAAGCACACAACACCAGCAAAAAAAAATCTTCCATTTTAAGGGTTCAGGGTTATGTGCTTGGGATACTGAATCACGAGCACATAAACACTATTCCAATTACAAATTATGTTATGTTCACAGTCACAGTAAGTATCTAGATTTTTAATTTGTGTCCTTAGTTCAGTCATTTCTCTGTGGTTGCTCCCAATTGTGCAGCCATTATTGGGGTGGATGACTAGAAGGTTTTGTGGTTGGATTAGCAGGTGTTTGTATGTAGATCTGTGCTTGTGTTCATGCAAGTGTGTCTGTGTGTGTATTTGTGTGTGTGCGACACTGTGCGTGCGCGTGTGTGTATTTTGCTATGAGTTATGAGTGAGCAAGTATGTGAGTTTACACATATTCATCATGTCTGTTTTATGGTTACACAGTATTGGAGAGGGAGAGAGAGGCTAACATTGATGTGAGCTTTATAAACCAGTTTTCCTGGGTGGGAGGGTTGGGTGGGTCTTTGCAGTGCCTATCGGTTTCTCCAGTCTAATACCCCCAGCTCTCTGTCTTACTGGTAAAAGGCATATTAGGACCTTTGATTATCCAGCGCTGCTCAACACATGTGGTTTTGAAGCGTAAGACCCACCAGGCTCAAACAGCAACCTCCGCATGATAAAAGGAGACCGAGTGATGCGTCTGAAAAACAATTACTCACGCAGCAATTAAACATTTAGAAGAAGAAGGAGAAGATAAAAAAGTATAAAAATAAAACAAGGAACGCACCACAAATATAGGCAAAGAAATCATCTCATTTTTGATTTTTTTTGTTTGAAGTTGAAAATTGTTGTGTCCCAGGAGAATTGGCCCTTTGCTCCTTGGGTTCGTACACAACCCCAGGCTATGAATCAACTGTGAGGCAGTGCCGAAAGCTCTACTGGCCCGGACAGTGCCCGTTTCAGCTTTAGATGAGTAATCCCAGAGCAAATCAATAGCCATTAATCACTCACTGTTGGGATGTAAACGCCCACAGACAAACATTTCTTAGTGCACTTTGAGGTAGGATGGTTAGAACCATGTGTTGTTTGTGTCTGTCTGTCTGTTTGTGTGTCTGTGTCTTTCTTTCTCTTTCTCTTTCTCTTTATCAGTCTCTGTCTCTGTCTCTGTGTGTGTTTTTCTGCCTGTCTCTTTGTCTCTGTCTATTTGTGTGTTTCCATGTATATATGTTTGGGCTTTTAGCAATGGAGTTACCGCATTGCATTTAAGGTTCAGTATGTGTCTTTCCAGCGGTGTGTGATCTGCTTATGGGAATCTTGTTAGTGCAATAAGAAGTCCACACGGTGTTGATAGATATCCCCTGAGTGTGCCTTTTTTCTATCAGTTAGGCATGCAGGGGGCCAGCTTAATCCACCCAGCCAATGCTTTATAGAGGGAGCCTAGGATTTTACTTTTGTCATTTCAGATGCAGCACTTAACAGATACCTCTGTAACTTAAAAGTAATGGATTGTCTGTATTGATTTGTACCAGTTTTAGCGGTGATTGGTGACAGTTAAATTAAACTCATTTGTAGGCTATGAAATATGAGTGTACTGTAGGTAATGCCTAATATGCCCTGGAAAATTGCTTGCATATACAAACTTACCACATTAACATACATGCACACATGCTCCAAAGACAATGTCCTGAGTTTGTGAAAAATATAGTTACATTTTCTGTTATACATCATTTATGTTATCTTGATTTGGTGACCATATTTTCCTTTGACAAACCGTGTTTTGGGGCTTGCTAAGTAAGCCAGACATTGGAAAATAAATTTTTCCCCAGAATCAAGGACATCTTGGTAGGGCATAGACTTTGTGGGTCAAGCCTCCATCTGTTGCACTACTACGAATGATGATAGACGTTTGGGTTGTTTTTTGTATGACAAAAATAACAAAAAGAAAAAAGTTGGATATCCTTAAAGAAAGATGCAGAGGAACTATGAGAAAGTTATCAAAACGTCACCTGTCTATCTGCAAAGAAGGAAAAAAGGTTCTCTGTTGCTGTGGCGACTGTGAATGTGAAGCTCGCTGCTGGGGTCATTTTTCTTGCGCTGTGCAGCAAGCCTCGACTCTCCAGACTCCAAATGTTATTACAAACCTTACCGTGTGCCCCAGGCAGAGGCTAATCTCTTTTGCTCCAATACTTGTCAAGGGGAAATAAAAAGGAGAGATATGTAGAAAGAATAAATTAATGTACGTGCCAGTTATGTGCCAAGGCAGCTTATCTATAGAAGATATTTATTTATATCATCATTCATCTATATATATATATATATATATATATATATATATATATATATATATATATATATATATATATATATATATATATATATATATATATATATATATATATATATATGTATGTATTTCCCTGCTTTCCTTATTTATCTGACATCAACATGCAAGATTTTTCTTTATTTATATCATAATGACTGTTAACTGATAAAAATGCCAAGGATAAATTTAAATGTCATGTACTATGTACTCATACACATTTACAATACCTGTTTACTTTGTATCCATCTGATGCATATGTATATCCATGTATATTAATATTTAAAAAAATCATAATTTTGTTCACCTCTTCCACTACACATTTTTTGAGTCTCATGTGCGAATGTAAATTGTTATTCTTTATTTTTGTAAAGGAAGGGGGAGCTGCAGGAAAGTGGGGCAGTTATCACCTACCAGTTTTTAAAGTAGTACATGAATCAAGCAGAAGCGACAGTTGTATATTTGCGTTCTGACAGGTATGTGACCTGCAATCTCGCTCTGGATGATATCTTTGAGATACAGAGGTTGTGATTCTCTGTCGTGGGGAGGCAGCTATTTAGGTCATGCAATTGAAGTGTGGGTGACCTACTTGTCCCCAACTCGCAGGAGTGACAGCCGAGAGCAGTCAGCTCCCTGGCAAACCGCAGTATTACTAATGCAGAAGCATAGCGAGAGCAGAAGTAACAAGCACTTTTCCACCCAGCCGGGAGTGTCTGCCTGTTGTCTGCAGTGTGTGGTGTGAACGTATCAACATCCCTGCATGCACGAAAACACTTTCGGAGGCCACATTCAGAGTTTTTTTTTTTTTTTTTTTTGCATTCCTCGTTCTTCACTACTTTTCATGAAAAGTGTTTGCAACTTCACTAGAGCCTTTATTGATGTTAATTGTCACGTTTGAACTGTCAGGAGCATTTAAGGCTGTAATAAGGACTTGCTAAATGTAGTGTTCATTTATTCTCATCTGAGACACTAACAACCCCCTCTGTGAACACAAGCGAAGCTGTCTCCTGAAACCATGAACATGTCACTTTCAGCTCGGCTAAAAACCAAAAGCCACTATTACCGCTTTCCCTCACTCCTTATTTTGCTGACAGACAACGCCAGTCAGAAAGACCCACGAATACCCTCTCGCCCAACGACACACCCTCTTCCTCCTACGGCAGAATACCCACGTCTCGCACCCCCGCCGCTGACCCCTACGAACACTGCCACACACAACTCTCATGCCCTTTCCTGCCCACACAACCACCCTGGCTGAACCAAGGTAGTACGACTGGTATTCAATTAATGGGGCTGATCAATCACCACTCCGGCAATTTCCCAGACGTTTTCCCACAACTTCCATTTAATCTTTCCTGGTGCCAGGGGGGCTTGTGCTGTTTGGAAGATAATTAGAAATTTCAGGAGTGCTTTGTGCTCAGCAGGGAGTCATTTCAGTACGTCTGGGGACTAGGAGCTGTCCCTCTCTCCCTGTCTACCACCGCGTTAACTGATATTGTCGATGTTGTTCCTCCACTCACAGATGTGCTTGCTGCCCTCAGCTATTTTCAACTCCCCCCTAGCCCCCCCCCCCCCCCCCCCCCCCCAGTCTCTCTCTCTCTCTCTCTCTCTCTCTCAAACACACACACACACACAGACACAAACACATGCGCACACACACACACACACACACACACACACACACACACACACACACACACACACACACACTCCTCCCTGCAGTTCTGCGAGTATAACAACAGCAGCTGATGCGGTTTGATGTGCGGTGAGTTGATGGTGGCCATGCCGGTGTCCCGCTGTGATCCAGATGCCCCGAGGGGCGTTGTCCGTCTGTTTGAATGGCACTCCCTGACAAGCCTCCCCTCCCTTTTTTTCCTGGGGGCTGCTGCAGTCCCTGCGCTGGGTGCTGACACCAGGAATATTGTGCTGGAAAGAGTGCCACCTGCTTCTGCCCCCCCCCCCCCCCCCCCCCATCACCCCATCACTCCTCTTTTTCCCTTCTCCAACATTCCAAAATTCAATATCTGCTGTGTCACCTTTTGTCACGCTAGCTTGAGACGAGGGTAATATCATTTTGCAATCCTTCACATACTGCCTGATATTGTCCAGTACAGCTTGAGAAGACCCCCCCCTTCAAGCACACAGACACACACACTCACACTCACACACAGTCTCTCACACACACACACACACACACTCACACTCTCACACACACTCTCTCTCTCTCACACACACACACACACACACACACACACACACAATTCTTTGTTGTCGCTGCTTAAATAAGATATAGATAAGTCTCCTCTTCTGTATGCTGTCTGTCTGTCTCTGTCTTTGTCTCTCGAGTTGTCGGTAAAGGCGTGGGTCGATTTCTCGTAGGCAGAAGATAAACAAACTTGTGCCGTCGTCATCATAATACGATCTGTGGGAGAGATGTGGGCCCCCTCCAAATTTGCGGCTTCATTAGAGCTCTCAGGTAGAAGAATAGGTGGCTTAGCACACCCTGAGGACAGAACGGCGAGTTTAACACAACTTTGTGACTGAAGTTGAAATGTTTTTAAAAAAAAATAGTTTTCTGTTTATGGTGTCGTCGCTTTTTCTTCTTTCTTTTTTTTTAACTGTTATTTTCTCTCCTCAGTGGCACACTGAAGTTAAAATGTTTGAAAAATCTGTTTTCTCATTTTGTTGTCGTCATGGGTTTTTTTTTTTTTTTTAACACTTTTATTTTCTCTCCGCAGTGCCACAATAGTGCTGAGGAATTGTTTTTGTCATCTTCTTATTTTTTGGTTCTTTGTGTTGAAGGACTATGCAACCTGTCACCATTCTTTATCACCATTGTCCGTTTTTTCTAGGTGTAGCCTTTAACCTTTTCATTATGCACTATATGAACACAATACCCACAAGACAGTTAAAAGGTCCCTGTTTAATTAATGTTAATGAGCTGCTTGATGAAGTTATATAATTGTCATTTCATTATTTGTAGGACTCTCGCCCACCAATGTAAAGGTTAAGACCTTTAAAGCGTGACAGAGATGCAGTGCTCAAAGGGGTCATAGTGGGAATAAAGAGCGAGTATGTTTGTTTTCTGCGTGTCAGAGGCATTGCAATAAAGCACTGCAGAATGCAATTCTGTAACTTTCATTTCCACTCAAAGGCTGGGTTGCTTACGATTTAAAGCTTGATATCTGAAGAATGTTTTTAACTTAAAGTACACCAGAAGACCAGGAAAGCAGGGAAAACAAAATCCTGGAGAAACTCAGATCGCCAGCTGTCTCAAAAATATACCTGATGCTGAGTGATCGAGCAGATGAGAGATCCTTTCTTTAGCAGCAGCAGCAGTAGCTAAAAACATGCTGTAAGACATGCAGCAGGAACTCACAGCAGGAGGACAGAGGCTATATATGGAGGCTAATAGATGGAAATGCTGTACTCATGTTTATGTGGCAAAGAACAGGCCAGGAATAAGTAAAGTACGTTTTAGTTGCTACTCTGGATGCAAATAAAGGTATTACAGTTGAAGATTGCTGGATATGGACTAGGTGCACAACAGTGGCACCACATAGTTACAGTACTGCCACCAATCTAATGAAATATTTATAATGCTGTGTTATGAATCTTTTTTTTCTGTTCACCATCCATTCAATTCAGGTAAGAAAGATGGTCTTTGGGAAGCTGTGTGAAATGCTGTTTTGTCTGCAAGGAGATAAATGGGTTATAGGTGTTTTTTTTTTTTTCAGCAGCTTGTGAGGCAGGTGATTCTCCTTCCTTACTGTTCAGTGTTTGTGGGCATACATAAACACGTTCGTATTTATGGTCTTACTCATAGGCCTCCATCATAACTTCATATAAATCTGTCTTTTTATGGTGCTCTGCATAAAATGCCCCACAATTGCATCAATCCAGGAAAAAAAAATATAGTACACTGTACTGTACATAAAAAAGTCTGGGGAAAGATGGACCATGAATTTTTCATTTTGCCTGTGGAATGTACATGATTGCGGAAAGTAACACAATTTGGTGGCACTTAACTGCAGGATTACACCTATCAATATTTTATAAACAAATTCAGAGCCACCACCCACCCTCCCACTCACTGGTCCCCCCCCCCCCCCCCCCCCCCCCCCCCCGCCACCACCACTCAGCCGAAGTTAATGAAAGCTTTGGGTGTATGCCACAGATGCTTGGAGAGGGGACTGATAAGAAGATGGGGGGGACTGCTTCAGATATGACAGGAGGTGTCTTGTAGGAGGGGAAAAAATTAGTCACCGACTCAAACTGAGACAGACACACAGATAGGGCGAAAGGCAAGCAGGGACAAACATATACGGATGCAGACAGGGACGTCAGACTGGGGAGAATAGGGCCACCGTGAAGCTACACCTTTTTTTCACTCAGTTTGCCTTGAAGATTCGTCATCTTCTGCCACTTCCAAATGAATCTATCTGCAGTTCCCTGCAGGAGAAAGGGAGTGACGGAGGAAGAGTGACGGAGAGGGAGAGGGAGAGGAAGAGTAAGAGTCATGCCTTAAAGTGATAAAAGCCCATGACAACACACAAGGGAGGGTTCTCTAACTCCGCTTGGCTTGCAGCTGTCGCTTTCTAAATTTCCTGCTTTTTTCCCCCCTCCCCCTCACAGGCAGGTGGGCAACATGGAAATGCCTTTACTTTAATGGTGGACATCATGTCAGCTCTTTGATTAAAGCAGATCAGAAAATATTGACTCCTATTCACGCACCCCTAGATTAAAAGGGTTGTGATAAATAGTGTGTGTGTGTGTGTGTGTGTGTGTGTTTTGTGTATTGACAACTATTGTCTCATTCTAATACTACACAAGGCCCATTCATCAACGTTTGCAGGTGGTCACATTCAACCTGCAGTCATTGCTGGCAAACAGAAGCGACGGTTGAGTTTTTTCCCAGTTGTTAGAGCTACTGAATCATGTCTTCTCAACCATGTCCCTCCACTGGCACTTCTTTGTTGCGTCACGTCTCTCATTTCCTCCTCTCTCCTCCATGCCAATGCCCTAACACTGTGAATTGTGCACAACTGGCAAGATTGTTATGCGAGATCTCATTTTTGTTATCACAGTGTAACTGTTTGCTTGCGACGACCGGCCCGGAAACAGAATTGTTGAGGAGAAAGTGGCAAACATTAAGCGGGAAGCTCTCGGTAAACTGACAGTTATAAATTTTGAACATTATGCTGTTTTGTTTTATTAACAAAGCACCCCATTAGAATGTACTGTACAGCAAAATGGTAATAAGTTGCAAATTGGGTTCGGTCACCGAATAATGAATTTTGAGTAATGGCGCGGGGAGACTTTGAGTGTTTGTAATTCCTGGCTAATTTAATTGTGGATCAGAGAAATCTGCACATCACCTTCCTGCATTGCCTCGGGCCTCCCCACATCAGCCCTAATCGAGGGCCTTTTGTGAATCTGCCAGTCAATACAAATGACTTTAATATGCATTCAGTTATTGCACAGAATCATTGTCAAAAAGGCCCCAATAAATCACTGACTTATGGCCCTTTAATGCAACAAATTGCTCCATGTATTCTTCCTTTATTGACAGTCTGGAGCGAAGGACAAGACACGCTAATGACATAATCTTGCGTTGATCTCACAGCGAGCCTTCGTCCACCAGTCTTCTCTCTCTCTCTCTTATACACTCTCTCTCTTACTCTCTCTCTCTCTCTCTCTCTCTCTCTCTCTCTCTCTCTCTCTCTCTCTCCCCCCCCCCACTTCATGGGCGGACAGCAGCTCCGCCTGCAGTGGATCATGTGCCGTCTCCAGATACGTGGTGTGGTTAATAGCCAATTATCTCTCGCAAATCTGCAATCGATCGCCTGTGTTATCTTTCTCTCATTGTTTTCCCCTCTCCCACTCGGCAAACACAGCCCACGTGGTGCCTAACAAGGCACAGTGGTGTGTTCATGCACTGACTATGTACCACAGGCCATAATGTATTGCTAAGGCCATGAATGTGATAATTCATGCATTTTTCATGTCGTGTATTTATCTCTGTTGTAAAACTGAACGCGTTAACAATAAAAAAATCTTTTCCTTTTTGTCTTGCTACAGCTGGGTGAATAACTTTGGCCATGAAGGACTGGGTCTGCTTTTGGACGCGCTTGAGAAGCTGCTGGATAAGAAACAGTAAGCTTCGGATTTTCAGATTGTGACATGGCTCTGATGAAATCTTTATTCACTGGGTCCATTTTTTTAATACACGTGTGTTATTTCTTCACATTTTCCTCTTTTTGTGTTCGCAGACAGGAGAGCATTGATAAGAAGAACCAGCATAAGCTTATCCAGTGCCTGAAGGCCTTCATGAACAATAAGGTACTCTACTGATTGGTGGAGCCTTCACCTCATGACTTTTTTGACAATAGCCAGTACATTGCCTGTCCCCTCATGAGCACTATATTAATAATTGCTTAAGAAATATGGTTCAGTGTGTACCCAACTCAATATTTCACCCCTTGTTTTCATTGGTTGATGCTGTGTATGTCATTCTTAGGGACTGTTTTTTTTTTTTTTTGTCGTGATTCGGGGGAGAATACATTTTTTATTATTTATATATTAACTTCAGATATATCACGAAGAAAGTTTTTGGAAATATGATTCATTATTTTTTAACAGTGTAGATTTGGAACTTGTCCTTGACTACTTCTAAAATATAAATGTGTTTGCAAATGTAATACAGCTTCCAATTCTCACCCTCTTCAAAAAATCGAAAAGTTTACTTTCTGGCGCCATGCTGTCTATTTAATTTGAAGTTTTATCTTTTGTTTAACATTAATTTAGTTTATGTTAATTTAGTTGAGTTTATGTGCATAGCAGGTAGTGAATTTAATAAACATTGCAGTCTGCCAGTCTAATAAAATATGGAGCTTCTTGAATATGACCACTCAGCCCAGCTCAACATTGAATTAATTTATCATAGTCTATAGTCACCAGTTCTGTTTCATTCTCATTGTCTGTTCCCTCTTTCTGTAGCATAAAAGCTCATTTCACAACCTCTATGTATGTCCTTAAGTGCTTTAAGGAGTATTAATGAGTGCTTTGATCTTGGCCATATGTCCACATTTGTCTACTCTTGCAGTATGGCCTGCAAAGGATTCTGGGTGATGAGAGGAGTCTCTTACTCCTCGCCAGGGCCATTGATCCCAGGCAGACCAGCATGATGACCGAGATAGTCAAGATCCTGTCTGCTATCTGCATCATAGGAGAGGAGAACATGTGAGTCAAACAATCTCCCCCACCCCTCTGTTTTCATATATATATATACACACGCATGCACACACACACACGCACACATACACAGACACACTCATATGCCCACACACATGCACAGACATCATGCACAGACAGACATACAGACACATGCACAGACATACGCACAGGCAGACACACACACACACACACACACACACACACACACACACATACACGCTCATGCATAGACACACACAGAGATTGGCTGAATATTCTGGCTGTTTTTTTTTTTTTTTTATCAGCTGCACTCAACACTAGCAGCTTTCTGCAAGCCACTGCTGCTGCTGAGAAGTAGCTGTGCAGCTTTCATAATCAGATTAAAGAAATACATTTGTAGACAACCTGTCATAGACCTTACAGGAGACATTTTGTGCTCACATATTGCATTTGTGAGAGAGCTCTGAGACGAGTCGGAGTCTGTCGGTTAACATGTTCTTATTTAGCTCTTTGGGCTGCGTAATGTATTTAAGTGCTCAGTGTTGTTGGCCATGAACACACAGCCTGGCTGACAGATTGTAAATTGAATCCAAGGGAGCTCTTTTTTTATTGTGTCTGCCACAGAACTGGCCTAGAATAACAATGGCTGCAAAGCTGCACTTCAAAGCGAAGACTGCATTCAGTGATAGAAAATAAACAAACCAACAAAGAGTACCCGCACAGGCAAAGAAAAAAAAAAAAAAGAAAGGCAAAGGACTGAGGAGGGAAATAGTTTTCACATATCACTCGGCCCAATTGCGTTTTCCTGACCACGATGTCGGTGGCTGCTTCATCCAGCTCGTGAGCTGCGGTTTGCTGCAATCCATTTCAGGGCCGTATGACTAAATGCTTTAAAATTCAGCCATTTACAGCCTTTTGTTGCTTTATGCTGATGACTACATTTTATGAAGAGATTGGCTGCACCAGCTCTCTCAGAATTCACTCCAAGTTTAAACTGCGTAGGGCAGTCGCAGTTATTTTGATATGTTTACTTGTGATCACAGGTGCTGCTGTGTGTATGTAAGCAGTGATAGTAGTGCGGCAAGCAGAAAAAAAAAAGAAAAAAAATGATGCTGATGCTTCACTCTGCCTCGGAAGCCCCCTTGTACTGCATTTGTGACAAACCCAGTCTTATTTCCAGTGACAACTTCAAAGGGTCATGCTCAGAGTTAAGCAGGTGTAGCTTTTATGTGATGCTCCGTCTGAAACAGGATGAAAGGCAGCGCGCGAGCCCACAGCCGACTACAACTTAATCACGTCAACAGCAAAGCGAGGATTCCTCCATATGGTGGTTTGACGCATAAACTTTGTTTGTTGTATGCCCCTGCCTGTCACGCAGCCGTAGCCGACAGGTCAAAAGTGATGAAGTGCGGTGGTTGGATTTGTAAGTAGATTCGAGCCTGGCTTGCCATCCGCATGCAGGGTGCGCAGCCAAATATAGGACTCGTTTACATTTCCTGTTCTGTTGGGTGAATAATGCATGAAGTTGCAGTGCCAACATGTTGTCTCCGATGACGACTCTTACCACTGACACGTCTCCATAAGTCACCGCTCAAATTCCCCTGGTGAGTCGTGAGTCGTAAGCCACGTCTTTATGCGAAAATCAGTTATCCCAGTGGGGGCTATTTTAAGTTGGTGTCATAGTGAACAGCCAAAAAGAGGGGGGGGGGAGACGAAGGATAGAGGAGGGAAGACAAAAAAAACAAAAAACGAAAAAACAAAGTTGTGGCAGTAAAACGAGGGAACTGACAAAGGTGTTTTGTCTCTTTCTGTTGTCTGCATCCCTGGGTCCAGCAGATAAATCCCGGGTGATGTATGTGGTTCCTTCTAACCCTGTGGGGATAGGACAACTCGGATGGCGCGATAAAGTCATGCAGATAAGAGCCGCTCAATGCCTCAACTTTTGCAGCCTGTTTGATTTTCACCAGGGCCCTTTACCGCAGACTCTCAGCACTGGCTGTTTTTGTTTTTTTTGTTTTTTGTTTTTTTTGCTGCATTGTAGTGCAACGTTGACACGTTGTTCCCTATAGACCGTAATCACCCAGCTGCCTAGTGAACTGGCTGTTAGCCCATCTCTTATTTGCTTTTAGAACAATAGGGATTTTATGTACGTTAGCCGCCAGTCCCCCAGCCATAAATTTCACCCGGGGAGGTTAACATTGCCAGCTATGGTTTTACAAGCTGATTTGACAATGGATTATATCGGCGAAAGAATGCCTCTCAGCAGCTGTTCAACGCCAACACAGTCAAATTGGAAAGGAGTTATGCACTGTTGTTGCAAACACCAGGAGTCAGGATTTTGGAGCGCTACCTTGCACCGGGGTCAGTTGAATGAGTGCTGAGTAAATGCCTTGTCCGGGGCCCAATAACACAGCCTGTTGACTCCTGATTTTTCTCTCCCCCTTCCCCCCCCCCAGCCTGGATAAGATCCTGGCAGCCATGACCATCGCTGCGGAGAGGAATAACAAGGAGAGATTCGCTCCGATAGTGGAGGGCCTGGAGAACCACGAGGCCCAGCAGCTGCAGGTCAGTGCCCGTGCCCTCTGCCTGAATACATGCATACCACAACACCCACCTCCTCCGGCTCTGCACTCAGCGCCATATTGTCCTTCGCATTAATACACACTCGGCTTACTGTACCCAGATGCTGATGACTGTGGGTCATTTTTCTGCCCCCTGGTATAATGCAGGCTACCTGTTTTGCAATGCAACAGCTATGTAGACAGAGGCCGAGCCATATGTTGGCTGTGTTAACATGCTCTCACCATTCCCTAATGCATCATGCACTCTAAATATTAGCCCATACAATAGCTAAAGCCTTTGTGCATTGACAATAGCACATTTCACATATGGCATGCATGCCAAAGTCAAGTCTTTTTAGATTTTGGGAATTTTAAAGGTCTGCTTTATAAAAGCACTTTAAAAGCCAATTTATGGGTTTACAGGAACTGTACCCCAGTGTTTTGTAAGGCATATTTTGGGTGTATTCCTCAATGACAAAATACATTAAGTGATGTTTTGCAGCACTTCTAACTTATAATGTGATTTCAGCTTTTATAATTTGGGGCTGACAAGTTTGGGGAATTGTGATAAATGATGATGCACACAACACAATCTTGTGTTAAGTGTGGAAATAATTTACTCGTAATTTACAAGTCATTTGTATCTTTCTGTTGGAAAGACAGAAACAAACAAAAACAGCACCTCTTGGGAATCATTTTTAAAAAATCCAAGTTTAGGAGATAGGAGAAAAGGAAAACATATTTCCATATTTTTTCCCAGCTGTAAAGTGCACCAGTAAATTCAGCAACATGGCTGCCAGTGGACAGAGCTGTGTCTCTCCCCCTCGCATCACTCACACGGAGCGGCCCCCACAGCTCTGGGGCTGTGTTTGATGTCGAGGCCAGGTGGAAATTGACAGTCCTGTCACTCTCAGGTCCACAGCGCCTCAGCCCCCCGTCGGCTCGTGTGCCCCCTCCCCCCCACCTTATACACACACACAGATGCACACAAACACACACACACACACACACACACACACACACACACACACACACACACACACACACACACACACACACGCACACACATATACACACACAAACACACTCTTGCTCCCCTAGTCCTCCTCGCCCTCGCGCTGTCTGCATGTCAGCCCCTGGCATCAAAGCCCTGTGATGGAGGCAAGCTGCAGCTGCAGCAATGTATTGAGATGCGGGCGGAGAGCTTGATTCCTCTTGCTAATCAACCAGTGCCATGTCAGATGTGGCATACATAAGAAACGTTGAGGAGGCCGCTCTTAAAAAAAATAACACCAACAAAAAAAGAATAAAACAAATATATAAATAAATAAAATAAAGGTGAAAAACAAAGGTTACATAAAAAAAGGAATAAGGGTAGGAGTAAAAGAAAGAAAGATGTTGTTTTTGTTGTTTTTTCCCCTGTTTCTCTGGCGGTTCTCTGTGGTTTGGTCTCGGAGGAGCTGGAGGAAAAGGGCAGCCATGCAGTAACACACCTGTATTTGTTACAGCCTGCTGATGCTGATGCTGACGCTGATGCTGCTCCCCCCACCTGCTCCCACTCACAGTCCCCCCTCCCCTCTCCTCACAACCTTACACCTCACAACCTTCACATGCTGTGACCAGACAGGGCATGCATGTTCCAGTCAGAGTTCACATGATTTAGAGGTGAACTTGTTTTTTTTTTTTTTTTTTGCTTTATTTGTAGACGGAGAAAGGAAAATAAATGCAACATTACAAGAAGGTTTGGTATAGATGTGGTAAGGAAGAGAAGATAGGGGGCAGGAGTGATGCAGGAATCCTTTTAAACGCAACCCCTCAACCATACCCCCCACACCCACTCCACTCCCCTCCACCTCCCACCATACCTCCTTTCAAAAGTGGGCCACTAATGAAAAGAACCCACGTTAATGGCGAAGTAAATTAAAATACGATGCTGATGCAGGAGGTTCAAAGGAGCTGGGGACTTTGGGGGGACGCACACAGAGGGCTCTCCACTTAATGTGCTTCTGATACGCTGCTGTAGCATCCAGCTCCCTGGCAGCGCTGTCACTGCTGTCTTAGTAGCTAAACCCTGCTACTGTACACAACAACCAACACAGACTTTACTGTCAGTGGCAGTTGCAGTTGGCGAAACAAATACCAAAACCTTTTCAGTTTTAGCTTTTTTTTTAATTACATTACACTTAGCTGACGCTCTTATCCAGAGCGACTTACAGATATTTACAGGGTTTCAGTTACAGTCCCTGGAGCAGTGTGGGGTTAGATGCCTTGCTCAAGGGCATCTCAACCATGGATAGGGTGGATTCGAACCGGCAACCTTCCGATTGCAAATCCAACTCCCTAACCACTAGGCCACAGTTGCCCATTTAGCTGTTTTCTGTTGTTGAAACCAACAGTTGTTGTTCCTTTGCTCTTTTTACTTCACCCCCCCCCCCCTGCCTTCCCTTGGAGAATATTATGTATCCACTTGTGTGTTAGAGTAGGGCACTACTTTCTTTCAACATGACCAATAATTTAAACCTCTGAAGTAGATAGACTGGAAATGTATTTTAATACCAGATGTAGGTGTCAGGAAAAAAAAAAAAAAAAAAAAAAAGTTTTGTTTTTTTGATAGGTGGCACCCTCCCCTGTGAGTAGACATAAGGCCCTGTTAGTTGTTAGTTGTCCTGCAAATATAGCAGAGGAAATGTCTGCAAAGACTGGCCATTAGCAGCCTGTAAGAATAATCCTCTGCCCCTTCTCCCAACTGGATTCATACAGGCATGTTCCATGCCAGTGATAGAGGTCTTAAAAACACAACAGACAAACAAAGCATTGTTGCACCTCCATAAGGCAGATATTCCCCAAGGCCGAGGGAATCCCTGTGGTCCCGTTCTCTGAAGGCCTGTTTTTGGGCACGAATTGCTTGTTTGCTTGCTGCAGCTCTTCCCCAGATTTTTTTCTTCTCTTTATTTATTTATTTACTTATTTTGAAAGGACAGAGCTCTCTGTGGTGCGATAAATGCTGGACGAAACAAATATATTGGCTCAGATTTATCAAGACCACTTTTCACACATCGATCATGGGATTCTTTGAGGGTTTTCATTGATTCTGTGGCAAAAATTTGTACCATCTCCCTTTCTTTCTTTCTTTCTTTCTTTCTTTCTTTCTTTCTTTCTTTCTTTCTTTCTTTCTTTCTTTCTTTCTTTCTTTCTTTCTTTCTTTCTTTCTTTCTTTCTTTCTTTCTTTCTTTCTTTCTTTCTTTCTTTCTTTCTTTTTTTCTTTCTTTTTTTCTTTCTTTCTTTCTTTCTTTCTTTCTTTCTTTCTTTCTTTCTTTCTTTCTTTCTTTCTTTCTTTCTTTCTTTCTTTCTTTCTTTCTCTTCTTTCCATGCCCAGCCTTGCAGCTTGTTGAAGCCCATTACGACTTTCAGTATCCTTTCCCCCTCTTCCAGTAAATCAATTAAAAAAGCACATCTGTTCAATCACTCTCATCGCTCCCTGTCCTCTCTGTCTTGGTGAGGTCTCACCCTTTGCCAACGATATTTAATTTCTCTCATCTTTACACGCCCCATTTTACCCTATTTTCTTCAGTCTTTGAAGTGTAACACGGTGTAACTCAGTTCTCATTTAAAATGCAGTCTTCATTTCCTAGCGAAATAATTTAATAAAAGCTAACCTATTTTTAACTGTATAATTTCCACTGGATGTGCCGTGGATATCAAGAAACTCTGCAGTGTGCTGTGAATGAGTGCTGTTTTTTAAATAAAACTTGCAATTTGTGTTGGGCAACAGGTTGCCTGTATGCAGCTGATCAACGCCTTGGTGACGTCCCCGGATGAGCTGGACTTCAGGATACATCTCCGCAACGAGTTCCTGCGCTGTGGTCTCAAGAAGATCCTGCCGGTTAGTAAACATGGCAGAAAAAAGCCTGTGTTAGTGTATATTTTACATTATGTTTGTCATGTACTGTCATGATAACCTTTCCTCCCCCAGCAAAAACAAAGGCAATGCATTTCAAGCTGATGAAGCCATTATAATGTATTTTGTGTTAGTGGTAGGACAGGATATCTTCGACCACATCCCCTCTTCTTCCAATTTCTTACTGTTCAAACACATGGCCAAAAACTGAGTGTGTATGACAAGTCTAAGTCCCTCGCAGCTCTGTCTGGAGTCATCTCAGGGTCAGTAAGCAGTGTCAGGCAAAGTTAGCAGAGATTCAGCAGGGAGCCCTGTCTGTGTAGATTCTCATTCATCCAGGTCATGGTAGTCAAAGGAGCTAGGTTGTAAGCAACTGGATTTCTTCTTGGAGCTTAAAAAAGACGTTTCACCTTTCATCCAAAAGGCTTCTTCAGTTCTGGCCTGTATTCTGGCCAACATCAAGCCAGAACTGAAGGATAACGTCTTCAAGCTCCAAGAAGAAGTCCAGTTGCTTACAACTAACCTCCTTTGAACAGGGAGCTCTGCGTAGCATATCCACGGCACTGAAGTGTTCTTTCAAAGCAACTTCCCAAGGGACTAACGGGACTCTCACTGTTATTGTGGAGGCTGGAGGGGTCATCAGCATGCAGTGAGAATCTGTAGTCTGCTCCCTGGTCTGCCTTTCCAAAATGGCCCTTTGTTGCTGAAGTTGTTGACTTTGTAAAAGCCATTACACCCTGATGGGTGGGGAGTGGTTTGTGTGTGCATGTGTGTGTGTGTAAAGCATAGATAGGAAAAGGCTTTGTTAGACAGCGAAAAAAAAGAATGTCTCAAGCATGGGTGTGTGTAAAATGAGAAACATAGGCGTATGATAAGAATGAAAAACAGAGAGGCTTCACTGGCATCATTATCAATTAGTACAAAGATCTCGGCACACTTCAGACAAACACAGCGAGCCTCCTCCATCACTCTGGGCCTCATTTGTGTGGGTATTTCCTGCTTGTTAATAAGTCATTTTGACTGCTCCTCCTATTATTGTAGCTATCATTGTAATTATCTCTGTCTGAACCCCTGCGTGTGATTGCGTTATTGTAATTTATGAATAATGTATTCACAACTTTAATAGGACAATTAAATTTGATATTGCTCTGTAATTGTGATGAATGATTTTTTCAGAGGTTTTAGACCATCGCCAAGCAAAAATAGCATCAAAGTAGATGAGTTGGGGTGAGTGGTGGGGGTGGCGGGATGGGTGTGGTTGGATGCCAAACAAAGGAGCATGCAGACGCGGAGGGGAAGTTGAGGCTGGCCCCTGTATGGCTGCTTTGGCACCTTTGTGCCATTCGTCTCTCCAAACTGGCCTTGCCCGAGACAGATGGTGTGCCTGGAGAGCAGGGTCATGATTGATGGCCTCCAGAAATTGGGTTACATTTTGGCTTTTCACCACTCCGAAAGCTCCATCGGAGGTGATTCATGTACAGAAATCCTGAAGAGCACCAGGACTTTCAGACTAGAGAAGAAACAGGTCTGGGATGTTGGACACCCTGGGACTGTGGGGACAATAAGAGGAGTGCAAAGACCAAAAGTACACACTGGTCTGAATTTGTGATGTCAAACACACTCGAGTCTCCTATAGCTATAAAAGAATAATAATAATAATAATAATAATAATAATAAACTTTACTTGTATAGCACAGTTCATACATGCAAGATGCAGCTCAAAGTGCTTTACAGTTTAGCAGGGTTGTTACAGGACAACATTTCTTGCAGTCCAGCGGTGCCGGAGCAGATGAATACAGTAGCAAACTGACTCTTGTGTGAACACAGGTAGGCAGTCCTTGTAAGCCCTAGTCAGCAATCTTTGTAGTCCAGTGGCGCTAGAACTATGCAATGCCCTGTTAATGCGGGCTCTTATGTGAACATAGGTCGGCAGTCTTTGCAGACCAGCGGCACTAGACGAGGAAAGTTCATTTTGATTTGTTTGTTTGATTTGTGTGAATTCAGGAAGAAACCTGATGAAGAAGCTGATGAAAGCTCCGGTGATACAAAAAGTCAGCTACATTTTGGACATTTGTTTTTTTAACAATGACCACTGTTAATTAGTCAGACGTGTAGTGTGTACGAAGAAGATGTATGAAGTGTAAGAAGAAGATGCATGCAGATTGCACAGTGCAGCTGTATGTCTAATCCCCATGTAAATGTCCCCCAGACTGGCGTGGTTTGCAAGGATATAGCGTAAGCCCAGTTCTGGACTATAATTTGAATGATTTGATTCACCACTGGGATAAAAAAAGATTTTAGTCCATGACTAGACTGAATACATGCCTGGGAAACCACCCCTCTGCATTTTAAATATATTGTTGACACATTTTCATGTAAAGAAATCACATGGTTGTCTGTGTGCCTTTTACTACAGAGGCAGGCTTTGTACAGTGATACACAATCGGACAGAATGCAAAGTAGAATTCTCCAGCACATCACTAGGCATATGAATTTTATCATCTAAAAGCTTTAGTTGAATGTGACTGATTTTTATTGCTCTTTTCAGGCACAAGCGGGTTGGGGGAGGTGGTTGAGTAGTCCACATCCACACATCTAATTTTCTGAATTGCAGGAGCTGAAAGAGATGGAGGAGCTCGACATCCAGCTGAAAGTCTTCAACGAGAACAAAGAGGAAGACCGAGAGGAGCTGTCTCACCGCCTCGACGACATTCACGCCGAGATGGAATATCCTTTTGGGCACAGCGGTGTCGAGAGGCTTGTTTGTGTCTCGGCCGAGCTTATGGGGGCCTATAGCCGGCGCCCTGAGTTCATTTGGAGGGGATTTCAGGAGCCGTTTTTTGCTATTCCATCCCAGGGCTCTTAGCGCGCCCCTGGTAAACAAACCTCCCCTCCCCCTCTTTTTGCCTGATCCTCGCATTCTGGTCTCGACTCCCAGTTCGCACCTCTGCTTCCCATAGTAAAAGTCTTCACTATAGTCATAGCATAGTAACCTCGGGTGAGCTCTCCTCACCTCTTGTACCTGCTGTGATCACTCTTGTAAAGTACCACCTTAAACAGTAACAACTGTACATGCATCTCTTGTTGTTGCTCAGCTACACATTCACATTTTTTTTTTCCATTTGTCATAAGATGGCATATTTCGGTACTGCTGTCTTAGTGTAATGTTTCACAGATATTTCAACACCTCTCACATCACACCTGTGCGGTTCTCGCAAATTGATGATGTCATGTGTCGTGCCGTCGCTGCAGTTGCAGGCAGTTTGGCCGTGGGTGTAAAGAAAGAAAAGAAAGAAAGAAAAGAAAGAAAGAAAGAAAGAAAGAAAAGAAAGAAAGAAAGAAAGAAAGAAAGAAAGAAAGAAAGAAAGAAAGAAAGAGAAAGATTCCCAGCTGGCCAAACCTCGTTATTAATTCAGCGTGGCACTCGCAGGACTTGTAGATGCGCTGCCCCTGACAGGGGTGGAGCGTGGAGGGGCAGGTCCACCCAGCGGCACACAGATGTTCACTTCGATAACCTTTGTCTCCCCGAGCCCTGACAGGCACGCCGTCGTTGCCTGCAGGCATCGTTGAGTGACAGCCGAAGGAGCCGCTCGGAGGAAGAAATAATAGAAAATCCCCACCTGGCCTAATGATTTGCTTGAGCGGCTTCCCAAATGAGAGGGGCAATGTTTGTTTCCAAGGACGATTTGGTATTGATCAGCAAGTTGCGAGCATAATACAGAGAGCGCCTTGGGTTGCATGGCTGTCCGTCTCTCTTTTTTTTTCTCTCTGTGTATCTCTCTCTCCCTATGTCTCCCTCCTTCTTCCTTTCTCTCTCTCTGTCTCTGTCTCCCCCTTTCTTTTTTTCTAACTGTTCACTCTCTCACTCAATTGTTTTCTTCTCCCTGCTGCCTCTCTTTATCCCTCCCTCTTTCTGTTGCTCTCTCTCTCTCTCTCTCTCTCTCTCTCTCTGTCTGTCTGTCTGTCTGACTGTCTATCTCTTGCTCTCCCTGTCTCTGTCTGCCTCTGTACATCTTCTTCTTATGAATATTAACTGCTTTGAGGCTGCCTCAGATTCAGCTTTAGCCCTGGCTTTGGGTAGTGTGTGTGTGTGGGTGTGTGGGTGTGTGCGTGTGCGTGTGTGTGCGTGTGCGTGTGCGTGTGCGTGTGTGTGTGTGTGTGTGTGTGTGTGTGTGTGTGTGTGTGTGTGTGTGTGTGTAAGTGGCTAGTGGTCGTTCATGAATGCTAATGTGGGCCTTAAGGTGTTGTGATTGATTGACCCCTCTGCTTCCTCCTCTGCCACTGCAGCCACAGCCTACATCTTCCCGTGACTGCTGCTGCTTCTGCTGATGCAGCTGTGTGCTCTGCTGCCACATTGCCCACTCTCGGCCCTCCCTCCCACCAGCAACACTGTCTGTCCAAACAGCATGAACCGTCATTTGGGTGGATGCCCTCTGACTTGGCAGTAGCTCATAATGCGTGGGGTGGGACTCCCTGTTTTTAGCTGGGAAAAGATTTGCGGTAGCTAATGTGTCCAAAACATTTAAAAAACACTTTTGTGGGCTACCCAGAATTGTAAAAATGTGGCTTTGACAGAGGGATGTCTGCCAGGTCTTTGTAGTTGATGTCCCTCTCTTTTTTTAAAACAGCTCTGCAGAGGTATTGCTGTAAATGACTGTTATTTTCTGCGTACCACACTATGCATCGCGCAATCTATGCATACAATCCTAAAAATGCGAGACAAAGAGGATTTCATTTTTCTGTATTTCACAATGGCCCATATTTAAATGAGCATTCTCTGCCATTCCAGACAGACATATCTGGTCCCCTCCATTCCCTGCCAGCACAAACCAGGTGAGTGGCAGTGGCCACAGATGCTCTCTCGCTTGTGACAACGCCTCCACCTCCAGCCTCTATGCCATGCCACTCCCATCATATTGATTTCTGCAGACATTGTCCAAACATGATGAGGACAACCTATTTTTTGTATTCAGTGCTACTTAGTTCTGCACAAATAAATACCCCATGCCACCCCTTGTGCTATGTCAGTGTACAGATTTAAAAGATGGCTTTTCATATTATCGTTTTTTTCTCTCTTTGAATGCTTTCTAAAATGAATACTCACAGGGGATTTCTTCTGCTCGAGCAAACTATTTGAATAACCCAGAAGGCTACTTTTTACGCCAGTTTCTCATGATTGTTTTTCATCTTGGGAACGTTCAAATAGATTATTTAACACAATTGTTTTTTTCTTAATATTGGTTCAAAATCCCCACTTGAATATTGCATGCTGTAGAAGCGTTATCCTCAGAGGAAAAAAATAGCTATATCCATATTTTTAGATTAGCTTCATGGTGTGTAATGTGTAAGGAGCTGCTAGAATTATTTTCTGAAGGTAGTTTCACATGTCTCGACTTGTGACAGTTGTGATTGTTTCCTAAATAAATAGCTCTGAGCCATTTTCTAAGGAGCTGGCAGAATGAAAGAAAAAAAGAGAAAACAACCTTTCTTTTTGGACAAAAGCAGTCAAACAGATCAGACAATGATTTCTATCTGATGCCACATCTATTTTAGACATCAAAAGCTTTTGCCCCGTCTCCTTCGGGAGTGGCACAGTTGGACATATAATCAATATGCTTTGCAAGTTTAAGAAAGTGTCTTTTCTCTTCCATGGACAAGCAAGCCAACTTACAAAGGGGAAAAAGAGAAAATCTTGAAAAGGGATCCATTTTTGATGGTTTTAAGTATTAAATAGTCTTGAGTCTTTACCTTTCCTTCCAAAAGACAGCCACTTTGTATTGACACTTGTTTCCAACTCTGTATGTGTTCCTATAGAGGAAAATTATGTTCACTTTGGCCTTGATTACTTTATAATGAGTGATTATTTGGCATATTTGTCTGCATATGATTGCAAAAATAGCAACCACTACGCTTTGCATTTAGATATGACCCTAATGAGGACTTATTGTGAGGTGGTGTTGGCCATCTGTATTGATTTGTTTGCTGTCAGACTGAGCTGCCTGTGCAGATGCTTATGTTGCTATGGAATCATGGTCAGCACGCTGCCGTGATGCTGTGGCAGTGATGTGCATTTGCAGCTCATGGACCAGGTAAAAGTTTCCTTTTTTTCCTATTGTCGGAATGTGTAGGATTCTTGAATGTGTCACTGTCTTGACCTTACCAGTATGGCAGTGTTTTTGTCCTTAATCCCAAGTGCACTGATATGAACGAGGTTTACCACCTCCTGTCCAACATGGTGCGTGACACAGCAGCCGAACCCTACCTCCTCTCCATCCTCCAGCACCTGATGCTCATCAGGAATGATTACTACATCAGGTGAGGACAGCAGCATACCTTATCTACTTCCGTCTCCTGTTTTTTTTTTTTTATTTCTTTCACATGTTCTTATTCGATATGTTGGGCTTTTGTCTGTGTGCTCTTCTCTGTCTTTCTTGCGCAGGATTTTGTCTCATCGCAAGGCTTTATTTCCATGGGGACAGATCCACTCTAACATTGTCAGGGCAACCGTTCACGTGGTTTATCTAATATTAACCTTATTGTCCTCTAGGTCCCTTGATAGGCACCTGCCTAAGAAAACAAAATTGTGGGAGCTATTGATCATTAAATAGCTTTTGCAGTGTAAAAGACGATTTAAACCTGAATAAAAAATCAGAACCGCAAGTTTGGATAATGACATATAAATGGCTGCTAGTGATTTTTAGGACTTGTTGGTAATGGTTCTTGGCCACAAAATAGGCATTCCCATTAATCATGACAAAATAAATCCAACCAATAACTCTAACTGGAAACGACTAAATCTGCATTGAAATATTATTTCTTATTTTGAGCGATTAAGCAATTATTCAAGTACCGCCATGCTCAGTGCCAACACCAGCCCACTGGTGTAAAGGTGTCAATCAAGAAGAGGGAGGAGACTCTCCTCTATGGCGCAGGCCAGTGACAGTGATCAATTCCTTTGCTGTGTCAGACCTTTTGGTCGAGATAAAATATTTAAAAAAGAGCCAGAGAACGCAGGATGCAGTAGGTGCGGGTAGAGGTGGAGGGCGTGGGGGTTTGTTTAGGGGGTTCGGGGGGGGGGAGGCGGGGGTACGACAGCAGGCGAGAAAAAAAAAAAGTTTACCATAGACAAGTTGCTCCACACTATGCCTTATGAATTATGGATAATCAGGCTTGTTGGAGAAAGTGAGAAATAGAAAACACATTAAGCAGCTCGTTTGGCAAATTCCTCCTCAGCAGCCCGTCTGAGTCTTTGACGCCGGGCACTTTCTCCTGACAGTGGGAAGAAGAAAAAAGATCTCAAGAATGCTCATTAAAAATTCATGCCGCTATTGCAGATACGACTTTAAAAATGCATTTCCAATGGCTGCGACATCTCCGAGAAGCATCAAGCACCGACCGCAAGCTTTGCGGCGCGGTTGCATTCCACACATGTCTGTCCGTTCGGCTTCCGTGTTTCCCCCTGTACGTCCCAACTCATCAGCGGGATCTGTTTGCTCTTTCTGAACCCGGGGAAGTGTTTTATGTAGGAGATTAAATGGGCTAGGGGCTGGTCGGGAAATGGTATGTCTATAATTTAAGATTAAAGAGTCCTCTTAAGATGTAAGCACGCTTTGATGGATGAGCGTCCGTGGGGATAGGGAGAGGAAGGGTGGCGAGGTAGCCGCTCCCTGCCAGGCGGGATCAGTCAGCGGGGGAGCTCAGAGGGAGGCCGGCGGGCGGCGGGTGAAGGTCAGGGCGAAGGGCTGCCCCATCCAAAGGTGTTAGCTCCTGTGCGCATGATCAAAGTCCTCCCCCGTGACAGGATGCCTATGCTTATTCCAGGGTTGACCAGTGACGTTTGTTTTAAGGCTGCTGCGCTTTGTTGGAGTTTAGCAGTCAAAGCAGTGCCTCTTTTTTTATCCTCCTGCCATCCACTACATTGAAGTATGACTGCTGTGCTATGAAGGGAACGCACTGTAAACAAACAGCTCCTCCCTCACGGCTCTCGTCAAGATGTTGCATCAAGATGTCTTGCATGTAAGCTGCTATCGAGTCAAGAGTGGAACAGGGAATGAAGCAATGGGGGCGTCTCAGTTTAAGTGGATGTGAATCCGTGATCTGTCTTGGCCGTGCCCGATGAGGGGATTAGATTGGCTGGGTGAGTGGAGTTGGGCTAGATTAGGAGAGAAGGGTTGGGGTGGAGTGGGGGTGAAACAGGAGTCGAGCCCAGTGTGGATGGTGCTGGGGCCAATGCCAGTGAGAGACCCATGTTGGCTGGATGGCTGGTGGGGGGGGCATATGCCACCTCCTCTGGTTTGTCGATGGCAGTTCTGGGTCAGCCCCCTCTCCTTCCAGTTATCTTTAGCGAATAGAGAAGGGGGGGAAGTGTTGATACGAAAATGTGCCGTCTCGTCAAGATAACGGTGTTTTTCTTGACATAAACTGAAAGCTTTTCTGTTCAACACAACCAGACTGCCTTTTTTTATCACCACGCCTGAGCCACTAAGCAATTTACACAGTACTTCTTCAAAGCAGAGATGATAGTGTTGTACTGTAGTACTCTGTAATTTTGT
The DNA here is from genome assembly GCA_027475355.1 of Coilia nasus. Lineage (NCBI taxonomy): Eukaryota > Metazoa > Chordata > Actinopteri > Clupeiformes > Engraulidae > Coilia > Coilia nasus. The sequence continues at coordinate 9,191,234 of CM050202.1, read as the reverse complement.
CACAATATGTAGTTACGTCTCGGAACAGAAGAGGCATTGTAAAATTCGATTATATAGATCACCTCAGAGTTTTATTGATAGAGTTTTGAAACCCTTGAAACTGAAAGCCCTAAAGTTGACATACTAGCAAGCAAAATGCTAATATTATTCTTGAGTGTGTAAATCTTTTATTGCGTAACAGTAAGCCCGCTGATGACTTCATGTGTATAGTCTGCATTTTCCACTGTCTTGACTGTAATTGTACAAAGTATGTAACATTAGGTTGTGTGTGCACTTGAAGCCTAATAGCCTATCTGGTTATACTCTGAAGTGATCTCTGAAAATGAAATACATCATAACAGCTCTTTTACCAGCTTCATAATGCTGTGTGCTCAAAGCAATTAATTTATTTGAGACTCATCAGTGCTGTCCCCTTGTACCTCGTCCCCCCAGTACGTGCGCACACACTCACACATACAAACATACACACACTCTCTCTCTCTTTCTGTCTCTCTCTCTCTCTCTATCTCTCTCTCTCTCTCTCTCTTGCTCTCTCCCATTCCTCTCCATGTGTTTCTAATTCAAACAGGGACTCGGAGCAAACCTTTGATTTACTTATCTGCATCGGGCGCCATGTTGTGATCCCCATGCCCGCGTGCTCCCCTGCCAGGCTGGCGGTATCACTGAAAAGCATAAGGCGATGTGCCAGAGACCCCCGCTACAAAATTAGAGTGCAGCGAATCCGGTGTTAACCCTCTCCTCCGCCGCCTAATTTGGGTCTCCTCTTGATTTCCCTTTGGGCTTGTGAAAACACCAGCACATACACATAAACATCAAGAGAGAGCATGGAAATATAAGATAGGCAGGGGGCTAACCAAACAAAGCGGTCCTTAAGATGTAGGCCAAAACATGCCAAAAAACATGAGGTGAACTTGTACAGGATGTAGATGACAGCCAGGAATTAGATGCAGGTAGTCATTGCAGATTCCCTTGCAGGTGTATTTAAATGAAATCGAAGCATAAATTAGCATTCTGTTTCTTTAGGTTATAACATGCTTTAAATGTGTGGTAATTATGCGAACTAGGGCAATGTACAGATAGCGATGACTATGTTTTTTTAAGCAACATTTATTTGAGAGTCTTTAGAAATGTAGAGTCTTTAGAAATGTAAACACACCCATAAATGCAAATATATTTTGATGCATTTCATAGCAGGAATTGGACACAAACATAGCGTCATAGCTTTAAGATGATGAGCAAAAATTGGTCCCTCATTAACTTTAGCCTTTTATTCGTAAGTCGTTTAAAAATATCCACAACATGGACACCACAGACGACATTATGCTGTGCCTTTTTCTTCCTTTTAATCTTTCCCACAACCAGCTATGCAGCCAGTAATACCAAGGGAAAGTGGATGTCACTTTGCTAACTGAGTTTGTAGTCCTACCCTCAGGCTATGTGGTCTATAATCAGGTCCCATGTCCCCTTAAAGCGCAACCACGGTGTCTAATCCCAATCACACAAACTTGCGAAGGGATCGTGGAACTGACTCCTTCATCGAGGGCTTGGAATAAGTCCGCATAACCTGTGAAAAATGAGGGCAGAGAAGGGTTAAAAATCCGACTGGATTTGTAATGCGGAGAATTAACCACCGCTGACCATGAGCAGTGGCCGGAATTATCCGACACCTGAGGGTGAAGATACCAAACAGGGTCAGCAAAGTCTCCGGATTGGGGGCTCCATTAAAATTCAGTCCCCATTTCCGTTGCGAGAAGGGGTGGGGTGGTGGGGGTAGCTTGGAGGGTGCGAATAGGCTGAGGAGATGACACATTTCTGGTTGGGAAAATTGCATATCTGCCTGAGACATTCAAGGTCATGCTTGGAACATAATTATTTGTCACGCCGGTGCTCGGTTTAAGTTGACATTGTATTTGCTAAATGTCACTCGCAATTAAAGTTGATAATATAACTTGGAAAAGGTCAGACGCCAACCTGGCGCACTGGTGAGAAGTCCCAGGCCCATTCGCCGTCAGCAGCCAAAGCCGACGTGCCGTGCCTCTTGTCATGTACGCAAGCGGGGGCACCGTGTTTTTTCTCTCACCTCGCCTTTGTGGTCTTAATTACACGGATTACACTGATTAGGTTTGTGCGTCTGGGCTTTCTTAGTGTCTCTAATTGCCAAGAGATGATTGCAAATTAGCCAAGGAGGGGCCAGCGAAGCAGGAATTCAGCTCATCACCTTGAATGGAGAAAGTCACGGAGCTCTGACTGAAGCATATGTGTGTATATGTGTAAACAGACCGATATGTGCCAACCTGTTAGTACTTTCTGTTGGTGTAAGAAGGCACTGTTACTAGCTGTTAACACGGAAAATGTGCTTGGTGCCGTGTTGCATGTACTTTCTTTTTCTCTTGTCTTTCTTATTGCTTTATCACTCTTTTTTTTCTGTCATTTTCCAAACTCTCACCCTGTAAATCTCTCTCTGCCCTCACTTCCTCCCCTCCCCTCCCCTGTGTCCCCAGGCCTCAGTACTACAAGGTCATTGAAGAATGTGTGGCTCAGGTGGTGCTTCACCGCAGCGGGACAGACCCAGACTTTGGGTACCGGGAGCGTCTGGATGTGGAATTCAACCACCTGATTGGTAGGTTCTTTGGATGGGGGGGGGGTCATAAATGCCCCAGGTATTCATTGGTCTGCTGTACACTGCTTTTTAGAGCTATTGCCTCAGCTTACTTATTTTCAACCCCCTATCGCCAGCCCTCTCCCTCCTCACACAGGCACACACACACACACACACACACACACACACACACACACACACACACACACACACACACACACACACACACACATGTACACACACGTGCAGGTAAACACATACACCAACACACCCACACACCACACTGTTGTGTATCTTCATTTTCTGTTCTTCAGGAAAGTCCAAGAAAAAAATAGTATCTGTGGAGATTAGGTTCGTAAGACAAATCATTACTAATGTATCGTTAACACACTTTAGGCTAAAATTAGGTGTTGTGCTCTGTGTATATACTGTGTTTCTACATTTAATTGCGTCCACAAACAGTTTAATTTACTTGGAAAACAAGTGAGAAGAGGGAGAAAAAACGCCTATTAAGATAGTTTATGTGAACATAACCCTGTGCTTGCGACAGAAAAAAAGCAATTTTCCTGAAAAAGAAAAGCACAAAGAACCATGAAACCCCAACCACATTAGCACAAGAGAAGAAAAGAATGTCCATTAATAAGGGCTCCTGGTCGACAGCACTGTAGTCCAAGCACCTTGTTACAGTTATGAGTGATTAATCTACTCTAATAGGCCAAAACAACAACAACCCACTCCACCATAAGTCTCCACTCATCCCTGGCCAGTGGGGGGTGGGGTTGGTGTGTATGTGGGCATGGGTGTGTGTGTGTGTGTGTGTGTGTGTGTATGTGTGTGTGTGTGTGTGTGTGTGTGTGTGTGTGTGTGTGTGTGTGTGTGTGTGTGTGTGTGTGTGTGTGTGCGTGCGTGCGTGTGTGTGTGGGTTGTGGACAATACCGGTGCCAAAAAATGTGGCCATTGCCCCGCAGTAGATTTCATTATTTTCCCAATGCCTCCCCCTGAGATCCTTTCCATAAACACCTGCATGCACCTGACATGTCAGATGAGCTGTTGTAATTACACATAAATAATGCATTACTTGGGGAAGGAGGAAGTCCTTCACATATACTCCTCATCAGCGAAGGCAGGCAGTCTGTCTCTCCCGTTCACTGGGGCTTCTTGTTCGTGTGAGTGAGAAAGTGAGAGAGAGAGAGAGAAACATGAACATGGTTCTTCGATTGAGTTGTGAGAATTGGAGGATATTTATTCAGACGAGTGGCTATTAACTGGTTATTTTCATCATGGAGGGCTGAAAAGAGGGGCTTCTTTAGACAACATAAACAAACAAACTAAAAAATGGAGTTGCTCTTCTCCACTCTTTCACTTTATCTGACTGAGGATAGGAAAGGATAGGAGAGACGGGAATAGGAAAAAAAAAACCTTCACACTTATGGAGCTATCCACTTGCCAACCAGCTTTCTAACAGACCCATCAAATTCCCTGGCCCAAATATATTACAAAAAAAAAAAATCAATTTCATTGAGTGGTTTCATTATTTAAATGAAATATGCTTAGGTCTACATCTCAAACCGGCTAGGCTCCAAAGTGATATGTTACAGAGAGCATTTCCCTGCGTGTCCGTTTTTTCTTTCTGTTCACTCTGACATTTTGCTCATTTGTTTTTCAAAGCAATAATAGAATTGGAGACATTAAGGATGTACAACATCATTAAGGGATTTGAAACCCCCTTTTTGTGGCTTCCTGTCACAATTTTAATTTTGTTTTCGTTTGTGTGTGTGTGTGTGTGTGTGTGTGTGTGTGTGTGTCTGTCTGCGTGTGTGTGTGTGTGGGTGTGTTTGTGCACGCCTTTGTATGCACTACACCTTTTCTCTTCAATAGACCAGCTTGTGGACAAAGCAAAAGTGGAAGAGAGCGAGCAGAAGGCCACGGAGTTCTCGAAAAAGGTGAGGCGGTCCTCGTCCCCATGTGATTTGTATGCAGCTGGCCATACCTTTGTCACCAAACTTTTTTTTTTTCCCCTCGGTGACTTCTCAGACGGGATATTGACTGCCGCATGCTGGTCAATGGCAGGCTGCAGAGGAGCATGATCTGTATCAGTATTGGTCTGATCGATCGATGCAGATGCGCCGGTATAGGATGTTTGTTTGTGGCCCCGCCAGGTGGGAGTTAAAATATGTAGAGACACCGTTTCAAAAGCGTTTAGTCCTCTGGCCCATTGGTCTTCGGTTCCCTGGGCGCTTTTTTTCCTGTTCCCTTTTCAACACTGATTGATTGCTTGCTTTTGTAACACACACACACCAGGTGCACACACACATACACACATTGTACACGTACACACACGCACACACACCCACGTGCACACGTACACACATTCTACACATACACATACAAATTGTACACATACACACGCGCACACACACACGTGCACACACACCCACAATCTACACGTGAAGAAAGTAGAGCTAAAGAAGAAAAAGAATGCTATGGTCTTTATCTTTTGTTGTAAGCTGTTGTAAAGTTACAGTGACTGAAAAACATTTTTTACAGACTGCTGAGCATTTAATGCAGAAGTTTTGTTTTGTAAAGCATGGCTGCATTGATAATTCTTAACTGAATATGACAAGCCTTCTGAAACATACCAACATTTTTTGAACACCAACAACAAAAAATAGATTTTTCAAACAGTGAAAGGATTTATTACCCCTCGTTGTATTTTTATGGTTATTGACCTATTCCATGGTGGCCATGGCTAGCCAGAGGGCCTTAAGAGGTACTGGTCCCTTGTGGGCTCTGTGTCTGGAGCTTCCCTGCTGCGCAGACTAGAAAACATGGCTCTGATGCGGGTCGGCCCTCTGCAAAGGTTAGGCCGATCGCCCCACATAAAAGTCAGGGTTGCGTCGCTCCTGAGGCGCAGAGAAGGGAGTGCTGGCGTCCAGTTGAGGCGGCATATAAATAGGCAAGGTGTGAGACACCGGCCCGGTGCTTGTTGACGTGCCCCGCTGTCAAAGCGGCCCCCTTGAGACACACGAGGTTCTGATTGTCTGTCTGTGTGTTTCTTGGTGTGTATGTACGTGTGTGTGCATGCATGTGCATATGTGCGTGCGTGTGTGTGTGTGTGTGTGTGTGTGTGTGTGTGTGTGTTTGGTCGCTGTGTCTGCAGTTCGATGAGGAGTTTGGCGCTCGGCAGGAAGCCCAGGCGGAGCTGCAGAAGCAGGAGGAGAAAATCAAAGGTCTGGAGGCGCAGATCAGCACACTGCAGGCTCAGGTAACCACACAGCTAACGCCTCCCTCACTCCCACCTCCACCCACCCCGCAAACCCCACACCACCCCCACCACCACCACCACCACCCCCCTCTACTGTCTGCGTCCTGTGTCCAGCAAGGTAAAAGCACACCTGCTGATCGCATTCAGGTACTAACCCACCCTACGGGCAGCTAATGCACCAGCCCTCACTTAAAGGGCTCAGAGTACTTGCTGAAGGCTGCGCACCCACAGTGGAGATCAGAACATCAATCCTTTAGAGCGGAAAGAGGAAGTGGAACATTTACCCATTTACCTCTTCCCCGCACCCCACCACCCCCGCACTCCTCCCAAGCCAACCCAAACGCAAAGTCTTTGATAGTCTTTAAACTACTCCTTCTGCAGTGTAATCATCACTCTAGACTCTATTGCCAGAAAAAAAAATGCTGTCTATTCGAAGACATGCCGTCACTGCTAAGCTCATTTTTCCATTAGTGTAGTGGTAAAAGGTGTTAAAAAATAAATCAAATACAGTCCCACAAAAATGAAATCACCAAAGATAAAAAATTCCATTGTTTTTTATTGTTAAGTCTGGAAATGGCCTTTCAAGCGTGGAAAGTGAAGCCTGAAATGGTTTCTTGCTAAAAAGACTCTCATACTTGCAGTGCTAATTCGGTCAAATTGAAACCATTTTATCATGAACCATGAATCTCCCTCAGCCTGAAGGGTGAGTATTCTTGAGGCTTGTGGGACAGTTTGATTTAATAAAGGGCCAATCTTTCCCCTTTAAATAAGGGGGAATTTCATATTTGGGAATGGCTCTCATCACAGGCTGTTCTTTAGCGTTGTATCATCACAAAGAGGGATTGCATTTCGCTCCTGACCCTCGCATCCTCTCTCCTTTTCTAGACAAAACCTTCACACCAGAGTGGGGAAAATGACTGCTATTTCCCCCTTAACGCAATTTGAAACACTTTAGAGTTGCCTAGGGACAAAAGAGTAGTTTGCTTCCCTGCTTACAGAATTTAATAATACAGAGCAAAAAAAGGATAGACGAAATTGAAAGATGGCATGGCATGCATGGGTGAGATTGTTTTTAGTAGAGTTTTTTTTTTTTTTTTGGTCTTTGTTTTTCTTTCCAGACTACAAATCTGTTGCTTTTGCAAATGCCCCCTGCTCTGTCTTCACCCCTTTCGCAGTTCTGTCCCTTACTGCACCTGTACACTTACTTCTGTGTGTTTGCCAAAGGTGCTTTTTTTCTTCCTGCACTCCCACCCTCTCTCTCCTTTCTCTCCTTTCTCTCCCTCTCTCTTTCTCTCTCCCTCGCTCTTTCTCTCTCTCTCTCTCTAACTCGCTTTCCACAGAAAAGACGAGTGGCTATCATTAAGCTGGCTGGCAGCGCCATGCGCCATTCATTTTCACTTATTCGCCAAATGGGCGCATTACTCGCCCTGGTGGCAGCAGGACGGGACAGTGTGTGTGTGTGTGTGTGTGTGTGTGTGTGTGTGTGTGTGTGTGTGTGTGTGTGCTTCTGTGTTTGTGTGTGCGCGCTTCTGTGTCTGTGTGTGTGTGTGTGTGTGTGTGTGTGTGGGTTTAAGTACTGAGGCCGGAGCTTCTCTTC
>CM050202.1:9171273-9181273 GCA_027475355.1 Coilia nasus | reverse complement strand
TCTACCAGCCAGGAAATTTAATGAGTGTCTGTGTGCGCAAAGTGTCTGTGTGTGTGTGTACACACTTATGTGTGTGCGAGTGCGTTTGTGTGCGCGGGAGTTTGCCTACGTGCGTCGCTATTGTAGCAAGCAGGCTTTTTTTTTTTGATGTGGCTGTTTGATTATCCCACGCCTGATCCAATCCAGTCGATGTGTGTTTGCGTGTAAACACCAGCGGAACACAATAAAATCACAGCACCAGAAACTCATCTGCCAACCTTGCTTGCCCCTCGCACCCCCTCGCACGCCCCCCCCCCCCCCCCCCCCCCCCCCCCCCCCCCCCTTCCTCCACTGCCTTCCTCAGCCTTTAAAAGAGGAGGAAAAGAAGAAAGGAGACAGAGACTCTGAAAAATAAAGTTGTGCAATTAATAATTCAGCGCCGAAGCGATACCGCGCCGTACTCTCACTCCACCGTCACCCTAATAGGTTTTAACAACTACTGCAGGGTCAGCCAGGCCAGTGCAGCGAACGAAAGTGGGGGAGAGGGAGAGATAGAGAGAAAGACAGAGAGAAAGGTCTGGAAGAAATGCACAAACTGAAAGGGGAAAAATGAAAAAAGGGTGTAAAAAGAAAGAGAGAAAAGTAAAATGAGGAGATGTGGAGAAGTTGCCTGCTGCCATTTGCTCTGAAATCGCTCCGGACTCAGGAGAGTGATTGAGAACTGAATGGCAGCACAGTGGGATATTACAGGCTGTTGCCATGTACTTTGTATGGTTGCCATGGCCAGAGTGTAGGGCTACTGCTGGGCGTTCTCCCTCCGACACATTAAAATCTAAAATGGTCATCTTAATGACTCTAAGGGACCTTTCAGTCATTTCCTGTATGAAGTCTAAAACGTGGTGCATACAGTATAATACTCCCTTTCCATAGGCATGACAAAGTTGTTGAAACGGCTCATTTTGAACCATTTGTTTTTGTTTTAAAAGCAGAAAGATCTAGCGTCTGACTTTCGGGTTGCTCAGGACGAAACGTTACCTCTATTAATGTTGCACATTTGCAAGGCAGCTTTCTCAAAAGGTGAAGGAAGTCTTTATCTTTTTTCCCTCCATTACACTTTGTAATTGTTTAACAATCCAACCCTTTCGGACAGTTCGGATGCAGTAAACTAACATAGTTTTAATGTTATTTCAGCAGCACTGCAGTACATTCTGATATGGGTGGTGTTATGACACCCCCATTAATTCTGCTCCACCCCTCCAAGAAACAGTCTGTTGAACTGTATATAAAAATATGTATTTTGTGGAACAAATAATTGTGATTAGTCTAACTTTGTTCCATGAACCAACATATTTAAATATAGAATGGGGAGGCAGATGCAAAATGCTTTTAAACTATAATGTTCATCAGACATTCAGATGCTCATAAACCATGGAAAGCTGTGTAATGGAGACATTTGTAATAGACGGCTCTGCTTCAGATAAAACCAGATTCAGGTATGTCTGAGTCCAAACAGAGCATCGTTTTCACCAAACGACTATTATGAGGAGAGAATAAATTAAGAAGTTAAAGAAGACTTGGCACTCGCCCCAAGCTGTATATTTAATTACAGCTTTAATGTCCTGGAATATTAATTCTGCCATGCTAATAGCTCACGGCATACAAATAGGCCTATAGATGGTATTATGCTCTCCCCATTAAGCACAATATTCCCTTTTTTGGATGTTAATGGATACACCAGACCTTATTGTTGCCGCTCTAATTCTTACAAGTGTAACTGTTCCTCAAGTCTTCATTGAACCCTTTAAGTGTAGAAAAAAATGTCTAAGGCTCTTTAGGCCAGGAACATCCTCTAGCAAATTCCCCATGTAGTTCCGATTGATGTGCTATCTCAGTGGGTCACCACAGTCTATCATTTCCTTCTCCTTGTGCCTCTGTACTTCTGATTTCTCCTCGTTGCCTTTTTGTCTCACACTCTTGCTGCTTCTGTTCCTTGCCTCTTTTCTCTCTTCCTGCTTGCTCATTCTCAAACTAAAAAAAATGTGTTCTTCTGTGTGCCTGGTTAACCTGTCTTTGTGTGTATCTCTTCCCCTCACTTTCTTCCTCCTTCTCTTTTCTCTTCTGTCTTTTGACACTTTTCCGTGTCTGTTAATGCGTGGCCTACCTGTCCAGTTAACTAGTGAGAGAGACAAGCTCAAAGAGGCTGAGCAGCTCCTCAGTGAATCTGCTGGAAAGGTGGGTGATCTCCAGTGGGAGGTGCTGTGCTGTGTGTCTGCAATGTCATCACTCCCCCTAAGCATGCCAGTTTGATTTCTTATGTTTGCTTGAATGTAAACTAATAATAGTCCTGGAGAGTGGGAGAGACAAACACTGCTTGCTACATTCCAACATTCAAACAAATACCCAGCTTTGTCAAACAGTTGATAACAGTAGAAGACACCAGCAAACATGCCTTTGGCATCAGTTTTGCATGTATTCATTTCTTGTTATGTCTGGGAGTTCTTGCTGCTGCTGTTCGTGATGCCATAACAAACAAAGGCAAAAAGGGTAAGAAACTCCTGGTGAGAGACAACAGGGATCAGAGAATCGGGTTCCTCTGCTGCTCCGCAGTCGTATCGTTGCCCTCAGAAGTAAACAGCGTCTAATTGAATTTTGCCCCCGCTCGGCGGAGATGAAGTTGGAGAGGGTTTAATTGCACAACAGCTCCAGTTAATTATCTGAGCGATGAGTACTCCTGCCTGTCACCGTCTACCCCTGAAGAGTCCTAAATATATTTGACCCTGCCCTGCCCCACTCCATACACACACACACACACACACACACACACACACACAAACACAGGCACACACACTTTCTCCTGCCCTAACCTTTCTCCACTGCGCACACCAACCCTCAAACTCCACCAGGGAAGACGGGTTAGACTTGGTCTCGCCCCAGCGTGCTAATCAGTGCCTTTAAATGAAAGCCGACTCAGGGCTGGCAGCCAAGAGAGCAGTGAAAGCTAGAGAAAGAGAAAGTGAGCAGGGAAAAGGAGAGAGCAAAGGCAGGCAGCAGAGAGAGAGGAGAGAGCAAGAGCAGAGAGCACTGCTCCTGGTCTGACCCTCTGCACACTGACCAGTGCTCAGGCTTGGACAGCGATAATTCATCACAGAAGGATACTTTTATTACTTTTGGAGGTGGATAGTTTACTGTTATGTTTTGGGCCTGAGATTGCAGTCTAGGTACCTGAGCAGTTTAAAGCTAGGAGTTTGGGGAGATAAAGATGCTGAAAACTAGACAGGCAGAGACAGGGGGTGGTTGTTGCCTCCCTCTACTAGACTTGTTGGCAGGAGGTGTGACTGACATTGGGATTGTAGGAGACCCTGTACTGCAGTGTCCACCGACATCCGCCGGTTCCTACTGAGACTGGAGGTTTTAGATTGAGCGACGTTCCCTGCAGTGGCCCCATGATGCTCAGCTGGCATCGGGAGGCACACAGAAGCGTCTGCGCTCTAATTTACCAGCTAATTTGCCTCTGTTCCCCTGCATCAGTCTTAAAAGACAAAATGGGGCCATGGTAGGTTGGAGATTGACAGGCACGTAATCATCTCAGAGAGAAACAAATGGGGGCCCGTGTCAAGGGGGGGTGGTGGGTTGCCGATTCCATTGCGGCAAACTACAAACATTGAATTCCCACCGCACCTCATATAATAAACAATCTGCTGGACGGCGCTGTGTAATCAAACACTCCATAATGCCTCTGAAACACCTGACGCGTCCCACATTACCGTCTCATCAGAAGAGTGCGCAAGGGCACACTGGGGAGAATCGTCTCCGAAAAAAAAAAATGCAGAAACTTTTTCCTTTTTTTTTTGTCTTGAAACATTGAGTTTACATGAGGGGAAAGTGAGGCGCAGTTAGAGCTGGTAGGGGGGAGATTAGCAGTTAGTTGCCAAAGGGCATGTCATCTCGGCACAATGGGGTGTCTAATTGAACCATTTGCATGTGTGTTTTGTCTCATGACAGTGTGTCTACCTATGGTATTAATGATTACAAATACCTATTTATGACACATGGGTTTTTTTGTGACCTGGCAGACCTGTCAGCAGACACCACTGCCTGCCCCTTATCAATAATGAGTTTCATTTTCTTGGTGTCTCATGCACAATTGCCCCTGGCTTTGTTAAAGTCAACTTGTCGAGAGACGTGAGGATTGGGAGATTGCATTTTTTATAGCAGACAGAAGCCATCCGGTTGTTTTGTGTAGCGTAGGCTTTACTTCTTCTTTCATTGGCTTAATCTTCCTCGTTTTCCAGGCATGAGTTTTGTTTTTCTTGCCTCATCGTATACAAGGATCGATAAACAATGGCAGGCGACGAGCGTGCTCACATCACTGTGGCCTCCGAGCAGAATTAGTCTTCTCATTACTTAAGCGCGGTTCAGGTGGCTGCCTTCCATTCATATGCTCAATCTATTAGCAAATTACAGAGGCAATTTACATGTTAATCAAGTCTGATGGTTTACTCTCATCTGTTATGCTTTATGATATTAAAATGAGACAAATCCAGCAGCGCGCACACACACACACACACACACACACACACACACAACACACACACACACACACACACACACACACTCACACACACACACAGAACCCTCCACATTCCCATTCCAGGCTAAAGAATGTGTGGTTTTCTGTGCTACTCTGTATGCAGATAGTGTCCTTTCCATGCAAAAACAACAGATTTTAGGTTGTTGCTCTCTTCCGCTATGAATCAAAACACCCCCCTCTCCCCCCCCTTTAAGACTTGGGCTGAGCAATTAAAAGAATCGAGAGTGACAGCCTCATTACGTTGTGTGATAGCAAGGCCCGTGCAATGACCCCAGCATGACATGGAGCACGGACACGAGTCAAACAGAGTTCAAGCTTTTCACACCCACTTGTCAACAAGAGCATCACACCTTCACTGTCCCCCCTGTCCAAAGAGCGGGGGGACAGGCTGATTTGTGTGTGTGTGGTTAGGGCACATGTCCCCCAAAATCCCTCCATCCTGTCACCCCCCCCCCGCCCCCCATCTCTGACAGGGCTCCCTCTGAGAGCTGATGACACAGCATGCAAGACTTTTCTCTTCGAAATGCCACAGCTGTTCAGAACCACGGAATTCATTCATTTTCACTCATTTTTAAAGCCTTGTATCCGATTGACTTTTGGAGAGCTGTGCTAACTCCTGGTCTCCCAGCTGGTGGCCATTCATAATTTGTTGTAGGGCCAGAAGTCAGGCTGCGGGGGGCCCAAAGAAGCCCTGTTGAGGGAAGGAATTATCCAAGCTCTTAATTTCATTAAGGCATTTATTAAAGAGTGCAGTTCTCTGCACAAACACCCAGACAGACGCACAAAAACATGGGCCTTCATTGCAATGAAGTACAGCAGCTCCATACTTTTTACATAAGACCCCTGATCAGGAATATGACCCCCCATGCATGTACATTGTGTCTTTGCTTACACAGAATAATGCATGGCAGTGTTGATATAAAACATAAGCCCCATCAGTTTTGACTCATGCTTCACTCTGAATACCTATCTTCCTTACATGTTCCCTCCTCTGTATCTTTATGTCTCTCCATCCTGATCTCACAGGTCGCTGCAGGCCCGCATGCTGGTGGCGCCCCTCCTCCTCCTCCGCCACCTCCGCCACCAGGTGGCGCTCCCCCTCCACCTCCTCCCCCTCCTCCCCCACCTCCACCCGGAGGAGGACCTCCTCCGCCGCCCCCTCCGCCTCCTCCTCTCCATGCAGGCCTCGCTCCTCCTCCACCGCCCCCTCCGCCCGGTGGTGGACCCCCACCTCCCCCTCCCCCTCCTGGGGCTGGTCCTCCACCGCCACCACCCTTCCCTGGGGCCCCACCTCCTCCCATGATGGCCCCTCCCGTTGTCAAGCTGCCTTATGGACTGGAACCCAAGAAGGTCTACAAACCTGAGATGGCCATGAAGAGGGTGAACTGGTCTAAGGTAAGAATGCCCCTCCTCAGCCTTTAATAAGTATTTACACACATGTGCCCACACACACACACACACACTCACACACTCACACACACACACACACACACACACACTCACACACTCACACACTCACACACTCACACACTCACTCACTCACTCACCTCTCTCTCTTTCTTTCTCTCTCTCCCTCTCTCCCTCTCTCTCTTACTCACTCACTCACTCACTCACTCACTCACTCACTCACTCACTCACTCACTCACTCACTCACTCACTCACTCACTCACTCACTCACTCACTCACTCACACACACACACACACACACACACACACAGCCTTACTCATATGCACCACAGTAGTATTTCTCTGGACTGATTTTATGGGGTGACCTGTGTGAGTGGGGACCGCCATCACATCAAATGGACTGTCAGAACTCCCCGCCATCTCTATAAAGTGACCTGTCAGAAGGTCACCTGTCAGACGCGTGGCCACTACCCAGCCACTCCTACCACTGCTGTTAAAAACCGACCTGTCAAACGCGTGATGGACAGCTCCCAGTTTTCACACCACTGACCTCAGATAACGACCCCCTCCCGTGAACGCCCTTTAAATATGGCCGAGGAAATTCAGGCTGCACTGCAGATGTATAGCCCTGCCTGTTAATACGCGCCATACGTGTACGACTCTTTGTATTTTAACGAAGCCTTGGTTGTTTCCCTGTGTCTCCTCACCATCCTGTGATCAGCCCACATGTAAGCTCCACACTTAATTGCTACGGTTGTCTGGCCAAAACACTCCACGAGGGCGCATATGAGGAGTGCAAGCATGAACAAAGATTCAAAGATTCTTAGAGAGAGATGAAAAGAGAGAGAGAGAGAGAGAGAGAGAGAGAGAGAGAGAGAGAGAGAGAGAGAGAGAGAGAGAGACAGAGAGAGACAGAGAGAGAGAGACAGAGAGAGAAGAGAGAGAGAGAGAGAGAGAGAGAGAGAGAGACAGAGAACCAGCGAGAGACAGAGAGGCCTTAGTGTACCCAGGTTTCAGAGGCGAGAGCATGAGAGCACTCAGCCAATTAAAGCAGCCATTCAGGCATGAGTCTTGTGGTTCCTCCTTGCTGCCTCTCGGCTCCCATTTTAAGAGATCACGCAGTAAACAATTTAGTTAGCTCAAGTGTCCTTGCTCGCATGTTCTACATCATACCCCCCCCCATCCCCTCCCACACACACACACACACACACACTCGCTAGTTTTTCTCTTTCCCTCCTTCATTCACCCCCCCACCCCCCCCCCCCCACACCCACACACACACACAAAGATACACACCCACTTTGGCTTTCACTCTCTATGTTAAATTTTTTTTTTTTCCTGTTGTGTAACCTCCATTACTTTTAAATACATTTCAATAGGCCGGTCTCCTTGCGTGTGCTTCACTTACCACACTTAATGTTCCCTTTTTCCGTGGGGACTCTTATTCTTCCTGAGTTGATTAATTTATTTGTACCTTTTTTTAAATGGTTGTGGTTGACCTTACCTTGAAATAACTTATTCCCAGCTGCCAGGAGCATCGTCTCTCTTTCTTTCTTTTTTTTTTTTTTTTTTTTACACAAAAACATTTTTTTCTACATTATGTGCAGCACATGCTTAAAAAAAAAAAAAAAAAAAACATGACCATTTGCATTAAATAAAAATGTGTTCAAGGCTGGCATTGGAAGAGGGACATACAGCCTGTTCTCTAGCCGTAAATAAAAGGGCACTCATTAGCAAGCCACATGGTATTTTTGTCTACAGTAATCAGTGGCCATCACAGGTATGTCCACTTTTCAGCGCCAGCGTCATGTTTGACCTTTCTGTGGCTTGACTAAACAAAAGCGTTGCTCCATCTCAGAGCACTAACCTTATGTTCATTACTTCACTAACCTTGAGAATTTGGCAGCAAAGTCGGACAACCAATTCCCCTTAATGTTTTGGTTTTCCCGTGGTGCCATTTGTTAAATAAGAGGAAAGATGGCACTTTTTCCACACATTTATGTGTCCTTGATAAACGCTGATAAAAGTTTTACAAATGAGAGGTAGTAGACAGTATGTGTGTGTGTATGTGTGTGTGTGTGTGTATGTGTATTTGTATGTGCCCATGCGATAGGAGTGAAGATTGATGATAGCACTTCCATGGACATGTCAGTGATACTCTTCTCTGTCACTCCTCTCCTGGATTCTCCATATCTATAGCCCTCCTCAGCCTGTATATCTACAGCCGATATGCAAATGCTGTGCTCTGCCCCGCCCTGAACCCTGTGATGTGTAATGCTATTTATAACATTATACAGCATGCAGAGATCTCAAGTCCCGTGTAGATACAGTGAGACAACACTTGGGAATGTGTACAGCACTCGCATCTCATTAAGGCTGTTTTCCTGTCTCTGGGGCCCCTCTGTGCATCTCTTTGCATGCATGTCTGGGTAGATAGAGACAGCTCTCAGCACATTATACTGAGAACAACTACACCCACTTCAGAAGAAATCAGTTGACAGCACAAAGAAGGCAAACAAGTGCTGGGAAGATAACAAAATAGCAGTAGGCCATTTTCCATCAACGTATATATTTAGTAGTGTATTTTACTTTTCAGAAGTCTTCTTCCAGATTTTTTTTTCCCCAAACAGTTAGCAATGATAGGGAGGGCCATTCACATAATGCAAAGTCATTAGAGAGTGATGAATTGTATTCCCTTATGGTGTGGGTGGGACTTAATGCTAATGCTAATTTGTGCGAATGTAGATCTATCCTGTATTAGTGTTCTAATCTGAGTGTGTGAGTGTGTGTTTGTGTGTGTGTTGGGGTGGGGGGGTAGATAGCATGTGTGCAGAGACATCTATCTCCAATCTCTGAGAGCGCCGGTGTTTGCAAGTGCATTAACCTTCCGTCTCACAGATGCAGGTACGCGCAGATGCAAATGAAATGGGTTGGCGGCAACTCGTCAGCATTCGCAGCCACCTGAGGAAAAGCAATCTGCATCTCTGGTGTCGATTAAGTGGGACCGGAATAATCGGTCTCCTCTGCTCGCAGCAGATGGAGCGGTATGCGCCAAGGCCGATACACGTACAGATACTCACAGCACAAAATATGACAACAATGGAAAGGCAATGAGCCAGCTTGACATCTGCCTCCTCGCTGTTTGGGTTAGGCATTCACACTCATGCACGGTGTAAATTAAGTTTTTTTTGATCTGAGGCAGTGTTGTTAGAACAGCTTCGTAAAGAATAAGTCGTTTTTCTGGAGAAAGAGGTCAATAGAGAGAGAACCAAAGCCTTATAGGAAAAATGGGAATGATTGTCCCCACCCCCTTTTTTTCCTTTTAAGGAAATTTTCCTCATTAGCTCTTTTATTTCCTAACAGCATCACGAAAGCAGCCAGGAGCTATAAGTAAAAAAAAAACAGCTTTGCGCGTGTCTGTGTGTGTGTGTGTGTGTGTGTGTGTGAGTGTGAGAATGTATGAACGAATATTTATATTTGGGACGGCACGTGTATGTGTGTGCATGTGTGTGTGTTTGTCTGGCACGTCCTCCTTGTAGCCGTCTGTTGTGGCGCGACTCCCCGAACTCCTGCCTCTAACGAGGCGCGTCTCTGAGCCCCATTTATCCAGCAGCGGCGGGCTATTTATCTCACTCCTGGGGTCGTCCGCCCCGCGACCCGTGGCAGGCCCCAGCGTTCCTCCCCGTGAGGAGCGGGAGCAGGTGTGTGTGTTTCAGACCCCGCTCCCTCGCTCGCTCGCTGCCACTGGAGTAACACTCACGGCCAGCACACGGTAGTGGGCCCGGGGGAAGCGTCTCTGCCAAAATGCTCCGATAACCAAAGAGATGGTTGGTCGGGGGAGTCCAGTAAATCGTCTACTGATGCCTTGGAGGAAATCTGGGCAAGATGCTGAGATATGGCCGAGTTTTTTTGGGGAGCGATGTTTATGCATGCGCTGGTTGTGTGTGTGTGTGTGTGTGTGTGTGTGTGTGTGTGTGTGTGTGTGTGTGTGTGTGCGTGCGTGTGTGCGTGCGTGCGTGTGTG
>CM050202.1:9163773-9166273 GCA_027475355.1 Coilia nasus | reverse complement strand
AAAAGGAGGACATAATAGCTAACAGATGTGTAAGGGCATACACACATTTTGCGAATTATGCAATGTTTCTTAGATTGAAATATGCTGTTTTAGTTACCTTATTGATGTGATGTCTGAAAGTGAAGTCAGAGTCAAGAATCCCACCTAGGCTTATTACAGTACCTCTCCTCTGACATGTTGGCTTAGGTTTCCCAGACTGGAGTAGAGAGCCTCTCGTTTATCTTTGGGGCCAATCAGTAAAAGCTCAGTTTTGTCTTGATTCAGTTTTAGGAAGTTATTACTCATCCACGTGGTGTGATAGCTGACGAGCAAAGGTGGAAAAAAGCTAGAAAAGAACAAATGCAGTGATGGCTCAGTGGACATTGAGACAGTCAAACTTGGCTGGCTGCAGACTCTGCTGTCCTTTCTGCTTTGAGGAACTCGGTAAGTGCTGTTTAAGAACAGAGCAGCGTGTTCTCCTGGCCCTCTTTGGTTTCAGACATCATCTTCCTGACTTTCCTACCCAACTGTAAAGGCTCCATCAAAAACAGCCAGACAACGGGAAATCGCAGTTGCATCGACGCCACAGTTTTACAGGAACAGAAACTTATGGAAACTTGAACATCTATTCTCTGAGGCAAGATAAGGGAGGAGGTGTCCTCACACTCCTACCCTATTTGTCATCTTATAGTTTTATTGAGTTGTGGTTTTGCTCGTGAAGTGTGCAAAAAATCACAAAGAGAGCACTGAGAAGCAACAGTGCATATATCAGCTGTCGTTTATCTTTATCATATTGTCTTTTTCAGGAATTGTCATTACCTGACACCGTCATGTCTATGTACATGTGAAACAGGCTTGGATAGGAGAGAGAAAGAGAAAGAGAGAGAGAGTTTGTGCGTATATGTGTGTATGCGGTTTACTGTAGTTTTATGTACACCTTATTTTCTCTCTCAGTTCAATTCTTGTGCAGTTCTTAGCCCTTTGCCTTCCAGATAACACACCACATGCAGTAGAAAGTCCCATGACTGCTGCCTCAATATGGTTCTCTGAAATGTTTCAAACATACAGTAGAGCTCTATAGTCTGGGCACTTAGGAGTGATTTGGCTGTTTCATGCAGATGCAGCTGAAAGAGGGAGGGATAGAAAGAAGGACTGAGATGAGGAATAGGATGGAAATGAGAGAAGAATGAGTCTGGGTTCTAGCGCTGATGGATGCACGCTGTTTGGCTCTCTGCATCATCACTGCCTTGAAGATATGTCCAAAATAAGAACGCACTCATACACCCACACCATGCTTTCAGACTCACGTGCAAATTCCTGCCCACACAAAAAGACACACACACACACACACACACACGCACGCACGCACACACACACACACACATGCACACACATAAGTACAAACCTCACTTATTTATCTCTCCACAGTCTCACAGTGAATTCCTCTTAGCTCAGGTTCCTTGTTTTCTTCACATCCCTGGACACAGTGCTGTGGTACACCAGGCCAGCATCCTAGCAGCAGAGAACAGATAGAAAAAAAAACAGCATAAAAAGCCTAGTGGCTAATTGCTGTTGGTGTGCTAATCCAGGTGAACAGCATCCTCTTGTTTCTCTTCGCAGGCACACTTCTTTGGTCCTTCTGGCCTTGTTTTGGTTCTCTGTCAACTAGCTGTTTTTCTCTTCCACAGACACACACATGCACACACACACACACTTGTTTACAAACTCTGCTTCCTGTTGGTGTGATGGTTTTTATTACTTTTTTTTATCCCGCTCTTTCTCTTTGCAGCACTTCCTCTTCTTTTACACATCCTCCCTCCCTTCCTCCCTCCTTCTCTCTCTCTCTCTTTCTCTCTCTCTCTCCCTCCCTCCCTCCTGTCTTCTTCTCTCCTCACTAACCTTTATTCTCCCACCCCAGCCTCCAGCTGTTTATTCTTTTTCAACATCTCACAACTGCTCGCACCTCCTTTCTTATTCTGTTTTTTCTTCGCACTCGGCCCTTTAAATATAGAAGTGGTTTGGCTCTGGCGCAGGAGCTACAGAGGTGAGTGTTGAACCAGCCAGGAGCTTGAAGTGTTTGGAGGTGGGGTGAGGGGTGTTGGGGGTGTTGGGGGGAGCGACGGGCCCATAGGGAGTCCCCCTTCGCTAGATTCCTATCAATTACGACCCGAGCCAAAGTCTCTGAATCAGCAATTACCCGGCTGGTCGTTGAAACGGAACTTTTGCACAGTCATGAATGAAATATGGCTCCTTTAAATGTTTTATGTCCAGAAAAGCACAATTCCAGAGGTAAACTTTGAAGTAAAACAAGGCTTCTCTGAAAGGAAAGTGTGTGTGTGTGTGTGTGTGTGTGTGTGTGTGTGTGTGTGTGTGTGTGTGTGTGTGTGTGTGTGTGTTTGTTTGTTTGACCGTGTGTGTGTTTAGTGCCAGTCAGGGACAGACAGGCACTTTAGTCTGCATATGTGTTCAACATCAGAGCAAATGACATTAACCTACACTTGGCCCAGGTTTGTGCCTTCAT
>CM050202.1:9143773-9158773 GCA_027475355.1 Coilia nasus | reverse complement strand
TATATATGTATGTGTGTATGTATGTATGTGTGTATGTGTGTGTGTATGTATGTGTGTGTGTATGTATGTATGTATGTATGTATGTATGTATGTATGCGGAATATATATGGTGTAAAGGCCAAGCTGCTATATTCATGGGTTTTAGAGAAAACTAAATGAATAGGGATAAAATTAGTCCATCGCTGTCTATTTTTTAAATCCATTTACGGCCCTTACTGTGAAGAAACACACTGTTAACCCAGGTCCATGAAGCTGTGTTTGCATTTGGCCACTTACCCCAGCTCCGCTGCTCAGGAAGAGCATGAAACCTGTGGTACACACACACACACACACACACACACACACACACACACACACACACACACACACACACACACACGCATACACACACACACAGACTGCCGTGTCTCCCCCCAAGGGCAGTACGTTTTTTTTTTTTTTTTTTTTTTTTTTTTTTTTTTTGGTATTGTTGTTTTTATATTTTTTATTTCGGTTGTTGTGTTTTGTTTTATCGGTGATGTTGTTTATTAAAAGTGGAAGCATCTGCCAAAAGCCCACCAAGCTTGCATGCGGTTGTTTTCCTGCTCTGTCTTTGCCCAAATTTATTTTCTCGTACTCTCCCTCACCGTAACTCACTCTACCTTTTATCCCATGTGCTGCCTCTCTCTCTCTCTGTCTCTCTTACTCTCTCTTTCTCTCTCCCTTTCTCTCTCTCTCCCTTTCTCTCTCTCTCTCTGTCTCTTTTACTTTCTCTCTCTCTCTTTCTCACACACAAACACACACACACACACACACACACACACAAACACACACACACACACACACACACACACACACACACACACACACACACACACACACACACACACACACACACACACACACACAGTACACTCGCTGTAGTTTTTCTGTCTTGCACACTTTCTTCCCTCCCTGTTTCTGTAAAAACAGGCCTATCCCCAAATCCCCTTTTGTTTATCTGGACATAGTGATGGCTTGTTTTTTTTATCTCTTTCGTTCTCTCCCTCCCTCTCTCATTCACTTACTCTGTCACTCTCAGTCTCTCTCTCTCTTTTTTATCTCTGTCTTTCTTTCTCTCCAACATACACACACACACACACACACACACAGACATACTCTATTTCTTAGTCTCTCTCTCTCTCTCTCTCTCTCTCTCTCTCTCTCTCTCTCTCTCTCTCTCTCCAGCACACACACACCGACACACACACACACATGCATGTGTAAGCACATACATACTTTCTCTCTTTCCAGCCTGTTCATGCACCCCAATCACCGACGAGTGTGCATGTTTGGCTAGCCCACTTTGATAGACCCGTGTTACTTTAGTTTTGCTTCTTAGGCCAGAATACCACTGCCGCTTGCCAAGGCAAATTTTGTTTATGGCCTGGGAGCAATGTGCACAGCAGTGACTGTACATTTTGGACGGGAAAAGATGATATTCAGCAAACAGCAGGGAAGTTAATCAAAATTAGGATAAATATGAAGAAATCGACTCAGAGGTCTCCCTCTCTCTCTCTCTCTTCCTCTCTCTCTTTCTCTCTCTCTCTCGCTCTCACATACACACACACACACACACACACACACTCACACACACACACTCTCGTGCTCACTCTCACTTGTGCACACGCCCCCCGTTGCTTTTCGATGGCATGATTTTCTGTAAAGGAGGCAATTTTTCTAATTGCCCACATACGTGGGGACAATTTGTCTCAATAAAGCAAATGCCCCCTTTGATAATTTTTCTCTGTTTGGTGCAGTCTGCCCACCGAGCCCCTCACTCGCTCCGTCTCCCTCTCCGCACCTCTCCTATTGGCCGGCCGCAACGCCTGCTCATCTCCCCGTCCCCTTCTAATAAATCACATGTGAGGAGAAATTAGATGCTTAAATATTAATGGGCTGTAATGAGTTTATTGTACACCAGTGGCGGCCACAGGGGGTGACCTGGATCTCTGTGCAGTCAGGTTTTGCCTGTTTTGCCTCATCCAACCCACCCCGCCACTCCACACCTCCACCCCACTCCACTCCGCCCACTCACTCCCACCCCACCCATCCCAGTATCCTGCCTTATTGCTTGGCTGTGATGTCCCACTGATTCTAATCATCTCTGTTCAGGGGAGACCTGTTAATTGAGGCACCGCACTTCAGATCCCGCCCTAAAATAATACCGAGCCTTATAAGAGCTGTCTCTGAGTAACTCTAAAAACTGCAGAGAAAAAAAGTTGCAGTCATTAAAAGCTGAAGGGAGGCTGCCTGCGGTAGGGAGAGTTAGTGAACACAGATTAGCGTGTGTGTATTTGTGTGTGTGTCTCTCTGTCACTCTCTTTCTCTCTGTGTCTCTCTCTCTCTCTCTCTCTCTCTCTCTCTCTCTCTCTTTCTCTCCCCCTCTCTCTCTCTCTTTTACTCTTTCTTGGTGTGGATGGACTAGTGTATGCACACATGACTATGCATGTGCTTGTGGTGAGGTGAAGTTCAGGATGCTTTGGCCTCCTTGTTATCTCTCCCTGAATAGCGATTTTCTTTCTTCGTTCGCCGAACAGAAGTATGCTGCAGTAACTGTAATGTTCACACAGTCCTTTTTTTTCTATTTGTATTTCAAAAGCCTTATGTAATCTTTGGTCATACACTTTTCAAGGTGAACTCTACTTTGTTGCACAGAATTTTTCCTCCGTTTGTAAACTCTACAAATTTCAGCTTTTTTTCAGACTTCTCTCACTTCTCTTTTATATGCAACAGCCCCCGTGCCAGGAACTGTTTCATCACCTCCTTCACCAAACAATCACATATACAGAGAGAAGACGTAGCCAGAGGCAAAATTCCCATCTCACAAGCTTGGTCCGTGCCTACTGAGGCAACATTTAAACTTCCTTTAAAAGAAAAAAAAAAGATAATTTGTCTGCAGAATGAAGTCCCTCTTGTAGACCGTTAATACATTTGTTTCACATAATGATGTCTGGCTGAGAGGCCGCACGGAGCGCACAAGAGAAATTGCCGCGCCTGTTATGAACTTTATTATGTTTTAGCCGTGTGAGCTGAACGAAGACATGAGGCAGAAACAGCAAGTCACAAATGTGCAAATCGCTACAGCACGACAACGTGTCAAGGAGCGTAGCTAGATCAATTGTTGCAGTTAGCGAGTCAGGCAAATGTAAAAATATATGCGTTTTCATTAACAGAATTTTGTGTCGTTTAACACATCATACATTTGAAACAGATGAAAAAAAAAATATGGGGGGAAGAAGTGTCACAAACAATGCTGCGTGTCGCCTTGTGAGAACGAGTGCTAAAAGACAGAACGACACAACACAGGGAGTAAAGACAAGAAAAGAGAGGAAAGGATTAAAGGAAATGTGTGTAGAATGTACTTATGTGTATGTGTGTATATGGTGAGAGACGGGGGGAAAAAAAAAACAGATATACAGAATGAAAGGGGGAGCAATTAAGGCTGTGAGGAACCCTCTAGGCATTGATGAGACATGGGAAGGCAGTGTTTGGGCGGTGGCGGCAGCGGTGGTGGTGGGCAATGTTCTGTCTGTGCATCAAGGGCCTGCTGATGAGATGGAGATGTTGGAGTGGGGAAGCTGGGGATACAGCGTCTCCTCACTTCAGACATTTTTTTTAGACAGCCTGGCAACACCAGCTGCTCATCAGAGTAAAAGCAAACGAACAAGCAGGGGAACGTATGTCAAAACACTGGGCTTAGTGAGCGCAGATGATGGCTAGGCTTGGAAAAAAAAGGCTTGTGGACTTGTGGGTGGACTTGACGATAAAGCAGATGCGTACCCCTTTTTTCCGCAGGCTGTGTGCATTAAAGGCAGTGTGAGATACAGTAAACATCCCATATGTGACCTTGGCAACCGTAAGTAACCACAACAACAAAAAACAACAGAGGCTTGTGCCTCTTCATCTGTCCCTACTGCTCAGCACGTTCTTCATGGGCAACCACCATGATTAGCATCATAAGTAAAAAGGCCATAGGTTTTTGGTATGAGGGTAGAGACTAAGGCTGCACGATTATGGAAAAAATCTGAATCACGATTACTTGGGCCAAAACTGAAATCACGATTATTTAAACGATTATTTTGTTTTCCTCAGTAACACGCTTCGTTTATTGAAAATGTATTCAAAAACATTTCGAAAAAACATTCTTGTACCTTCGGATTTTCCCTAATACCTTTCTTCGTAAACATTAGTAAGTCTCCTTTGATGTGTAATGTACAAACAGTAGAAATGTCTAATGTATACATTTAATGTACAGTACAAACAGTAGAAAATAATTAGGACAAAATATTGTTGCCCTCGATTTTATTTGTTTTGAGATTGTTTGGCCCTGAAATCGTTATCACGATTAGAATTCGATTACTCGAGCAGCCCTAGTAGAGACATATGGATGGCTCTACTTTTTAGCTGGCCAACAGAACATTAAAGATGGTCCTGTCCTCCACTGCTTTCCACCCATGTTTCTTTGGGATTGCAAGGTGTTAAACTTGCAACGTTTGACATATGTTTGGATTGTTTCCCAAATTATTAGTTGTATATTGTGGTATGTCTGGCCTTGTGGTGTAGTGGCGTTATAGCAATAACTTCGGCAAGGTTTTGGTAATATTCTACCCTCAGCATGGTTCTCAGAGACAGCAATGAAGCAAAGAGCTCACAAGGTTGCATACACTTTGAAGCATTTTACACATAGCTGTCAGATGTTAAAGGGTTCTCAGTAAAGTTGTGCAGTCCTTAAAAAAATCTTAAACTATTTAAAACTTATCACTGTGTAAATCCAGAAATAAAGTTAAGATACAGAGGAGCTGTTTTGTGTCAGCAGCAGGCTATGCAAATTGCTGTTCCTTTTGTAAATAGTGCAGTGATCCTAGGGGCTCTACCCTACCTTTATTTTAATGGATGTACCAATTAGGCCAATGTGTTTTGACTTTAAAATATTTTTTAACCGAATAAAGCACTTGCCTAAATCATTTTTTTTACCAATATAATTTCATTTTTATAACCTTCAATTGGTTGGTATAGCTTCAGTATCAGTGATTCCTTTGAGCTCCCACTGCCTAATTGTCGCTGAGAGAGCCGTTTCTCGGCTTCTTCTCCTCCCACCCTTCTGTCTCTGACCCGTGCCAGCCAAGACGCTTCGTGTTGCCCAATTCTTGGGTCGGCGCTAATTGCTCTTTGTGTCATCTTAATTAGCGCCATCATTTTCTGTGAGGCTGCGGGTATTGTCTAGGCTCACTCACACAGTCTGTTATCTCGCGCCCTGACCTTAGACGCATCCGTTACAATGGATTCAATTAAAGCTTTGACACGCTGCTGAAAACTTCAGCGCAGCTAGGCTAGGAAGCTGCCTCTCTGCATTAGATGTACGGTTAAAACTGATGGCTTTTATGCTGCTACACTCAAAACATCAAGCTTGGATTTCCTTCCAACAACATGTCACTCAGTTTAAACACTAAAAGCATCAGGAGCAATTCCAAGTATACATGGCTTATAGTCTAACCCAATTAAGTTAATTTAGAGAATGTGGTAAACCTCTTGACGATACCACATAGCTATTTTTTTGTCTGACAGAAAAGGCAGGAGGCTTTTGTTTTAAGTGGTTTTTACTGTGATTTAACTTATTCAGTTGTGTCCTGTAGTCAGTATGCGTATGTTTGGAAAAAAAAAAAACCTGCCATTTGACAGCTACATTTGTTTTCTTCACATGGTTTAGGGCATTATACTGAAGTTACAGAGAAGTTAAAGGGCCTTTGTTAAAAAAAAAAAAAAAAAAAAAAAAACTGAACCGAAATATTCTAAGTTATTCACCCAAGTCCTTTTACTCCAGTCTAAAACAGAGTTTGGAGAGCACATGTGCGAGAGTCCCCTGTGTCCTCGCAGCTCTGCAGCCTTGGTCTGGGTGACATGCTATCATGTTTAATTTGTGTTTGGGGCCTCTGGGTGGAATTAGATTAGACCCCTGAGAGATTGAGGGTGCGGGAGGGGCAGATGTGAGCGGAGGGGCGAGGGGTGAGGGGTAGCGGAGAGTGTCGGGCAAGTAGGAGGGGGGGGGGGGGGGGGGGTATTGTGGGGTGGGGGGCTTAGAAGGTGACCATCCATCCAGGACTCCCAAGTGTTGGTTGTGCTGAGTAAACAATCAAGATAGCCTCCATGTTCATGACGTCACTGGGTAGAATAAAAGTGGTCCACAAGCTTTGTCCATCTGTGCAAGGGCCAAAAAAAAAAAAAAAAAAAAATGTTATTGCTTGTCGAGAGCCTTACCAGATGCAGAGGTCCATGAGAAAGGAAAGGCGAGGGTGGTCTGTGGAGGGCTTTCAGCCCAGTGCACAAGGGGTGAGCCATGCAGCACAAGTTGAAGGCAGAAAAGAAATAAAAAAAAAAAAAAGAACAGAAAAGATTGTAATGAATGCATGGGGAAATGGAAGTAGGGGGCTGGATAAAAATAGTACAATTTTAGTTTCTTTCTTTCTTTCGTTCTTTCGTTCTTTCGTTCTTTCTTTCTTTCCATATTTCTTTCTTTCTTTCTTTCCATATTTCTTTCTTTCGTACCATTTTTCTTTCTGTCTGTATTTTGGTCTTTCTCTTTCTGCTGTTTCTCTGTGTGTGCATCCATGTGTGACCGGAAAAGTGGGCAGCTTGCCACGGGACATCCATGTTCCTCTTTTAACAGGTTCCCTTCGGGCTGCTTTACCCATTGAACTGATTTTGGCGATTCCGTTTCTCTTCCTCTCTCACCCCCCCGTACCCCCACCCCAACCCTGTGCCTCTTGCCTCTTGCCTCTTTGCTCCCCCCACCCCCCACCCCACCCCCCCGTGTGCAGCTGTTTCAATCACCCCTTGTGTGAGGGCTTGTGAGAGAGGGCCCTCTCTTCCACCTGATTCATCTGCTGTGAAAACCCTCCCCGCCATCCTCTTTGGAGATGGGGCTGGTTTTTGCTGCAAAGAGCCGCATTGAAACTGTGGGATTTTTCCTCTCTTTTCCTCCCCTTTTTAAAAGCAAACTTTTCTTTAAATAGGCCACATATCCCTATAGGAGTGCTTTCCACTAAGTTTGACAGCTCCCTCCATGCCCTCCTCTCTTTCTTTTTTACTATTTTTCATTCGCTTCACACGCTACCATCCTCTATCCTGCGCTCTATTTGTGTGTTTCCCTCTTTGAACCTTGCCCCCCCCCCCTCTCTCTTTTTAAAAAACGGTGTGACCAACTCGCACTAAACTGCTGCATGGCAACAAAGGGGGAGAATAAGAGATTTATTTGTTATTTAATTTTTTATTCATTACTCTTCTGGAGGCCTTGTGTACTTGGGAGGAGATGCATTTTCAGAATAAGACCCGGTAGCTGCCTTAAGGTAGTGTTTTTCATGATATACAGAATTCACTGATTGTTTTCCTGTGATTTTTTTTTTCTCCAGCTCTCTCTCTCTCTCTCTCTCCCTCCCTCCCTCTCCCTCTCTTCCTCTCTCTCTGTAAGCATGTTTTATTAAAGACAGCCCGGGTGTTAGACAGAATGGCGCAGCCTGGTGCCCCCAGCTCAGTTATGATGAATGTGGGGTTGGCCTAAAATGAATGCCTTTAAATGGGAGCCATTACTTCAATGATGTTTTGGGCTGGCCAGAATCTTTCATCTGTTCTGTAAATAAACAATTATTTGACTGCTCAAAGTTGTGTGCACACGTTGGATGCCTGTGTGTGTGTGTGTGTGTGTGTGTGTGTGTGTGTGTGTGTGTGTGTGTGTGTGTGTGTGTGTGTGTGTATGCATGCATGTGCACTTCTGAAATGCTCCATCACCTTTACTGTCCCTTGGTGTCCTCACTCTCTCCCTCTTACCCTTTCCATCGTTACACACACACACACACGCATACACGTGCACATTCCTCTCACTTTCTATTTCCCATTTTGCCATGAAATCCTTTCTCAAATAGCCATGGGCAGCAATTTGGAAACCATTTCATCATTTCTGACTGACGATGGGATTGAGTGCAAACTCTGACCAGGCAGCTAATCGTCAGCACTGGAGAGAGAGGGAGAGAGGAAGAGAGAGAGAGAGAGAGAGAGGGAGAGAGGGAGAGAGGGAGAGAGGAAACGGGCTCTTCACACGATGATGGCTGACAGCACAGGTGGATGACGGAGCCTCTCCAGAAAGCGCAGCCAGTGCTACCTGCACGTGTGCTCCTTGTCCCCCTCCCCGCCTGCCTCGCCTCTCTGCCTCCATCACAAGCTGTCTGCCCCTCCTGACCTGCCTGGTCCCTGCCTGGTCTAACCAGAGAGGTGACTCAGCTTATTAACCTCCACCAGACCGGAGGCGAGCACACCGCCGGCGGAAGGAAAAAAAAAAAAAAAAAAAAAAAAACACGCTTCTGATGTGCCGCCTTCCTGTGAATTAACCTCCTGCCATTGATATGCCTTAATTTTTTAATCACACTTTTGCCGTGACGTACAGAAAAGAGAGAAGAAGAAGAAGAGAGAGAGTAAAAAATAAGGGAAAGAAATAATCTAGGTTCATAAAACTGGCAAGGCAGACTTGTGCATATTTTATCACAGCTCGGTGATATATCGTTATACCCAGAACTGCATAGCAATGGCCGCCCATTTGCTAGTTCATATGCATTAATATATTCTTTTTCTGATGCTGTATGTAAATTTCTCAAAGCCCTTTCAGGACTTGCATCAGGAACTAATCAGTGCTGTTGATGTGCGGTCAATGGGTCGCTGAGCGCCAGGGCGGCCTTGCCTGTCTTCCTTTGCATGAAAGCGTGCACTTGCAGATGAGTGAGAGAGAGGGAGGGGGAAGGGGGGGGGGAAGAGAAGCAGAGGATGTGTATCAGCGTAGCAGCAGTTCCCTCCTGTGTAAAAGGCTATTTGCCTCACCATACGGAACCTCAGTGGGGGCACCACCTCTTTAATCATCTTCGCCAGCGCGAGGGGGCACCAGTGCACCTGTTGCACTGCGAGAGACCGGTCCCTGCAGACTTTGTGCTCTCCACCCCCATTATCTAACAAGCAGACTATAGAAAAACACCAAGCAGGATGCCAACCAATGCACACTTACAACATTTTACTTGCCGGTCATAGAGTAATAATGTCGCTGTAGCCTCTACGCGTAAGTCTCTCTCGTCCATGAAGCCCTAGCCTGGTAAACCAGTCCCTCGTACTTCATTTCATTTTGTACAGAGGGTCTGGCCTTGCTGCATTGAGAATTCTTGCTGGAGGTGTGGACTGTTAAACGTCTGCTGAAGTGTAAAACAAGTGGCTCTGCCTTTACCCAAACGTCTGGTCATCACATATGCAGTCAGCCTACCTAGGCATTTTAAGTCAAATGTAGCACACAAAGTCAATGTCATCGCTCATGAACACTCCGTCTGTTCGCTGATTGGGCGGATTCGCTCGGTCAGAATACATGAATGTCAGCAGCAGCAATGCCGAACCTCTGTACAACATGAAATGAAGTACGAGGGGCTGGTTCACCAGGCTAATTAAGCCCCATCAGGTTAGCAAATGTTTTTTGGTCTCCACTTTGAGATGAGCTGGTGAGTTGCAAAGTTGTTGAGAGAGAGAGAACGATAGCTAAGAGCAGATGACCTTGGGAATTAGTGGTATAGAGGCGAATTCAGAGTGCAGAACTCACTGATGCTTGTTCATGGTTTTTCTTCTCTGTTCTTGACCTCAACCCAACCACTACAGCACACAGACACAGGCACGTTTGCTGTACTGAGAACACAGCCCTGTTGGTGATGGCTCCAAAAGTATAATTATCTTGGAAATAAAATGGTTTTGTGTGTGTGTGTGTGTGTGTGTGTGTGTGTGTGTGTGTGTGTGTGGTGTGTGTGTGTGTGTGTGTGTGTGTGTGTGTGTGTGTGTGTGTGTGTGTGTGTGTGTGTGTGGTGTGTGTGTGTGTGTGTGTGTGTGTGTGTGTGTGCGCGTAGTATTTCAGATATATGCCTGTGCACTTGTGCCAAGCGGGCCCCTTGTTAACCCAAGGCCACCATGCAAGGCAGATCTGTAAAAACATGGCCTCGTTCTGTTTGAATGAACACTCAATTTGCCTACCATCCTAAAACAACTTCTTGTTAATCTCTCCCTCTCTCATTTGGTCGTTGTCCTCCTCCCCCTTCTCCTCCTTCTCCTCCTTCTTCTTCTCCACACCAGCTTGGTCATTGGCACATGGTCACTGATGTGTATATGGGTGTGCGTGCGTGTTAATGAGAGCTCCTGTTGGTGTATAATTAACACAACAAGCAAACGTCCCCAAAGGGTGAGATTAACGCTGAATGCATTAGACACAATAGCACTCTAGAGAGAGAGAGGAGATAGAGTCAGACAGAAAGAAAGAGAGAGAGAGAGAGAGAGAGAGAGAGAGAGAGAGAGAGAGAGAGAGAGAGAGAGAGAGAGAGAGAGAGAGAGAGAGAGAGAGAGAGAGAGAGAGAGAGAGAGAGAGAGAGAGAGAGAGAGAGAGGACGAGAGAGATGAGAGAGAGAGAGAGAGAGAGAGAGAGGGGGACGAGAGGGGGACGAGAGGGGAACAGAATGAGAGGGGGTGGGGGGTGGGCAGAAGACATGATGATGGTAACCACGTCCAAGCTCCTGGTCCGTTTCTGCTGCATGTCCCTTTGGACCCCTCAGTCTTCACAATCAGGCTGGCAGCCGTCTGTGTGAGCCCCCACACCCACCGCCACCACCCCCCTCCCAATACTTCCTCTCACTTCCCAGCCTCTTCACTTAGTCATCGCATCATGGGCCAACTCTGATAAACACACGCTGGTTAAACTATTAGAGCCACTCCGTAGGGCCCAGACTCTGTGCATGTACTGCCCGACCCCAGGGGCTTCTGGGAAATGTGCCCTGTGGTCTGTAATATCTAGGGCAGCTTGAACTGTGTTTATATGCGTCTGTACTCATGTTTATATGTGTGCACTGTCACGATGAAAATAATGTGTCATCGTTGACATGCTTCGAAAAGGGGCCATGCATGGGCATGACAGCAGCCAGCCCCACACACGACCCCAACCAACCCCCCCCAAGACACACACACACACACACACACACCATACAAGGTGCAATGTGGTCATTCATATCTAATAACCTTCTGTATTCAAGCAGTAACACTCAGCAGATGACACTGAATAGGAAGTTAAGGCATTATCCCTCAGATTCATACTTTCAAATTCATACATATGGATTTGTTGACAATTTCATCATTTGTTATTGACTGTTTTCTCAAATATAACCCTTGGTACAGATGGGGTGCCAATTCACAGATGTGTACAGAGCTATAGACCATTTCAAGAGAGTTTGATTAGCGTTACAGCTTTTTCCACAGAATTTCTATTTTAACATTTCCGACGATGTGAAATGCACCAGAAGTAATTTGGGAAACAGAATAGGATGTTCAGTGATTTTTTTTTCTATTTCTATTATATATACTAGATTCAGTAGTGGGGCGGAAAGTGGTCATGTGTAACAACACACTTGAATTATATAGGATGGAGACGTTGACAGCAGTTTCTAAGGTGATAAGAGCTGTGTTGACATAAGTGGTAGTCTACCTCTTTGTCTTGCAGACCAGACAAGGAGGATGTGAAAGGTCACAGTGATTGTGCCTGGCATGTAGAGTGTTCACAAGTGTGTTTTAACTCTCAGGTAGTTAATCCCCCCCCGCCCCTCTCTCTCTCTCTCTCTCTCTCCCTCTCTCTCTCTTTCTTTCTCTCTTTTTTAGACACACACACAAGCATGTGAGTATGCACATAACAATTTGGACAGTGTTACTTACGCTCTCTCTCTCTCTCTCTCTCTCTCTCTCTCTCTCTTTCTCTCTTTCTCTCTTTCTTACACACGAGCACGCACATAACAGTTTGGACAGTGTTACTTACTCTTACTCATTCTCAATTTTTTTTCTATGCAGACACAGACATATTTTACTCAGTCATACGCGTGCTGCTTTTAGGCATGACCTTCCAGCTCGCCTCTCTTGAGAGCGGGCTGCAGTGATTGGTGTGAATTTCCTGCACGCCCTTTCCCTGATTCGCAAAGAGCCACGGCCTCGGGACGAGCGACACTCACGACCCTCCCTCCCCTTCCCTTCTCCCTCCCTCCTTCCCTTCTCTTCCCTTCTCTTTCCTTCTCTCCCTTTCCCTTCTCTTCTCTTCTCTTCTCTTCTCTTCTCTTCTCTTCTCTTCTCTTCTCTTCTCTTCTCTTCTCTTCTTCTCTTCTTTTCCTATCCCTTCCCTTCCCTTCCCTTCCCTTCCCTTCCCTCCCCTTCCATAGGAGCACAATACCATCCCCATGGCAACTGCTCTCTAGAATGTCACAGGCACAAGTGTGTGTGTCTGTATGTGTGTGTTTGTGTGTGTTTGAGTTGTTGCTGCAGAGTGTGGGAGGCAAATGGTTGGGGGGGGGGGCTTTCTGGGATAACTGTGCCTGTGCTTGTTGTTTGATGTTGTACCTGGAAAGAGATGTGTGTGTGTGTGTGTGGCTGTGTGTGTGTGTGCAGGGGGCTCCCATTGAGGCGGAGGGAATGACAGCCTTCCCAGCTGAGTGATGTTAGACAGTGCTGAGTAGTGTGTTAGAGTTCAGAACCCATATTACTGAATCTGCCATTGCAAACATACACTCAGCACACATACACATTGACACCTCAGAGCGCCAATTTAGAACGCCTGCTGCCATTCTTGAATCGCACTGCTGGGTCAATGGTGATGGAAAACTGTCTGTCTAATGGCCAGTAGATGGGGGTCTTGCATTGGGGCAAGGCAGTTCTGTGTGTGTGTGTGTGTGTGTGTGTGTGTGTGTGTGTGTGTGTGTGTGTGTGTGTGTGTGTGTGTGTGTGTGTGTGCGTGCGTGCGTGCGTGCGTGCGCGCGCGGTTTGTTTGTGGTGGTGGCATTCGGCCAATACGCAGGACTCATTGTGCTGTCCATTATAATTAGGAAAACCCCGTGGTCGAGCAAACAACTTCACAGCAGACAAAATAACAGATAGAGAAGGGGTAGAAGGGTTTGGAAATTTTCATGGTGGATGGAGGTATTCATGTTACTCACAGCTGGTGCAAATGGACTCAGTTACAATTCAGCCAAATTAATTTAACACATTATCAAAAACGCGAATAGACCTTTGCTAGCAATTGCACAGTTCAGCCCTAATTACTGGTGCTGGACAAATTGCAAGTGACAAGATGAATGAGTTAGTCGGCAGTTCACCCCTGATTCTTTTTGTGTTGGTTTTTGTATGTATGTATGTGCCTGTTTACTACCCACTAGTGATACGGTGGTGTGCATGTGTCTCATCATGTGTGTGTATTGTTGCCTCTCAATCAGTCGGAAAATCAAAAGATGGCAGGGTAATGGGTAATGGTAAGCAAGCAGGGGAACGGCTTTGGTAGAAAATTTGTCAAATTGTGTGACTGTCAAAGCTGCATCAGGAAATGGGACAATGAGTGCTTGTGGTTGAACTTAAAACCTGTGGGTTTTGCCTTCAATTTCTGTTCGCTGTTTGGCAGCACAAGCAAGCAAGTCAGTAAGTCAGTAAGTCAGTCAGTCAGTAAGTAAGTCAGTAAGTAAGTAAGTAAGTAA
This sequence comes from Coilia nasus, assembly GCA_027475355.1. Classification (NCBI taxonomy): domain Eukaryota; kingdom Metazoa; phylum Chordata; class Actinopteri; order Clupeiformes; family Engraulidae; genus Coilia; species Coilia nasus. The sequence continues at coordinate 9,145,196 of CM050202.1, read as the reverse complement.
GTCAGTAAGTAAGTAAGTAAGTAAGTCAGTAAGTCAGTAAGTAAGTAGTCAGTCAGTCAGTCAGTCAGTCAGTAAGTCAGTAAGTAAGTAAGTAAGTAAGTAAGTAAGTAAGTAAGTCAGTCAGTCAGTCAGTCAGTCAGTCAGTCAGTCAGTCAGTCAGTCAGTCAGTCAGTCAGTCAGTCAGGAAGTCAGTAAGTAAGTAAGTAAGTCAGTCAGTAAGTCAGTCAGTCAGTCAGTCAGTCAGTAAGTAAGTAAGTCAGTAAGTAAGTAAGTAAGTCAGTAAGTAAGTCAGTAAGTCAGTCAGTAAGTCAGTAAGTAAGTAAGTAAGTAAGTCAGTCAGTCAGTCAGTCAGTCAGTCAGTCAGTCAGTCAGTAAGTCAGTAAGTACGTCAGTCAGTCAGTAAGTAAGTCAGTAAGTAAGTAAGTCAGTAAGTCAGTAAGTAAGTAAGTCAGTCAGTCAGTAAGTCAGTAAGTAAGTCAGTAAGTCAGTAAGTCAGTAAGTAAGTAAGCAAGTCAGTAAGTAAGTAAGTCAGTAAGCAAGTCAGTAAGTAAGTCAGTAAGTCAGTAAGTCAGTAAGTCAGTAAGTAAGTCAGTAAGTCAGTCAGTCAGTCAGTAAGTAAGTCAGTAAGTCAGTCAGTAAGTAAGTAAGTAAGTCAGTTAGTCAGTCAGTAAGTCAGTAAGTAAGTAAGTAAGTAAGTAAGTCAGTAAGTCAGTAAGTCAGTAAGTCAGTCAGTCAGTCAGTCAGTAAGTAAGTCAGTAAGTCAGTCAGTGAGTCAGTCAGTGAGTCAGTAAGTAAGTAAGTAAGTCAGTAAGTAAGTCAGTAAGTAAGTCAGTAAGTAAGTAAGTCAGTAAGTAAGTAGTAAGTAAGTAAGTCAGTAAGTAAGTAAGTAAGTCAGTCAGTCAGTAAGTCAGTAAGTAAGTAAGTAAGTAAGTCAGTAAGTAAGTAAGTCAGTCAGTCAGTAAGTCAGTAAGCAAGTCAGTAAGTAAGTAAGTAAGTCAGTAAGTAAGTAAGCAAGTCAGTAAGTAAGTACGTCAGTAAGCAAGTAAGTAAGTAAGTAAGTAAGTCAGTAAGTCAGTAAGTAAGTAAGTAAGTAAGTCAGTAAGTCAGTAAGTCAGTCAGTAAGTCAGTCAGTCAGTAAGTCAGTAAGTCAGTAAGTAAGTCAGTAAGTCAGTAAGTAAGTAAGTCAGTAAGTCAGTAAGTAAGTAAGTAAGTAAGTAAGTCAGTAAGTAAGTAAGTCAGTAAGTAAGTCAGTAAGTAAGTCAGTAAGTAAGTAAGTAAGTAAGTAAGTAAGTCAGTCAGTAAGTCAGTAAGTAAGTAAGTCTGTAAGTCAGTAAGTAAGTAAGTCTGTAAGTCAGTAAGTAAGTAAGTCAGTAAGTAAGTAAGTAAGTCAGTAAGTAAGTCAGTAAGTAAGTCAGTAAGTAAG
>CM050202.1:9076273-9138773 GCA_027475355.1 Coilia nasus | reverse complement strand
AGAAATAGACCACAAAGTTCATGAGAAAAGCGCCCTAGTTATTTAACATTTCGTACGTGAATGTATAAAGACATAATTATCATTCAAAACACTAATAATCTATCTTGGGAATATTCAGACAGATGCTTCAAGACCCAATTTCCATAAATTAATTTCTTTTTTTTTTTTTTTTCGGTCGGTATCCATAATATCATAAAATATCCGAAATATCAGGTGTTGGTGTTTTGATGCTGCAAGTCACTGTTAGTTTCCCACTTTCCTATTTTTTTTTTTGGTGGTTTCCATGGCATCATAAAGGTGTTATTACAAAATATGAATTTATTGAAATGTACAGGCCATTTACTTATGAAAACCACCAATCATACACACATACAGATGCATGCACACACACATGCACACACTCATTAGCCATGAGTATTTAACCACACACAGGCACACAAACACACACACACACTCACACACACACACACACACACACACACACACACACAAACACACACACACACACAAACATACACACACACAGACACACACGCACACACACAAACACACTACAATCATTGAGGATATTGAACCAGGCTTCAGGACCTCGACCGCATTATCGCCCTGTAACTACCTCCTGCCATGTTTGCGCCAGTTTGGACTCTGTGCAATTCTGCCTCCTGCGATTCTCCACACTCTCCCCAGCATACTGGGGCCTCCCACTGAATGAGCAAGTGTGTGTGCGTGCACGTGTGTGTGTATGAGCAATAAGCAGGCAATCACACTGGGTCTTACCTACCTGTCTTTCACCCCCAGTCAGATAGAATGAAAAGACAGGTAGATCAAGTGTATCACTCGATGGAAGAAGGGATAGAGTGAGGTGGGCTGGGAGGGCGGGGGGAGTTTTGGACTGCGTTTCTAAGGCTTGTTTCTTCCCTCCTGCTGGCTCCTGACAGCTATCTGCTCAATATGGTACCTCAGCCTCCTCGTAAGGCTCCTTAATGGAGACACTGGTGGAGGGGGGCTCTGCGATTTGGCATGACACTGGGAGAGGAATTGCTCCCTCCCTGCCCTCCTGTTGTCTCTTTCGTGCCGACTGGCTTCGGCTTTTCCCTTGCGGCTTCTTACTGACCAACTCATCAACTCACCCTCTATCCCCCTACGCCCCAATCCCCAGTCCCCTCCAAGCACCTAGTCAAGGTGGAGGAGATAGAAGATGCCAGGGTGCTGGCTAACAGGTCACTCCTGAGGCTAGAAATCAAAGACTCTGTTTCAGCTATACATAGTGATGTTTAATTTTTTGTTCGTATTCACATGGGCAGAAAAGAAAGGTACGACTGGCTGCTTTTTAAACAGTGATGGTTGTTTGCCAATCTAAGAAACTTTAGCAAGTTCTGGCTTTACTTCATTTTCCATGTCAATCACTTGCAGCTCCTGTACCTGTGCAGAGGCTGAGGGCCCCATCACGTAGTAAACGGCACTCATAATGCATGAATGGGCATGCAGGGCTATCTGTAAGCTTGGATTCACACCGTCTCGAAGCTTTGTGGGCCAATCAGTGAACAGAGGGAGGGCTGAAAGCCATGTTGGTGAACTCAAGCTTTCAAGCACTGAACGAAGCTAATGGAACAGGTACAGTATAGGCAACGCTATACATTCTGTGTTGGCAACTATTCCCGAAATTGAAGACTTAAAGCCAGAACAAGAAGAATGCTTGAGAAACTTTATTCGGGGCAAAGATGGCCTACTTTCTACGGGTTTGGTAAACGTTTAATTTACCAGCTGGAGAAGCAGTTGCAGCAGAAAGCATCGACCCACCAGTAGCACCACGTAAGGTATGCCAATTGATAGGTTCAGACACTTTGCACAAAGTCAAACGATGTGAAAGCATCTGATGCGTCAGGCTATGAGAGGCCTTCCTCAACACTCCAAGGATTCGGGGCACCCAAGCCATTACTCATGGTGTCTACGCAGCAGTTTCTAGATGCTGGAGCTAATAATGCTTGACTCCCACCGGACCGCACAGAAAATGCACTGTGAATGACATTAATGTCTCAGAGAAAACCTACGCTCTTCTTGTGTCATTTCCCCTTGAACACTGTTGTTTGTTTTCTCTTTTTGCTTGCTTGCCTATTCAACTTGAAGTTGCTGTGATCTTTCTGCACATTCCACAGAGTCTAGCTCTCCTGAAAGATGTCAAATCTTCTTCACAACATCTACTTCCTTTCCTCTCCATTTTTTCGAGGAGTTTATGACAAGGAGGCACAGATCTGTTGAAGAAAGTGTGTTTGTGTATATACTTATTTTATTTTTCTCTTTCTTGGGGAAGATTAAAGTGAAGTGGAGCTTAAAAGAAAACTGGTCAGCCAGTGTCTCCAGGAGCTGATGGCCAGACACACTCTTTGCAGACTTTGGAAGGAAAAAAAAAAAAAAAAAAACATGCCTGACAACTTATATGAAGGATGCTGTGGCTATGTTGTGATCAGTGAGAGGTAGAATCTCTCTTCCCTTTCACATTCTCTTTCTCCTTCAGGTTTTCACCCACATCTGCATGTCTCAGGACAAAATGAATGCGACTCATTTTTACTTCTGTAAAACACCCATATACAAAGTGGTGGTGACTGAGTTTTGTAGCAAAGACAGAGCACATACAGGGCTTGCTGATGTGATCATTTAAATAATGCTACAGATGTTTCTACACTACAGCTCTTAGCACAGGATGAAACAGGATGTGCAAGGTCAGCATTTTCCTAGTTCAAAGTCTAATGTGTGGTAAGAGGACGTAAGAGCCTATATAAATAACACGAGCCCAATAAAACAAAGTTTTTCTTTTCACTGCCCCCCCCCTTCTCGCTTTGTCTGAGACATCATTAATCATAATACCTCCTGCAATTACAGGAGCTTTGAGGAATGTACGAACCTCATTCAGCTCAAAGCCAGACTTTATGACTAGCTGTTTCAAAATGAAACCCATATGCTGGCCGACTGGATTTAGTCAAGGCAGTGCATGTGAATAAGAGGTCATTCACCGTATGTCACGGAAATAAAATGCAATACCTGCCCTTGACAAGCAGACAAATTATTTTTTTGGTGATGTTAACAGTCTCGGTTACAGCCAAACCACTCTAAGAATAAAAGGGAGTAATGATGGAGATAAGCCGCCCAGAGGGAGCCCAGCGTTAGCTCCTGCTGAGGCCTTCTCGAAGTCGTCAGCAGGGGAGAGGGTGGGGTGCTGGACTACCCTGATGAGCTCATTAGGGAGCCAAGGCTTGCTATTTAGGGCTCCATTAAGCTGATTGATCAGTGTGAGAACGTGGGCATTTACGTCCGTCCGTCAATAACTGGCCCAATCAGAACGTCCCCCGACCACACCCCCGCCACCTTAACCACCAAACCCCCCCAAGCTTGTCGTCATCGCACCGTTTACACGTCTGACTCATTCAGTCAGAATGCATATCAATGCCATGGCAAAATCTCACAATGTGTAGCTTATGACATCATGCTTTCAGTCTGAGACAGTTTAACAATCTGATCATTCTGATGCCAGATAGACCCAAGTGCCAAAATGTGTTTGAATTGCTTTTACTTTTGAGGTAGTCTAACCACTATGTTGTGGGCTGGGGGCTGTAGAGAGCTGTAGCTGGAGCCCTTGTTTGTGAGAGCTGGCACCTGGGGCCTCTCTCGTGTGGGAGGGTGGAGAGCTGGACGTGAATGGGAAACGAAGGCTGCCTCGGACTGAAGAGCCTCGTCCCAAATCACATGAGTGCGGGCAGTCGAGCGCTGTTGGAACCAATGCTGCTTTCCCACTCAACACTCATCGGCCAGCCAAGGGCAGCATCAGGGAAAAGCTTGACCTTGCTGTGAGCCACTGATGCATGGTGTGGTGTCCATGTGCACAAATGTTCTCTCTTGCTGTCTGTACCCCTTCTCTTTCTGTCCATCATATTCTTGCATACACCACACGCACACACGCACACACACGTACACACACACACACAGAGGACAGTAGCCTTCAGTGTGTCCATAAATGCCACACTATTCAGAGCTAGATCATCTTATGCAGCAGTAACTTTGCATACCCAAAATTTTCAATAAGGATATTCACCCTAGTATACACTTTTTTTGCACAGTGTATAAGCAGTAAATGTAATGGTGATTGCAGGTGGCATAAACTTTTTGTGTGGCTGTTTTAGGAACACTATATTTTTCCTAAATGTATTTACATATCTGTATATTCAAACATCAGAGATCTTATACAATAATTGTGTCTTTTCATAAACCTCTTATTTATGCAGTTGTTACTGAGAGAAAGAAAATACAATCATTTAACAATTACTAAGGACTGCAGGTCATGAGTAAATTTTGCTAATTTTCTGCAGTCAAGTGGTTATTAACAAGGGGTGTCCTACATGTGAATGTACAGTTTAAAGCATCCATGTCAGGGCTATTTCAAAGCTTTCCCTCAGGCTTGCAGCCTGGGGCTTAAAGCTTTTAGATAAAAACCTGTTTGCATTTCTATTGCTTTCAATATAGCTAAGCAATTTCCTCACCCATCTGATATACTAGCAAAGAGAAATGAGAAAAAAAAAAAAAAACATGCTAGATATCATCTACCAAAACAAGCACATGGCCAATTCATGTTTGCCCAAATATAACACAAAAGCTGGTCTGCTATCTGTCACCACATTGAGTTATCTTAGTCTAGTATTAGCATTATATATAAAAGGTAGGTAATAGGCTACTTTTTACAAATTTACAATTCACATAGACGTTTAAGTTTTGTACCCCTTTTCTTTTTATACATTCAGTTAACAAGCTTTCACATGGAAGCTGAAGTGAGTTCAATTAAAAACATTTTGCTTTTGCAATCCTACTTTAAATGCTTGTCACTGTTATGGAATAAACCAGCCCCTGTAGATCTTCACATTTAAGGAGTTGAGGGTTTGAGCTATGTAACAGGTTTACAATAAATTGTAACTGAGTACACTTTGTAACTTTTGAGTAACTACACTACAATGTCATACAGTATGGTTAAAGGCTTCGTAAAGCTGGAAAGACTATAGAGAGAAACACAAACACGTCTTAGCAAGCATGTTTCCATTAACACTGTAATAGTGTATATAGTGAGCTGTCTGATTTATTTTTACATTGTACTCCAAATACATTAATATGACAGTAGCTCTCTAAAGTCTTCAATACTGCATTTAGTGAGTGTTCGGTGCCAGAGAGTCACTAATCAGTCTAAACAAGTTTTGGCGGAAAAACAGGGAAAGTAGTCAGCATGGGTAGGATATTTAATTTTAAGCCGAATGTACTATGTAAATAGGTTCAATAAACTGATTTTTTTTTTAAAAATGATATTTTACATCAGATTCCATGCTTCAGGGACACCAAAACAAGAAATTTTCCTTAGCCCAAGCCCAAAGCCCAAACGCATATCCTCTCTCCCAACCCACACCCCACATCCCTTACTTTCCATAAAAGAAGGTCCAACCAAACATCCAACTTCAGAGCCTGTGGCTAGGACATCTGTTTTCGTATGGCAGGTGGGATGCGTCAGACTGAGACAGCCTTTGCAAAGACCTGACCAAGAAACACTGCGCACATCTCTCTCTCTCTCTCTCTCCTCTCTCCTCTCCTCTCTCTCTCTCCTCTACTCTCTCCTCTCTCTCTCTCTCTCTCTCTCTCTCTCTCTCTCTCTCTCTCTCTCTCTCTCTCTCTCTCTCTCTTCTCTCTCTCTCTCTCTCTCTCTCCCTCTCCCTCTCCCTCTCCCTCTCCCTCTCCCTCCTGCCGAAGAGCCTGGCAACTAAAACACTTACCTTCCATGGTAGGCCTGCATGCCTATTGCAGCCAAACACTGCTCAACCACGACAACAAAAACAACAGAAATTAACCAGTTGCAGGCTCATGCTAGCTTGGTAGGAATGGCTCCTGCCTGAATGGTGTGTTTTTTTTTTTTTTTTATTTAAATGCAGGGAGTACACATCTGCTTAAGTTGACTCTGTGCCAACCTTCATAAATGAGGTGCGTGCTCATTTTATTCTAAAAATCTTAAGTTTTTGAATAATAATTATTATGATACTGAGGTCTAATGACTGGCAGGCTTGTGCTGACCTCAATTAAAAGACAGTGATTCAAATCTGTTTAAAAACTACAGCTGACCCTTTCTGGGCCTCACTAAATATAGTTTGCCAGTACATAATATGTAGCTGGGTCCACAATGTGAAGTTGGTTGCACGTTTTTGAAGATGAAGACATGTTGCTGCACACTAATGTTTCAGCCGCTCTGGCCTTCCTCATCTGTGATCACATTAAACCTCGTGTAACCAACAAGGAGTGTGTGGCAACATCTCTTCTTCACACTTTTGGCTCAGGTCACCAGCACCTCTTTTTCAGGTGTGCTTGTGTACTCCTTTCTTAATCTGATTTCACTTGTCTGTGTGGTCATGTTTATTGACGATACCGATGAAATGACGTGATGGCGGGCTGGAACTCTTACCTTGCACAGGAAGCTGACGTTGAAGCCAAAGGTCTGTGCGTTGCGGGAGCCGGCGTTCATGTAGTTGCCGACAAGCAGCACCATCTCCAGGAGCTTGCTGAAGCCGTCGCTCTTCTTCACCTCCTCGCAGGCGAACGTCACGTTCATGATGTCCGGCCGGATGTTGTTCAGCTGCTCCTCGAAGGTGAGCTTGAACAGGATGCCGTTGAGGCGCGAGCGCAGCAGCTTCACAGAGCTCATCTGCAGTGGAGTTCAAATAGAGGATACGGAGAGAAAGAAATAAAATTCATGAATGTTTCATTTGCAATTCTACTGTAACACTTCCACTGTCTTTTTCTGTCCCAACCGTATCAGACAGAGGGCAGGGTTGCACTGCTATGTTGTGCCCATAATAAAGACCCATTTGGCTATGCTACAAGAAAAAAAAAAAAAAAAAAAAAAAACTTTTTATGAATAAAAAGGAAAAAAAAAGAACCCTGTCTAATGACCTTTCCTCAGTTCACACTGCTGGTGTCCACCAGAGGGGAATAGGTAAACTTTTTGAGAAGCAAGGTGAAATGAGGTTAGAGCAAAGACACTCAGAAGAAGCAAATAGTTGAGGTGGACGGTTAACCTGCTTGTTATTTCAGCCTTTGTTTCAACCCACAGCTTTCAGGAGAAGTCACTGAGCATATGACAGGTTTGTGCAAAGTACACAGAGAAAAATCAATTCTTTTTATTTCAGGCCTGTGGGGCTTTAAAAATTGAATGCCATTTTCATTTTAAAAAGAAAGAAAGAAAGAAAGAAGGAGAGAAAAGAAAGAAAAAAAAGAAAGAAATAAAAGCTATCAACAGAGGAATAGTACGAACAGAAAAAAAATGAGCTGAATGTGCACGTGTTTGTTTAGCTGTATACATGTGTTTAGGTGTGCATGTTAGTATGTTTTGTCTTTTAGGCCTATGCATGCTTGGTTTGTGTGTGTGTGTGTGTGTGTGTGTGTGTGTGTGTGTGTGTGTGTGTGTGTGTGTGTATGTCACAGTGTTTACGGAGGGTTAGGTGGGCGCACCCCAAGTTCTCGGCAGAATTCTCTGCATAATCTTGCGCTTCAAGGCAGCCCAGGGACCCAGTCATGATGTTCCATTACATCAGAGATTTATTCATGTTTATGAGCAAGTTGTCTATCAAACTTAAGTCTTTCAGTTCACTCTTCAGTACTCACCCCCCCCCCCCCCCCCCCCCCCCCCAACACACACACACACACACACAGACACACACACAGACACACACACACACACACACACACACATAGACACACACGCACACAAACAAACACATACACTTGATTTGATTTCTCTGTGCATTACGAGAACAAATCACAATAAAAGAGGGCGAGTTGGCGACAGCACTGGAGGGAGAAGAAGCTGAGAGTGACTTATTTCCCTCAGGAGCAGTGTGTGCTGGTGCTGATGACGAGCCTCTGCGGTGGAACCACACATAGATATATACTGTAGTCGCAGCTCAGACAACAAAGTGTCACAAGTTACATCTTTCCATGCTCTCTACTGACAGAGAAAGAGATTAATAGCTGTACTACATCACAAGGGAAGCAAAACACTGTCCCTCAAAGTAATCTAAATTAGTGTGACCTCAATTGTTGTCACCACAGATGACAACAATTAGCCACTTGGAGAGGGACAGAAGTCGCCTCTGATCTCCTAAATACTTTTATCTCCTTAACGATGCACTGCTCTCACAGTTTGTTAGAGTTGACATTTAAATGAATGAAGAAAAAAAAGATCTAAATTCAAAATAGCGTAAGAGCGTGAGAGGAATATATGAAAAGGAAAAGACAAAAATGCAATTTGGAATTCAAAATGCAAAGTAGATGCTAAATATAGTGTGCACCAGGAGTTGTCCCAGCAAGACTCCACATAGTTACACATTCAAATTTCATTGTTGCAAATAGAGTCCAGTAGCCAAACAACAAGATGAAAAAGGTGGAAAATTGGTGTGTGTGTGTGTGTGTGTGTGTGTGTGTGTGTGTGTGTGTGTGTGTGTGTGTGTGTGTGTGTGTGTGTGTGTGTATGTGTGTGTTAGAGTTTTTTTCTTCATCATGAGGCTGGGAACTGGCCTGTACATGAGCGCTAACCTCCATCGCAACATCAACATTTCCTGTGCTATCAGGTACTATCATCTAGTTGTTTTTTTCTGCGGGTTCTGTAAAATAGGAGGATATGCTGTGCTGAACACGTTTCGTATTTACCTTAGCCCTGTTTTGCCTACTGCTCTGGCTCAGCCAAGTTCCAAAACAAAAATATTACAATGTTTAATATTGTGTTCAGCTACATTCACAAACACTGAGGGTAGATGCATGGCACAGTAGCTTAATTGCATTGCTTACTCTGATACAAGATGTATGGGACCATGATTTTAGATTGTTAGACAGTCTGTCTGTCTAGTCAGTTGAGTTGCAGTAATAAAGGTAATGAGACGTACAGTCCTTGTCCCCACCAGAGATTAAAAAAAAAAAAAAATAATAATAATAATTTAGCAGAGGTAGGGATATGAAAACCAGACGGGGGGAAATATATGTATTTGAAGAGTGAACCTGCTGCTTGGTAAAGTTAGAGACCTAATATCCACCACCTTTCTGCATGAAAAATACACCCCTCCCATTTCCTCTTTATTATTCATCAAAATCACGTCTCCTGTCACTCACAACGCGGCTACTCGATTTGACTTGTCATAAAAAATGCCCTTTATATTCTTGGGCCTTTTAATTATACATTACTGCAACTCTTTATATATTGAATAGCGCTGAAGCTGCACTGGGCCTGGAGGCTCTTTTCTCTTGTACTTTTTTTTTTTTTTGCGCTTAATGGCTCTATTCTTAATTTCCTGGTTCCCCGCTACCCGCCTTCGCCTTCCCTCCAAAAACCCAAGTGGAGGCCTACTGGTGTGGCACAACACTGGCACAGGAGGAGGGCTAAGAAGAAAGGGATGGAGGGAGGAAGAGAGGGAGGGAGGGAAGGAGAGAGTGTGAGAGAGAGGGAGGGATGGTGGTGTAAGAAAAGAATGGGGGGAGTGAAAGGCGAGTGAAAGAAATGAGTTTGGAAATGTGTCTTTGAACGCTGCGTACGAGTGCGGTGGAGGCAAGGTGGCTCAGAGGAAAAAAAAAAAAAAAAAAAACGTGAGCACAGAGAGAGATGATAGAATGAGTGGGTCTGTGTGGGGTTGGTGGCTGTGCGAGTGTGCATTCCTGAGATAGAGAGACATGAGTTGAGAGAATATAAGGTGGACAGAAAGAGTGAAACAGAAAAACAGATCGAGCCAGTGAGTGTCTGAGAGAGAGAGAGAGAGAGAGAGAGAGAGAGAGAGAGAGAGAGAGAGAGAGAGAGAGAGAGAGAGAGAGAGAGAGAGAGAGAGAGAGAGAGAGAGAGAGAGAGAGAGAGAGAGAAAAGCAGAGTGAGTGAGACAGCGGGAGTGGGAGAGCAAGTCAAGGAAAGACAGAAAGATAGAGAGAGAGAGAACAAAATCAATACTCAATTGAAATGGCTTTCTCCTCTGTTGCACTGACAGCTGCCAGTCCCCAGGGTTAGCTAGGAGGTGGGGAGGTGGGTGGAGGGGGTGTCTTCTGGGTGCAGTACTCACCACGATGCCAAACTGTTCCGACTCGCACAGCTCCTCATACTCGGCCTTCAGCTCGGCAAGGGCACTTAACTCCTTCTGCTCTGGCAGGTTCTTTATCAGGTTCTGGAAGGCCACAGATAGAAAAAACACATTAATAGAAAAAAAAAATCCACACAATAACACACACACACACTCACACACATACATACACACACATATATACACAGGAAGCAAGCAAAAAAAAAAAAAAAGATTTGTTTGAGTGGGCTATACAAAAACCATACAGCATACAAACAAGCAGCAAGTATACAAAAGAAACACATACAGATCTGATCTCTCAGAGCTGTCAGGCTAATCATATAATCTGCCTCCATAGATATGTGTAATGACTAAATGCTGCCTTCGGCTTCTCAGCGTGCGTCTAGAATGGCGCCATCTTGCCACAGGGTGATTTCAAGGAGAGATTATACAGTTTATGTTTCAAACGCACCCAGATGAAATTGAAAAATGCTGGACTTTTGCATGCAGATGTGTATGGAAGTTAATTTTTACCAGTAAAAGAAAACAAATATTTACAGTCAAAAATATTACACAAAATATTACACAAAAAAGTCTATTAAAAGATAAAAAGTTAAAATTGTGAGATTAAAAAAGTCAAAATTATGAGAGAAAACGTAAAAATGATGAGACAGGAAGTCACAATTATGAGATTGAAAGTTAAATTATGAGGGCAAGTAAATCCAAGAAAATTCGCTGTAGCCATACAGCTTCATGTGACGTGCCTAGTGCTTTGGTAAACTTGATTAGCACTGCATGATTATGTTTACTGAACAGTACAGCCTCCTAAATTGATACATGTAGCCAAGGCAGAAAACAACAACTGAAGGCAACACACTTTCTGACCTGGAGATTAACCTCTGTCAGTTGGCTAACACTCATGTATTGACGTTAATCATGTCTGCCTCGAAGTACAGAAGGGAGTGGACAACATGCTTTTATTTCTTATTTTAATTCCGATGGCATATTGCTCCTTATGGCACTTGGTTTTTCAAGGGCCATATGCTGGGGAGTCATTTCGTTTAGTCCTTGATGTGTCTTCATATGTCTGTGCCCACGATGTGAAACACAGTTTCTAATGCAACACACAGGCTTGTGTGCACAATACAGCAACAGGATGAAGCAAAATAACCTGGAGTGACAAGGCTCTCCTCCTAATTAATATTTCTTGTAGACGCACACGCTTCAACCTTGACATGCTCAACATTTCTTCAAATTAATCTCACTAATGAACTGATGTCCTTCGTAAAAAGTTTGACATCTCACCTTACCAGCAAAATGAAGTCAAACACGCAATAAAAATCAGGGTAACACCAGACACTACTACTGGTCCTGGCCAAACATTTTGTCAGTTATATGATAATTATCTAAAAAAAAAAAGGAAAAAAAAAACACATAGCCTACCCCTCAGCACGAGGTTGAAGAGGACCGGGTGGATTTCAAGGGAGAGTGTGAGAGCCCCTCATTTTCCTTAAATGTTAATTGTGTTCATCTGTAAAGGTCAGCCAAGTAAAAGCAATGGAACAGCGCAAGCTTTTTTTTTCCCTGCCTGCCTTTTTTTCTTTGGCTTCCAGAAGGAGTAGCATCGTTTCCTCCCTCCCCTGTTTCCTCCCTCATTAAGGGCCTGCTAGCTGGGCCTGCTAGCTGGGCCTGTGGGGTGGGCTTGCAGCCGTGCCAGAAAGATGACCACACTCGGCACTGGGTCACTGCCACCCTGGTGTCCAGCAGTGGGGGCAGCCAAAGAGCCATGGGGCAAAAGAAACAGTAGGGCTTGATTAATACATCCACCAGCAGACATTTTTTTGGAGCTGAATGTCTAAATAGCATGTCAATAGCAGTGGACTGGAGTGGCAAAACAATTAGTCCACTTTGCTAGAACTGCAAGCAAAGACATATGTGGGGAACCCCTGAAGGTTGCGATGTCTGAAGTGTGAGGGTAAAGACGTAAAAACTCACTCATGGAAGACAAGATGGCACAGTTAAAATCCTGATCACAGACACTGGAATTACCTGCAGTGAAAAATCTAACTCCTTTGTCAGCCTTAACCACAAAGCTTGTGGAGACCTTGTGTGATTGAAACCTCCCAATCTCCCAAGTCTGTTGGAGAAACCAACCCTTATTTGATCATTCCTTATCCTTTCAGAACCTAGCCTGACTTCAATCTTGTCCCGAGGCGTTTAAATGGCATCCCCTTCATGAGAACTGTGATAATCGCTGTGGGTCTCTTTATCAAAGAAAGGCACGGCCAGCTTTGCGAGGATCTGTCTTTTTGCCCATTTTGGGGGCAGGGGAAACTAATTCTCATGGCAATATCACATCTGCCTGAGAAGTTCATTTTAAACAGATCTCAAAGATACCTCTACCACCAACCCACACCCCCACCCCAATCCCAATCACATTGCTGCAGCAGTCACACACACACACCCTTTTTTAATGGTTATAGAAAAGGAAAGCAATCCTGTTTTTAAATGCTTCGAGACCGTGTGTCTTTACAGTGTGCTAGAATAGCAATTTCTTATTAAGGATGAATAGTGAAGAGGTCTGAAATGTGGGGGTTGAGGGAAGCCATTCTTCTTAAAGCGCTGATATGAAAGTAGACAGCAACCCATACAGCCAAACTCCATTGCCTCAGATGATAAATTAAATAACCGATCTGAGAGCTTTGAGGCATGGTGGAAAAAAGGGACCGTAAGCGAGCAGAAAAGATCCAGCACGTTAGCGGGGATTACGCCAGCAAAGCGGTCTCTCAGTTTTTTTTTTTTTTTCCTCCTGCTATTTTTTTCCTGCTTTCGTCTGCCTGTGCGTCTGAGAAATATTAGCCTGGCAGTTCAGCTGAAGAACAAAGCTCTCCTCAACAATATATCATTGATTTTGAATGAGACGCAACAACACAGCAGCAAACCACTCAGCTGCAGCAATCATGGTTGGTAATGCTCACAGAATCGGATTATCGGGGTCGTTTCTGTCGGCGGCTGCTTGCCGAGAAGAGACAGGCAATCAGAGGTGCTGCTGATTCTCCGTCTCCATGATTGAGACAAACATCCAAAGCAGACTGAAGAAACACGGACATGGACATATACATGTGTTTTATGCATGTATGTACGTACATACTGTACACACAAGCATTCATGTATGTGTGTGTGTGTGTACGCATGGACAGACGGAGGCATGTTTGTGTGTACACACTGTTTGCATAGTTTGAGTGTGTGTGCGTGTGTGTATGTGCGTGCCTGTGTATAGGATTGTGTGTGTGTGTGTGTGCGTATAAGAAGTATGTACATCTGTTTGTGCACATGCTACTGAGCTTAACCAACATGGCTGTGAATACTCTCTCACTCATCTATAGCTTGCTTAATTACGGAGAAGAGCCCCTCCTCCCCGCCATATGGGTAGGCTTGACAAAACCAGCACTGACGAGGATGAGTCAGCTGACATGATCTGCATCTGGAGGAGGAGATGATACAAGCACCGCTAAGATAATTAGCCAGCCCCCTTGGGCTCTCACCCTGGGTGAGGAGAGAGCCACTCTGCCAGCTGTCACTCTCACACGTGACTTCTTGACTGCATGTCGGTCAGCACACTGATCAAAATTGTTTTACACACACATACACACACACGCATGCATGCATGCACACAATCTGATGCAGACACCTGCAGGCGTGACAGACAGACAGCCAAGCAGATATACACACTTGAAGCTTGCAGGTGCTCTAGAAAATCACTCTTCTTCTCTCTCGCTCTCTCTCTCACACATGCACACATACTCATATCTTAGAGACCCCTCATTACGATATATATTCAGGATACTGAACTGTGGCCTATAAGAAGAAAAAAATATGTTGGCATTATTTTTGTGTTTCTAATAAGACCAATATATATAAGAAAGGAAAAAGTGGGGAAGAGAATTTGATCTCTTCACATCTTGACAGGTTTTCCTTTTTTAGTTGGAAAGAAAGAAAGAAAGAAAGAAAGAAAGAAAGAAAGAAAGAAAGAAAGAAAGAAAGAAAGAAAGAAAGAAAGAAAGAAAGAAAGAAAGAAAGAAAGAAAGAAAGAAAGAAAGAAAGAAAGAAAGAAAGAAATATGAGGCTCCTAAAAGTTGATGTGAGGATCTCTGGTTGATCAGTTTAAATGTATTCCACTTTATATATCTGTGAATGTCACAAGTAAAGATACATATTGGGGAGCCCAGGAGTAGAGGATGTACCATACGCACACTTCTGAGACAGCTGCGCTGGGGTTGTAAAGGAGTTGCACTTGCTAGTTAGGCTGTGGATTAAAACTTTTTGTTCTGACAGTTTGACAATGTACGCTCAAGTATGCATAACCATTGCAGTTACATTTGATATACTGTAACCAGGGACACTCTCCCACAGACCAACAGCAGCTAATATGCTAAGTTTAGTCTGGAGGGCACCTGTGGGTGAAGAGTGTCTCAGACATATTGCTTTATGAGAAACACTGCACATAAGATTAAGGCTTTTAAATTCTAATAAATATTCAGGCAGCTAATTCTATGCCAATTAATACGACTCAGAACACCAGGATACAGAAGTACCATATTTTGAAGAGTGCCAAATTGATTCAGGCATATTAGTATGAGCATTAAACCTAAAATTAGAGGGGGAGACACAACCATAATTGAAAAATAAATACAGATTACCACAATCTGATCCACAATTGCGTGTTTTGAGCCTGCAGTTTCTATCTGTAATGGGCCTGCATCAGCACATCAAACTGTATACTGTCTGTATTTACATATGACAATTTCCTTATTCAACTCTTTTTTTTCTCACTGGGATACCTTATTTGACCAGGTAAATGACACAGGAAACTACATTGCAGAGGTGAGTAATGTCTTCTCTGCTGTTTTAAATTGCTTTGCTGCAAAGCATTTTTAGTGTTGCTCTGTAATATGAATACATTATAACGTGTAATATTTTGTTACGTTATTCATATTATATATATGAGTGTTATTGTGGCCATGTTTGTGACCTGCAGCACTTAACAGCAGGGTCATGATCATGGTCTTTAGTAACAAAACAGTTTGTTTCTATTGCTCAGTTTTCCCCATGCTTTTTTTCTCCATCTGTTTGTCAATAGCAAATATGTGCAGTGGACATCTATCTGTGTCCAACAAAGCCCATTCCCAGCAGTAAGGGCCGAAAATGGGGAGAGATCAACAAATCTCAAATTACAGACACAGGGACAGCACAATCAATAACAAAAAAAAAAAAAAAAAAAAAAAAAAAAAAAAAACCTCTGACCAAGAAAGACTTTAAAATTAAAGAAACCTAGCTCCACATTGACACTGAGGGACTCAGTAAGGATGAATATGTACCGCAACTCAGTATTTTCTTTCTCAAATGCTCCCTGTGGGATTTTAGAAGCTGGGGGGGGGGGGTGAAATTATCCCCCCACCCACCCCTTTCCTTCGTACTTGTCACACAGAGCGACCATGTGTCTGTGTTGTTTTTTTTTTCTCCCTCTTCTTCGATTACTGACAGATGTGATTTGACTTTTTTTTTCCTGTTTAATTGATTGTTCACCTTGATTTTGGGAAACAGCATGGTGTGTGGCTCTGTCTTTCAACCCCATCCCGCCCCCCCCCCCCCTCTTTGCAGACAATTTTGTTTCTAGACTAGACTGTCATCTTCCCACCACGTTGCCTCAGCATGTCTCTGGCAAGATTCTCCATAAATTGCCAGAAAGGGTTTTGGCTTTTGAACCAGTAACACCAGAATATTCACAATGCAATTTGTTGTTCTTCCAAATATGGTTACAGGTTGGCATGGGTATGAGTTTTTTTTTTTTTTTTTTAAAGCAGGAAAAATAATTTGCCAAAAGCAGGATTTAAGTAATTTCCGCATACATAACAAACAGCCTCAAAAACTCTCGAAAAAGACCACATATATAATGTCTATATATGTATATATGTATATGTATATGTATATGTATAACATTATATATGTAGAATTTCTTCATTGTACGACATTGTATGACATGCATGAGCTGCGTGATTAATGGCGGCCAGCATCTTCTGTAGGTCTGAGCATGGGCCAGGATCTCATGCTCTCAGAACTGACACCTGGCAAAATCACGCCCTCCATATCGAATCTCGGCTAAAACGGCATACATCTTACATCTCGGCTGCTTACATCTTCATGACAACCATCTAGAAAACTGGTCCTTATCCTATTAAAGGGCTATTGGGAATTAGCGTAGGACCTATAAATAGAGGACAGCCAAGAAGCAGCTGCCTCCCATCACTTGATAGAGAGGGGAACATTTTTAAATAAAAAATAAAACAATATTTAACTCCCACATTTCTTCTGACATAACTGCCAGTCCAACATGTAGTCCAACAGCAAAGGCTGAAAAAGGAAAGGAAGTAATAGCAGGCCTGGTGTTTTACTTTTTATTTTATTTTTCAGAGCAAAACAAAAACAGAGCCCCGACTGTAGGAAGACAGTCGTCTTTGTGGTAAAACTCTGTGCTTCCAATCATCTACAGTCTCTTCAGGCAAAGAAAGCACCTCAAAATGGGCAATTTTACCTGGCATGTGCAACAGCTCTCTGACTAATCTACAGAACACCCCTCAGGCATAATCCGGAAGCCATCACCATTACACAAAATCAACCTAACACCTTTAGTGTGTGACGAAGGAACAGTGCGGTCGACTGACAGGCGACAAACCAGGAATGACAGATTCTGCAATCGCATTAAAGTAAATGAGAAATAAGAAGGGGAAAAAAAAGATTATATTGAAGGTGGTGAAGGATGGCGCTGGCAAAGTGACAGAACTGGCGTGACATTAATTTTTGTGTTTCAAAAGAAATATCTGGAATCATGGAGTGAGCAATCGAGCAAGCACCTGTGCAGTCAGTTAAATTTGTCTCCAAATTTTGCCGGCTGAAGGATTATGAGAATGTTAGCAGAAGGATGAACGGACCCGTGGTGGCTGCACTCTCCGCTCTCTGAATTTCCTCCACTAAGGTTCTGGCTTCTGTTCTGCAGAAACCGCACTGAATTATGACATTAAGAGGCTCATTCTCTGTGTCTTTCATTAGGATTTTGTAGGTGACCTGGTAGATTTTCTGCATAGTTACCCAACATTCACATCACATTTTATGGTGGCATGATTAGATCAATGTGGTAGTTACAAGGAACACTTCCCTGCTTCGTTCTTCTTTCCTTTCACTGCTCATCAGATAAGTTTTGCACATAAGTGGCTGTCCATCTGTCGTGAACAGTGAAAAGTAGAAGGGAGGAAGAGAAGGGCTCTGTATTTAATACTGCAGATGGAGTGCCAGCCTTGAAGCTTGCGTGTACTGTAGCAAATCTCTCTCTTTCTCTCTCTAATTCTCGATAACACACACGCACACACAAACACACACACACACACACCACACACACACACACACACACAAACACGCACGCACGCACACGCACACGCACACGCACACGCACACGCACACGCACACACACACACACACACACACACACACACACGTGCACACAGATACACACATGCACACACACACACAAACACATGAGGAGAATCCAACAAAAGTCCACTGTAATAAACTGCTCAGTTTATGAGAGTTAAAAAAAAAATGTTACCATCACCCTTAAGTTGTGCTGTTCATTGAGTGCTTTTGACACAACTCTGGACTGTTTGTTTTCATACAGTGCTTTTGGAAGGTTTGTATTTCTCCTCCACCTCCTCCTCTCTACTTGATTAGCATAATGTTTTTTCAGATCAGCCTGTTGAATTAGCATTTCATGCAGAAGGGGCCATAAACACCAAGCCAAAATCTCGCCCCAATTAGGCTCAAGGGGGCGGGGGGTGGAGGGGGAGAAGCTTCCCCTACCAAAGTAGTAATCCAGAGGGCTTGTGCTTCTCCATACTTATCGGCCTGTCCCACATGCGCACTTTACACGATGCAAATGATGGGCAGCGATGTGCCAGGTTGCCCTCGTCACCTGTTGTTAGCCCTCCCGAACAAAGGTTGGCAGGACTGCCGGGGCCCCGCAGCCAACCAGCGAGCCAGGTAATGAGAGACGATGAATATGGATGATGCTTCTGCAGCACGACGGCTGGGTGATCTGGGTGATTGACAAACAAGATAAACAATAATAACAAGCAAGGGCGCGGACAAAAAGCCCTGGCCACCCCGGCTAATGGCAGGACTGACTGGTGGTGGGGTGATGGTGGGGTGGGGAAGCCACGGCCACTGTGAAGAGGAGCATGTGGGTGGGCGATGGGAGTCCGTTGGTGAACTGAACGGGTATATCGGAATAAAGCGATTTTGCAGCAATGCAGATGAGCAGTGGTAGGAAATATGGGCTCAGGATGGAGCTACGGCTGGTTCTAGAGATAAATATATAAACTCATTCAGGTGCCTGTGTGAGTCATGTTAGCTGATGGTATTTGAGCGAGACATGACACTGAAAAATGCAGGCGCCCACTTACCATTTGAACTTCATGCTACAGCTACAAAAACCTGAAGGCCATACACTACGTAACACATACAGTGATGTGTTCAATGATGTACACTTTTTGTCTATTCAGAAGCCCATAAGGCCATATCAAAAACCAGTTTGCTTTTTATGCTTCACTGACATCTGCCTTAATTGCAACACTGTTGAAAAAAAAGCTGTATAGTTGCCCTCTAAAGCCAGACATAATTTTGTTGAAAGCTAAACGACCTGCCTTCCAAAACCCAGCAGTAGTGTTGTTGGCACTCATAAATGCTCGCTTCCTAATGGATGTATCTTTGTCATACATCAAGCTGAAAAAGAAAAAAGGTTTCCTTGTAACATTCTGGACCGACATCAGCAAACGCTTCACACATTGCACTCAAAACTATGAAAGTGTCTATTGATTGCTACAAAGAATGTCCAAATGCCATATGTTATGATTACATTTTTGCTTAAAGGGAAAAATTTAAAGGCTAATTGTATTTAAAAAAAAATCCATTAGGCTAACCTTGAATTAAATTAGAATTCCCACACTGTTGACCATCACCTTAGACAAACAACAACCCAAAAAAAAAAAAAAAAACAAAAGTCAAAGAAACTGCATAGCGAAAGCATGATGGTGCAAACCAGTGATGTGGAACAAGGAATGAAACTGCTAGCTCTCTCTACAGCTCACTGCCCTGTGGCGAGTTCCTGTGTTGTGGCCTGAGACTGGAACAGGAGGCACAGGAGATGGGAAACAGTAATGGACACTGTTAGAGTAAATTGAGAGAAGCTCTGGGTGTTTTGTGCAAAGCGGCCACTGATTGGAAAGAGAGGGTGGGGAGGGAGAAAGAAAAAAAAAAAGGAGAGAAAGAAATGGAAAGAAAGAGAAGGGAGGGGAAGGGAAGAGAAGGACAGTGGCAGGACAGCCGTCTGATCCGAGGAGGCTAACAGAGGCCAGGACAGCAGAACCAGAATGACAAGCATCTAATTATATTGCTGCTGCAGCCTTCACATGGATTACCATAATCCAGCTTTAGGGGAGTGTATTGAGTAACTTATGATAGAATAAACACTCAATATGATGAAGATTATGAAGATTAAAACCAAACAACTGAAATAATATCTTGGGAAATCCTTGGCCTTGCACTATGGCAAGTGTCTTCCTGTGTATGACAGGGAGTACCTAGCATTGAGTGGGTTAATTAAAGCACAAACTGGCTTTCCATAACCGCTGTTTGCATTGCCCGCCGCACTTACATCATTCCTTTTAGCGATTCCATTTTGAAATACTCACCAATGAGCCGAAAGTGAAATTAAGAGGATGGTGTTATGTGGTTAATAATACAAGAAGAAGTGCTAACTCATAGCATATCATTAAGGAAGAAAGCAGAGCAACTGAGCGGGAGTTATGCAATAAAACAATCATACCCCACCCTGCAATTTATGAATTCATCCTCTATGTTACATAAAGAAAAGACTCTTTGATATTAAGCCCTCTGATTTCTTTAGATCTTATTGCTCCCATTTTTAATACTTCCTTTCTACATCAAATTTGCACACAACACATACTAATTACTATTAATAGCAGACAAGCCATGTAGTCATTAGCCTTTCCTTTTGAAAGGATATCTGTTAATATTAAATACATCAAACATTTTTAATCCACTTTTCTTAATAGTCAGCAAAACAAGCCCCTGGCGTGATTTCAGCCAGTAAGTCGTGAGTGCATAGCTCCCACACATTCAGAGAAACACAGACACAGACACACACGCATAGCGTGCACACACACATACACAAACACACAGCCTTTCGTGTGCACATGTGTAAAGGCATGCATTGTGTGCGTGTACATGCGTGTGTGAGTGCATGTGAGTCTGTGTGTGTGGTAGTAGTGGTGGTAGATTGACAGGTTTTTTAAAGGCTAAGAGAAAAAAAAATGCAAAACTTTCTGAAAAAGGATTAGGCAGTCTGGCATACAAGCCTGAAAGTGCAGATCATGGTTGGGTGGATGAAGGATACGGTGCCTATTATTCAGAAGCATCTTTTCCCAATGCTGCAGCATTAATATGTGGGGTAGAGATGAAGTCTTATGACAGAGGAAAGTTGTTTTCATCACGGGAAGTTTTGGCACACCATATGGCAAACATCCTGTTCTTTAACCCGGTTACTTACCGTGTTTATTAATTAAGAATGCATAAATAAATATACATATATGTACACTTATCCGCATATAATTTCATTTCAGGCCATATGTAATCCTCATAAGAAGAGGAATTTCTACACCTACATAGAATAAGGTGTTAAGAAGCTGCCAAAAAAGCTAACTCCAGGTGTAGATATGACACAGGCAGGGGTAGTTAGAGTGGAGAGCATATTATCGTGCTGATTATTACACTTTGCCCTTCTGTCACTGTGGCTATGCTTGTTTATAGATAATGTTCATTAAATAAAACAAAAAAGTAGCGATGGAAGAAGTTCTTGAGAAATTCACAGTGGTTGAATAATTAACTCAGGCTTGTTTATTTGTTTTAGAGGTACAGACTGTTGCAACAATGTCATGCAGGTGAAGTGCCTCTAAAGCTGCCATTAGAGATTGCTTTGCATCATTCAGTACCAATTAAAAGTGCATAAAGTGCTTCAAAAGCTACTCTCTAGGAATAAACATTATTCATAGTGTAAGGTCAAATAAAACAATATGCCATCTGTTCCCTGCCACTTGTGTGCAAAATTGGTGTGCACTTGATTAGCTTATTTATACTCAGTCCTGACATGGAATGCTTTTCCATTTTTTTTTCCATAGGCGATAAACAAACAAAGAGTCAAAACAATACAAAAATGTCAGAAACAAACACCAACACAATGGCATTTCATTGGCCTAACAGACTGCACTGTCCAGGCCTGACACTTTATACTGTATATTCTCATCAATATCGACAAGACAGCGCAGCCTCAGAGAGCTCATTAAGGATCTATGCGTTGTTTGGCTTTGCGGAACATAGTTGGCAGCTGCTACACAAGCGCATGGACTCAAACGCTGCCATGATAACAGTTAAGCCCTGCGCCCGCCCCCAGCGCCAGCCCTCCGTTTGCCAAGTCCAACGGGCAGCACAGGCTGCATGAGGGTCTGTGGGAGACTCAAATGTTCAAGGAGGGGGTGGAGGAGAGACAGCAATTCCCCTGCTACCCATCCCCCCTCGAGTAGGAGCTCAGATCTTGGTTTGCTGTCAATTATCAGTAAAAGTCAAGAACTTACAGATCCAAACATAGAACACTGCAAAATGCAGAGAATTTGTGTGCCCACAACATAAACCTGCCCTTCAGTCTTCAACTCAGACGGAAAAAGCAAAACCAAAAAAGAGAAGAAAAGGAACCCTAAATCTTCACCCATGTGCTTCACTCCATTAGCTATACCCTCGTCCCACCTGCTACATACTAGTTTCTCATGATGACTAAGATTAATGTCAGCAAGTGTCACTTGCTTTAAAGAGTAAAATAGTGCAATCGCCAGTGTTAGATGAAGAAAAGAAAGGCATGAAAAGGAGCGGGGTGTGGGGCTGCAACCTCTGGTTTGTGGCCCCGGGTCCAGACGTAAACAAAAGAGGTGTGGCGCTAGAAACTGCCGGCTGCACGCCGCTCCTGAAAAAGAAAGAAAGGAAAAAAAAAAAAAAAAAAGATGTGGAGATGCGCGCTTGGCCCCGCCTTGGCAACAATGGCGGCCCGTTCGTCGCGCACGTGCCTGCGTGCCTCTGCTTGGCAGCTTACTCGACCAAGGAGCCCCCCCCTTCCCTTTCACACTCCGTGCCTCGTCTTCAAAGCAGCAACAATGCAAACCCGACGGCTTTGTTCTCCTCTGCCCTGCTCCTCGGCCCTGTTTTTTTTTTTTTTTTCCCTATCCTGACAGTGGAGAGGACCTTTGGCTCCGTGACGGTGGCACGTTTCTCCTATTAAAAGCAGCAGACCTGGCCGTTCGTCACCTCCTCTGCACAGCTGACCACTAATAATAAATGTTTCTTTTTCTTGTGTGATGGGTTTTGCTGAAGGGGTGGTGGGAGGGGTGGCTTTTGTTGATGTTTTCAGCTTAAGGCTGTGTGGGATGTGTACAAGCCTGAGAGGAAGGGTAAGAGGGGGAAGGGTGTGAGGACACACCATGTATGTGTCGGAAAGAGGCAGAGTGGGGGGAAATAAATAAAAACAGGTCAGACATTCAGAGATGACCCAGTCCCTCTGTCTATTCTTTCTCCTTTTTTCCCTTTCTTCGGCAAACTAATTCTCCCTTTGTGAATGAAGCGTGATCAGAAGCAATGAGTAACATCACTATGTATAGTCTCTCTCTCTCTCTCTCTCTCTCACTCCCTCTCTTCTTCTGCCACCACTTTGCCTCGTATACATCCCCTGTGTCTGGATTGCATGCTGAATGCTAGAAAGCTCAATCCAAGTGAATCCAAAATGTTGAAAGTGTTTGAATGCCTTTTAGTTCAAATATGTATGAAGATCGCAGATTCTGTGTGAGCTCTTGAAAACCTACCTGAGCAGTTAGTTTGGACCACAGAAGCACTTTTGACATCTGAAATCACATCTTTGGCACAAGTTAAAACTCTCTATCAGTGGGCCTACTGTTTACACAGTTTGGGAATCCAGTATATGCATCATTTATTACAGCGGGGACATATTTGAACTGTGCTGTGATGATTTTTTATATATATTTTTTTCTGCCTGAACATCGAGGCCAGGTGCAGATATGTCTGTGCTCACAACAAGGGCCGGAAAGAGGTGCTAGCATCTGCACGGCTGTACGGAGCGGAACCTGTCGGAAATTACCTTTTCTCGACAGCCCCAGCTCTCCCTAAGCTCGTCCCACACCGCGTCGGCTGCCCTAAGCTCTGCAATGATAATTAAAGATTGATAATTTCCCCAGGGTCTGCCAAAGTACAGCGCCAGATCAGGAGTTCAGTGCCATGTCTGGGTGAAAAGAAACACACACACACTGACAGAGACATACACACGCACATATTCTCTCTCTCTCTCTCTCTCTCTCTCTCTCTCTCTCTCTCTCCTCTCTCTCTCTCTCTCTCTCTCTCTCTCTCTCTCTCTCTCTCTCTCTCTCTCTCTCTCTCTCGCCCTCTCTTTCTCTCCCCACACACACACACACAGGCTGACAAACACACACACACCAAAAATATATGTGATGTTAGTTAAGCTCTAAATGGGGTCAGGTTGAATGTAGCTCCAGGCACTCTCTGTTCCCTGACGTGATGGAGGATGACTGAAGCACAGTCCCTGTCATAGGCGAGACACACACACACATGCGCACACACACCATGCACATACAGATACACACACACACACACACACACACATACACACACACACACACACACACACACACAGCTACTCCTGGCACCGCCCTGTTCCGAAGATGGCTGCCATTAGTGTGCGGCCATCTACGAGGCGGACGGCCTGATTTATTTTATCATCTTGCCAAGGAGCTCTGTTTGAATTGCACCGCTGTCAATAAAGCCAGCCCTCTCATATGGACACTGGACTAATGTTCGCGCTTTGGATGGAGGAACATCAACACACTCTCAGTGGCTATATTGCCCTCAATTTCCAGTCACTAATACAGCTGCTTTTTTTTTTTTTTTTTCACCCAAGGCCCACAATTGGATACCGATTCCCCAGTTAGTGAAAATGTATTCCTGGAGGTAGTATTTTGGTACCCCTGACCCCCTGCTAATAGCATCTGAGGAGCCTTGAGAGAAGTGTCACCGGCCAATTTGCCTTGTTAAACCTCCCCGAGAGATGAATGCCGAAGCTTTGGACCACGAACACCAAGCCTGTGTGGAGATTCCACTCAATCAGAGCCCCGAGTTGACGGTCTGTCCTGACAATAAGGGAGGGAATAAGGGGGACGGGGATTGGTGGGGGAGAAAAAGAGGAAATATGACACAAATGTTGTCATAAATCTATTTAGTATAAGGCATAGCCAAGGGCAAAGCAGTTTAGAGCCTGAGAGAGAGAAAATGGAGGAAGGCAAGGCTGGATGAGTTGGTGGTTTGGGGTGGGGTGGGGTGTGGTGTGGTGGGGGAGTTGAACTCCAAGGATATTAATATGTTTGTGAATATATCTATTATCCACATTCATTTCCCAAGCACCACGGCATAATAAACCACTGGCCGTTTCCCATTTAAACTCTGGGCCGCGCTTGGCTCTTGGCTACATTACGCAGACAAAAAGCCTTTCTGCACCGTCTGAAAAACAAAGGGGGGTAATCAGTCTCTCAGTCAGGAATGAACCGTTGGGGAGTCAATGAGTTAGTGCCTCACACTGCTGACACTGTAGCCCAGGGCCTTTGTACGCGCATGTGAGCATGTGTCTGTGTGCAGAGGAGAGAGGGTTTGAGAATAGCTGCCGTGTTCTTTTTTTAATGTTATTAATGGTGTGGGGGTCCAGTGTATGATTTCATCTCTTAATATATGTGATGTGAAGTTTTTTTGTAGTCCTTTTATTTCTTTTAGACCTTGAACCACGGACCTAATTATGGCGAGACACCGATGTTGTAGTTTGAATTATGAGCGTAATGATTCTGAGGAGAAATGACCTGTGTGTGCATATGTTCACATACAAATGCATGTATGTATGCCCATGTTTCTCTGTTAGTGCAGACATGGCTGCACATTTGCATTTGTATTTTTAAATCTATTTTTAACTCTAAACCGCACCAAGTCTAGCCCTTTTCAATCTCTGTCTGATTGCTCCTGAAGTGCACTCTACTTTTTTTTTTTTTTCCTTCTCTGCCATGGCATCTTTGCCGCTCTTGTCACACCTGGAGATGCCCCCACACCCCTATTCCCAGATCAATCCACAGAGATGTGTCCTACATTTCTCTCTCCACCAACCAGCCTGAAAAAAAAAAAAAAAAAAAAAAAAACCTTCCATCCCTACCCCTCCCTTATCTGCCCCACGCATGCGTTCAGGGAAGCCATGTCTGGATTAGGGCACCAGGGGCACAGTTCGTTTACGACTCTCCCGAATGGCATACCAGGAAAAAAAAAAACACTCCGGCAGGTTAAATTCAGACACCAATCAACAAGCTGAGCTTGGCATGCTAAATTGGCACGGGAAAGAAAAAAAAACTTCTCTCAAGGACCATGTAACTCAGTGTATCAACCTATAGAACTGTCTAAAACTTCTAAGGGCGGGGGAAGGATTGTGTGTAGCCATTTTGTACTAGCTGTTAGTCTGGGCAGATTGACAGACGGTGGTGGAGAGTATGGGGCCTGTCTCTGGACCCGTGTGAGAAAACATTGCTTTAAAAAGCAAAGCAGACATATTGAGGACAGAACACAGGGATAAGAGAGAGTGGGGGAAGAAAGGAGGGAGGGTGGTGTCTACGTTGACATCATGTACACTTGGCTTTATGTTCCACCATTTGTCCTGACAGACAGACAGACAGACAGACAGACAGACAGACAGACAGACAGACAGACAGACAGACAGACAGAGAGAGAGAGAGAGAGAGAGAGAGAGAGAGAGAGAGAGAGAGAGAGAGAGAGAGAGAGAGAAAAGAAGATGAAACAAACAACTTAACAGACTGAAGCACCGCCTTTCAAGAAGTCCAGAGCCCTCTCATCTCACTTTGACTCACAAGCATGTTTCATCAAGCCAGTTGCTGTCTTTGCAAAACACACTGCACAGGTACTATGTCTCTACAGCGGTGGAGGGGCATGAAACCATGACATCCTTACTTCATACATGCTCTTCTACATGCTGCTGTCACTTGCCTTTTAGCAGCTAGACTCCTTTCAGTCATGTTGCTGACTCGTCACTTTACCACAATTACATACATTTCCAGGCACTAGCACGCACTACAGTTTGCCACATTCTCTAATACGTGGGGAAACTGGGAGTCTTACTAAAGAACACGGTTCCGCATGTTGCACTTTCCATTCAAAGTATGTGGCCAAAACTTAGAAAACGAGCTTGTTTTTTTGTTGTAATCACTTCCTCACCCCAACCCCACTCTTCTCTTCATCTATTTTGGAGTAATTGCTTTGTAACATAGAGTAGATTCTTATTTTTTTATTTTCATTTTTTTGAAGCGTGACCCGCAGAGACCCGTTAATAGGCTTGGACTCGGCCCTGCCTTTTATTAGTGCGGATCACGGCTAAATTGGTCCAGATGATGCTGTGTGTGTAGTCCGGCGCGCACAGGAGTTCATTTGGTTAGAGCAAAGAAAGGTGCACGCCGGAGACCACGCAGTTGCTCCGCGAGGCCACCGGTATTGGCGCCGGGGTCGTGGCAGGCGTCCAAGTGTTACATTATGTTGGCTGCAATTGAAGTTGCAGCGATCGTGTCCAATATAATTTGTCAGCAGTGTGCCCAAGAATGTTCTCAGTGTTGTCAGCAGGCGGTGGTGCTGCAAGCGTCACGCTTAAGAAAAAAAAAAAAAAAAAAAAAAAAGACAAAAAAATTGTGAAGAGCAACGTTCTTGACCGATGGCTTCATTCACCTTTTTTGTTGACTTAAAACTGTGTGTAAGTGAATCAGTGAGACAGGTGTTGCTGTGGTATTGCCGTGTTGTGTCATTTTGTGTCACTGGTTTAGACATCGTGTGCAGGTGTGGTGGGAGACTGGTTTGTTGTGGAAATGCCTGTGGATGGATCGCATGTACACGCTTATTTGAAAGGGAGGAATCCTTGTCTTTGTGAAGCCTTGTGGATACTTTCCTGGCTGTGGGAGGGGTGAGAGGTATACACGGGGGTAAGGATAGGGGGAGCGGGCAGAGAAGGGAAATGGACAGTCTGTCAAGAGGCATATGAAGAGCAGGAAACACGTCTGTCAGGCCTCTGCAGCCATGACTGAATGAACCTTTCTTTTTTTTTTCTGCTGGAGGTAGATCGTGAGAGATTCTGCCAGCCACCTACCCTCCCCCGCAACCCTCCACCCTCCACGGCCCAGCTACACCAACCAGCCGCCACCCAACCTCTCTTTAAGCATTCCCCCCACCCCCCACCCCTTCCCTTTCCATCATCCGGCATTGCAGGTATGGGTGCCGACAGAGATGGACACATGCAGAGAATGCGGGTGCCCCGGTTACTGCCGCCGCTCCTCCGCCTGACAGCGGATATCCATGAGAGCTGACAATGGGGCTGGAAATGAGAATAATGCTGTTTGCCAGCCAAGAAATACGTCCTGTCACTGTCAACCACTCGGCATGTGGCGACCGCAGGATGGACCGCGCCTGGACAGGGAGCCTTTATTTGAAATGCCTTCATGTTTTTTTTTTCCTGTTTCCTTTTCTTTTTCTTTTCTTTTTTTCCCCATATTCTCTCCCTCTGTTCCTTGGTTGAAAGCCTAGATTTTGTATCCCGTGGGTTTATCCAGCTAGAGGTGAGAGCATTTCCAGTTTACCATTCCTGAACCCCCCCCGCCCCCCCCCCTTCCTCCTTCTTGTCTGCTTCCCATGTCGCCTGCTGCAACTGTGCGTCACGTTTGCTTGAAATTTAGTGATTCTGTCCCTCGCTCTTTCTCTCTTACTCCGTCTTTCAGAGGGGGAAACATTTTCACCCTCGTACTTAATGGCAGTACTGAGTAGGAACAGAGGAAGATGTCAGAATCAAAGGCCTCAGGATCGGGTTTGCACCCTCCCCTCCTCCCGAATCCATTGAGTGGTGGTGCGCTATTTGAATTACGCTGTTTACTTGATGTGACAAATCTCTGAGAATCACTGTCTGTAGGGACACATGCAGACACCACAGTAAAACACACACACACACACACACACACACACACACACACACATATGCAGGAGCTGATAGATAAGAGCAAAACATTGTCAAATGATGTCCATGATAAAGAAGAGAACCTCCTGAACCTGAACTTTGCCGAGATTGTGTTGTGTGCCAGACAGCATTTGGGACTCAACAACTATCTGTGAATATAAGCAAACAGCTCACTGCTGTTTCTGCTCTGCAGTACACAAGGGCTGAGTTGCCTGTTCTCTGAGGGATCTTGTCTGGTTGTCACTTTTTATGTGAATGTGTTCCAGAATGTGCAATGTTCACAGCGTGGAAAAAAGGTAACCGAGGTCTTGCATGCATGCTGGCTTACCTGGTAAAATGTTGATTTTAGTTTTTCTTTCGTAAACTCTGAAATAAATTACATCATGTTGGTTATGCTTATTTCCTCTGGATTCAGTTCTGATTGTCTAATAGTCTTGAGATGTTTGCAGAAACATACACCATTCAGCAATGGAAAGTTTACCGCAGGGCAACTTGGGTGGAGATTGAAAGTAAAGTGGTCTTTTGTGCTCTAGTATACTCTAGCAGTCTCAGAAAGTTCCAGTAATGTATTTTTGTTGGCCTTTGGCAGTAAAGCTGCCTTTTTTAATGTCATGGTCTGCCTAGAGAAGAAAAGCATTTTTGTTCTTAAGAGCCCTAGAAACTACATCTAAACTCATGCAGAGTTTGAAAATCCTCAAGTGTATGATGGCCACTTTAACCTCTAGACGGGAATCTGAAGGCTTTGTCTGCAACACTGCAGATGAAATGTTTGAAACCCCAAGTGTATTTCCTGCTCTGATAATCTGTCAAAGTTTGACTTTCACCACTAAATATGAATTATCTTCAGGTTACATTTATTGCAGCTATTGTCCAACTTGATTGCAAGAAAATACAGTAGTCACCTGGTATAAAATAGCCTTGAGATTTTATTATGAGCAGTACGACCATCATGATTTAAAAAAAAAAAACATGAATGACTCAACTTATGTCCTGAGTCACATAAGTCATAAATGTTTCCAATACTTCACCATCTATCCAAGCCCTCATGATGTGTGAATTCCTATGGAGAACATACTCCATTTTGAGCAGGTCATATTTCCTGGTGGCTGTATCTGGCTTGGGCTTACCTATGAAAATAACGCAAGTGGGGAAAAACCTGTTGGCTGGCCACACTGCCAATAAGAAGGCCATTGTGTTCTAATGAGTATTGAAAAGGACACACACACACACACACACACACACACACACACACACACACACACACACACACACACACACACACACACACACACACACACGAGAATCAGCATAATTAAAACAGGGCAAACCACTCATGTAAAAACTGTAGCTAGGCTGTTGTGAGATTGCTGTATGTCTAAACTCAATTTCATATGCCTTGACCTTCTTTAAAGCTTTCCTTTCACCAGAGTTACTTTCAAATGTGCTTTTATTTTTTATTTTTTTTACACGCGGAGTCAGGGAGCTGTCGTCTGGTGCTCTCAGAGGCTGCCTGATGTCTGTGGGGAGGGAGAGGAGGCCACGAAAGGCACACGAACAGGGAGCGTGCCTTGTTTTGGAGCTGACCTGGATTTGAGCTGAGCTCTGAATGGAAACTGAATTACATCTTGTCTGTGTGCTTTAGTAATTTCCATGCCATTGTAGCAGAGGTGTTTATGGCCACACTTCTGCATTTTTTTGTTGCTGATTTTTTTTTCCCCCTCCTGCTAAACAACCTCAGTAGATATTGAGATTTTTGTCCCTCTTTGAGGCACAGCACACCCATTCTAATGGCACTTTTAAACTGTATTTCTATCCTGAAAAACACATTGATTTTTATGTTTTTTGTTATTATTTATTTAGTTTGTGTATGATGCAATTTTTACACCAAAAATTGAGGATACAGCTGTCTTAGAACTGTGGGAGAGATCTTTTGTGCGAAGAAAAGCATCTGACTATTATGCCCCTCTCTGTGT
This sequence comes from Coilia nasus, assembly GCA_027475355.1. Lineage (NCBI taxonomy): Eukaryota > Metazoa > Chordata > Actinopteri > Clupeiformes > Engraulidae > Coilia > Coilia nasus. The sequence goes on along the minus strand of CM050202.1, from coordinate 9,108,402 downwards.
GGGCAGTACTTTTTACTCAGTGGAGTTTTATTTAGTTTTTGAAAAGGTGTTCCATCACAGTAGAATAGTTTTTCAGTCCCCAAATCATTTGCCTTCATTGTTGCAAAGTTTATAAAGTTTGCATAATTCTTTTTTTTTCATAAATTTGTTTTGTAGTTTACCCAAACAGGGGTATATTTTTTGTTGTATAGCAATATGATGCATAATCACCATTTGCCTCAAAAGCCAAAAAACGTCATGCTGAGTTTCAGTCTAACCCTCTCTCTGAAACAGACGCGTTAACTGCCTTTTTTACCCATCAACAGTGTGATTTTGAGAAGAGTAAAGAGAAAATGACAAAGCTTTTAACCCAGCATGACAGTGGCTTTGTACAGCCACATGCACAGTGTCTTGACACCACGAGACATCACACATAACTGCTTAATTGCATGTGTTTATGTCAGCGGTCGCTTGCCTTCCCTCTCAGCATTGGACGCACAAGCACAAATGGCAGCTCTTGGCTATATGCTGTGCACTGTTTCTGAAACAGGGGTGTTATGCTTCATACTGTATTGAGCTAGAGAAGGTAGGCTATCATAGTCAGTGCCAGATGCGTTCCACTTTCTTTTTCGTTCACTGCTTTTGGCGTCTCGTCGGGCTGACCTTTCATGTTGTCATTAACCAAATAAGGCATCGACAAATGAGGGCATGAGGGGGTAACATGAAAATCTGCCTGATACGAGGAATGTTTTATTTCGATGCTTAACACGCATGACGGTGTAGCGGGCAAAGGACTCAGCTGGCGGAATGATAAAAGTAATAGTAGTGATACTTTATTTATCCTGAAGGAAAGATGGTGTTCATCAAAGTCTCCAGTAGGATCCTTTCCCAGGTCTCCAGTCAAGGCTTTCCAGTAGGACTCTTTCCGATCAAAGGACATGCTTTGATCAACATAGAGAATAAGCAAAGGGAAAGGACTGAGAAGCTAGGCAAGCTGAAGAAAAGGAGAGCCGGAGAGGGAAAACAGCATGGACCATGACAGCATTCTTTACTGGGCAGTGATAGAGGCTAACATTCTCAGCAAGAAAATTTGAGCAAAGGAGCCCATCACCATGGTTTGTCTTACATGTGTGATTATTTTTTTCTCTCTCTGTTCTGATACTCCGATACCTGTTTATGTCTATATGCTGACCTTTGTCAGCTGATGGTGGTTAGATTGTGATATGATGACTGGGCCAACTCCATATGTATGGCAGTCCATGAAGAAAGCAAAAGGTTGGCTGCAGTGGAGCATACGCTTCATTCTTCAGTGACCACTATAATGGCTGTCAGCCTGGACACCCCAAACCCATCACGCTCACACACACACACACACACACACACACACACACACACACACACAAACACACGCACACATGCACACACACACACACCGCTTAAGCCGATACCCTTCATTTCCACATCAGCGGAGAGCAGAGCAAGAGGGAATACACACACACACACACACACACACACACATACACACACACACACCAGTCTCTGACTTCAATCATTGCCCCAGACTCGGGGATCCTGCTGCCACCAGTGCAACCGGTCCAGCCCCTCCACATAGGCTAATTGGCTTGTGATTTCAAGTATCAACCTTGTCCAAGCTAAAACAGATGGCAGATCATTTCAAAAGCCATTTTTCCCGTTAGCCTGAGTTATCAATAAAAGCAGCCGTCCCCAGACATGTTGTGACCTTTGTTGATGGTGACGTGTTTTGATGGGAAAGGGAAAAAAAATGAGATGGGGGGGTGGGGGGGGTGTGGGCAGTGGGTGGGTAGAGGGTGGGCTTGTGACATTTAGCACATTTTCCAGTGCAAGTGAGAGCATGTCCCCATCAAGGCTGTCAATCACAACTTCCTTTGGCACTCTCCAAACCACCCCACACACCACGACCCCCCCATCCCCCACCCATAGCCGCACACAAATCACAAATCACACCTATGCCTGACGGCAAACAGCACCATGTAGATTGAGCAGCGTTTACCCTGTTGGTCCGGGTCGCTCTCATGCGCTTTCCTAGCTGTGTTGGTTTTCTTTCACTCCTGCCACACTCCATTATTGAACACTGCCTGAGAAAATATGTCGGAGGCTGAAATGCCATGATAAGTATCTGTGCTAGTCTGACCAGCTACACCTACCCCTCCACCCATCCCCACACACACACACACACACACACGGACACACACACACACACACACGCACGAATGCCATCGTCATCAACACCACCATCTTTACACCCTATATTCACACATCACCAGGAACCAAAAATTGATTTGGACACTGAATGGCTCATTTTTACCAATTCCTCATTGCGCTGATGCCTTGTGTGGAAATGAAATCCCAGCCGAAAGTGGAGCAAAGCGCTACCCCTAATTGTTTTTTACTGGCCCCCTGGGAACACTTTGTCAGCTGGCTAATGCAGCCCATGTCAGGGGTAAAGAGATACACATGATGAATCCTTTCAGGGGAGCGCGGGCAACTTTTAAGATGATCTCACAAGTGTTTCTCTTACGTCTCCCCCCTATCTTTTAAGCACAGGCCTTTGTCATTCTGTGTGTGCGGTCTCTTCTCTTTGATGCACCCCGAGCCTATTTTGCTAAAATTTATGTCATGTTTCTGTCCTGGCCCTGACAACCGGACAGTGGACGTATCCCAGGTGAGGATGAAGGAGACTAAAACAGCTTGCACCATGGCTCTCTCTGGCTGAAGCGAGGCGCCTCAGTGCTTTGGCAGGAAGATATGGCACCTTAGTTTGTTGTGGTAGCCCAAAAGGTGCGCTTAGAATAGCCAAGATGCCCTCAAGCTGAGTGTGTTTGTGTTCTGCCAAACAGTTCACTACTTTGCTTTTACTATTTAAATGTAATTTATAGCCTCCCCCCAACACCCCCCCACCACACACACACACACACACCCACACACACACACACATACAAATTCCACCTTCTTTGAAACCTCACAATAAAATTCAAACTCTCTACCTTGGGAACATGGTGTCTTCAAACTAACTCTAATGTGTCTAGAGTGTGACCTTTCCTTTACATCCCGGCCGATTAGCATTACCCCACTGCTTGTTTTGGTCCTGCCATTCCAAGCGGCACAGTGTGATCCATATTCAAATATATTCAAATAAGTTTGCACCATATTTGCATGTGAAATTGAGAAACCCGTATTGGGATTTGATGGCAGGTCGTCTGCATGCTGATCAGCGAAAGGTGGACCAGACACCACAAGAGGTATGTTTGATATTGCAGATAGGGGGGAAAGGGCATGAAAGCTGGTCTCACAAAGGAGGACTTTGATATGACCTTACACCAGACAATCCAGTTCTCCTCACAATAAATATGATGCGTATCACTCAGGGAAAAATGCACTTGTCAGCCTTGGAATATATTCACTGTAGAAATAAGTAGCAGTAGGTGTGCATATTAGCATGCACAAGCTTTCCGTCTCTTCCCAACTTTAATACCGTTTCACGGAGGCGTCTACTACCTTTCTACTTGAATACTATTTACATAGTCTACTGTTGTTTGCATTTTGAAGAGCTGTTTGCATGTCTCACCTTCATCTGTAGTAATGGGTCTTTATGCATACGGTCCTCGTGTTGGCTCACCGAGGTGCAAGGCTTCTTACTCATAGGCCTCAGACTAACAAGACAACAGTGCCTCAAACTCCCGGTGGAAAAATGTGTTTCTGACTCTGTGCTTGTGTGTTTCTGTGTGTGTATGCATTTCTGTGTGTGTGTGTTTCTGTGTGTGTGTGTGTGTGTGTAGGCTATGCAAGGCTTCTTACTCATAGGCCTCAGACTAACAAGACAACAGTGCCTCAAACTCCCGGTGAAAAAATGTGTTTCTGACTCTGTGTCTGACTCTGTGCTTGTGTGTTTCTGTGTGTGTATGCATTTCTGTGTGTGTGTGTTTCTGTGTGTGTGTGTGTGTGTGTGTGTGTGTGTGTGTAGGCTATGCCCCCCCCCCCCCTTCTAACCTCTGGGCGGCTCAGAGAAGCAGGGAGGGATAGAATCGATTGTTGCTGGCCAAATTGAGCCTGTGTTGAGCTGCGGGCTCCCAGCAGATAGAGCACCAGCCGCTGTCTGCAGTGTTTATCTTCAGGTGGCCTTTTCTGCCTGTGCCGCGCTGCCATTTTGATGTGTTAAGTCATAATGGGTATCCGCCATTCTTTGGAAGGGCTGCCAATAAAATCTCAGGCAGGGGGGATTACAGAGCACGCTGCCATTATTGTGCACCTAGCTCTTTTTTCCCCTCTCCTCTCCTCCCCTCCTCTCTCCCCCTTTTCTCTTTCTTGTTTTTTTCCCCATCTTCACTCTCTTTTCCTTTCTCACAATTTTTTATGTCCACCTATCTTTCTTCTTTCCATCTCACATATCTACAGCATGACATAGGACAAGTCACCTATATTGGTCTGCAGAAAGGAGCATCTTGCAGGAATATAGTTTATAGATGGTGGTAAAATATTAATTTATATCTTTTCATAACCTTAGGTGTGGTCTGAGGGAGGACTGTAGCTTTCTTTAAAACATGTGTTAACATATAAAAATGCTTGCAGGGGAAAGGCCTGTAGCTATTATTTTTTTTAATGTGCATGATTCGCTTCAAGGTACAAACCTCCTGAAGTTGTAGCGAATAAAATGGAAGGCATCACCAAAGTTGCCTGGAGACGGGAGATTTTCACAAGGCAAGCATTCTCCTGCAGCCATAGGGACTGTAAATCTGAGCACAAGCTATTGCCTTATGGCACCCAAGGTAAAAGTCCACTTTTTTCACAAAAGGCTTCAATTAAGTAAATTAGTTGGTTTATGATGTGCTTTTCATTTAATATTAGCCTAGATCTGATACACCAACCATGTTATTTCACAGACTGGTACTTGTATAATGTATATTACATTTATACTGATACTTTGAGCAGAAAGAACTCCAGCTTGTCAGTTACGCCATGGGAACGGCTTTGTTATAATATAATTATTCATTTTTAAGTGAAGCCCCTTTATTCATTTGAAGAGGTATCATACTGTCTGACTAAAAAAAATACCACCCTGATAATGAGTGGACAAAAACAATTGAAGGCATGCCAAATGTTTGCACACAATGCAAAATTGCCCTGTTTTCAGTGACTGCTTTCAATTTCTGCACTGACAAGGGGAATGGACCAAACAATATGCTGCAGATGAGCCTGTTTGTAATGATATCAGTCTAAATGCTAAATAAGCCAGGTCTCTACCACCCCCACGCCCCTATTGTTTGCCTGCCTGTTTGTTTGGACACAATGAAAAGTCTATGATGGCCTTGGTTGTCTCTTTTTGGCAGACACTGTCTCTAGAACTCTTCAGGATTGAAAAACACAGGTCAGCATTTATCTGAAAGAGCCTCAGAAAAAGAAAAGTAAGTGGTTTGTTTGTAAAAGGCAGACAGCAGACAGATGCTGTAGAGAAGACATTGTGGTGTATGTGAAAGACACACACACACACACACACATAATTTTGTTACGTGACCTCAATTCATTAATGTCACTTCAGTTTATTGATGAAATTTTAGTTCATAACCAGTCTGACTGTGGGATCTTTCAGAAGGCCGATAACGTCTCTTTAGCAAAACCACAGCACGAGGACACCTCCACTTTTGTAAATGTTAGCTACAGCTCTGTGTGGGTAAAATGAGTCAGCGCCCTCTTAAAAGTGAATGGGTGCTTGATATTTTCAGCTGTCCAACATGAAAAGCTTTATGTATGGTAAGAGCTAAGACGCAATCTTAGTGTCCAGTTTCATATCTACTCTACCCCATGATACACTCATCATTAGTGACTCACTGTGTTTCAGTCCTGTTCATAGATTTGTGGTTGCGGTGCAGGATTTACATGAAATAAATGTATTGTCCAGCTTAACTAGCTGTTCCGATTTCACAGTGGTCTTCAGCAAAGGATTGTTACAACACACACGATACTGTGTGTAGCGTGTGCTGGAAGAAGGAGAAAGTCATGAACATATATATATATTTTTTTAAATAAATCTCTGTACGCCCACCCCGCTTCATCCCCATGGTCTGAATAAATTCTGACTGCACAAAAGTTATCAGATATCAGATAAAGTAGTACTTCTCTGCTCAGCAATCTCCCACTGTCTGGAATGACTCGGCATAGAGGAAAAGCAAGAGACAGACAGAGAGAGAGACAGACAGACAGACAGAGAGAAAAGCATAGAGGGAGAATGGCAGCACAAAAAGAGAATAAGGCAGTTAATTCATCTCGGAGCTGGAAAGCCTCATTAAAACACTGATGAGTTTAAGGATTGCCTGAGGTAGAGAAGCCCGTTTATAGCACCGCAGTAGAGCACTGGAGTCTCGCCGTCTCTTCTGGCTCGAATGGTAGAGCAAAAAAAAAAGAAAGATAGAGAAAGTGAGAGCGCGAGAGAGAGGAAGAAACGAAACCCAGGGAAAAAAAGGCAAATGGGCAATCTGATCCAATCGATATGCAGCGCTTCCCTGCGCTTAAGCACATTATGCACATGCATTTGTTTCTACGTACATTTTCAAAAAGAGGACCTTATGCTTTATGATGTCTCTGACTCCACTTCTCTGTAAATTAAGATAGAGTTTGTGGAAATGGGAATTGATCTGACCTTTGTATCGCATGAGGGATATAAATCTCCCCAGATCGACTTTATTGCCGAATTAGGGAGGGACATGGTGTATCCTAATTTAGGCAGTTACACCGGGCCTCAGTACCAATACAAGCAGAAGGTCATGCTCGGTGAGAACAATCTATTTTAATAGACACTGGAGTTGGCAGCGTTGCCAGCGACGGTGTGCATACAGTCTTCCCCTGTGCAGGTTTAAGCACACATACCTGACAGCTGGGAATTGATCCAATAGAGTAGTTTCAAACAAAGTGTTTCACTCGATGGAGGCGGCCATTTAGGCGCACTCATCAGAATCTACAAGCCCTCGAACCAGGCCGTGAAGACGAGAATGTAGGACACCAAGGTGCTCACTTTTGCAGCCGGTGCCGTAGTTAAGGGCCGGAAGTGCCCCGGCGCGCAACGCTCGAACCCGTTTAGAGATCTGCGTCCTGCGTGTTGTGCCACTAATTAGGAACAGGCGTTTCGAGTCTTTTTAATTTTGTGTGTGATCGCTCTATCTCTCCCACTTGTCATCATCAATCATCGTGGCATAAATTGTCCTCTCTGTGTATTTCTGTGTGTCTCTCTTGTGCTCCACCCCCCCGCCCTGCCTCCCTTTTTCTCTCTTTCTCCCTGTCTCTGCCTCCCTCGTTCCCTTCCTCTCTGCCTCGATCTCTCTCCCTCTCCCCCTCTGGTTATCACTCTCCTTTGCATTTCTCCTTCCCTCCCCTCCTCCCTCCCTCCCCTCCTGTCTTTCCATTCATTTTCCAGTGCATGCTAGTCTAATCTGCACTGTACATTCACTGAGCGCGCCTCTTCTTCCTTCTTCCTCTTTATAATGATAACCCGCTCGCTTAAAGAGATCCTCTTCCCTGATTCGGTTTAGCTTATCATCAGCTCCAGCAGTAGGGGGTCCTGTAAAGCAACAGCGCGTCCCTAAGTAGATGCATTCACGTTGCACAATGGAGACTCCCATAGCGCTGTCACACACAGGAAGGTCACAACGATGTCTCTGGTCCCTATTTAATTTCAGATCACAGTCTTTTTTTTTTTTTTTTTTAACATGCTCAGTCTCTGTCTGTCTCTCACTGTTCTGTGTCACCCCCCCCCCACCCCCCCCCCCCCCGGAGGAGTTCGGGTAACAATTCCGTCTTTCCAGGAAGCCAGCGGTACCTTGAGTGTAGGGGCTGTTTGTTCGGCCCTGGAGCTTTTGTGGACCTTACGTCCCCTCCAATTTTGCAGCACTCTGCTTCAAGGGGGGGGTGGGGGAGTGCTAGGGGGGAGGTTCTTTGCAGGCCCCCAGTATCGAGCGCCTTATGTGAACTTCCAACCAACAAGACAGAAATGAGGCAGACCAATTTTCTCTGCAAACCTGTCTTTGACTATCAGAAAATAACTATATGCATTAGCCACACAGTACAGTGCAAATCCGTGCAGCACAATGGCACACTCTTCAGTGTCCCACTGCTTTACTCGGAAGTAAAAGATGAACTCAAGCACCTTTTTCTCTCTTTTCTCTTGTAAGGAACCATCCAGTTACAGTTCATGAAATTCCAAGAAGCGTGTGATGTCAGTTATTCCCATAACGTCCCACTTTTACCCCAGCTGTGCGTTAATGTAATGAACGCAGAGAAAATAACCCAATTCATGGTCATTAGACCTCCACTGTAGGGCACCATCAGCCACAGTAGAGTACTGCATCTGCTGCTTCAGCCAGATATAGAGACCAATTAAAGTAGCATAGTGGTGTACTTTAGGCAAAGCTCACAAAAATACAAGACACACACTTCCGCGTGCGTGCGTGCGTGCGTGCGTGCGTGCGTGCGTGCGTGTGTTTGTTGTCACCTCTCAAGTGTGGGTGCTCTATATTCAGGCGGGTGGTGCACACATACATGAAGTTCACACAAGAAAGTTTTGCACTTGACCTGGCCATTGTGTAACGACAAAAGTGTGGTGTGCTGGAGATATCTAACAGGACACTCCTGTGCAGAACAAAAGTCTTCATTACACCGGCTGATTGATTATCCATGCTGCCCATTTATGCAGACAAAGCACAGGGGCCTTGGCACTGGAGTCTGCATGTTTTCAACAGCTCTCATTTATTTGAATTATCTGTGTCGATTATCTGTTCTGAGGCAAGGAGGGCCGCAATGCCTTTTACTGGGGAAGGGGATCAGGTGCAGTCAATTATGGTGCTTGGTCTGCAGAGAATGTGCCACCTCCTTCCATTTTCGCACCTGAGAAGCAATTCTGACTGTGACCAAAGGGTGTTTATGTTGGCTATACGATTTCCTTTGCTTAACTGTTTACTTATCTTAAATTTGCTTCCTGTTTAATTGTGTTTAATATTTATTTGTGTATATAATAGTCAGTAACAATAGAGGAGACACGACACACAGCTGTTTTTGTTTTTAAATTACAGAACATACCTAATTCTCTGTGAATCCTTCTATTATAACCACAGCAATGATGCATTTTATATTAAAGTGCTTTTCATGACACCCAAGGTGACTTCACAAATATTCAGCAGACATAAATACCTTACATTATCTCATTATACTTTACCATACACTAATTAAACTAATGAAGTAAGCATGTCCCATTTAATATGCTAGCCTGGGGGTGTTTAGATTACATTTAAAGCCTGCTATGGACTTACAGTGCTAGATGTGATAAGAAAAACGAATTCCAAAGCTCAGAGGCGATGTGAGCACAGGCCCTACCAGCCATGGTGTAAGGGTTCATGTCTGGTATTGATAGATGACCTACTGAAAAGGGGCACCATGAGATAGTAAGTAGCATTTAAGATGTGCACTGTGGTATCAGAAAGCTTATAACTTAAGGTATTTTTTTAACACAGATCTGTGTTAAAACAACACAGATCATGCTACTGTTTTGAGTATCTGGGGTGAATGAATAATGTATATTTCAGTGTATTTTTGTGTGTGTATATGTGAGTGTGAGCATGTGTGTGTACCGTATGCGTGTGTGTAAAAATGTCCTGGCCCTGTATCAAAAATACCTCAAACAAGAAAAAATAAATACCCTCACCTCAGATGCATCAGACGAATTCTTCTTGGCCATTATTCTGCTCTCAAGCAGTCAAGCAATCAGGGCCTTTGAACCCTACAGTTGTCTCACAGATGGAGACTCAGTACCTGAAGTAGTTTGTCTCATCCCCAAAAGGTTACAGTCAATTAACTCCCGAGGTCCTCCGATAAACATGGCCGTGCACCGACTGAATCTTGTTCCTTGGCAGCCTGCTCTCACAGAGGGAGCTCTTGAGCCAGAAATGAGGAAAGTCTGGCTGCATTTTTTACAAGGGAGGCACATACAGTGAGCTTCAAAAGGAGGAAGAAAGCACACACTTTACAGACCATCGACCATTTTTTTCTTTATGTTTCCCCTCTTTTCTCGCTGCTGACTAATTATAACCTTGCCCCCCTTGTCTGTCTGAAGCAGGAGACAGCATTGTGTCGAGGCTGAACAAGAAACTCCACTATGCATTGTTAGGTTCTTGTATACACAGCAGCCTGGTGGATTCGAATTTTACACATTCAGACTATTCATATTACAAAAAACCCCGTGTGCTGAGAAAATGAAAGCAGAGAACTCAAAACAACTCAATTACCTTTGAACTTGTGGGTATCTACATGATGAAGAGGTGAAAGGGGGTGAGAGGCTTTCCAAGTTGTTGATGGGCAGACAGATGTCAGTGATGGTGAGAGGTGTCTTCCCAAGGTGGGAGAGGTGAGACACCCCACTGGGTGATAGCGTGCACCTTGGAAGTTGTGAATGAGTGTGAACCTTTCAGTCAATCTTTTTTTTTTTTTTTTTTTTTTCCTTTTCATCTCACTAGTGTCACTAGTTCCCACTCTTCCTGGATACATTGCAGTGCAGGGACTTCATACCAACCCACATTCATAAGCTGTGCAAACGAACACACACACACACACACACATACAGACACACACACACATAGAGACAGAGAGGAAGAGAGTGAATGAATGAAAATAATTATTCAGAATGCGTCTGTCTTTATGCAGAAGATGTAATTAGCTGGAAAAAATACCATAGTAATATTTTGAACGACTTCTATTCCCGATCTATCATGTCAATAAATATCAACTTACTAATTATGCCAATTATGATTAATTAAAAACAATCCTATTTTTTCCCAAAGCCATTTGCTTTGCATAGCCCCCACTGCACCATTTAATTTCATCTCCGCTCTGGATTCTATTGTGCATGAACCACCAACTGTCACTCCCATTGTTCCAAGCAATCTCTCAACTCCTCGAGAGCAACAGCGACACACTTCGCACTAAACAAAGCCTGATTTGCACTCACTAAATCTCAGAGGTATTTTAGGAGCGGAAGTAGTTTTTTCCTTCCATTTCTCCTCTAAAATCAAAGACTTTTATTTCCCTCAGCAAGTTGGATATCCAAACTCTAAATGAAACATGATGCCATATTGGTGAAAGCTTTGAATCTTGGTAGTGAGATTGCCTTTAGGAAAAGTGGTTGGGGAAGGGTAAAAAAAAAAAACACTGGTTTCCACCCAGCTCTCTAAAATACAGGGGTACCTTGATTTCAAAGTAGACACAAAAGCCTTTTATTTTTGTTCATCATCACTTTTCAAAAAATAGCTGCCCCTTTTAAAACAATATGGGCGAAGTCGCTTAGTGCATCCTAGAGCTGTGCTTGTGGTAGGTGCCCTCTTTGTTGCTCTGGAATGTAAACACACAGAGTGGATGGTGGTGGTGTTGGTGGTGGTGGTGGTGGTGGGGGGGGCTCGTGTGAGTTTGGGTACTCAGCCGGCGGGGGAATGGGCAGCGGAACTAGTGGAGGACAAAGGTGTCTTTTTACCAGTAAATATCCTCCAGCAACACCATCTGTTTCAGTAGAATTCCTCAGCCACCATCCTGGCCCACCCTGGCCATCGGACCAGCGCCCCCCCCCCCCCCCCCATGCACCTGCAGCAGGGGAGGAAAACAGGGGGCTGTAGCTTCCACCTGTCCCCTCAGGCCGTAGTCCCACCGTCCTCCTGGTTGAAGTGCAGCGAATGTCTCTGTGTGTGGTATTCCTCCTGCATTGATTCTCTCATTCATTCTTGTTCCCGCTTTGTTTTCCTGGGCAAATTTTATTTATCCTGCTGTTGATTTCCCCTCTCAGTTGAAAGCAGCCTTCTGAACATAGTAATTGCTCTGTTCCTTCTTGCCTTGGTCAATAAGGGAGTGCTGTTGTTGTGGTTAGCATAGATGTCGAATGGCCATTTTACAGCTGATTTTAGTTTATAGGCTAATAGCACATACATTTCCCATTGGCTCTTTGCTAACCTTCTATATGACCCTTTTCTAGTTTTGTTTTGCCTCTGTCAGTGTACAACCATGGCAGAGATTCACACCGAAAGTTTGAGTCTGCCAGGGTGAATATTTTCATTGAGGGGAATATTTCTGCCTGTTTATTCCTCAGGCTTTTAAACGCTAACACCAGAGGACAACTCAGTTTTGAGGATTTCTGAAATCGATCAGAATAAAGTGTCCAGTTTCTCTCCCTTCCAACCCCTCCCCTACCACCCCTCGCCCTGTCTCGCTCTCTCTTCACGGCCCGCATGTGTTTGATTTCCTTTTAACACTCAGGGAATTGTCATCACCTCGGGTCAATGTCTAAACTTTCCCATGTATCAAAATAAAGTGTAATTGACTCCATTTGTGATTCCTCGCGAGACAGTGCCCCGGACTGCCAAAAGCAATAGAATTGCAAAATCTTATGACTTTACTGCCAAATATTTCTTTTGCTGGCCCACTTTCTCCCATTTCTCTCTCTCTCTCTCTCTCTCTCTCCTCTCTCTTCTCTCTCTCTCTCTCTCTCTCTCTCTCTCTCTCTCTCTCTCTCTCTCTCCCTCTCCCTCTCCCTCTCCCTCTCTCTCTCTCCTCTCTCTCTCCCTCTCCCTCTCCCTCTCCTCTCTCTCTCTCTCTCTCCCTCTCTCTCTCTCTCCTCCCTCTCTCCCTCTCTCTCTCTCTCTCTCTCTCTCTCTCTCCCTCTCCCTCTCCCTCTCTCTCTCTCTCTCTCTCTCTCTCTCTCTCTCTCTCTCTCTCTCTCTCTCTCTCTCTCTCTCTCTCTCTCCCTCTCTCTCCCTCCCTCTCTCTCTCTCTCTCTCTCTCTCTCTCTCTCTCTCTCTCTCTCTCTCCCCTCTCTCTCTCTCTCTCTCTCTCTCTCTCTCTCTGCATTTGGGCTCTCTCCTTTTTGAGCCTGTCTTCTACCAGAAGATTTGTTAACTGTTCCCACCTGTCTCTCACACACACACACCTTGTGTTTATCTGTGTTTCACCTCCAGTCACAAAAAGACAACTGTGTCCATTCCAGGGTCCTCTTTTTTTCTTTACTTTCTTTTTTTTTTTTTTTTTTTAAAAGGGCCTGGCAGGGCATTGATGTGTTATTGAGGGAGTCACTCACGTCGGCTACAGTGTTATCAGTGGTACAGCCCATGCTGGTGGATCTCGATGGATTTTTTTTACATTACATTATTACATTACACTTAGCTGACGCTCTTATCCAGAGTGACTTACAGTTTCAGTAACAGTCCCAGCAAGGTGTGGGGTTAGATGCCTTGCTCAAGGTCATCTCAACCATGGGTAGGTCGAGGTTCGAACCGGCAACCTTCCGATAGCAAGACTAACTCCCTAACCACTAGGCCAAAGCTGCCCAACCACTAGGCCACAGCTGCCCCTGATTTTTTTTTTCCTTTTTCCCCCCTCAAAGGGTTCGCACACATTTCACTCTCTGACTGGCAGCCTTTGCGCAGGCCTAAGTCCATCAGTCAAGATGGGCGGATGTCAGTGAAGGGAAAGAGCTATGGGTGGTAGATGGGGTGGGGTGTTGTATGAGTGCTTGACCATTACCCATCACAGTCCTCATAGGCCTCCAGCACAGATGAGATGTGGATGTGGTTTCCTTGTGGTTTTTATATTTGTGTTTTGTTGTTGTTTTTTTTTTTTTTTGTTTGTTTGTTTTTTTTTTTCTTTTTTCTTTTTTTAACCGCCTTGGTAAATCGAGGCAACACTCGAGTCCAATTCTGCTGTGGTGTGATATTGCTGATTAGGCCTTCATCGGAAATGTGGTTTTCCTATTCTGTTTGACCTACATCTTCTGTTTGTTGTGCAAATATAGTATTGGATGATATTTTTTGGCTTCAGTGCATGTATGCTCCGTGCACAGTATATCTTTTTTTTATTGTTTTCTGTGAGAGGAGACCGTTAAAGCTGTTATTTTTCTTTCCACATCATTTTGACTGTGTGGTATACCTGTAACAGTATGCATATGCACTGTGTATTTTTGCATGTCCCTTTCATGTGAATATATAGACACAAGGCAGATAGGTGCTTGTACTGGGGCCCTTGTGTATGTAGATGCATGTATGTGAATGTGAATGTCTCTGACTGTGTGCATACAAATGCAGGTTTGCCTTTTGTTGTTTGTTTGTATGCATTATATAACAGCCCTCTGCCTGAAGCCCAGGTTTCTGCGCTATAATTTACCTAAATGGCTAAAATACGGTGTTAACAGTGTCTGGAGGGATTTACATATTTATCCTCGACTATGTACTTACTTTGAAGCATATTTTAAACCTTAAGGTTTGTCAAATGAAATCCTTCAGATCAAATCAATGAATACAGCAAAATCCTTCATTACGATTAAGCTTTGTTAAGTGGGGGATTTGAGGAAAATACAAATTACGACAGTAAATGGAGCGGACAGGAAAAGGATTTCCACCCCCCTCCCTCACCCTATCCCATTAACATTGCACTGATGAACAGTACGGTGAACAGTAATTATGGACAGCTTCATATACTGTGTGGATTTGTGTTCATTCCACAGAGATTAATTGAATTCTGTGACAACTGTGTTTTTTTTTTTTGTTTTTTTGATGTTGTTTTTGAGTGCTAATGTTGTTACTACTGCAACTCCATGGCTACTTGCACAAACTCTCTTTTATTTCCTTATTTGATAATAGCATTAATTGTAGGCCAGTATTTATATCCTATACATAGTGATGTTATTTCAAACCCCTTCCCCTTCCAGGATTTTATAGAGTATCACCGGGAAGGCGTCTAATTGAGTCACAGGCACTCAGTCAGTCAAAACGGAACTGCACTTCTCAGTTAATTGTGTTGCATGAACTTCTTTCTATTTTGTGAGTTTAACTATACATGTAAATTGCCTCATTTGTTCTGTCTGCGCACTCTTTGAAGGACCCTTTGTCAATGAGACTCTCAAGTTTCATCGTCACAGTATCCCAGGTAATCACAAGGGGTGATTTGGTTCCTTTGTCACCACAAGAGGATCACTTTCACCATGGAAATATGAGCTTCTTGGTGTCTCTGCCGCGAAGCTCTACTCATCCCTTTCTCTCCAATCTCTCCTCATTACCAGCTGAAAGTTTACTGTTTTTTAGACCATTGTTTTTTTTTTTTTCATTTTTTTCCGCTGGGGTTAATAATGTTTCCCAAACAAACAAACTATATAGGCATTCAAGCAAGCCTAGAAGGTTTCCCAGTATCTCACAACAGCATTGTTCACTTAATAGAAGAGAGCACTGATTGAGTCCACATCAGGTGTGTGTGTGTGTGTGCATCCGTGTGTGCATGTGGTGTAAATTTGCATGTTGGTAAAGATGATTGCAGATACAAACATAATATTTGTAACTACTGTGTAGAGGTCTGTCAGTACTTTTTTGTTTATTGGTAGGTCATCCTGAACCCTGAAGGTTTGTCCTCAAAGAATTAGAGACAGACTGAAGCTGTGATGACACTGGTCTTATCTTAAGAGTCCTACTTGTAAGTGTCCTACTTGTATTTTTTTTTCTTAAATCCCCAAAAAGGTTTTCAATGACCGTTCCCGGCTGCTGAAATTAATTTTTACAGCAGGTAAATTGTGGATATGACTCGGTCCAATTCACATACACCAATTTTCCCTCATCCAACCCAGAGTCATTTGCTGAGGGTGAATGTGGTGCGATTCACTGGAGTATGTAGAAGCTAATGGACCTTTTCTAATGACAGCTAGTGTGCCTTATAATGGAGGTTATTATTTCATTTCCTTCTCCCACCTGTTTCCTCTCTTAGCCCAGGTGAAGTCTCTTTTTTTCTTCAACTACCTAGCTAAAGCTTTAAATGATTTACTCGCATCAGTTTTGTCTCCGTTGATGTAGTGTTTGGGTGAGTGTATTCTGAGGTCTCATTTCTAATTCTCACTCATGCACACTAAAAAGCATATCCATATGCCACATTTATTTGCCCAGGGATGTTTTTTGAGCATGGTTTGAGGCGACCGCAATTCCTGTAGTTTTGATGCTAAGCAAATATTTTAGATGCGACCTTCGGTCTAGTTTTAGTTTTCATGTGCCTTTGTTTTTGCGCGAGCTCAGAGATTATTTAAACATTCATCCATCCTTTACGCCGTCAGAGGCAGGCCACACGCAAAATAAATCTCCATCCCCACTGTAACCTTTGAAAGCAACACAAGAATAGGGAATGAAATATTGATACATCTCATCCATAAATCCAAATTGAAATGGCCCCATTCAACAATGGCTTGATGGTAATGCTTACATTTTCACATTAGAGCCAATGATTTGGCATTTGGTGTTGTACATCCCCTGGATTTTTATGACGACCGGCATTATATTTTGTTGGCAGTTTATTGGGAGCGCAAATGGGACCCAGTTTAGTGAAGTAGTTCTCCTCCGTCACGTCCCGCTGAAAATAAATATCAAGGAGGGAGGCCGAGCAGAACACCGCAAACAGTAATGACGTTGTAAATCTGTGAAGTGTTGAGTTGTGTTGGGTAAGAGTTTGTCTTCTAGTACAACTCTGGCACTGATGCAGTAGGCTTTAACTTTTGGCTAATCTCATCAAGACAGTTGAAAGAAAATGGTTGTAATGCTGACAAATCAAACCGACATGTGAGGAGGGTGGGGGGAAGGGGAGAGAATGTTCCAGGTGTAAATTGCTTCCTGGACAGAGATAAATATGACATTACCTCAGAGAGACACCTTTTGAAGACACAGTTTTGATTTTTCATAGAATTATTTGAATTGCAGAAGCTCTGTTTGAATATTTGTCAACCATTGCAGATAATTAATAGTTTACAGTCTTCCAATAGAGTGTATACGCTGTTTTGCTGACTAGAGTCGTTAGCAGAACAAAGTATAGTATGCAGAAAAGTTTGAAGAAATTAGGCAGTAGTGAGAGACACAGCTTTAAAGTTAGTATTTTTCCATCTCCTAATTTGTGCGAATGGACATATTTTGTGGGAGCTATTCATGTTCCCCTATTCCACTCTCTGAGTGTCACTAATGATATCCCAGAAGGATGCTCTCTGTATTCAGGACTGGTGCCATGCAGAGCTCAGTGTTGTAGATAGCAATTTTGTCCTGAAATGAACTATTGTTGCAATAAATAGAAAACGCAACCGATATCACAGGATGCTCCATGCACGGCTCTCCTGTTATAAGAGTAAGCATAACATAAGTGTGTGAAAATCACACACAGTGCAGCTTCGAACACTGTAAGACCACGGCATCATCACAGATGTGTTGTTTTGAGCCACCTTGATAGGGATATGAGGGATATGAAAGAGGATGGTTACTGTAGTGATGAGATTTAATGCGTAGGTCACTGCTCTTTACATTTAATTCCACAAGGGCATATAAAGCAAGTTAGTTTTAATGCCAGGATAGTGGCTGTTGCTTGCTGTTCCGCCCTGTCTGTCTTTGCTGTCATGACATCAGCTCTTTGCTGTAGATGAGTCTCTAGCAGTGCATTTAGCTCACTCATAACCAGCAGGAGTCTTTGCGATCGGTGACTCAACTCAATTACACGTTGACCCCCTCCTCCCCCTCTCCTCTCGCCCACACTCACACTCACACTCTCCCCCTACCCACCAGTTCCCTCTCCCCACCACCATCCACTGCCTCGCCATCAGGAAGAGGACAGCACTGTGTGTCTCTACATCTACGTCTGTCCATCTCGAGGTTCTTTGCCCCATCTGCCCACCTCCACCTCCTCATCGCGTTGTTTCCGTCATTTTTGCAGGGTCGGGCCTGAGACGAGAGCCAGACAAAAGGCACAGCCGTCTCGCCTGCTGCCGCTTCCATCCCGGCCCAGAGAGCAGAGATGTGGTTAACCGCGGCACCCGTGACACCTCCCCCCCCTTAAGTCGGGCAGTTCACCCTGGGCTTTGTGAGCCTTGATTAGGGGGACAGTAAATCCGCTGTTTGGCGACGTCCCTCCAGCGAGCCCCGCTTAATGGCTCGGTGACTCACTCTTCACCTTCAGCATTGTTGCAGCTGGCCTGTGGTTGATTTCTCCCCACAGGCAGGCCCGTGGGTCGCCCCTTCTCTTCAGTTTCCCATTTGGCTAATCTCATTGTAGTCTTTCTCGTATATAAATTGCGGCGGAAAGACACGGGGTGCCTTGGAAGTCGAACCGCTCTGCCCTCACCTCGTGTAGATTACTGATTTCCTGTGATGAGAATGAGCATGGGTTAGCTCGCCCCCATTGTTATGTTTCCCTCTTTGACATATTGCATCAAAATTGCATACAATGTCCCTCGTAGCTTCAAGGTCGGTGATGTTGACATTTTAGATGGCTTGAAGAATGCAGTAAATTCGCACGCTTGTTTCTGTATGCATTTGGCCTTTTCTGAGAGACTGTACACCTACACCTTGCTAGGTATGCTGTTAATGGAATCTGCTACCTTGAAACACATGCTCCATGTGTGCGTATGTTTTCAGAGAAACTTCATCCTTGTGTTGCATGATGCCATCTCCACTGCATCATTGATGCTTTTGTTAGCTGTGTGTGTCCAGGATGCAATTGTACTATCAAATGTTTGTGCTCACTTGGAAATCCATGCAGATTTACATAAAATGCTAAGTTCCTTACCTCTGAGTACTTAAAAAAAGAAACATTTGCATCCACTTCTCAGTCAGGTGTTATACCACAGATAAGTAAGTCTGTATTGACTGATTTAAGAGGTATTAAGCAATAACAGTTGCATTAAAAAAATAACACTTCCAAGCAGGCATGTCTAAACCTTTCTTGGACAGTTTACATAATTGCTTTAGTATAATGCTTAGTTGAATTGAGCACAGTTAAATACATCCCCTTTACAAATCAAAGTAAACAAACCAATTCTGCTTTTCCTGCAGCACTTTGTATAGACCTCTAAAATAAGTGAGACTGTTCTGTCCTGTCCCCAAAAACTTTTCTGGTTGAGAGTGTGGCCTCTTTCGGGAGACTCGAGCCCTACCTCTCTGTGTCTCTCCTCTCCTCTCCTCTCCTCTCCTCTCCTCTCCTCTCCTCTCCTCTCCTCTCCTCTCCTCTCCTCTCCTCTCCTCTCCTCTTCTCTCTCTCCTGCTGAGTCGGTGTGCTGACCCCCTCAGTCAGACTCAAGTCGGCCTTTAGTGCAGTGATCATCGGGAGCGTGGCTATCAATACCTCTAAAGCCAAAACAGTGATCACAACACGGACAGCCCAAAGGCTGCGGCGTCCCGTCTGATCCCCTGCCCACCCCCCACCCCCCACTCCCCTAGACACAGGGGGAAGAGAAGCGCTTTGAAGTGCAAACTTGAAAGAGCTCATCTGAATAGCGAGTGATGGAGATGCTGCAGGAGAGCTGTGAACAGTGATTACACACAGATTAACAGAGCGCGCGGAGGGCACCGCTTGCCCGGCTGAGGCCACCGAGGCTCCAGGCCCAATCACTCTGCAGCCATGTCAGCATGAAGCCGCATCCCATCATCCGCAGGGCCACACTTCCTGCAGTTGTTTACTCACGACATCAGACGCTGTCAGTCCAAGATGGGAAATGACAAGTCCGATATCAGTCAGCAAAGCCGTCTGAATCATGCTAGTTTTGTTTTGTTTGTTTTTTTTTTTGTTTTTTTGGTGATGTTGTTTGTGTATTTCTTTTGGGTTCTTTTTTTTTTTTTTTCTCATCGTTCTCTATGTTTGTGTGTTTCCAGTCTCTGCACAGATTCTGAAGGCCAGTCTGGACAACATGGAACGCCAGATCCAGAGGCTGGAGAACGACATCACCAACTTCCCCAAGAGCGAGGACAAGCAGGACAAGTTTGTGGAAAAAATGTCCATATCCTTTAAATATAACTCCTCTGTTGTGAATCATCATTGATCATGTCCAAGCAGGTAGGATTTGACATGTTTTTTTTTTAACTGTGTCACAAGTTTATTTTATTTTTTCCCCACTTACACATACACAGTCAGAAGACATGTATGAGCTACAGGCAGTCATGACTTGCCCCAGACTCCTCCTCGAGGGCCTTCTCCTCCAGTGGTGGAACCTTCAAGGGAGGTGGCGTAAGGGTCCCTGGTTGCAAGATGTTTATCGGTGCTCCGTGTTCTCTTCAGAAGTCCCCTGAGTAGTCTCAGCTCTCTAGGGCTATTTTTACATTTCTCCTGCACTCTCTCCCTGTTGGGACATAATGGAGCCTCCGCTCTCCTCCCCCACACCTCTCCCCAATCGCCCACCCACTCACCCCTCACTTATCACCGCTGCAGATTTCATCTCCTGGCCAACCACAGGCCCCCGCTCTGCTTAGGAGCCCTCTGACGGCCTATCATCTCTCAAGGCTCGTCTCCTATTTCGATATCAGAGTGCTTTCACTTAAGGTCGACGTGGTTCAGTGGTCAAATTCACTTACTGTCATAGTAGCACTTTTTTCCACTCGTACCCCCAACCCCCCACCCACCTTCATTTTGACAAAGAGAGGTTTGACAGGTAGGTTTCTCATAGACACGTGATAGACACGAGTGTTTACATGATGTTAATAGAAAAAAGGACAGTAAGTGGTGGTTGTGACTGCAGCACTTCCATACACATCATCACAGAGAAGTCATATTTGAGCTCATTTCCTCAAAGTGCTTTCGGTAATGCAAACAGTGAGGAAAAAGGGGAAAAAACATCACTTTTATCAGTCGCCCTAAAGACTTCCATATGTGTTACAGACAGTGTATACAGTGTGTAGATGGCACGAAAGCCTTTTCCTCAATTTTGCTCCAACGTTCTTGTCAGAGATTTATCAAAGCTTATCATGCACTTTGGGGGGCACAAGAATAATAGCCCGAAAACACATTAACAATCTGCTCAGAGTCAAAGAGGGATGGTTAAATTTGTCTAATTAAAATATAGAGAGCTGTGCCCGCCATGCTGCTGGCTCTGTGTGAATAGGAGAAAATAAGTCTGCCTTAGCCCCTCCTTGGATTGGAGCTGAAGACCTTTGCCCAAGCCCGACGGGACCCAAGGGGTTTAGTCGGGTTTGGGGTTAGCTTCTATCATTTTACACAGGCGCGGGCCGGGTTCGGGCATGCGGGCCAAGTGCACGTTAACTAAAAGGTCAGGTGATTGGTTTCGATGAGCTCGAGACGCAAATGGATGCTACGGAGGTTATTTATTTGTAACATTTATTTGTTTATTTGTTATTTATTTGTTTACTTCGGCTCGGGCCAAATTCTATCGGGCTCGGGCCTTGTCGGGCCTAACTTTTAAGGCCCGATTACAGCTCTACCGTGGATATAAACTTTAGTGAGAGACTCAGAAGTGCAGATGCACTGCTGCAGACCTCTGTGTACATGGAGCCATCCCACTCCAACTCCCTCCTCCCGCTACTTCTACCACCCACTACCACCCACGCACTCACACATACACACACACACACACACACACACACAAACACACACACACACACACACACACACAAGCACACACACACATACACACACATCCCCTTAAGACCTCTAAAAGCCGACCTGGCCCTGCCTGGGAAAAAAAAAAAAACACTAACACGACGACTGCCTCCTCCCTCTCCTGATCTGTCATTAGAGACAGGACGGGGGTGAGGCAGGGTCACGGGCTCAGATCTGTGTAGTGATAGTCAGAGCCGTCTCACCACGCTTTCCCCATTTAAGGCGGAGGATGAGGAGAAGGTGAGTGAGGGGAGCAGAAGAAAGGAGGAGGACAAAGGCAAACACTTTCCCTGAGTGCCAGTCAGGCACTTTGTTTCCCATTTTCTGCCCCAGGCGCGAGCCCTTGAGTGGCCTTCACATTCACTACGGGTGGGGTGGGGTGGGTTTGCATGCTATGTAATGTAAGGTATATAGCAGTGCATGTGGGGAGTGGAAAATGATCTACGTCTTGGCCCCGCAATGTTGTTATTCTGTTGGTGGTCACTTGTGTTTCCACCTGCTGCTTTGAATATGAAAAGACACGTGAAAAAGATTGTCAATGCTGGACAGTAAAGAAACTACCTTTTCATTAACATCACCACCACCTATCACCAGGCCCATCATGCACTACGTGCAAATGGTAGGATCGGATTGGATTGGGATTGGATTTGGTGTTGCTACCCAATGGAAGTGCACATGGAGTTTGTGTAATCGGATAATGGTCAGAGATCTGGCCGTTTCCGCTACGCTGGGTGGCGATGTATTCCTTTCTACAAGTGGTGTTAGAACTACTTCTGGTTGACAGCTGCTAAAAAGAAAATAAACAAACTATCTGTTCGCATACAAACAAAGATGGCGTTCAAGGAGGTTGACAGAGCAGCATTTGCATACATGTTGTGCATTCTCCTTTGTTTGGAAGTCCATATGAACGAACAAACAGCGTGTTTGGTTTCCTTGATATGACACGAACTGTGCCGTCGGCGTTTGATATTACAAGCAGTGCACTCCAATGCATGCGCAGTATGCGAATCCGATCCGATGCCGTGCACAAGGCGGCAACAAGCGGATTAACATCGGCTTAAGCCAGGGGTTGCAATCAGATTCGCGAAACCAATCCTTATACGATCTTTAGCCTGTGCACATGAATTCGATATGATCCCAATGCCTTTCCAATCGGATTCAACTTGTCCATGTGCACACAGTGATTGTGATGTGGTTTTAGCTCTGTATTTCACAACACACACCCTTGAGTGGACGTCGTACTTCATAGCAAATTGCGTCGGATGCGTAGGTTTGAAGTAGCATAAAGCGGTGGATAAGCGGTCGGTTGAGAGAGGTAGATTTTGTCTTTCTCTGAACATCCAGATCTTTATATGTCCCCTGATGAAATATTAACACTCAAATGTTCATCTTTTTAGTTAAATTAAAATGACCAAAACGTGGTTAAATTATTCTTTATTTTGGCATGCTAACCATTCATCTTATTTGTAACCTCATTGACAACGTCTATCATTACGGATTATATCTGCCCAGTATTGCTGATTTCTGTTTTTGGTTTAAAAAATGATTGAAGTGACAAGATAGCAATTTGGGTAGTCTGGTAGAGCACTACAACCAGATTGTTTACTGGCACCATAGCAACGCTGTCTCCTGTTGGACTAGGATCTGTCAGCTGAGTTCAATTTTTTTTAACACATCCGGAGGTTAGAACAGAGAAGGTTTTTTTTTTTGCACCGCAATCAATGCGGGCTGCATATCTTTATAGAAAATACGTCATCATACCTGCCTGCTCTTGTCGTGACAATGGGAAGGCAGCATTAGTGGCAGGGCTTTTTTTTTCACAGCTAATGACTCGGGGCTTTGCTCCAGAGCATTCTTTAGAAGCCAGACACTCTGACTGGCTCTCCATCCTTAATGATTATCCTTCCTTTTTTTATTTGAATCAGCCTCAACATTATTTTGACCCCGCGCTGACCTCCACACGTGCGTCATCACTCACCAGATCTGGTGCATATGTTAGTGGAAATAAATCGGTTGTTTCTAAGGCCATGGCATGGCCCCTTCCTTACGAAACCTGTGTATAATCAATTCACATGATTGGGTGCTGAGAGTGAGATGCTCGCTCGCTCTGAATAAAAAAAATGTCTCGGGTGCTTGTAGCTGAAGCAGTGACAGTGTATAACACACAGGAGATTTGCACAGGAGACATTTGTAAGTGTGCAGCAAACTTAGTAATAACGCATTAACCAAAAAAACATCACTAGGAAGAATTGATCTAACAGGTAAGGCGGAGACGACACATTTAAGTGAGTGACAGGAATTCATTAGGAAGTTGATTGCATATGCCATCTCAAGACAGCTTAATTACGAATGACGGTTTGTTACATAAAGGCAGTTAAATCCATATTTAGAATATTTGTTTTCCTGATTACATTATAAAGTAAACATTTATATCTGGAAAAAAAGAAAAACAATACAGATATTACATGAATGTCTCAAGTGTGCAGTATGCCGTTGCCCTTTTAAGCTACTAAAAAAGCTTGTTTTTTTTTTTTTTTTTTAATAAACGAACGGATTACTGATTTGTATGTTTCCCCAGGCTTTTAAGAACCATATACCGGCTTGCAATCGTGCTCTTACTTTCTCATATTACTCAGACCTAGGCAGACATTCTACTCGTCTACCTCAAGCTACAAGCCTACTCCCCCCACCTTCCCTTTAGCCCTGCACGAATGAATTCCTCACACCCTTTATTGATATTGATACTTTTTTTCAGCCGTTCCATTACTTTAATGTATGCAAATTGCTGAACGGGGTAGTGTGTTCAGCAGTTTGGTGATTTCTATCTATCAGAAGTAATGGGACCCCACAAAGGCTTTTAAATGACATACGAGCCACGGGAGACCCCTAACTCACTCTGGTTCTTTTGGGTGAGCGCTGGGCTGCGCCGAGATGTATGGCGGGTTGACACTCAGTCGTGTTGCCCCCGGTAAAGGGGAGGGTGGGCGGTTGTGGGTTGTGGGGGGGTTGGGAGTGGGATGAGGAGGTGGTGCTGCTGGTGGTGGTGGTGTTGCGCAGGGGCCTTGCATACTGGGTGGATAATGGGTGCATGGAGGGTCACAGCGGTGTTCTGCAGCCTCGCGGAGCTTTGATGGATGAGGGAGCTTGTCTAATAGATCTCCGTGGTCTGTACGCCATGCCATAATTCAGCCTATTTGATATTTAGCTTAACCTTTCTGCTCCTCGGGGATGCCAGAACACAAAATCAGTTTTATTTTCATTTTATTTCATTATTTCTCAGCCAACACCCAGGAAGCACACTGCTTTTGATTCTTGATAAGTTACTTTTGTTAGGCCACATTCTCTATGCAAGCACAAGGTTGCCTATGGTAGTCCTGATTTACATGCATGTTGCTGAAATTATTGGCCAATCAATATTATGAATTAACATCTCAGTGTTATAAGGGCACAGCATTTCACAACAGTTTTTGAAGGCCTTGTCATCTTTGACAATCATAAACATGTAGAATTTATTTATTTGGGTCATAAACCTCCACCTGAAACAATACCTTTTACTGTCACTGCTTCACGTTGGACATTAAAAGGGTTGTTGTGTGCACAGGACATATTACTAGGGCAAGATGTGCTTACTACAGAGGAGGATTCAGCTTCCAGGCCATTTGTGACAAACAGCAGTAACTCAGTAAGCCCACTGGGTCCTTTGCCCATTCATGGTAGTGATATCAGTGTAGTACTGGAGGAGTCTGTTAAAAGACCGGCCACACACGTACACACACACACACACACACACACACACACACACACACACACACACACACACACACTTACACACACATATGTGTGCACACACACCCACATATAACATATACACACACACATGTGCACACACACACACACCCACATACACGTACACGCACACAACATACACACACACACTGCCTCAAACCCCAACAAAGACATTTTAATTTAATGTCACTCTCTCCACGGGCTCACAATGCTGTGAATTATGGGAAAGGAAAGAGTCTCTGCCTTGGAGGTTGTGTTTCCTAGTTAAACATAATGGCAATCCATATGGTGCCCCAATCGTGAAGCCCACTGGCAATCCCACAACAGAGCTGTATAATGTGTTCCCTTCGAAATCCAGCCATGTTGTTATATGCTGTTATAAACTTGACTACAGGATTTTACCACCTACAGTATAGTTCTGCTTGGTTGCCTCAGGCAGTGGAAGAAAAAATAAGTTATCTTCCTTTAAAGATGCTATGAATAGTCATTTGTTAGCTATTTGAAATATAAAACATGTAAAGACTTAAAATAGTGAATCATTGCACGTTTTGTTTTCATACGCGTTTTTAGTAATCCTTGGGCTTTTCAAAATGTTTTCTCCTCTCATGTTGGACTGGCATCATGTGTCAGTTTAGAGAAAATTCTAGATACTTGTGCAAATAGGTCTTTGCAAACAGAAGCTTTTTAGACGTGTTTTAGTTAACCGAAGCATGGCCATTTTAAATGCCTAGTAAGTGTGGTAACTCATAGGTCTGGTAAAAGACAATCTGGTAACTAGAATGAGATGCTGGGCTGGCTCCTATCTCCCTATCCCCCGCAGTGCTCCGATGCCTGATGCCTGTCCTCCATTTCTGTTTTGGTTTTATTTGTTGCAACACTGCTTTCAACAAGAGAATTCCATTGTTCAGGAACAGTGGCTCAGTTTAATTCACCACTTGTCACAGGAGACAGTCAGATTTTAATTAACAAATTCTGATAGGTGCCAAACTGAACAAACAGTATGAGCCGAAATAATAATTGCAGTTCTAATAACGATCGCCATTAAAACATAAAGGAGACGATAGGTGTATGTACGTGTGTGTATATGTGGGCATGTTTCAGTAGTGGTGGAGGGGGATGAGGGGGGTAGCTGACTTGGCAGGGGTGACTGTGATTATGTCGCTGTCTGCCCGAGATTCATGTTTATTGGAAAATGGCAGCCGAAGCCATGTGTTTTGTGTGATATCATTTTGCATATGCTAATGCTCTTGATTGCCTTGATCTGTGACTGGATGGAGGAGCACTGCCTGAATGAGAAAGGGGCTCGATGACTGCCTCCTCAAATCCCATTTGTAAAAGCTGTGACTGTTCGACACAACCGGTTTGCAATTTGGGGAAATGACTGCGTTTTGCATTGTAATGCTGGGAGATTGTATTTAAGTCAACATCAATTGATGGCACTGAGGCTAAAAGTAGCTCACACTGAATTTCAATAGTCTGAGTGTTAAATTTATGAGATGCTAGGCGGCATTGATGCTGAACAGAGCTTGTTAATTAACTGCAATTAATAATTATTTATTAATTTGTTTTCAGAAATTAATCCATAAATCTAGGTTAGCGAGGCTGAGAGATATTTTGCCCTCAACAGACAGCCATGATTTCATCCGAAAAAATGTTTCTGCTCTGATGAGAGAGCCAGCAGAGATGGATTTTCTATATGACATTTGTCTGTACTCGTTGAAAAAACAGGAAGCCAGTGTCAAAACGATTCTCCTTGGCAGTGCACAGATGGGTCTCCTCCTCATGTGTTTGCTCAGTCAGGTTTTCCCATGCAGTAGCCTCTCGGAGACAAAGCCGTCATTCTGCCCGCCGCTGCTCCGTCACTGTTGTCTTTTACCCAGTCCAGCCCTGGACCCCTTGAGACACATACATCTCAACAGCAGTCTGGGCTCTAATGAGAATGACACTCAGGCAAAAAGGCCACATGTTCCACCAATCATGTTTCATAAATCATAATTTTGTCATTGCTGTGGGTGATTTTTTCCCCCTCTGCTGCTTTTCCCTCCCTACTTTCCCTTCTTCTCTCTCTCTATTTTTTTTTTTTTTTTGGTCATAATGTCTTCGCCTTCACGGTCAGTTGTCGAAAAAATGTCTCAGTGCACGGGTATCATTATGTGTGTGTGTGAACTCCCAGAAAATTCAACAATCAATGTCTCGTTAGGCTGGGCGAGACTGGGACTGATTTGGCAGGTCCATTAACTTGGAGTGCGAGTTGACACCGAGGACTGAGGCTGGGCCTGACAGCCCGAGCGCCCCCGGGGGTAGGAGGTGAAGGCGGCGTGGCTTCAGTTGACTGCGTTCCCAACTGATCTGTAATCAGTGGCTCCATGTCTACGGGGATGGGCCCAGCAAGCTCGACAAGCTTTGGAATGGAGGGGAAGGGGAGTTGTCTGTGCATCTGGTCCCAAAGGCCCACATGCTAAAAAGACTTCCTCGTTTCCTCAGCCCATCTTTTGTGGGACGCAGATGGTGCTGCTTTCGCGGCAAAGCCTACCGCTTATGAATTAGACTCTGCACAAAGCGTTCTTTTGGGAGGTTCCAAAATGGCATTTACAATATGGAACACCATTTCATTTAGGTTCCCATTGCAATGAGCCCAGCCATGATTTCTCAGAACAGGCAGCCTAAATGTAGACGGTGCACCATATTGTGCAGTGACATGGCTTAATCTGTGGCGTAATCTTCTATTCTCTTGGAAAGTCTCAAAAAAATAGATTGGTGGGATAATGACTACGTTTGTTCTGTCAGCCTTTGAATTTCACACATCATTAAGCCACTTTATCTAGGTGTTCTGTGTGTCTCTTAGACTAGAAAAAATGCCTACTCTAGCCACAGGACATATGTGTGTGTGTGTGTGTGTGCGTGTGTGTGTGTGTGTGTGGGTGTGAGTGTGTGCGCATTCATATGTGTCTCATGACAGGTCGAAGAGGGTATCAATATATGACTATCATAAGGGTGGGAGTGTGTGTATTGCATGTGCATGTGTGTGTGTGTTTGTTCGCGGCGTGCTTGTGTACACGCATCCATGTGTGTGTGTGTGTGTGTTCGATCGTGGCCATAGGATGCCTCTGCCACATGCCCTTTTGGACAGAGTCTTCTGTGTCCCCTTAGGCAGTGTGAGCAGGGCCCTATGGGGGCCTCTCCTGGAGGGCACCGTCAGGCGCCCAGAGCTCCAGCACCACCAGCATTCATGCTTTTGTATCTGAGTGGCTCGCTTCAGCACCTCCAATCTGCACCCCATTACTCTCCCAAAAGACCTGGGCTTAGCGCTGGGGTAATAGACAGAGCGTGCCGCAGCTTATTTGTCACGGGCTGACAGCTGCAATGCTAACACACACACACACACACACACACACACACACACACACACACACACAGACACACACAGGCACACACATCGATACCCCCACCGCACTTGTTGCATGGCGGTTAATCTGGCGTCAGAGGCAGCAACGCATACACCGGAGTGTGCTGCTGTGCCTCTCCGGTGCGCCTGCTTGTCATGCCTCTTGATTTCACTTTCATTTGATGTTTTAATGAAATCCCCCCTTGCAAAAAACATAAAAAAAAAATAAAAATACATGAAAAAATCTCTCTCCCCTGAGTTGGGCTATTGTTGGGCAAATGACTTCATCAAATGCAAATAAGGGTTGGAGTAAAGCATGCTACCGTGTACCTCTCCTCCAATAAAGAGTTTGCCTCTTTGTGCTTGAGAGGAGAAAAATGTGCCGAGAGAGTTGGAAAAGAGGGAAAACTGGTACACTGACAGGATTGTACAGACAGCGCACAGGCCCAGACGTCTCTCTTGTTTCCTCTGCCCGTCCTTACATGCCGTCACCGTTAACTGCTTGAAGTTACGGTAACTGGCTACAATCACTGTCGGTGCTCCAATTACTTGTAAAATGCCGAGTGGAAGTCCATTTACTCCTTGATCACATCTTGGAGATGCACATCTGAAAACATTAAGACTCTCATTCCGAGGCAGACAGAAAAACATTCTGCGCTGGCGCCGGTGTTACACATTCATTTATTTATTTATATGTTTGTTTATTTAGTTGTTACCAAGGCAAATAAGAGGGCCCAGGCAAGGCCGGTGGCACTCGGGAGGGTGGCCTGATTAAGCGGCCTTGGCATCATTAGCAGGGGGATACTGTAGCGTCTGAAGCGACGGTGGCAGACTGGCACTGCATGTAAATCTAATGACTGCCAGAAGAATCTCGCCACACATCTCAATAATCACATTCCCCTCCCGCCCGACGCCGTCTCGGAGGAAGGAGGAGGAAGCGCGGGGTCTCGCCGCCCCGCCATTGGCTGCTGCTCCTCCGTGCTCCTAGGCTTCAACCGCTTTAGTTGCCCCCTTGCTCCCGTGCCTTACAATAGGCCCGAGGCTTCCCTGTCACTCATCCAAGCCACCGGTGCCGCCTGTGAGCCCAGGCATGCCATTACGTGGATGTATTAACTGCATTCTCCTGCTTTGAACCAATTAGTGTGTTCATTATGCAAAGTGTACTAATTATCTCCCAGTTACAAATTGATTGTGAGATATAATGTCTTTGTCGAACTGGAGTCAGTGGAGGCATCTTCCTGCTGCAGTGGAGGTCATTGCTCCCTTTAAAATGCTATAAATACTGGTGATGGCAACACAAAGTCTGGACTCGGCAAGGTTACTTTCAGAGATCCTCGGTAAGTAAACTCCATTTGAGAGAGAGAGAGAGAGAGAGAGAGAGAGAGAGAGAGAGAGAGAGAGAGGAGAAGGAGGAAGCAGAGGGAGAAAACAAGAAAGAGAGCAGAAAAAATGGAGCCCCTAATTAAAATGAATTTCTGACAGTCGGGAACACTAACAATTACAAACTGCAATCTGATGTTAATCAACAGGGGTTTTCTCCATTAATTGACAAAATTAGTGTCATCAATCACGCCAAGGGGAGGTCTGTGGAGAGACGGCATTTGAGAGGTGCGGTATCCTGCCAGTGTGGGCCTCTGCAGGGGAGGCAGTGGGACGTTTTGTCTCGAGGACAGAGTCTCCGTCTCGCAAAAGAACTCTCTGGATGCCTGGCACAGACATCAACTCACTTTTCAATGTGTTTCTCCCTCTTGCGCACACTCTCTCCCTCTCTCTGTCTCTCCTGTCCCCTTTCAATGTGTTTCTCCCTCTTGCGCACACTCTCTCCCTCTCCCTGCCCCCCCCCCCCTCCCCCCTTCACTTTCTGTCATGCACATCAGCTCAGTTTGTGCCACTCGGTATCACGTTCTTTCTCTGCCGTGGATGTTTTTCCTGTGCCGCTGTCAGTCGGCTAATGAATGGTACTCCCTAACCATGCTTTTCCAACCTTTTCATAAACGTAAAAAAAAGAATACCAAACTCTGGCTAATTCTCTCACTCTTCCTATTGTTTATATCTCACAAATTGAAGGATGCCTGAGCAGTCTGATGAGCACTTTGTATCTGCGTTCTATTTTTGCCTCAGCGTGCTATAAATCCACTGTGTGATAATTGACTGCTTCATCGACAGAGGAGATCAATGCGCTGGTCCTGTTGCATGTGTCGCTCGATTGGCGCAGGCCATTCAGACTAAGTGTCTCGGCACAAATTAGTTATTGCTCTATTTTTGTTGTTCCAGAAACTATTGTCTCTGTTGCACCTCCCATGTATCTGCTGAGAATAACAGCTGCTGAAGTGGTTCCTGCATAGACCTTCTAAAAGAGGTCAGTAGTTTATTGCCAAATACTAACCTCCAAGACTCATGATTTGTGGCTCACTGTGGAGGATATGCCTTAAAAAAACATTTTTGGTATTTGCTAACCTTCAAGATTCTCATGTTACCATGATTTGTGGCTCACTGTGGGGAATATGCCTTAAAAACATTTTCAGTATTTGGTAGATTTAGACTATTCCGATCTAATATAGTTTATGTGGGCAGTTATATCAAGTTTATAGGATGTCTAGACTTTTTTTAGTGGGGTATTAGAATCTCTTTCTCAACACAAGCACCAGCAAATTAACATTTAATTTCATTTAATTTCATTTAATTTAATTTTAGGTACCATCAAAGTGCTATTGGGCATTGGGATCCAAATTACATTTAAATAGATTCAGAATATATTGTCTGATATTGAGTTGTATAAGTCTCCAGGTGAAATACGATGAAATAGGTAGTATATCCAATTCTGCAATAGGGAGAGATAGGCAGGTCTGAGAGTTGGTTGTGAATTAGTGCAGACCTCCTAGCAAACGGCAGTCTGGCTCTGTTGAATTGCGAGCTTTTTCAGTTTCACCCGAGGCTGGCCCTGTCGGCGGAGGGCCCTTAGCCTCGCGCAGCAGGCCGAGAGACTAAAGCCCCATCATTTAAAACAGCATTCGGATGTGCAGACACAGTGCGGCTGAGGGAAGCAGGCCTGACCTTGAATTGACTTACAGTGATGGAGACTTAGCGCTGATCCTCCTGGCTTTTCTGCTTCTCAGCCTAGCCGCTGCCGAGGCGCATGGGCAAAGCTGTCCAGCGGAGGAACTGAAAATGATCCGATGATGGTCATCAGAAATGAAAAGAAGAAGAAGTAGTCCTCTTTTTTTTTCCCCACACTTTCTCAAATCGCATTCATTTTCTCTTCCTTTCTTACCATACTGTATCTCTTTCCTTACTTCTCACTCCTTGCACCCTCTGTGCTCTTGCTTTCTCTCTCTCACTTCCTCTCTTCCTCCCCTTTCTGTCTTTCAGCGTTTTTTCAGTCCTCTTTTTTTTGGCCTGTTCTGTCTCTCACAATTATTGCACACAGACCCAAGCTGTGAAAGTAAAACATGAAGTGTACATTTTGGTTCCATTAAATTGCTTTAGAAAAAGAAACAGAAAGAGATAGCTGCTGAGAGAGGAAGAGAGAGAGCTA
>CM050202.1:8968773-9073773 GCA_027475355.1 Coilia nasus | reverse complement strand
GTTAGAAATAGATTGATCAAAGTAGTAGTAATTCTGTGTGTGTCTTTGTCTTTTCCCCTTAGATATCCAAATAGATTAGCTAGCAGCATTCCCCTTGCTTAATATACTTTTTTGATACTTTTGCGCTACTACACATAATTTTGATATGCATTCCCAAATGTCTTTTTGTTTGTTTTAAATGTAGTGGGGAATATTTGTTTCAAAATCAAGAGTTTTTGCAGGCCCTTCTGTATTTGTTTGCCTTTTTGCACTTTTAGTCATGACTTTCCCATAATCCTCCCTGCTCAATTGTGTCATTTCTTCCCATTCTGAATCCCATCGCCCTACCCCCCTATGGGGCATCTGTTACTTCTGGGTTGTTATTGGGAACCCACATGAAGCTATGGCCTGGCATGCTGTGCCATGCATCGCTTTGTGAGGGAGCAAGGGCATTCTGCTCCGAGGGTAGCAGCTGGGCCTCTCCACGTCGCCTATTCAAGACCAGTTGCACACAGCTTAGCAACAAGGTATCCTGTTAAAACTAGCTTTGGTATCAGTCAATATGGGAGAGACAGAGTGAGAGAGAGAGACTAGAGGGGTAGTTAGAGCCAGAAGTGCTTGAAGGCAGTATGTTGAATGACAAAACTCGATCATATCCATGATTTTACCCGGTTTGTTCCTGTGGCCATCCACCCAGTTTACACATCCCCTTAGGGCACCACGAGGCTGAGACTAAAAGAGAGAAAAATCAAAGAGTCTGAAATTAGCGCTGCCTTTGCTATCCTCTTAGCAGATGTTGATGATTAAGATCCACTCTCTCAATCCCATCGATCCCTGAGCAAGATAGCATAATCCTTAAACAATATCAGCCTGCTTTATCTGTCAACACACAATGCCACTACATCAGGATCTAAATGCGATAGAGAGCCAGCTTTCTGTAAGACCTTATTACATGTTCAAGTTGAACGAGAGCTTGCTTCAAGGTCTCCCATCTAATGTGATGCATTTATCCGAATTCCTATTCACTAAACTCGGCAAGTGAATGGCGAATTCAGTTAGCGTCTTTGTATTGGGCCTTGCAGTGTACACTGATGCATTATGCATGGCAGTAAGTAGGGGGAAAGCATTAATATTTCCAAAGTATGCATGGATAGTGAGCCAAAACGCGATGCCCGTCACAGAATCGCATTCATCTTAATGTCATTTAAACTAATAATGAAATTGGAGCTCTTTGGAAATGTGTTGATGTCGACCGTTATTAAAAGGCAGGTCACAGAATAAATTGTCTGTCTATTCAGGGGGCACTTAAGCCGTTAAGAGATCACAAGGAAATGACTTGTTGAAAGTCAGATTTTCTTCAAAGCTAGGACTGGGAGATTTGTGCTAATACCCAACCTTGTGTCTCTGACACCTTTTTCATGGTTATACAGGGACGCACAAAGACGAAAGATCTACCTCTGTCTCTGATTCTTTCTCTCTCTCTATCTTTCTATCTCCTTCTCTCTCTCGTCTCTCTTCCACTCCTTTTCTCTCCCCCTTATATATGTGCACTCTCCACCTTTCCTCTCATTCACTCTCTTCTTCCCTGCTTCTTTTCTTTCTCTCCAGTAATACAGGCTTCTGTTAACTCTTCTCTTGGCCACACACACACACACACACATATACTCAGGCCTCTGTGGAGTGACTATTCCCCCGAGGCAAAGCCTGCAGCTATCTAGCGCCCATGGGTTCAGCCGGCACTCCCCAGGGGCCCCTTCACACTTTTGCGCCGCCCAAAATTTTTCACTCGAATTGCTCCCAACAATTAGCAGCATAACTGCTACTCTGTGCCAATGCGATGATGGGAGAGACTGTCAGAGAGATCCAAATGAAGATGAACAAATACTCAGAGTGAGCTACAGAGGATCAGTTCAAAGGGGAAAGGTGGGGTGGTGGTGGGGGTGTCACTGGGGAGGGGTTGGTCTGTTGATTGGACGGGGATTAACTGATAAAATCATTGCTCGGTTAGGCTGCATTTGCAATTAAATCTTTAAAATGTGAGTGATGCTTCACTGGACACTCGCCAAATGATTACATTCAACTATCCTCGTTTTTTTTAAAGATGGTTTGAAAAGAAGTCAGTATCCAGAAGAATTGATATTCATAAGAAGATCAGAAACAGTGATGTATTAGTGTGTCTCTCAAGTGTCAATGTGATTTTGACATGTGTGTCACTCAGATGCACTATTTCAGTCATGGGTGCACTTTATTGATGCGCCCATCTAGACAGGTCATCACTGCACGGTTCCTCATATGCATATGAAAGCCTTTCCCACATATTGCTTTTCATCTGATACTGCCTGCTGCACGCAATGCGGAATATTACCTCACTTACTCCAGCTGTTAGCGTTTGATGTCTTTGTGTTGCAGGCGTCGAAACCCACCCCTTCCCACATAAATAATACATTATATAAGCTATCACCGTTGTTGACAGCTATTGCCCCTCTCAGATAGTGGAACAGCTAATTGCAAAACAGACAAAAGTGGGACTACTATTAGGTTACAGCAAGTCGAAGTCAAGTCAGAGACAAGAATCAACTGCCAAACCAAAGAGGTGGGGAATGTGTAAAGCAGTGTGGGTTTGGTCTTTGTGTTTATCAGATGTATGTCTGCCAAGTGAGTTTATTTAATGTTGTGCCAGACAAATGGTAGGTGGGTGGCGAATACCTTCAACATTGCAGGGTGGCAGCCTTGTCTTGTTGTCTTGCCGTCTTGTAGTGAACTCAAAGGCGTTTCATCTTATGTTGTCGTCGGAAATAGAAGGGCTTTTAAAAAACAACACTGCATCACAGTTTGCAATTGTTCCCATATATATATATATATATATATATATATATATATATATATATATATATATATATATATATATATATCATAATTCCTTATAATTGCTGTTGCAGGACACCCACATTTCAAACCCGTCTTGCAGCTCCCTGGCCAGAACATGATTTATTTACGGACTGTAATCCTGTCTGATCATCCCGTTCACAGTTTTCGATTGAGAAAAGGATGCGTGCAAAACGGACAATTAGGCAGCTAATGACAAATGCCCAAAGAATGAGTTTTTTTTTTTTTTTTTTTTCTCCAACCCCCTTGACTGTCTGCATATCCTTCTCTCTTATTGCACCATTATGGGCTTTGGCGACAATAGTAATGACTGCTTTGGCTTTTTGTGTGTTGTTTTGGATGGCTCTTTTCTTGGCACTGTGTATTCGTGTGTGTGTGTATGTGTGTGTGTGTGTGTGTGTGTGTGTGTTTCATTTGCATAGTGTATGTGTGTATATATTTTGCATAGTGTATATATGTGTGGGTGTGATGTGTGTAGAGTTTGTCTGTGTGGTGTGCATTGTGTGTGTGTGTGTGTGTGCGTGCGTGCGTGCGTGCGTGCGTGCGTGCGTGCGTGCGTGCGTGCGTGCGTGCGTGCGTGCGTGTGTGTGGTGTGCAGAGTCCGTGTGTGTGTGTGATGCAGGAGACACCGCTGGGCAGTGGCAGGGGAAAGTCTTATCTCCAGTCCCCTCCCTGATAGAAATCCATCCAGCACTGTGGTGAGGGATTAACTTGGGCCAGAAAAGCTTCCCCCTTTCCGAAATTGCCTCCAAGAAAAAGAAAATGAAATTGTCATGTAAACAGCCTGTTATCCTATTATGACATCAACTGAGGGGGGAAAGAGGGGAGCAGGAGGCAGGGAAAGGGAGCAGGCCTGTGTCTGTATCAGAGAAGGTAGAGGGAGAAGATGGAGCAATGGGGAGAAGACTTTACTAGCAGAAAAACTCTAAAAGTCTTCCTAATCATCATGTAGTTTCATTGTTATCGCTTTGAGGTCGTCAGAAAAAAACATCATCTCTTTTTTTGTCCCTTGTGCAGATTTTACCCAGATTCCCAGCATGGACAGCAATAAATAAATTTTAGAATTTTTTTTTTTTAACATGAATTTCTTTAAGCCACATTTAAAGATGGTTTAAATGCAGTTCTAATTGGATTTGTGCAGGTGTGTCTCATGTCAGTTCAGATTGGATTTATATAAATGGGGCTTGTGTCAGCTCTTGCTGCTCAGATTGATATTGCTGTTCACTGGCCAAACACTGACGAAGACGAAAAATGTCTGTGTGCATGCAGTCCTCCATTGGTAATGCTGCCTTGTTACTGTTCAACGTCCTCCACCTCTGACCTACAAGTTATCCTGTGGTAAAATGATGGAGGAACTTAGCAGGCTAATGCAATTTCACTACACATTGGCTTAATGTGAACATTACTTGTAGGGGAAATGTCATTACTATAGCAACTAATGTAGACATTACTGCCAATGAGGGTAGCCAACAGTGCGGCTCAGATTCAGACGAAGATATGCTAAGAAAACTGGATACTATAAGTCTGAATAGAGACTTCCAAATAAAATTTATGCCACTCATTTGGGCCCCCATATCAGGATGTTGTCCCCGGAACCTTCATTTCCACTGCCGCCATTCAGAGCGTCTGGCAGCCGATGCCAGAGCGGGCCTGGCAACGAGTCCTTCCCGGGTCAGTGCCGGATCAAAGCCGGCTCCGTTCCCGACTCAGCAGCTGTCTAGGCAGGCCTTAATGAACTCGGTGGGTTAATACGGTCTGATTACCACATGGAGGCATGTTGTGCTAATGAGGAAAGCTGTCGATAGCCTCAGATCCCCCATCGGCCCAAATGAATGGCACTAAGAGCACAAAATGGCAGCCGCCATACTGAAGCGGAATTTTTTTTATGCGACGGGCTCATTTCACCTTTCTCACGTCTGTCCAGAGCTTCTTCGGCTGCCACCTGCTGAAGGTGATGACTTTCATTCGAGATTAATGCACCCTTCTGTAGATGCGGCATCTGCAGCCAATTAAACCTGTAGGAAAAAGCCAACTGCGGGTAGAGTAATTATGTCATTGTGCCACTCGATCCAGGGTATTGGTTTCTCATGTAGAAACGCTTGTTTATCTATAACTCACCTTTTTTCACTTCATTGACAAGCACATTCTTTATTGCTCTTTTTCTTTCATTTTCTTGTTTTTTTATTTCTTTCTTTCTTTATTCTTCCACCACTCTACCATTTTACCTTTTTTCAACCTTGCACATTTGCACACCTCCAGCAGTGCTGTATGGAGTGTCATACATATTTTGAGAAGTTGTGCTCTTTGTGGAATATTGCTGTTATCTTCGACGCCTGGCAAGTGCTTGAAGTTCCTCTGTGAATTGTGTACTCAGTCGGTTGATGTTAGAACACTTTCTCTCTGGGCTTTTCAAACGTCTGTTTACCTGTGCTTGCAGCAGCCTTCTCAGCGGCTGTCTCTCTCTCCTCCCCTATCCTCTCCTCTCCTCTCCTCTCCTCTCCTCTCCTCTCTCCTCCTGCTGTGCTCCTGGTGGTGTAATGATATATTTATGGATCTTCCCGACGCCTGTCCAGTCCAAATCAAAGCTTGGGCATCAAGCACGTCAGAAAATTGTTGAACTTTGGCACCGGCGAGACTGCGCTCCTGTCAGAGGGTAGTTTGAGCATGTCTGAGGTGGACTCCGTAAGCGTAATTGGAGCGGATTGGTCAGAGAATCCAAACCTCATATAACACCACCTGACCTGCAGACACAAGTAGCCCAGCACCTTTGCTCTCTACCTGGCAAGCAAGAAGCCATGATGCACACACACACACACACACACACACACACACACACACACACACACACACACACACACACAGGTTTCTCCACAGTGCTCCACCATATTGTTAACAACAGTACCAGATTTGCACTAGAAGTTTTGCACATGAGCATCATAATCATGAGGACCACCATGTTTTTCCTGCCTAGAATCCCAGGGGCTTCATCGTGACTTCGTCTGAAAAAGCTGGTGAACCGTGAGCAGACGGCAGCTACTAGTATTGAGCTTTGACGTGGTGATTTACCTGTTGGTTTGTGTTTTTCTCTCCACCCTGGGTGAGGCACGGCAGCGGCACCAAGCCGAGGAGCAGCGTTTAGCTGCCGCATTGATTTTTATAAAAGGTTACTCAGTGGGAGGCAGCTAGCCTGTCAGCCAGCCTTCTCACAGTGGACACGGGCAAGCCAAGATAATCGCCATTTCCCCTTAGCCGCCTCACCACTGAAAAGGGACAGGTTTTTTTTGTAAAGGAAAACGACTTCTGAGTACATCTGCCAATGCTTGCTTAATGCCAGTAGTTTTTTGTTGTTGTTTTTATATATATATATATATATATATATATATATATTTTTTTTTTTTTTTATTTTTTTTTTACGGCACAGTTATGTGTTTGTCTTTCCTCTTATCTTCCCTGGCTGCCTTGGATTTGAAGGGAAGTTATTTGTGTGTAAACAATTTGCTGTTTTAAAAGAGATTTTTTTAGATCTATATTTATTTATTGAAAGCATCTGTCAGTCGTGTGACACTCAGTCACAGTCCTCCTTTTCCATTAGCTATTGTTTTGCCATCGCTCTCGCTCATCACTAGGGAGGTACAGTGTTTTCAAATTAGATAGCAGCCGCTGCCTATACATACTGGGAAAGCAGGGAAGGAGAAAAAAAAAACAGAAAAAAAAAAAAAAAAAAAAGAAGGATGTGACAGGGGGATGGATGGATCGACGGATTGATATACTTAGCCTGACAGATGGTTCTACATGAATATGCCGATGGAACAATGTTTAAAGAGAGGGAGGGCTGCGTGCAAGGAGAGAGAGAGGCAGCAGGCTCCATGAGGGAGAGGAGGAGAATGGAAGAGAGAGAGCAGGGAGAGGGAGACCCAGTGGGAGTGAGCGAGATGGAGAGGGTAGGAGCTGGAGGGAAGTGGAGGAAACCGGCACCAAGACCCTTTGATTTTCACAAGTAAGAGCGCAAACACACATAGCTCGGGGCGATTCGTCAGCTGTCAGTGTGCTCTCCACTCTCCTCTGCTCACTCTCCAGGAGGTGTCTTCTCAGGGGTAGCAGGCTAGCTATCTGGGGCACGCAAGACCCTCACACATCCCCGCCACCGCCACCGCCCGCCACCTCCTCTCCGCCTATCACTCCTGCTGCCTTCCTCATCTCAACACTCAACCAACAACCACAATGCAGTGCAGAAACGTTCACAACGGCTTGGTCTGATTGCCTTATTTATTTATTTGTTTGTTTGTTTGTTTGTTTGTTTGTTTGTTTGTTTTGCACATTAACTTTGCCATGGCCACTCCGTCTCAAGCAGCACATGCATATGCAATTTTTTTTTCTTGCGTGTTTGCCCACAAGCACCATGTTCTGCACTCCAGCGGTGAGGGAATGTTCCGGCAGCGAAGGTCAGTGTCACACACATGTTATGGTAGAGGATGTCTCCATTATTCATAGCATTTGGAATGCATCCGTGAATAGTAATGCGGCCTTCGGCGGCACATTATGAACGGTGACCTCCTCCTCCTCCTCCTCCTCCTCCTCCTCCTTACAGGCATTTTTCACGGAAGCCATAACGAGGGGAAACACTATGAGTGGTGCCTCATCACCATCATCATCATCATGCTCCTCGTGCTCATCTTCATCGCCCGTGCCATTGTCATCCTCGCCACCCCTTTCACCAGCAGCGCCATTATCTTCCCCATAACCGCAGACAAGCCGGCTCTGCTGCGCGTTAGCGATGTGTTATCGATTGCCCTGGGCCGCATTACTGCACAGCTCCAGCACCTCTCCCGGCGCTGCGTTAACGCTGGTGCACGAGTTCACAGGAATATGTCAGAGCAGTGCAGTCTGCAGAAGACAGGTGCAGTGTGTAACTCACTACTGTGTGTGTATGTGTGCATGTGTGTGTGTGTGTGTGTTTATTTCCATATCCCAACTGTGTTATGTCAGAGGCAACAGTGAGTGGGTGCCAGATTCCTGTCACTTATTAGGCATGATATTCATTGGCAAATACACTTGCCTTCGAGGTATTCCACTCATTTCCCCATCATTGTTTTTTTTTCTCTCTCCTTCTCTCTGTCTTTTCTCCCAAAATATGCTTTTTGACTACAGACCCACATCTTGATAAAGCTTCTCAAGCTTCACTGGAGAATCTCTTGGAGATCATTTTATCTCACACTTGATTGCCAGATAATTATCAGTTAATTATTTAGAGCCCTTAAATTAATTTGCTAAAAATAGACTCTGTGCCAGAGCGTCTCCGTTGGAGACGGGTCCATTATTCCAATGCGTCCCACAAGTATCTCTCTCTCTCTCTGTCTCTCTCTCTGTCTCCCTATTTCTCTCTCTCTCTCTTCTCTCTCTCTCTCTCTCTCTCTCTCTCTCTCTCTCTCACTCTCTCTCTCACTCGCCCCACAGGCCCACCACCCCCTCCCCTCCCTCCTCTCCCTCCCCACTCTCTTGACATTGAGTCCTCACTAGATGTATGATCATGCACCGTAAATATGATTTTCATTTCTATCATGTCTACGCATTAATCCAATGAGAGGGAAAGGAATGGTGCACATGAAAAAGGCCTCGTTATTGAAAATGTCCGACATCCATGCACAAGACTGCAGTGTTTTTGTGATTTCACAGTTACGAAACATTTGTAATGCTTTGTTCGACATGAAATTGGCACTGAACCTTGGTTTTAATGTACCTCGTGATGTACTTAAGAACAGTAGACTGAAAGCACAGTCTGGTCACGTAACTTGCGTATAGTGTATTACACAAACCCTTCACCTTTTTGACCACAGGCTGCTCCATTGTAGCTCGCTGCTCATCCGTTCACTTCATTAAGCTGTAGACAAAGGAGCGTGCTTGAAGAGGTCTTTTAATGGGATTCTCCTGCTTAGGCAATCGAAATATTCCCTCAACCCTGCCGAACGGGCCTGACCTGTTGGTTGTGCTGTGCAGCTGTAATGATAAGCTTATCGAATGGAGCTGTTCTTCCTCATGCCATTGGCTGGCCCTCCAACCCAACCAATCAATACAGCACAGTGATCACACCCAGGTCCCTCATCCCCCCAGTCTTTTATTTGGTCTTTTAATATTTATTTTGACTTGTTGTGGATTCAGCTTTTAAAATCTGCAAAAACAACGAGCCTTCAGCACTGGCTGACCAGCTGGAAAATTCCTCGAAGGAGCTGGTAGATTGATCAAATTAGTTTTTTTTTTTTTTTTTTTCTGGAAACCATTTGAATTGATTTGTACAAACAATTCAAAGAGAAGTCCACATTAGAATAATATTAACTCGGGGGAAAAAAGACAAGCAAAGACAACAACTGTTCCGTTTGTTGTGAAAGCAGTTGCTATCGATCCAATTTGTGTTGAGCTAAAAGCATTTAAGTGGTTATAGTGGCTATCTCTACAGAATTTTTATAAGGTCTGACAAAAGAGGCCTTCAGATACTATTGACATTTAAAACACTCTGGCATCTACAAGGGGACTTCAAAGCAAA
The DNA here is from genome assembly GCA_027475355.1 of Coilia nasus. NCBI lineage: Eukaryota > Metazoa > Chordata > Actinopteri > Clupeiformes > Engraulidae > Coilia > Coilia nasus. Next base: position 9,064,370 of record CM050202.1, on the reverse strand, counting down.
CCCTACAGGGACCATGTTTTAAAAAACCCCACTAGTCATGATTACAGGCATGTTCTGCGGAGATGTATTAACTACTCCCAGGAGAGGCCTCATTTCACAGCTTCGCGCACTTGTGATCAACTAAAAGGGGAAAAAAAGAGGTGAAATCGTCACAAAATGCAGTCCAAGCACTTCTGTTGGACTAACTAGACAAGCTTGAGCGTTACCCGTAAAGACTCTTGCCAAGGCTCTCTGCTCGCTCATTCGATCTCTTGTCTTTGCTTTGCATTCTACTAGCTGTTGCTGCTTCTGTTTTTGTGTGTGTTTTTTTGCTGCTTCGACTGCATTGGTCTTTGACTAAAAAAAAGAGAAAAAAATTGTAATAAATATATAAATGCTGAAATTTTCCCCCATTTCATCATCAGCAAGATACAATCAGTGGATCCAATTGTGTAATTCATGTAATCACAGAGCAGTTTGGTTGAAGCGATAAACTTAATTATCATCAGGTGACTGCATGCTGGGTAAGAAATGTGAGACAGAGCTACACCATACACTTCCTGTAGTGTCTTATACTGTGCACCCTGCAGAACCCTCTAGTGTTCCGTCACGAATGCCAGGCCCCTCCAAGGCCCGGCGACTGCACCTACAATCAAGTCAGACTAATCAGCGCAGAGCACTGCCACCTGTGTCCACGATGTTTAATTGAAGATTTAGATAAGAATCAAGTAGTGTTGTGCGGCAAATAAGGGTTAGCTGTTTCCTCAGGAAGTGCAGGCACCAAGGCAGCCAAGGACACACTGAGCCGGCAGCAGGAAAAAAGATGAGCAGGCGAGACAAACACGAGAGTTGACCTTTCTGTCTTTGTTCGCAGGATTGATAAGATGATGATCTGATTGTAAACACGACAGACTTGTTGTTGAGCGCTCATTGCTAACTTAATTCTAAAAGGATTTTCCGGGTGCCATGCTGTATCACCTTTTGCCAAGTCAACATGTTTCAGTTCACGTTAACAGGCAGAGCTTTGGTTTAGTAATCCATAGGCTTATCAGCCATTTCACTCTTTATATGCATTTGTGCATTTAAATTAATAAATGCTTTTAAAAAAGATAAAAAATGAACTTATTTTGAGCACAGAAACCTTTGTTGGAAATAGCAGTGCATGCAAACAAGTTTGCACAAGCAGTAAAATGAGCAGTTTATTCAAATGTAGTAAGGGGGCCAGTTAGGTACAAAGTCAACTCGTCAAAACATCTCATTGTAGTGAAACAGGTGCAATGCCAAACACTGTCTTTAAATGGAATGTGTCTGACAAGATTACATTATTAGAATGTATCCATATTGCTTGTGGGCTCTAAACAGTACAAGAAGTAAGTCTTGCGTGCTTCTTCTGTTCTTCTGAACTATTATATTTGTTGTATTTATAACTTGGCAGACCTGTTTTAAAATGCCCTACCACATCCCTCCAAACTTACTGTTAATTAAATTTTATCTTCTGGTGTGAAAAAAAAAAAAAAAATCTTTTTGCTGACTTATACCTCATAATAACCATATGTATAACCTAATAATTATTAGCATTATTCAGATTTATATCATGTTTTGTGAAGAATTTACTTCGAACTACAACATAAAATGCCTGAGCAAAGTATTTTATTTAGGCCTTATATATGTATGCATTGCTAAGGCTTTATATTTGTGTATATGTTTTATTACATTTATAATATTCATTTCATAAAATACATTTTGGTTATTGATCATCACATCTGCAACTTAAAGTCTCAATATTCAAACTAAAGTACCTTTCCAAAAGATTTAAATGTTTCAGCAGATCTTCTGGCTAATGCTTTCTGATGGAGACCTGGCTACTTTTAGGCTGCTTTCACCCGTTTCCCCGGTAGCATTGGCACCATATTTTGTGGTAATGTGATAGAACAGTGTGAAGCTTTTAGGCCACTTCAGTAGCAAATTAGGCAGTGTATCAGTCAGAGGGAACAATAAAACATAAATGTCATTTTTGATCCATTAAGTATAATTTGTTTTTGATTAACACCATCGTTGCTGATTATGCTAAAAGATCTCTAATGACAGTTCCATCTTTTTCTCTTATCCAAGTAGTTGTTAAATGGTTGCTGATATTTTTACATAGATTACTTCCAGATAGTATTTGAAATTGGATCCCTCTGGCCTCAGCTGAATTTTCCAAACAGTTTCAAATCTGAAAGGTACATGTGTGCACACACACACCAAATCACTCACACACACACACACACACACACACACACACACACACACACACACACACACACACACACAGACACAGACACATGTTAAAGACTATGCAACTGCTGGTATGTGTGGTCCCTAGACATTGTAGGAAAAGACCATATGCATTAAGTTCATAGATTTGAGGTAAATTAAACAAGATTTTTTCAAGCTTTTCTGAGATGCAGTATTTGAAAAATGACCATAGGTTTCTTTAACAGTATTTATCTTCTCTCAGTGTGTCCCTCTAAACTTAACAAAGCAAATGTTTGCATTGCAAAAAATCAGGTAGGTGTCCGAAAATCCAATGTCCTTAAAAAACAAAAGCTAGTCTAATGCGTATTGCATTATTGACATGGAGTAGGTGAAATATGATTGTCCCCTCTTTTTGTTAATGCTTTTAAACATTTGTCTTCAGTTGTAATCTATTCAAAAGTCGTGACTACAAAGATGTCCTTTCAAATGCAATTAATGGATTTTTACCTGAATGAACAAATGAACTGCAAGTTTTTGATGAAACATGCAAATGCTATTTCACAATGCAGATTCCATAATTCAACTGTAATGTGAATTATTTGATGGCTATGTGTCAGGTATCACTGACATGATGAATTATGACAATTTTTGCCTCGCTTGCATACCGCCTGAGAGGAATTCTAGAATGGTTTCTAGAATGGAATGACTTTGATGCCTGGTGTATTTGCAGACTGTTATAGCAGCGTTATTTATTTATTTATTTTTTACCACAAGATCCCATCTCATTTCAGCACCAGGAAGGCAGCTGTGTGCTTAGAAGCAGAAAAGGAGATTCAGGCAGAGAGAGCCACCTCAATCCAAAATTAATATTTCAATGGCAATGAGAGGGGATGTAGAATAAATTGACAGTGAAATTGACACTGAATCCCGCTTTTAATTTTTCAAATGAAGGGGAGCAGTGGGGATTTTCCGTGTTGATGTGGCGGAAGTGCACAGCGTGCTGATGGGTCGCAACCTTGCGCCAACAGGACGGGGGGGAAATTCACTTATCTGCCACTGCCAACACATCACACCCTACTTCCTCCTCAGGCCCCCCGGTTTTAATTACCACGTGGACTTTGAGGTGGAATGGCAGCTCTTGTTCTGTGATGTGCATGAATAAGTGTGCTTGACACACACACACACACACACACACACACACACACACACACACACACACTCTCTCACACACACTCACACATGCACAAACCCCAAACTCTTCTTGACACCCTTATCGGATCTGCATTCAACACCTAGCCACAGCACTAAGCACAGGCAATACTGGAATACAGGGGACCTGTAAGAAAATGAAAGCCTCGCAAAGGCTGTGAAGTTAAAAGCCTCCTTACTCCATTGGAATGTAATTATGTGTCAGGGGAGGGGGAGTTATGTGAGGCCTACTGCTTGCCGAGATGAAGGATCTTGTTGAAGAAATGCGTAGCTCAGATTATTATGGCCTTTATCACCTGTCCTTAACATCAACTGAGAGTCCCATGTGTGTACACTCATCTCGCAAGAGCCCCAGTTATTTTCCTGTTTGAGACCTGCAAAGACCCTTTTTCTCTTTTTTCTCTTCAGTTCAGTCTACAACAGCTACTCAGTGTAACACTTGCATTATATCTAAGTTGCTTCAAAATACCTGTGTCATTATAGCAGTATTTATTTATTTTTAGAATTCCCATCATATCTAAAATTTCTCTCAGACAGCTTGTGCCCGACCCCTACCTCAAAGTAAGGGTTTTTTTTTTTTTTTTTTTAAGACAAATTTCCCATCATTACAGGTCATAATGACAGTCAGATCATCACTCACAAATCTCTGTAATTTTCAGACAATAATCGAGCATTAATCAGCAGATTACTTTGTAAAATCTTGCAAATTTCACACAAGCGGCTCAGAGTTGCTCAGGGTTTGATTTGTGCTCCGTCTGATTGCCTCACAGCTGAACAATGAGGCATAATTGCACATGGAGGAGTGGCGGGAGATTCCTATCAGACTGCCATGCCTGTGCTGGCAGCTTGTGGGAGCCAGTAGGGTAGAGAAAACGCAGCTATGGAAATGTGAACGAAAGGAGCGAGTTTGTGGCGGCTTGCTGTTGATCCCCTTCCAAGGTGTTGTGTTAATTACTTTGGAAGTGGTCCAGAATATCTCCCCAACCAAAAAAAAAAAAAGATTCACAGCACCGTGGCATTCAGTTCAGTACAAATTTTAATTATTTTCACCATGTGAAATGAACCTCATTTTTTTTTTCTTTCTTTCTTTTTGTGCCTTTTCACTGTCTCTGTCATTCTTTTTTTTCTGCTGCAACAAAATGTCTGCTTACCTGACTAAAGACCAAGGTTGAAACAATATCCACCCACCTCACCCCTCCACCCCACAAACACTGCCTGCAATAATTTAGTAGAAGATATTATTTTGCTTTATGCACAATAGACAGGTGCAATGTTTTGTGATTATGTTTTCAATGCCCAGCCACAGACTCCAGACTGTTAAAGGTGCAGGATTATAGCCTGATAAACCCACCCCTCGTACTTCATTTCATTTTGTACAGAGGGACTGGACCGGAGGCCGTTGAAGAGCATGTAAGAGGACCGAGCCACTCCTAGCCAATCAGCAAACAGAGGGTGTGTTCATGAACCATGACACTGACTTTTTGTGCTACATTTGAATTGTAGTGCGTAGGTAAGCTAATTGCATACGGGACGACCAGACATTAGCGTTTGGGTAAAGGCAGAGCAACTGCAACAAAATGAAATGAAGTACGAGGGGCTGGTTTACTAGCCTGGTAAACCAGTCCCACGTACTTCATTTCATTTTGTACAGAGGGTCTGGAACAGAGACCGTCAGAAACGATTTGTTGGTGGTGTGGACTCTGCTGAAGTTTAAAAAAAGTGCCTCTGCTTTACCCAATCGCTAACGCCTGGTCGTCACGTATACAATTAGCCTACCTACGCGATTCAAATGTAGCACACAAGGTCAACGTCACGGCTAACGAACACACCCTCTGTTCGCTGATTGGATCGGTCTTGTTGGGACTTGCTAAATGACCCTCAAGAGATTCCGGTCCAGACCCTCTATACAAAATGAAATGAAGTACAAGGGGCGGGTTTACCAGGCTACTGGTTTACCAGGCTAGCAGGGTTATAGCCTCAGTCCCAGTATCTGGCACAAGCACAGGGCTCACCGCTTGTCATTCAAACCTAATTTCATTTCACATATTTCTTTGTGAAAGAGCACCCCTACGCGCATGACATGCATGCTAAAATTTGACCACCAGTGTCAAGCGGTGGAGCCGGAGCCAAGGATAACATTACATTACAAGCGGCGCAGGGAAACTTAACACCACCTCCACAAACTCTGCACCCACTGTATACCGTATGCCGTTTTTTTAGCAAACCGCCTGCCCCTGAGCCCCAGGTTATATCACTTCTCATTACCCGAGGCTGTTGTGCTTGTCCCGCTGGGCAGCCGCGATGCCCGTGTCAGAGCCCCGGCATGGGGTTGCTGCCACCGCTGCCCGGGAGCTGCCAGGCCGACCCTTTGCAGGCCGCTGTTTTGGGGCAAATCTAAGCTGAGGCCTGCTATTTTCCATTTGCCCTCCTGTACCTGGGCCAAGGAAAGTGTCCTATAAGCTTAACCGTGATGCTGTGGGAGAGACATTGTGTAATGGCCCCACAGTTAAACCCCCCCCCCCCCCCCCCCCCATCTCTCAGACACACACACACACACAAACACACACACGTACACACTCGCCAACACCCTTGCTGTGTGTGTACTGTCCAGTTGCCGGGCAGCTGGGTGTAACTTGGCGGTGTGCTGCGGGCCTGGCACAGCCCAGGGTAAATCCGATCTGTGTGGAGGGAGAGTGGGCTTAGCTTCAGGCTCGCCGCCTCACAGAGCCAGGAGGCACATAGGAAAGCATTAAATAAAACATTAATGGAACTGGGTTAGGGGAGATTTATTAAGGAGGCTTTTTGGCCTCGCCTAAGGGAGCAATGCACCATTTTATTAACTCTCACATGCACAAAGGTAAACAAAGGGTAATTTATGGTGGCCCTTACAGGTGGCTGGCATGAAGTCTGTGTTGGTTTGTTTTTTTTTTTTTTTCTTCTCCTCCTCTTTTCCTGCTTTTCCTGCTCTTTTCCAGTTTGACACTTATTTGTTATGAAGCCAACTCTAAATATAGGGGTCACAATCACTATCAGTACATGAATTGTCTCGGTTGTCAGGTATAGAAAAAAATCCACATGTCTTTAATGTGAGTGCAGGACAGGCAGGCTTAATTAAGGCTTAGAGCTGTTTGTAAAATGATGTGCCAAATGTAGCTTGATGCAATAACTCTTATCCAAGTCTGGGTCGTGTTTAGATAACTCACAATCTGTGGAGCAGGAGGGAGTCTTCAAGGTAAGCATGCATTTGTTGCAGAGATTCATTTTGGCTTTTAAGTTTTTGGAAGGAGATAGAGGAGGAGAGCTGGACCCCCTTGTGTCAGATGAGGAGATGCAGAGCCGTGATTTGGCCTCTAAGGGGCAAGATTAAGCCAGACCAATGGCAGGTTTCCTCTCACCTCGGCTCATATTGTCCTCTCAAAGGTGTGGAAGTAATAAATTCTGTTCTCAATCACAATGAATTTTGTTGTGGAGAGAAGTCACGGGGGGGAGGAAACAGGAAATTGAGCAGGCACTGCATCTTTTCACTCAGTGAAGACAGATGTGGTTGCAGGAAAGAGAGAGATTGTAAAAGTATGTTCTTTTTTTTTTCTTTGAGCACTGTTCTGGGAGTGAGAGTGGACTGTCAAACAGTGGTTTCCTGGTTGGAGGAAGCTGCATAATCTTTTACCTTGAGACCTTGGTATACGCCAATCTTTTGAAGCCCAGGTGATGCATGCTAGAGAGAGAGAGCGCACGCACACGAGAGAGAGAGAGAGGCTAGGAAAACACCCTTTGAAAGTTCAGCGACAGACAGAAAGAGAGGAAGATAGAGAGTGCGAGAGGAGGGGGGATAGTAAGAGAAGGAATTGCCGAAAGAGAGAGAGAGAGATGGTGTTTGAGAGGGACGTATGCTGGCACTGCTGTAGGACAGTGCATGTCAAGTTCCCGTCAATGTGACATGTCTTTGATGTGGAAATAACAGCCAGCGAAGGCCTCTCCCTCTCCCCAGTGATGGGCCCCTTGAGTGCAAAGTGCCAGACTCCGAAAGGCTGACGTAAATCAAAGATGTTATCTGTACGCTATCTGCACTTAGTTAAGTCTCATATTTCTCAACCCCATGACCACTTCTACTCCCAACCCCTCTCCACAACCGCCACCCCTGCCACAAAAAAAAAAATCTGCGGGTTATTAGGTTTTAGATTAGATTTGGAACAGCTGGGAGATAGCAGTGTTTGATATGCTCGTGGCGTTTGTGTCCTTGAGGGAGGAAAAGGGGGCATCTTGACTGTCTATAGCCCATTTTGAAGATTCCTTATACATTTTTTTTATCTGAAATCATACAATTGCCATGCTGTACTGCTGGCTATACTAAGATTAGTTTGGCTTGGTGAATGGGCACTTCAAATGGCTATTATACCTAAAACACTGGTCATGCCATGATAGTATGCGCTGGGCAGTGCATGGTCACACTGTATCCCTAGTCATAGTTCGTCTCGACCTTAATTTGTGGTCAGTGCTTCTGTGTCGTATGTTAGTGATGGGTTCAAAAGCACAGGAGGCAGCACCACATGCCTTTACTGAAAGCACTTTTACATTGCATTACACTTAGCTGATGCTCTTATCCAGAGCGACTTACAGACATTTACAGGGTTTCAGTTACAGTCCCTGGAGCAGTGTGGGGTTTAGATGCCTTGCTCAAGGGCATCTCAACCATGGGTAGGGCGGGATTCGAACCACTAACATTCCGATTGCAAGACCAACTCCCTAACCACTAGGCCACAGCTGCCCACTGGTAACTGGTAACACTGTTAGTGGCAACCTGTGGTGGTGACGTTTTGAGTGGAGGCTCCCTTTGCTGTGTGGTAAATGACACTCTTCTCTCTATGTGCGGTTTTAACTGTCCCTGAATGTATTGGGTAGTTAGGAATACACAGAAATGATGGCTGCAATTAGCTCTGTCCACAGCCTTCCCGTGGACTAGGCTACAAAACACTTTGTTCCTCACACTGGTTGTGACTTTAGAACGTTTCTTGAGAAAACTGTCTTAAACTGTAAACTCTCTAAATGCCTATACAAAATTATACTCAAGTGATCTGATTGAAGAGTTGTTCTGAAAATTATGTTTTTGTATGATATTCAGTAGTAGCTTTTTCAAATTGTTTTGAATTTTATGTGGATATTGTGTGTTTGTGTGTGTGTGTGTGTGAGAGAGAGAGTGTGAGTGAGAGTGAGAGAGAGAGTGAGAGAGAGAGTGAGAGAGAGAGTGAGAGTGAGAGTGTGAGTGAGAGTGTGAGTGAGAGTGTGTGTGAGAGTGAGAGTGAGAGTGAGAGTGTGAGTGAGAGTGAGAGTGAGAGTGAGAGTGAGAGTGTGTGTGAGTGTGAGTGTGTGTGTGCGCGTGTGCGTGCGCGTGCGTGTGCGTGTGTGTGTGCGTGTGTGTGTGTGTGTGTGTGCGTGTGTGTGTCTCTTGCTCACTGTGGATTGTCCTTAACCGACTTCCGTGCTGCACGGCTTCTCCAAGCACTCGCGTGAGCAGTATGAGAAGCTCTCCATCATGCACAAGAACATGCAGAAGCTGTTCGAGAGCCTGGGGAGCTTCCTGGCCTTTGATCCACACACCATCAGTGTGGAGGACTTCTTCGGGGACCTGGCCAACTTCCGCAGCCTCTTCCTGGTGAGTGGTAGTTAACTCTGTTAAACTTCTCTCCATCCCGTCTAAAAGACCCACTCTTTCAGAAGCACACACACAAATACACACACCCACATACAGTACACACACACACAGGCACATGGTCAGGGTTTTTCATTATTTTGGTGTGTCTCTCTACACAAATACACATTCAATGTCCTCTACATACCAAGCTAATTTTTTAAATGTATTTTGTGTCAAGAGACTGATAAAACACAGTTCAAAGAAGAATGTTTTTATCCTTTTTCAGTTGTGCGCGATCTTGTTAATACTACATGTATTTTCTTTTGCAATACTTGTCTTTTGAAAAGACCAAGATTTTAAATGTATTTTTCTCCCAAATCAACATGTATCCTTTTTTCTCAAGAAAGAAAAGAAACACTGTAATTTGTGATGACATTTTGTCATCACACAGTGCCAAGCCAGGACAGGCAACTTCTTGGGGGGGGGGGGGGGGGGGCCTCGGCTCATCTTACGAGTAGCTGTTGAATTATTTTATTTCATCCTGAGTCGATAAAGAAATTTCCTTGACATACCGGTGGGCAGATTGAGGAACAGGCTTAGAACATAGATTAAAGGGTACATAAACTGTGCCTGAATGGAATGTATAATGCATTGCAGCGCATGTACGTTCCTAGTTGATAAAAGAGTCTCCGGAAGCTTCTTATCCCTTTAACAGACTTGCGTCAGGGCCGCCAACGTACAGCTCATGTCAGGGACGTAGCCTGACACCTTCTCAGTGTCACCTCAAAGCACCAAGCCAATCAGGGAGGTGCCACTGGGTAAACATTGGCAGTCTCTTCTTTTCTTTTAAAGCAATTTCTATGACTTAACAGACCTGACAGGAAATATTTCAGAAAGAGATTATTTCTGTAATTGATTTCCTTGTAGAATTGTGTTTGAATTTGAATCTTGACTAAATGAAATGTCACACACTCCTATAACATATATGGACTGGTCAGAAAGTGCTTTTTTTTTTCTTTTGCCCTAATGTAATCATTTTATGATTAATATTTTACTATGTCTGTCAAGAGTTCAAAGAGTTCTATGAAGAAATGAGTTAAACTGTTGCTTCTTCTGTTGAATTCTTTCTTGCTCTCACATGTTTTGAGGTTAAAGGATTCTGGGAGAAAAAGACTGAGAGGTGTGCTGTGGGAGTGGAACTTGTCAAGTATTTTTAATCTAAAATGAAGCATATAGGTGGATGAAGGGAAACTAGATTGCTCCAGAAGAAAGCAGAATTTACCTCTAGGGAACTAATCTCTTAAACATATTTAAGTGTCGTCATTTTTTTTTTTTTTTTTTTTTTTGCTGCCCCCACTCTCCTCCCCATCATATTTTGCTTTGAGCAAGTTGGACAAAGAGAGAGGATAGACGAATATAAAGGGGGGACGAAAAATGTCAGTATGATGACACAATGTCCAGGAGGTACGCTCAGGGTGTTCAAAACCCATTAAAGTGAATGGCAAGGTCCCCTTGTCTGAGTCTCCCCAATTCGCTCTCTGCAGTCAGAGCCATATTTAAGCCCAACTTTCATTCGGATGATCAAAGTGTTCCAACGCATGACACGACGCTCGCCTCCTGGGGCGGAGCCACGTGTGGCTATAAAAGGAGGCATCCGTGGAAATAAATTATTCTCTCAAGCAAATAGCTCTTTATGAATAAGTTATCACTGATTTAGACTTCAAATGCCGGGCCGTGCCGTGCAGCGTGGAAGAGAAGCCCCCTTGCTGGGGGAGTGGGTGTCCAGCTGTGGAGGACATCCTTTCCATCCAACGCCGCTCCGGAAAGATCGCCCAAACAGTTTGCTTCAAGGTCAACAGGCATTTGGAGCAGATGTTGAAAATGATGTCGACGTACTTAGGTTCTCTTTCGTGCTCTCCCTCTCATCTTTTCCTTGTGATTTCAGATTTTTTTTCCTCTGTCTGTACCACCCTCCGTCTGTTTCTTGCTTGCTCTTGGTCTCTTTCTTCTACTCTACCACTGGCTTTCAATCTCTCTCTGTCTCCCTATCTCTCTCTCTCTCTCTCTCTCTCTCTCTCTCTCTCTCTCTCTCTCTCTCTCTCTCTCTCTCTCTCTCTCTCTCTCTCTCTCTCTTTCTCTTTCTCTCCCTACCCCCCCCCACCACCACCTTTTTTTTCTCATTTCTAATTCATTGTAATTGGTGTGGCAGGAGGTGAAGGATATTTGGCAATTTATTTACCCTGTTCAACCTCTTACACACTAACCATCACTTACATTAGCCACCCCTTAAGAAGTGCTGATCCAGCCGTCTTGGCAATTGGAAGCTGTGGCTCTCTGGCAGCAGGCTATTAAGAGAAATCATATTCATGATGGAGACTTCATTAAATTTTCATATTGATTTTTCGTCTTGACATATATTCCATGCTTAGCATCCTCGTCGTATGTCCCCATTTTGAGGCATTTAAGGATAAACATGAATGCTCAGATATGCCTGTATTAGAGAGTGGTATGAGATTAAATAATACATGCTCTTGTGTGCCTCTCTCTCACTCGCTCTCTCGCTTTCTCTCTTGTATTTTCTCTCTCTCCTTCCCTTTCTCTCTCTCTCTCTCTCACTCTCTCTCCCTCTCTCTTTCTTTTTCTCCCTCTCTCTCTCCCCCTCAAAAAAGCAAAATGGACAGATCGATCAGATTTAAAAGTTAATTTTGAAATGTCGTATCGATTGATTATTTAACGTTGCAATCTGACGACATAAAGGGCACTCAGTGGTTTCCCCTGGAAGCACCGGATGACTATCTGAGCCCTAATGACTTATCAAAGCAGAGCAGATGGAGCCTGCACCAGCCGCAGCCTCGCTTGTTAATTGATTGAGCTACTTATAACACCAATAAAGCCTGAAGAGGTGAAAAGATACATGATGGGGCATCATGTAGATTGCGGTGAAAATTAGAGTCGTGCCTTCATAAGTGTGTGTGTGCATGTGTTTGTGTGTGTGAGAGAGAGAGCATGTGTGTGTGGTGCTAGTAGAAGCTGATGTGTGCACATCGTGCTCAAAAAAAAAAAAATTTTTTTGTATGAACCAAAGTCAGATTGGGAGCGATAAATAAAACTGATCGAATAAAAAAAATGTCGATAGTGGAAACATACATACACACTCACACACACACACACACACACACACACACACAGGTGTAGTGGAGGTGCAGTAACCCTGCGCCGCCTTCTTACCTTCCAACATCATACCAGCTGTAAAAGTCGCCTGCCGCGCTACTGGCAATATGTCGCTGGCTTTACAACTGGCCATAGCCTCTCCAGTCACAAACAGTGGTGGCACTGTTCAAGCCCCTCCATGCTTCAGCATGCTACAGAATGTCTGTGTGTACGGCGAGGTGCTATGAGCTATAGATATGCATTACCCGCACAAGCACTATACAAAACAGCATTGTGAAACAGCCCAGCAGTGTGTTTTTTCACCCTTGTATGGAAAGAAGGTTTGTGTGTGTATGTGTGTAGGGTCAGAACAGAGCAGTACCAAACGCTTATGAATTTTTTACTGAATTTTTTCGAGTGCAGGAGGCCTACAGAAGTGTGCAAGGGGACACGGGGCCTAGCCACTCATAAATTCAATCTGCTGCTTTGCTGACCGAAAAAAAATATATATATATAAAAAACACACACACTCACAAAAAAAAAAAAAAAAAAAAACGTCCTTCACACCGAGATGTGACTGTACAAACATTCATAACATAATACAGTGACATGACTGCCCCACGAATGTGTGCACTCATACATGAGTGTGAAACACTGTACTCCCTCTCTCCTCATGTGTGCACATAATCTAACATCAGAATAAAACATGGGAGGCATGGCCAGAATACACGTGCTCGGCCACTGTATCAATCCGGAGTCCGTAGCTGCTGACCGAATACTCCATGCTAATTGGTTGTAATGTGCACATTCCAAAGCTGTTAACAATGCACACATTTAATGTGTTTGACAAGACTTCTGTAATGACGCTGTCATCAATAATTGGGTCAACATTCCTTCAACTAATTGTTATAAAAATGTCTGCTTGACTGTAATAATATCGGGAACTTTTTTTAAAATCTGATATGTCTTGGCCTGATTTCAATCCACAACCTCTGTGTAATGGAAAATGCTGAATAATATTCACATTTCTCTGTAGGATATCCAACCGTAGATCTTGTTTCACCCCTTACCCCCAGATAATCATTACCGCAACCATCCTGGCAGTCATGTGATACTTGGATCTACATTCCATATGTATACATCACAGTCGTTTGTATCAGAGGGTTTTTCACTAGTTGATGTTTTCCAGTCCTTACAAAAAAATAAATAAAATATCAGCAATTAATGTCACTGAACATTGATCAGGATGTAATTTAGAATGCAAACCCCGGCGCGATCATTAAGCTTGAGAATGAGAGCCATTGCACGCTGCAAGGATAAAGATGTTATTGGCGCTAGTTGAGTAGGTAAGCCAAAAAAAAAGACAAAAAAGGTGCAGATTGTTAACTATGCGCACATATGTACGTGTAATTTCCCAGGCGATTGTGTGTTTTTTAGCGTGCGATAACTCGCTAAAAACAGCAAGAGGTATTCGCACCACACAGAACACTCCCTATCTGATGAGTACATGATTTGTTATTTGCTAATGCAGATGTTTCTCGATTGTGGAGGGTGTTCAAATGCTCGCCCTCTGGGGTGTGTTTATCTAATGTGAGACTCTAAAATGTTGAACACTATTGGGAAAATGTATAAAATCATGAATACCAGCCCGTGGCGTAAACAAGAACAGTGGAAGTTAAAGAGTGAACATGTATTTGTTTTCATGGCAATTTGGGATTGTTTCGCGTTTGACGAGGGCTAGATAATTATGTTGTTTAATCATGTTTATAGCAAAAAAATGCTTGTTTGTTTTTAGATTTTTTAAAGTTATCCAGCAATAATAATAATAATGATAATAGCAGTATACACTACAATAATTGCAAAACAAAAATAATGGTTGTGTTAAGCATAGCTGGGCCTGGACTGACAAAGATGAGTCTGAAAGACATGTAGAAGGCAGCTACTGTAAGTGTCCATTAAAAAATCCCTGCTCCCCTGATCTCTGTCCATGGATGGTCGGCCAAGTCCACGGTGTGCGGAGTGCTCTGTGATTATGCACTCACATAGACACACACTCTACCACAGGCAGAGTCTGAATATGCACACACAACAGAACAGGTGTCTCCTCCTCTTGCGCTCTTGTGCCCTCTGTCACTCTCATCCCCTTCCATGGCATGCAACCACTGACCCTCTTACACACACACATGCACACACATACAGCCACAATGCACACACACACACACACACACTAATGCACACAGTCACACAAGTAACGCATACACAAGCACACAGACACACACACACACACACACACACACACTCATGCACGCACACATGAACACACACATGCACGCAGTCACAATGCACACATGCACACAGACACACTAATGCACAAAGTCACACAGTAACACATACACAAGCACACACACACATGCACGCACGCATGCACACACACACACACACACACACACACACACACAGTCAGTCACACAGTAACACATACACAAGCACACACACACATGCACACACGCATGCACATACACAAGCACACACACACACACACACGCACACTTCTTTGTCGTTTGTCCTTGTCATAGCAAAGGGTGCCAGTGACAATAAGGCCTCTTGTCCTTGGGCTTGGTGGCGGCTCCTCTATTGACTGCGATGATGAGCTGCTCTTTCCTGCTCTCTCTGCCAGACCCGCATAATCCCTCTGTCTTAGCGCCCAACACGACACACGCGTTGCAAACCTCTCAGGGGTGCAGCCTGAGGGGGGGCGGGGTGGCAACATCACTATGTATAGATTTGTTTTAATTTGGTCTAAGTGGATTTCCATATTCTGTTAGACTGACCAGATGTTCCACATTCGCCAAATTGCTTTAGCCCCCTCAGAAAGTAAATGGCGGCCGCTGTAAAATAGGCCTGGAAATCCACATAATCCGTCTGTCTCTAATAGGAAAAGATGTTTCATCCCAGCGAGGCATTTACTGTGCCGGCAGATATGAAACATTGTGGCACGAAGTGTAGCGGTGCCCTCACAAAAGGGCGACACGCGGACGGCAGCACGGGGCGAGGTCACTCACTCGCGGGCATCTCAGACGCCGCAGACACAACTGGGCCGCCAGAACCACGGCACACGGCCCCGGCCTCACCAGGGGTCACAGCGGCGGTCTCGGCATGTGCCCATGCCCACACATTTGACAGCAGCCCCAGTCAAGTTCACTCACATTCCAACGGGGCCCCAAAGCATGCGTGGCGGTTTGAGCCCGATGTGACTTGGCACGTTGGATGCACTCGTACATGCATGCATAGTGAAAAAAAGGATGTCCCTTGACCGTGTTTGTTTTGTTTTTTTTTTAAGTATTTCCAGTAGAGCTAAGTGTAGAGAAGGAAAAAATGTATCATTCACTCCTCAACGAATCACAATTCTTTTGTCAATTTTGACAATAATAATTTATACATTATAACATATAAGTATAATATATCTCAAGATAACCACTTTAAGCTCTAATCCTACAATACAGCAAAGTACTTGATCATATTGCATGAGACCAAAGAAAAATGAAATAGTTTGAGCAGTATATTCCACGCTGTTTTTTTCCAAGTGATGATGACTTGTGAAATGCACTGCAATTTGCTCTAATTGCATTCGTATCTCTTAGTGGAAATGTTGGAGCCCCTCAGACAAGATCTGTGCTACTTTGTGATATCAGTGTTATTTAGTTCTATTTATTTATTATTATTATATTTTATGTGCGTATGTGAGGCAGCCTTGATCAAATGTTACCCAGTGAAAGCCTACATTAAGGAAGATTGCTGTTTTTAGCATATGTTGAGTCACTGCTGAATGGACGTTCCCACACATCAAAGCGTGCAAGCACTATGAGTTATTACCCCGCAGGAGATTGACAGCAATCCAGAGTGGGATTAAAAGAGAGGGTTTCATTTTGCGGTGAAAAGGGCTCCAAAATGGCTATCTCAAAGTGCTTCTGAGTGATTTTATAGACGCTCCCTGAGCCCTCTCGGAAGATTAGCCCATTCATTTCAAATCCTCATACTTTACCCGAAGATGACGGTGTCTGTCCTCCCTTGTCTGATCGACGCCCCTGATCCTATATGAATGCCTCTATGAACGTTGGCTTTGACACCACCTCTATTCATACCGATTCAACCCCCCCCCCCCCCCCCCCCCCCCCAAATAAAATAAAAAAAGAAACTCCATATAGATTTTCTGATGTCTTTTCGAATGGTCTAGACACAGCGAACACGAGGACACTTGATAATAGGGTGCTCCAAGATGTAGACATGCAAATCGCGCCCGTCGTCTCCGCAGACATCTTGGTAGTGGCGTGACGCGGACGCTGCAGATGTGCCAATCCTAATCATCCAGCAGGCTTAGGCGCTGTGGATTGATAGCGCTTGTTGACAGGGCCGTGTCAAGGCCGTTACGTGACGGGTGACTCCAAAGAAACTCGGCAGAGAGAGACAAGACACCAGGCAAGAAAGAAGGAAAAAGACAGGGCGAAAAAACAAAGGTCGGGGCCTCCCAAGATGTTCTTCCAAAGAGCTGGGAGCAGCTAAGAGCAGGCCAAGCCTCTGGGGTTCAGGAATCTGGCAGAGACGGAATGGGAGTAAGGCAGAGAAAGATTCGCTGTCAGGGTTTTCAAAAATAATTGTCATTGAAATGGCTGTGAAGCGTAAACTGTTGCTGCCGCTCCTGATGGGAAACTGACTTTTGAAGATTGAAAGGCACAAAAAAGATCTATTCCATGCATATGTATTAATAATTTGTTTCTTTTCATTTCGATATCTATGTATATGTATTCCTATGCATTCCATTTCATAGAGTAAATCTTTGATTACCTCAGACGAGCGCTCCCTCAAATGGCTTTTCTCTACTCCGTATTCACGGCGTGAGGCAGCGGTCTTCAACCACGTAACGCGTATCAGCATTCCACTGTTATCGCTCCGGCCGCATTATTTACATGGCCTGTCAGGGGCCCGTGTCATCTCCTGAATAACACCATATTATGTTCTAAAACCCCACCGGGATTGCGGCAGCCTCGCCGGGCACTCGGCGAGAGGACGCTGGTTGGCTTCCAGGGCTGTGAGCGTCTGTCATTGTCTTTGAAAGACAGCAACAAGGGCATTGGGCTTATCGGCCGTGCTGCATCGGTTCTAATAAATAAGCTCTCGTAAGATTGCACTCTATCAGGCGAGAGGAGTAGCGTTTGGCCCCTTAGGCACCAGCAGGCCAGAGAGTTTTGATGCCAGACCTCAGGTCTAAGAGGTTGCACTACTGAGCATCTCCATTAGGATAAGGATTGACAGACAAGGCTTTGAATTTGTGGATTTAGCACGAAAACTGGTCTGTTAGCAGAGGTGCCATCTATCAGAATCATAATAATGATTCCTCGTCATTAGGAAAATAACAAGTCCGTTTCAGTGCTCATTCAGATTCATGTAGACAAAAGCACACATTTGGTGCAAACAGCTTTGATTATTCTGTGATAATTATTTCATTACAAATGTATGTTACATTTGGGATTTTTTTACGTGTCCTTGGAGCTATTCCTATTTCTTTTTCTCTCTTTCACGCTCTCTCTCTATCACCCTCTCCCTCCCTCTCTCAATATATATGTATCCAATAATCTTTTTTTAAATAAGAAACTTTTATTCTTCTGGATTACTGTTTTCTGTTCTGTGGAGAGTCTAATTAGGGTAGTAATAACAGCCCCTAATCACTTTGCGCCAGTTTAACTTAATTTAGCTGTCTCTCCCTAAGGTCAGAAGCAGAGAATGGGAGGATCCATCAGAGAGATACCCCCTCCAGGAAGGCTGCCCCTCCTTAGACAGGAAATGCGTCGCTGAGTTCCATTAGTTTCCAGCCATGGGTGGTCTACATTCTGATAATTCCTCATCAACCCTTTGAAACGCGACACATGCTTCGCCATCAATCAAACATAATTAAGCTTACTACTAACGCCGTCAGAATTGTGTTGTCGTAAACAGTTTTTTTTTTTTGCTGTCTGGGAAGAGCGAGGTATGGGGAGAGAGAGAGAGAGAGAGAGAGAGAGAGAGAGAGAGAGAGAGAGAGAGAGAGAGAGAGAGAGAGAGAGACAGGGAAATAAGGCACACAGCCAGCCACGTGGCTAGAGTAACTCAGCTACACACATCTCCTCAATGGGCAGAAATGGAACAGCAGCTCCCAGAGTAAGTGTGCCACTTCACGAAAAATGGAGGGAGCAGGGGTGTGTGCGTGTGTGTGTGTGTGTGTGTGAAAGAGAGAGAGAGAAAGATAGAGATAGAGAGAGAGAAAGAGGGAGGGAGGGAGAGAAAAGAAAACAGGGACAGACACTGCTGCTTTTCTGTCTGGATGCTACACTGAGGGTCAGAAGCAGGGGTTAGCACAGCAGACAGCGTGAAAAATGTTGCTGTTTCATGGTCTAGCAAAGAGAACCATTCAGTCGCTTTATTTTTCTAGACTTCTATATTGTCCCACCTGTTTGTGTGGGATTTGGAGATGATACGGTCCCTTTGAATTGACTAAGCTATTTATGCTTCAGGGAGTGTATATATGGTCTGAAAATCCAAGCATATGTTAAGTAACTCAGGCATTTTGCTCCTTAAATAACAGTGTTTGTCTTAGTGGGCAGACTGGATTTTCATGATATGCTTAAAAAAAGGATCACATGATAGTGACGCATTCTTTCGGCTTTGTATGGTGTTGTTTTTTCTTCGTTCAGCAGAAGAAAAGGTTACCTTATTCTTTTTGGCCTTTATTGTGCTGTAGTGAGTCTCGTCATAGCTGGAATGGCTGTGTGTGGTGTAGTCTCCAGCATGCACAGCATTTGCGTCAAATCCTCTCATTTCTTCTCCTTTTCCCTCTCCCCCCTCCCCTTCCCCGTCGCACGAGTCTTTGCAGAAACCATACAGATGGAGGGGTTATTTTTGTGTTCGTTTGTTTACTTATTTATGCACCCAGTTATTCAAGGCAGTGCCATGTTTTTTTTTTCTTCTATCTCTATCCCTCTCTCTTCTCTTCTGTGACTGTGTACAGCTGGCATGACTAATCCGTTGTCACTGTTAGCCAGCACTGTGAAAGAGAAGGGGCAGAGAGTGAGCAACTGACCAGTAGCTCCAACTGGGACAGTTAGCTGCTCCTGCGACCCTCCGCGTCTGGTCTGGTTCAGCCCGGTCCTTTCAGAAATCTGTGCGATCTGTTTCGAAAAAACTCCACACCGCTCTGGTGCCCCCTCCCCCCCAACTCGAACCACCACCACCACCGCCGCCGCCCCACAGTCGTCCTCCCCCATCCTCCATGCTCCACGTCCAGACCGCTTGGCGCCAAGCTGGGCTCTGAAAGCGCGGGTGCCGCTCGGATACTGGCTGGTCCAAGAGGACGCGGGAGCATCCCTAACGAAGTTAGCTCGGACATAAGTGGGTTTGCACATCAAGCTGCTGCGCTAAAACAGTCCAGAACGGCCTCTGCAGAATCCATCCCATTCATTATGGCCAGCACTAACCTCCGCCCCACCCCACCTCGCTGCCCCAAACCATAATACGCCCATACACCCAGGCAGGCATTCATACACACGCACACACACACCCACATGCACACACACACACACACACACACACACGCACACACACATATGCGCGCACACACACACATATGCACACACATACACACACATATGCGCACACACACATATCTGGGTGGTGCCCTCTTGCGTACACATATACACACGTACACACACATACATATGCACACAAATGCACATATCACGCGCACACACACGCACACACACACAGCCCTGATCTTCAGCCAGGATCTGCTTGTCATCTCCTGCCCAGACAATCAAAATGGCTCGGCAGCGGCACGTGTGTGTTTGTGGCACGTCTGCAGGTCTCAGCAGGCGTAATCTTACCCATCACGCGCGCCCGACAGACAGGAGCACTCGTAACAGGTGCGAGCCTGCCCTCTGTGTGAGCTTTGATCTCACTGTCACTAATGCACCTCCGGTGCTCACCAACACAGCCAGAGAAGAAAGAATGAAGAGAGAGTAGAAGAGGACGAAAGAAAGAAAGAGGGCGAGAGAAAGGGAGAAGTGAGTGTTTCAGCTTTTGCTTTACAGGAACATTTTTCTTTCTTTAATCTTTTACCACCACCAGAGGTGGAGACTGAAGAAGAATATGAAGTAGCTGCACGTCTGCCCACATATACGCCGGAGAAGGGACAGGGAGGTAGAGAAAGACGCAGGATTTTTCCCTTATCCTGGCTGTAGAACAAGCGCCCTGTTAGGCTTTGTTCACCGCTAAGACTGGAGGGTTAATTGCACAGCTGACTTTCTTCTAGCTAACAGATTGGCTAAAATGTGTTTAGAGCAGTTCAGAGAAGAGGACTTTCTACATTTTTATTTATTTTATTTTTTTGCATATTGCTAAAAAAAAAACCATAAAAACACCCTCCCACCATTTTCACTCAGGGCCTGATTTCCGATAGTGGGCCAGGAGTCTTAGCCTGGTAAACCATCCCCTCCTACTACATTTCATTTTGTACAGAGTGTCTGGCTTTACTTCATTGAGAATCGATTGCTTCCTGGAGGTGTAGACTCTCCTGACGTTTAAAACAATTGAATCTGCCTTTACCAAATCGCTAATATCTGGTCATGTATGCAGTTAGCCTGGCTATAACCCTGCCTACGCACAACAATTCAAATGTAGTACGTAAAGTTGATGTCATCACTCATGAACACTCCCTCTGTTTGCTGATTGGCCCGGTAAAGATTCTACCAGAGTCAGCCATGTCAGTGGAGGCAAACCCAGACTGTAGGGAGAAAATATTCGAGCGGAAGTGCGTAAGCAGGCTTACAGCCAGGCTAGTCTGACAAAACCCTCCCACTGACTTCACTAAGGGCCTGAATTCAGATATATAATAGTGGGCCAAGAGTCTGTGTGTTCCTATTAGGTCTCATTACAGGACTGAATGGGTAGCGGGGATGCACAGTGGAAGGGAGCTGAAGGAGGAAAGCCATTGTTAATGCAACAAATCTCCGCCATGCATGGCAGAAGGCAGCAGCTCTGGTGCCTGATTTGCTCCTGTAATCTGGTTTAAATGGCGAGGCATTGCATGTAGGTCAGGAAAAATTATACACGCTGCCTCGTGTGCTCTGTACAACCACTGCAGAAATAGATAACGACAAAGGTTACGTCGTAATGAAAAGGATATGCGAGCGCTGTACATTCGCCCTGGCTTTAGCGCGCATACATTTAACACGTTTTGCTGCATATTTTATGTAGCGTTATTAGTGCTTTTCAATGGCCCCCTAAAAGATTCAGTGAACTGAACACTGTGCTAGCCATTAGATAATTTGCATGGAGAAAATGTGTTGCACTTTTTCATTCTTTTGATAGATGAAAGAGACAGAAGCTCTTTCTAAATGCAGCAAAGTGATTCAGTCCATCAGTAATGGCTGAGGCCCCAGGAATTTGAGTTCTCAATCGATCCTCTCTCCTTCTCCCCCCCTCCATGCTTTCAGACATTTTGAAGAGGAGATGACAGATAGCAAATTGAAATTACGAACAGACCGTGTTGACACTGCTGTATAATTATAGGAGTGGCACTCCCTGACTGTTTTAAAGGATGGCGCAGAGGAATACAGATGGGCATAGCCTTGCCTCAAGTTCCCTTGCTCCGAATCCAGGGAAATTAATCCAGTTATTTAAGTCGTCATGACTTCAGACTTCATTTTTTTGTCAGATGAATCGGATAACTTACCAGCCGGCAGAGCCGCTTTAGTTATAGATCAGTTCCTTTCAGTTCCTGAGATCAACATGCTAATGCAAGGAACAAACCCTGTGCCACGTTGGCATAATATCGCACCACATTAGCAGCACCATATCAAGGCAGGCAGGAAGGAAGGAAGGAAGCAATAGAAGGTGTTTGTTGCCCCCCTACCTCCCATGTCTGAGCTGGTGCTTAGCAGTCACGACACACAGGTCATAGCCTCGGCACGGGGGAACCCCTGAGCCGTCCCGGCTGTTGAGCGCCACGGTCTCGGCGCTCCTGTCGCCAGCCAGCACGCCGGCATCTCTGGCACACCTTGGTGCACCAGGTGCCCCTAGTCTATAATCCTGTGGATTTGGATTTTTGGCAAACAAAGAAGCCAGAGAAGTCTGTGTACATCACGTCTGCAGTGGAGGTTTGGTGTGTGTGTTTGTAGGTGTGCGTGCGTGTGTGAGTGTAAGCGTATGGGAGGAGACTGAATATTGTTATTGTCAGATATGTTAGCCAAGCTGTAGGATTTAGGAGTATTCCAAGTAAGGCTGCTCGATTATTTGGGCCAAAACTGAAATCACGATTATTTAAATGATTATTTTGTTTTCCTTAGTAACATGCTTCATTTTTTGAAAATGTATTCAAAAACATTTCGAAAAAACATTCTTGTACCTTCGGATTTTCCCTAATACCTTTCTTCGTAAACATTAGTAAGTCTCCTTTGATGTCTAATGTACAAATAGTAGAAATGTCTAATGTATACATCTAATGTACATCTAATGTTGAGATCGTTTGGCCCTGAAATCGTTATCACGATTAGAATTCGATTAATTGAGCAGCCCTAATTCCAAGAGGTCGTATCCACAACAGTCCCCACTGCCTCTCTTGGTTTGCCCCACACACCCCCACCTCCACTCCCAATCACTACCACTCACACACACTAAAATGCCAGTGCCACCCTGTGCCTCTTCTCCATCTGCGTCCCTCCTCTTGTGCCCTTCTCCCTCCACACCGGCTCCACATCTTTGTTCTTTCTGACTTCTTCGGCCTCCTGCTGAGCCCTATTTAATAAGCTCGACCTCCGCCCACCCAGCCAGCCAGCCCTCCTCCCCTGTCAATAGCAGGTAGCTCGTCGGGGAAGCTAATCTAATGTGTGAAATTCACAAATCCAGCCGAGGCCTGTGCCTGCTACCCACTAATTAAAAGCTGTGATAGTGCACCCCATAATACACGGAGAGGGAGAATGGGGGTAGAGCTGGATCAAGACTCCGGGGTACATTGTTAAACACTGCAAGGCCCAAGAAATGAGAGAGCACCCACTGGCTGAGCACAGGAAGTGAAGAAACATGGAGTAATGTTCCAGCAGGGTGGACGACCTTGTGTAGGATGGTGTAGGGCACCATTTTGTTTTTGCCTGTAGTGCTTCGCCACTGGTGCTAGAAGTCGAAAAAAGTAAAATAAGACAAAAACACATTTGCATGAAGACATGATGACTCTTTACCCAAAGGAAAGGTGTGTTATTGCATTTTCTCATGTCTGTAGCCACCCTGTTAACCTATTCAAAGGGCCCCATCCTCTGAATGTAGTCTCACCACTTAAAGCAGAAGCAAAAATGACAAAGGTTAGCTTAATGCATGATTCATGCTGACTGAGAGGAGAAAGTATTTTTTGCAATGGTTTTGTCAAAATAATATCTGAAACATTTGAAAGCATTTTTGTTCTTAACAAGATCGATATTTTGGCTCAAATTTACAAATACAAATTTAGATCACCGTACAGTGATGCTTAAATAATTAAGCCTTTGACTACTTCTTTGTGTTCCCTCTTTATAACATCAATCCTTTAAAAAAATACTTTTAACTACCCTTTTCTTTTTTAAATGGCCATCTTAATAGCACATGTTGAGATGGCTTGGGAGTGTACCACACTCTCTGGCAGTTTCTCAAACAACCATTTGCTCAGAGCAGAGGTCTCGTCTGGCTCTCAGCACAAGCGTTGCCCAATAGGACACTGTTAATGGAGCAGTTTCAGGTCGCCCGGGAGCACGTTTCCCATTTTAGTCATTTTGCTTCTTTGTGTCTGCAATCCACCCCCACCTCCACCCAGAAGCCAGTCTACCTGGCTCCCCAAGTCTTGGTCATTATGGATGATGAATTGTGCTACAGTTAAGCAGGAAGTAGGACAAATTGATCAAAATGTCAGATGCCCCCTGTGATGTCCAGGTCTCCAAGTAGAAGGAGAGACGAAAGGAGAAGAAAATGAAGGGTCCATCGGTGGGGAAGTAGGGGGGAAGGGGAGCAAAAAAAAAAGCATGTTTGCCGCAACACACGGCCGTTGATGAATGTTTACCTGCCGCCCGAAGCGCCTCCCACTCTGTCATTTTTGCAAGATGTTCCGTTTACGGCCGACATGCTGGGGACCAGAGGAGAAACATACGGGAGGAGGCGCGCTAATGAACTGCTACAGGCCTCTGCTTTCTGCGAGCTGCTCGCAGGTCCCGAGGAGGGACGATGCGAGGCTTGCGTGGACAGGTTTGGGTGAGACGTGCATCCAGATTTAAGTCAGCCAGCGCACGGCTATCAGCAGATGATGTTGAGGAGCAATTTGAGATAAGAGTCTGCTGCTCTCGCTGCGCTCTGACTTGTGTGTGGAGGGCTAGTTTAATTAGCTCGATTTAATCGGAGCCGCTTTTAAGCAGCCGCACAGTGAGAACAGATACTGTGATGTCGAACTCGCCCTGGGGATGCGCCTGTGGGAAAACAGCAAAATGCACGACCGAGTCCAGAGAGAAAAATTACATTAAATCCACATGAAACATTTTCTAGCTTGTGCTCTGTTTGAATTTCCTCTTTTTTCTTTATAGTTTGGCCTGGTTTTGTTGTTGTTTTTGTGTAGGGTGGTATACTTCCTATTGGTGAAGGAGGGATATGGCTGAATGTTGTGGAGGAGAACAGGAGGGTTGGGGGGGGGGGGGGGCAGTGGTTTAGTGTTTCTTGTGTGAAGCAGGAGTGTGGCATTTCCTCAAATTAATTATGTAGCGGTGTCAAGTTTTTTTTCCCTCCTCTTTATAAATTCAATTTGCTGACTGTCGTCTGCTTTGAATGTGTGTGGGGGGGGGGGAATGAAAACAAAAGATTGATTACCACGCCTGAAAGTGCTGCCTAAAGCAACCATCATCTCCACTGCAAATAAACTCACTCCCTCTCTCACTCCTTTTCTCTCACTCTTTTTCTCTGTTTCTTTTTTTCTCTCTCTTTCTCACTCTCTCTCTCTGTCTCTCTCACTCTCCTCAGTCCCTTTTTCTCCCCTCTCTCCTTCTCTCTCCATCTCTCTCTCTTTCTCTCTCGTGCTCTCTCTCCCTCCCTCCATCTCTTTCTCTCTCCAACCAACTGGAGACAGAGCTCCTGCTGCCCATGTGCTGAACATTCCCCAAGAGCAGTTCACTCATGTATACAAACGATTGATGGCATGTTCCCACACTCAACAATAAGTCACCTTAATGATCCCAGTTTAAAATAATGTCTGTTCTGGACCACGATGATGAAGAGGGCACCCAGTGAGTCATTAGTATAGGGTAAAGATAGATGACCCAGATAAAAGACCCCAAACACACAATTTTTTTCTTTGTCTTCTTCAGTGGCTTCCGCGTTCATGGAGGTAGGGGGAATCTTTTTTTTTTCCTTTGAGGGAGAGGGAAGGATTGTCTATGTTTCTTTTCAAGTTCCCCACTTCAAACCTGAGGGGGGAGGGGAGTGGCGGTGGGGCATTAAATTAAAAATGTTGTCGATAGGCACTGAGAAAATCAACAAAGACATTTAGGGACTCAGATCAGGCTTTCAGACAGTAATTTCTGCATTGAGATGTTTGAGATTTGCATTTGTTGCCAGTACACGACCCCTTTCCTCGAGCCTCCCACTGTTTGACCTGATCCATATGCCATTTCCATGACTCTCGAAGCGTCCCACAGTTCCTTTCTGCTGCCGCTGTCACGGCCCATTTCAACACAGAGACACTTAACCATTTTGTTGGCCCCGAATGTTATCACGGCAGATCCCGCGCTCATTGACAGAACAATGATAGAAAGCCGGCATATTGACCGGCTCCACACTAAATCTCGGTAAAGAGCACTTAGCTCCCCTGTGCAAGCCTCAGAAAGAATATCTGTCAATGGTCATCACTGAAAGCTTTCATCCTCGCCCGGCTCTTCCCCCCAGCGCGTCTCCGTTAGACCCTCGCTACCTTTCATCACAGCTTCCCATGCTGTTTCACCGCGCCGGCCCCTCGCTCGCCCACCTCTCTAGCTATCTATTAGAATATCCTTGCACCCGAGGTGTTCTATTTAAGTGATTAAAACCCCTACACCGGGCTCTGGTCATGCACTCTAATGGCCTTGATATTCTGTGATATTCTGGTTTAAGTGTGTTTTCCTGGTTCATAGAGAGGCCTGGAGTTACAGTCGGCTGCTTGCAACCGTGGTGTAATATCTGTCTTCCCTCTCCACTCTCCCTTTTTGCCCTCTCCCCCTGCAGAAGGAGATGAGACAGGGGTGATGGACAGCCTAATGGAGGCCCTGCAGTCTGGAGCCGCCTTCCGTGACCGGAGGAAACGGACCCCTCGAAACGGTAAGGTTCCAACATCTTGCCCACACCTAGTGTCCATATGTGCGTATACCCCTCTGTATGCATATTATTCCCTATTCAGGCATGCATTTACACACACTGACACGCTCCAACATGCATTCAAACACACACCCACGCACACAAACACACACTGTCATACATATACTACACCGTACATGCGTATGCACTCTCAACGAGTTCATATCAGTGCACATGTGCACAAACATCTCTCCCCTTCCCATCTTAACGAACATCTGACATGCTGTTTATTCTTTTTTTAAATTTTTTTACGGCTTAAATTTCATTAGATGACTTGTTACGGCGCTCTCCGAGAGGAGCGATTCTCCAGCTCTCTCTTGCCGTATTATCCAGCACCCTGGCACAGGCTTGAGTTTATTGCCAAGGCTGCTGCCTGCCATCCTGGAACTCTTCATTACATTTTTTACAATATGTTGGGGACACAGTTCATGAGGGATTCATCGCCACATTGGCATTCATAAGCCGCTGATTACAATAGAAATGGGATGTAGGCATTGGCTCTGCTGAGGGACGGTTTAACATAATCTTAATGTTAACATATTCTGTCCTGCCATGATGAATCGTCTTCACCCAGGGGATGTGCAGACAGCCCACCTGCTGGAGGTGCCAGGCAGAATTGAAATGCAGGCGGGGGCTGGGGAGTGGGGTGGGGGTGGGGGTGGGTGGGGTTTGCTTACTGGGTGCCCTGGCATCCACAGTTCCATGTGATCATCTCCGTCAGTGGCCCCAATATGTCACTCCCCCACAACAAATACCTTGCTGTTTGCATCGCCATTTACCACCCCTGCGACAGAGCCCTTTATTTTCTTTTTTTTTTCTTTTCTTTGTTTTTGTTGTTGTTGAAAATACTGGTTACTTTTCTTTTCTTCTTCTTTATAACCAAGGTAAATAACTCGTCCTTATCGTCCAGTGCCAGTTTTAAGTTCACTAACCCACTGTGGCCTATTCGCCAACTAATTATGTGTCCTGTAGCCAAACGACAAGGTAGGGAAATTGTTGTCCCATAATGTGGGCAGTGGCTGCCAGTATCAGGTGAGTGCCAGGGCCACTCTTTTTTTTTTCCCCCACACAAACACATGCACACACAAACACATACAAACACACACACACACACACACGCGTCCAAACCCCTACCTCATCGTGTCAGCGCCTATTCTCGCCTCCGCCAAACAAATGTCTCTACCCCCCGCTCCCCGCTCCCCTCCGTTGGCATCCTCTGTGAAGGAAGAAGGGCGATCCAGCAGTGCCACGTTTCTCGCTCCTCGGCCCACAACTCCCATGCCACCGTCTGGAGAAGCCCGAGGTACAGTCAGCCGTGACAGGAGGCTGGCAGGCATCGCCAGGGTGCCATGCGGTGCCCACTCCTCCCCCATCACACACACACACACACACACACACACACACACACACACACACACACACACACACACACACACACACACACACACACACACACACGCTGAAAATCTTCCCTCTACTCTCTGTCTGTCATTTTGTTTCGTTTATTATTTATTTGTTTGCTTGTTCAAGATTTTAGGTTTATTCATTTATTATTCTGTTTGTTTAGCCCTCAATTATTTTCTCTCTTTTTATATTTCTGTCTCTGTCTCTCTCTCTCTCTCTCTCTCTCTCTCTCTCTCTCTCTCTCTCTCTCTCTCTCTCATGCACTTCTGCACTTATTTTACTTTTCTTTATCGTTCTTGCCCTCACCCCATGTCTCCTGCTTTGTTGCTCTCTCTCTCTCTCTCTTTCTCTCTCTCTTTCTCTCTCTCTTTCTCATTTTCTTCCTGTCATTGCTCAGCTGGGGTTGGTGCTTTTTGCAGTGTGTGTGGTTTTGTACAGAGATGCAATGCCAACAGTGAGCATTTCAGAGCGGGTAATTGGTAACAAGCACTCGAAATGCTTCATGTTTGACGTCTCTTTCTCTCTCTCTCTCTCTCTCTCTCTCTCTCTGTCCCCACTTTCTCTCTTTCTCTCCCTTTTTTCCTCACTTCTCTCTTTCTTTTTTTATACTTTCTTTCCTGTCCACCCCGTCAACATTGCAGGTGATCAAAGCCCCTCCAGTCCAGCCTGTCGGTGGCCGGGTGCTAACTATGGTAACGGAATAAAGCCGTGTTTGTAGTCCCCCCCCCCCAACCCACCCACCCACTCCGCTGCTGGCTCTAACTCTTTGCTTATTCCCTTGGCTGGCCCAGCGCTGGTCCACGCATCAAAGAACCGCTGCACAGAGATCCAGAAAGCTCCGCTGTCTCCACTGAAGCCCTCATTGGGCGGCCTCGGTCTCTGCCTTGTCAACTCTGTCTTTTACCACCCACCCACCCCCCCATCTCACCCACACCACCACCCCACAGCCCCCCAATCCCCAAGTGGTTGTGGTGGGTGTTTGTTCTGACTCTGCCCAGTGATTTTTGACACTGACAACCTTTTTCAGTTCAGTGAAATAATATTTTCTCGTATACATAGCATCCTTGACAGCGTGAATGTGTAGGCAGAAGCTTTCTTTTCTTTGCCAGTCATCTGGATATGTATTAAATCATTCGAATTTCAGTGATATGTAAACACTGAGAACCTGACACATTGTTTCCCCCTAACAAGCCTAATTATCTTAATTGACTGAATCTTCAGTACAGCTTACCGCAAGTCCCCGTCAAACATGGCAGAGACAGTGGCAGCGGCATTTGCCATCTGAGCTTGTGCGGTTTCTCTGATGCTGGTCAGCTGTCTAAACACTTCTTCCTTTCTTCCCTCCCTCCCCCCTCCTCCACACACACACACACACACACACACACACTTCCCCCCACCACCACTGTAGACCTGCAGCACTAGAGCATGGCATCCAGTCCTCAGGTCCCCCGCAAGCGGAACGGGCCCCCGTCCGCAGGAGGATTGGCCCACATCCGACTGCCACACGTGGCTCCTCGGGTCTCTTAAGCTGCTTCTGCTGCCTGGCATTCCTCGCATAAATGTCACCCATTGCACAGAGCACCCAAAAATACTCACTTCTAATGGATTCCAGCCTTTTCTGTGCCCTGGCCTACTTTAGTAACGACTGTGACGGAACGTTAACGCCGAGCCTCTCACTGTGTGTGTGTGTGTGTGTGTGTGTGTGTGTGTGTGTGTGTGTGTGTGTGTGTGTGTGTGTGTGTGTGTGTGTGTGTGTGTGTGTGTGTGTGTGTGTGTGTGTGTGTGCTCTCGCCTACGCACTTCTGTGTGTATATGCTTGTGTGTGTCAGAGCATTTTTCTTTACAACATCAGCAGAGGCCCTCACTTGCTTATTCAACGTGTACACGTTTGGCATTAAATTCCACTTGCCTGTAGCGACATTTGGACACAGTAAGTCAGCAATACTTCCCTCCTCAATCCCCCTGCCCTGTTTCCCTGCTGTGTGCGCATGACACCGAGCCCTTTCAAGTGCTTGCTAGTTGTTGAACATGTGCACTGTGGCTTAGACTTGCTTTGCGAAAAAATGTGTTGTTGAATTCGAGGAGTACACAGGTAAGTACCCTTGTGTGTGTGTGTGTGTGTGTGTTTGTTTGTGTGTGTGTGTGTGTGTATTTGTGTGTGGGTGTTTGTTTGTTTGTTTGTTTGTGTTTATACAGTGTGCACCCTGTCTGTTGCATTTATTTTTCATGGAGTTTCTAAACAATTTCCTATCCGAGAAATACAAAAGCAAACTGGTGAGGGGTGAAAAGAGGTGAAAAAACCCTCTCATGTGCCATTTTTTTTTTTTTTTTGTGGATCCAACATAGAGTGTGATGCTAACTGAACGCACCAGTCTTGAACGGGGAGGATCTGTCATTTGTCTCAGTTTGCGAGCAGACAGACCTCGGGGCGCCGGGTGCGAGAGGGAGAAAATCAAAACTTCAGCCACTGAAAAGAAACAATTAAGTTTGCCGGCACGGGCTGATTCGATGAAAGGCGCTGGAGGATTGCTGATAAGATGTCTCTTTGAGGGGCCTTTTCTCTCTTATGAGGTAGAAAATTGCAGACATCAGGGCAGTGACTTCTTTTCTGTGAGGCTGCTGGTGTAATTCCTGTGTCAGGATGACGACTGATATCAGGAGGGTACTTTATTTGGCCTGTCCGTTTTTCAGACAATGTTTTTCAGTGTTAAATGCACTCAATTCCAGCTGCCCGTTATGCAAGGCATGCAGTATCCAATGCAGTGTCCCTTTCAGCACAGACAAGGCTTCATTGTTTATGCTGGGTCTTTGGCCCACAGTCTAAGTATATATTGGCTGAACTATTTTGTATTAATTAACACAATAATTTTACCAATCATTTAAATAATTGCAGTATATTTTCGCTCATAGACTTCTTTTCTTACTTTACCGGTAGACAATAACCCCCATGACATTTTCACCTGGGCTCCCTCACTGCCAGTGTTTGTGGGAGTTTGTTTTTTGATGGGTAGATGGACTGCTCAAGGAGATATTTCTTTAGTTTTTTTACTAAAAGAGAAAAAGGTGGCTTCTCATTCATCCTCGGCATGGATTTCTTTTTCCCCAGCTCTTTGATGAAAGCTGTAGTGAGTTGGTATCTCTTTCATATGGGCCATCCCAAAAGGCACATCAATCAGCTTTCAAAAGGGGGCCGCGGTGCCGATTTGATTTATTTACCTAATCCTCGGCCTTGCGCTGCGTCCTCTGACGCTCACCTTCGCTGTTGCGTCTATCAAAAGTTTCCTTCCCTCTGTGAAGGGCACCCCTGACATTGACCAGAGCTGAATCTTCGGCTGCTTCTCCTCCTCCTCTTCCTCCTTCTCCTCCGTCTCCTCGTCCTCCACCAGAGAGAGGCACCAAACAGAGATTCCATGATATAACGCCTGTCAGGGTTATGGGATTTGAGCCCAACTGTCTTGTCTTTCCCCCGGCTTGGCCGTTAATTCACCCAGGCAGGGGGAAGTGAAAGAGATGGAGGCCTGTATGTTTAATGAAGATTAAATTACCTATTTTGGATCATGAAATTTTAACGGAATAAGAGGATGAATCTGCAGTGGAGGCGAGTGATCCAGGGAGTGATGGAGAGAGGCAGTGCAGGTGTCTCTTTTTCCGTCTTTTTTTTCTCCCTCATATCATTCCGTCTGTGTCGGTAATGATCTCTGTAATTCCTGCCTCACCTCAGTCTTGTCCTCCTGGCTTCTTGTGATGAACAAGCCTATTTATCTCATTCTCCCGCAAACTTCCTCACACTTGTGATAATACTGTTCTGTGGGACCTGTTGTATTAATGTTTTTTAAATGAATCAGTGTTATCTTAACACATAGCAGTGATTGCGATCGCGATCGGAATTCCCAGAGCAATTAATTTTTTATCATAAAAAGCATCGTGCACTTATTCAGTGTTTGTAAATGTCTATTTTTTTATTCTTTTTCTTTATCACACCATGTCTCTCTCTTCCTCTCTTTCTCCTTTCTATTCTACCTCAGCTGACCCACCCACCCACACAGGCACACACACACACATACACACACACATACACACACACACACCTACCCACATACCCATACCAGCAACTCACACTTCGACACACTCTCACAGACACCCGCAAGATAGGGGTGTTGCTGTATAGCAGTTTTCACTTGACAGCTAAAGCCCCAGCCTCCCAAACCTCAAGCACTCCACTTCGGGGTGTTGATAGATGTTATTCATTCAGGTCGCCCCCGGGGCCCTTCTAAAGGAAGTGCAGCCAATGTGATTTGCTCTGGGATGGTGGTGACCCAGAGGGTAGTGCAGCTGGCAATGGCTCGGATGGCTTAGTAGATCCCAGATATCAATGGAGGGAAGGTGCGGCGTTCTGTGGAGATGGCCGCTTGAAGCCTGCTTGGGCTAGATAAGGATATTTTTCAAACCTGCGAGGAAGGCAGATGGAGGGGACCGAGGGATCACAAAGTTTGATATGGGCCTGGACGGAAAGACAGGCCTCAGTTCCTATTGTTCCCTTCAGAGACCCCAAGGACTCCCGGTCTGGAAATAGTTATTTATCAGTCCAGTGGAAAATAATCACCATGGAAATTCAGGAGTGTTTTATGTACCATTTGAAGATCCCGTGCCAGCTATCTGATCGGCTATTTTTTATTGCTGGCCATATAGCCAGAGGGCTTGTTAAATTGGCCGAGTGTGACATGGATCCATTTTGGACCAAATAAATCAAATCTCAATAAAAAATGAGCACCTTTCACTCTCTCTCCACCTCTTCCTCTTTTCTCCTCTTCCCTCACTCATTCTTTTATCTCTCCGAGCTTCATACAAGAAATGATGTCTCTGCCTTTCTCTCCCTGTCTCTTATTATTTTTAATTTTCTGTCTTTTGGTCTCTTTGTCCCTTCCTCGCAGTCTGCGGCGTCATGCTGCTAGCCAATGCACTCATCCGGCCCTGTGCCATTTGATTTTCACCAAGGCTCTTTCGACCTCTAAAGTTTAGTAAAAGGAGACAAACTGGCGCTTGTTACCCACACACTGAGAGTCTCAGAGCCCTCATCTCTGTGGTGGGGGCGCCCCTCCACCCCCCCCGCACCCCCGCTACACCGCTCCCGCCACACACACACACACACACACACACACACCCGCTGTGTGTGCACAGAATGCCAGGGCCGGCTCCTGGTGGCGAGGAGCGCTTTCAGGAAGGAGGCAATTGTGCCACGTCTGCGGGAGACCTGAGACTTGGGCCGACTCTGTCCTGTGTCTCATCTCTGCACGAAATAAGTCGCTGTCTAATTGATGGGAGGCCGGCATGGACCGCTGTGCCGGAGGGCCAACAAACCCAACTATTCTCCACACCCAACTATCCACACCCATATGTGTGTTTTGGTGCCTAATTCCTCCTGTTCCTTTTCCTTTTAGTTCCTAGTTTTATTTTTTCTTTTCTCCTTTTTTGTCTTGATCCCTGTCATTGGTGCCCTTCCAGAAATAAAACAAAGCAAAAGCTTTTCTTCTTTTTGATAAAAACATGGCTTCATTTTCCCCTGAACCTCCCCTGTTTGCCAAGAGCTCTCAGTCTGGTGTGGGAGGTGATGAGAAAGGTCACCCTTAGTGCTGATTGTTAATAATGAGTGTTAATCCGTCTCTCAGGAATAAATATGTTTCTGAAAGGCGTTATTGAGTTTTCCTTTTCTTCTAACCCCTTTTTTCTGCCATTTGCTTTATAAAATTGATTTCCTTCCAGCCTAATAGAGCTATAACTCTCTCGGCTAAAAGCAAAGAGTGTGTCTTACAAAAAAAAAATTCAAGGATCTCGGAACAGTATGCATAAACCCCATTCCCACACTGAAAAATCGGACTCATAATATTCCAATGGAATATCCTTGGCCATCATACTTAGCTTGGAGATGGAAAGTTCTTCCGAGTGAATTAAAGCTTATTCGCTGGCTATTAGAGGAGAGAGGAGGCCCAATAATGACAGCGAACAGAATAAATAAAGCATTACGGCAGCGGGTTAGAGCCTGGCACACTCTCTCTCTCTCTCCCCAATGAAATGTGATGGAGGGCTCTTAATGCTATTTTCACCCCGCCATTTCCAGGCCATTGTTTAAGCCAATGTGAGGTGTCTATTACCACAGACAAATAGTACCGGAGGCGGTGTTTGCGTTGGGGCATCAGCCCCTATCTGAGATCTGTCAGGCGCCACCACTCGAATGAATATTTTACTTTTCCATTTGGCAGGAAGGATGCTCAGAGCAGGGAACCAGAAGAGAGGGGAAGGCCAGTTCAAGCTGTCAGAGACACACTAAAGGGTTGTCAGATTTCCTTTTTGCAGCAAGGCTCTTCATTTGGTAGACATTATTATTATTATTATTATTATTATTATTATTATTATTATTATTATTATTATTATTATTATTATTATTATGATTATTATTATTATTATTATTATTATTATTATTATTATTATTATTATTATTTCATAAATTACTTTTGATTCACTTCTAAGCACTGTCTACTGGATTTATTTACAAAGCAAGGCCAGCACAACCCCATGTGTCTGAGGTTTTTTCCGTTTAATTATGTCAAGATTCATATTTCATATACACTAGCAGGATAAATTCATCATGTAAGGTAAAACTTAACATTATTGGTGATGCTCGATTGGGGATGGGCTTTATTATACTACATAGCATGTCCAATTCATGGTCATTTCTAGTACAGATCCAAGACTATATAGCGCAGTACAGTCCCAACAGAAACAGAAAGACACTTCCCTCGCATGAAAAAAAAAATCTGTTGTCAAACCTATTTTAACTGCACCTAGCAGGTTGCATAACGATGCTGTGTTGCTTTCTACATGCATTAGGCTACACTGAGCCAGGCGAGGACTCAGGCTCAGGGTAGATTGTCACCTGGTTTGAGTTTCCTGTCTGCACAGGCATTCCCTCTCCTTCCACTCTGTCCCCTTCTCTTCTCTCCCCTTCTCCCCTTCCCCTCCCCTCCCCTCCCCTGCCCTCCCCTCCATGGGCAGAGCTGGAGGTGTCGTGCAAAAGCACAGTGCATCCAAGCACTGCAGTGCCCCCAGTGGCTTTAATAATGCATTACCCCCTTCCAGTCTGCGAGCCACTGAGCGGCTATGATTTGAGCAGAGGCACCATGGCAGAAAGCAGATGCCACGTCTGCCATCCTTCAAGCCATGGGGTTTACTGGTAACGATTTGGCATTGGCAATGCCAAATGACATGCAGCATTTCTGGGTAGCCTTTCCCGATAACGTCAAATAAAATAAAACCAAACCATAAATAAGAATGAAAAAAATGACAATAATTTCCTCCTGGAAAAGCATAAGTAAATGCTGTAATTGTGTGGACCAGGCACCGGAGCTCTGATAAGGATAAGGAGGAAAGAGTTAGATGGTTCAGATGTCTGATGCTTTGCTCAAGATGGAGGAGTGGGGGCTAATGACTCTCTTTCTCTCTCTCTCTCTCTCTCTCTCTCTCTCTCTCTCTCTCTCTCTCTCTCTCTCTCTCTCTCTCTCTCTCTCTTCTCTCTCTATCTCTCTCTCCCTCTTTTTCTCTGTCTCGCCACCCCTCTCTGCCCCCCTCTCTGTTTCTCTTCTCTCTCTCTCTTCCTCTCTCTCTCCCTCTTTCTCTCTCTGCCCCCCCCCCCTCTCTCTCTCTCTCCCTCCCTCTCTCCCTCTCTCTCACTGGGAGTGACAGTGGCTCTGAGCTGAGAGGCAGTCCCTAGATCTGTCAGGCTGGTGGCTTTCAGTGGTCTGACATCATTGCAAAGCATGACACCAAAAAGTACCATTACTGTCAGTGCCTGCGGTTGTACTCTTCTTAGAGAAAGTAAAAGGGAATGGGAGAGAGAGAGAGTGGGGGATAAAAAGAGGGTGGTATTAGGGGGAAAAAAGAAGATCCCATCATGACAGAGGCATTGGCTAAAAAGGGAGAGAGAGTGAATTTGTTAGAGGAAAGGAGACACACAGAAGAAAGGAAATAGAAGAGAGATGGAGTTAGAGATAAAGAGATGACTAGCTGAAGAGAGGCGTGTGTAATGCCAAGCATCTGTGTGTGTTTACTTGAGCGAACCTGTGTGTGTGTGTGTGTGTGTGTGTGTGTGTGTGTGTGTGTGTGTGTGTGTGTGTGTGTGTGTGTGTGTGTGTGTGTGTTGGTGGAGAGCCTGTCTATCTCTGAAGGGAATTGTATGTGTGCAATCAGCAAGAATCTTCCCTCTGCTCGGGCACTCCCCTGCCAGTGGAGCGTGAGGATGTCTGACATCGCTCTATCACTAACGCTGACGGATGCCCATTTGTGAGTCACTGCGCATTTATTTATTTATCTGTTTATTTGTGTCGAGTTTATTTATTGATGGGGCTCAAGGATGCGAAGGCAGATTTCCATTTGCTTGATAGCGGTGGGGAGGGAAAATCAAAAAAAAAAAAAGTTAACAGCAGCTGAAGAGTATGCAACATCTACACTTAGATGAACACCCCATATTTCTGAAATGGGGTTGTGAGGGGGGGACTCTTCACCTTTCCATTTAGAATCAAAACAGTCCAAATAGCTATCCCTCTCCAGTAATAGAAAACTGATATGGCCCATTTACTTACTTAGTGCTAATCCCACAACTTAAATGCTTCTCCTTGCTTTAGACACACCCCCCCCCCCCCAACACTTGACATATGAAGCAAGGGGGTCGGGGGAGGGGGACTCTTTGAGAATATAATCAGGCCGCGGGTGTGCAGGGAGAAAAGCAATTTCCGAAGGCTTTTTTACCTCCTAAATGGCTACAGTAACGCCGAACGTCGAATGTGAGCAGTCGGGAATACTCCCTCTTTGAGCAGCACCGGGCTCTATTGTGTTCCCGCTCTCTGTCTCAGTCCCTCTCACACACCCGTAAGTTGTGTTGCACACACACTCTCTGTAGGAGTCTATTATTGTGTCTCCTTTAAGGCTTTCAAAAACTGGGAACATTGGGCACACACTTCCCAATCTCAAAGGTCCGTCGAGCGTTCTGTGTTTGTTTGGGCGTGGGATGGCCAGTCGTTTCTTCTGAAACCTTTGCTTTTCGCATGATGCAATTAGGGAGCAACTTGTACAAGTGTAATTATTGTTTATTTCTACAATGACATATTTACTGCCCCGTGTGGCCAAGGCTTGGCAGTAGCTAATTAGCCATGAGTGTGCAATTTAAGGTCATTAGGCTCTAAAATTCAATATGTTGCTCAGTAGAAAGAGGAAGAGAGACAGAGAGAGAGGTTGTGCCATAGAACGTACTGGGTCCAGTACATCTTTCATTCGAAAAAAAATATATATATATTTATTTTCCTGAAAACTTTCCAATATGGATGCATCAGTGAAGAGAGTGCTGTGGATAGGTTAAGAGGTTTTTAAAAAATCTATTTTTGTTTACATTATGCAACTTTGGCTTCAAGAAAAAAATATAGTAGGGCACTACAAAAAAAAGTCCTTATGCAAGGTTCCCCTTTCCTTTACCTCATCTTTGGCCGACTTTGCAGCCTGTCTTTTGAAAATCTCTTCACATTTTAGAGACCCTCGCAATAATGCAGCCGAAAAAAATACTCCATTTATATTTCCACAGCATTTTGGTGGCTCTAGTAGGGATTAAGCTTCTCACCAAAGTTTGGGAGGTAATTTTCCCTTCCCATTTCTTTTCTCGAATTCTTTGAAATCCCAGCGAGCTCGGAGGAAACATGACATCAGCCGTGCAGGCAGAAAAGGCTCTTTGTATTCATGAATTCCATAAATTATGTTTCCTGCTTCGAAAAGATGACTAATATCTGAGTTTTAAAAATAGTCAGCTGAGTTGTGAAGCAGTCCTTTTGTTTCCACAAACAGCATATTAAGAGGAGATGGGTTAAGATGTGCAGGGTCGTGGTGGAGGAGGGGGCTCATGTCCAAAGCCGCAACGCCGTCCTGTTCCTTCAGAGTCAGAGGCGAGTCACAGAGTGCACCGCAGACAGTGCATCATCAATGGAGCACTGGGAGACTGCAGATCAGCAGTAATCTGCTCGACTAAGTAACCTCCATTCACCCCTTGAGGCAGGGAGAGAGGGGGAGGAGGAGGAGGAGGAGAAGGAAAAAAAGATGGAAGTGAGGAGCGAAAGAAGGAAGGATCATGGAGGAAGGAAGAACAAGGCAAGCCCACTGCAACACAGCTACATTGAGAGCTCTCCCAGACATCCGCCCTCCAGCTTCTCGGGTCACCTTTCCCTCGGGCCCCCGCAGGGCGGATGCTGGAAGACGGGAGGAGGCCCCCAGTGTCCTCTCGCGCGGCCCAGCGTACGACTGTGTCCCCAGCACGTGCAGCTCTCAGAACAGGCAGGGAGGCGGTCTGTCCGTGTGTCGCCACATGAATCAAGCAGGACTGGCGCTGCAGGAGAGGACAGGGGACAGGGAGAAGGAGAATAATAATAATAATAATCTTTGCTTGTATGGCACAGTTCATACAAGATGCAGCTCAAAGTGCTTTACAGTTTGCGAAGGGAAATGAAACCCCTTGAAATTAGATCTGCATCTTGTGCAGCAAAATACTGTTGTGCAGATGCCCCTCTCACTTAATAGAAGACATGCGAACATATGCAGGGTACACCATCAGACATGGGAATACATGCATGTACTGTACACATTCAAGTGGGCACACAGTGGGCCCATTTACAATACACTCATGCAGTCACACATGGGTTCATACACTCTACATGTTCCCCCTGGTGCACTCAGGATCTACATATACAGCCAGACACATAAGCTAATGGAGTACACGTTTTGATTAGCCTAAAAGCATGTAAAAATCACTCATGATGCTGCCATGCAGTAAACCTCAAGTTTAATAGCCAGTGACTAGTCCTGTTCTGATATTTTCATTAGTATGTTTACAGTGTGCGCTAACTTGCTGTCAGAGAAATGGATTTTCTTTTGCTAGTTGTAAAACTTTTATGACAGTCGATAAGGCTGATGGAGCAGTTATTCATTTTTTACTGGATCTTTTGGTAACAGAATAGATGGTTCCTGCTTATAAATCCTAAATAATTGACGTGGTGAATCAGTCAATGGAAAGGAGGGGGGGGGGGGGGTGCGGGAGGCTTTTATGGCACAAAGCTGGAATGGCATCAGAGCAAAGAGCCATGAGAATTATTAGCTGACATGCTACGTCTGCCAGTGCCCAGTGCCCCCTCCTCTCTTTCTCCTCTTTTATCATCGTAAGATCAGCCCCTACCCTGCAACCCCTTTTTCTTTTTTCCCTAGCTCTCCCTCCCATACTCAAAACACTTTTTTTTATTTTCTTTGTGTGCATCTCTCTGTCTGTTCTCATAGCTGCGTATGCTCATCTCTACCAACTACCATTGCCATTGCCACTCTATTCAGTGTTGTGAAGGTTCCAGTTGTGTGATCTGCCCCCAAAAATCCCACACTGTTGCCAGCAGCACCGCTGTGTGAATCACCTGACAGCAGAGCTACAAACGGAGCGTGTGCAGATTTCACAGCTCTGTAGCTGCGGTTCTGATCAGGCAGAGAGAGAGAGAGAGAGAGAGAGAGAGAGAGAAAGGGAGAGGCTCGCCCCCCCTCTCTCTCCTGTCCGGTACATTAATTACCGCGTTCACGGGCCAAAGCAGCGACCCAAGCAGGGCATTTTTGCGTGGCCCCCACCGACCCCACTCTCCACCGTCTGACAACAGCTGAAAGTCGCTCGTGTGGTAATTGAAAAAAAAGAGTAAAGCTGGTGGAGAGGAGGAAAAGAAAAGGGACAAGCGAAACAAAAAAAGGACCCCGGCACGTTTTATACAGAAGCTCATTTGTTTATGTATCGCTATTTGTGTAGCTGCCAATGAAGTAGGCTTTCAGATCTAATAAATTGAAGCCAAGTGCCCTCCACCCTAAACTGTCCCACTGTTGTCAGTCATCTCCCCTTATAATAGGAAAGCGGGCCACTACAATAATTGCTTTGATGGTCCGGCCCAAGCAAATCACTTCAGGGCATTAAAGCAGGCCTCAGAGATGGCTGCCAGAGAGAGAAAGGTGGGAGTGAATTAAAGCACTTTGCGTTCCTTCGGGGCTTGTGGCCCAGATTTTTCTTCAAAGGAAAAAAAAAGAAAATATAGTATGTAGTGAGAAAAAGAGAGGGGGGGGGGGGGGCAATTGCTTTCTTTGCTTTTGGAATAAATGTAGCAATAAATGCAGACATACACTTCCAGTGCCCATTGCGCCAAAATGGGGTTATTCAGGAGCATACAATGGCGGGTACATAGTTAACTGGCAGGTGGTGAAAGGGTGATGTCGGTGGAAATAATCTGATTTTGAACGGGGGCCTCAGCCTTTTGGGAGCACCTCTGCTTGGCCATTTGTCCACCAAACAAAGACTTGGTCCCTTTTAAAGAGAAGCCTTTGAATGTTTAAGAGAGGCTGAATGGGGGCCTTGCGTTAGATGCCTCTCTCTCACAAGTCGCCTGAGCCTCAGGCCTCAACAACTAGGGCTGTTGCCCCACGCGGGCTGAGGGGGAGAGAGAGGAAGCCATCACTGAAATGCCCCAAGAAAGACCACAGCACAGCAACTGAGTAAGTGAATGAGAGGGAGTGATGCAGGGGGAGTAGAAGAGAGAGAGAGAGAGTGAGAGTGAAAAAGGAAGGAGAAGAAGAGGGTGATTCAGGCAAGAGGTTGCAAGAGTGCTCACGGCTTCAAATTGTTACGTGGCAAAACAAAGGAGCCCCTCCAGAAGAGGTCATCAGGAATGAGGCCAGAGTAATAGGCCTGCACACAGCACAAATGGTGGAAGTTCATCTTGTCGTCTTCTCTCTCCGGTACAGATATTGAATGTCGGACCAAACTTGATCAGGAACCAACCGTGGTTTCTGAAGAGCCAAGGCTCAATGTGGATGTTATGTTTTGCTCTGCTGTGCTGTGTGGGATTTGTTTTTGTTCATTTCAACTGGGGAGCCATAACGTTGTGAGCTTCCCCCTTTAAAAATGTGAAATCTGAAGTGTTGCATTTAATAGCAAGCATCATAAAATCACTAAAAGTATAATATATAAAATAATCCATTTGGCCATTACAAACATCACCCTCTAGGCTAAATGAATGCAGTGCTATCTAACCAAATATTTTTTCTAGTGAAATGGTATGATCACTTATTTAGGCAGTTATGTGTACTTGTTTACTTGCTTAATATTTCAAAACGCTTCTGCATAAGTGAATAAGGGGATGATGATGAGAAATATATGAAGTGAGTCTCTGCTGTGACTGGCCGGGGTGGGAGGATGGGATTTGAGACAGAAAGAGAGAGAGAGAGGCAATAAAAGTTCAGCGCATGACCTCTTAATTACAGCTGCACTCTAGCCGTCGCCATTGCCATTAATCCATGCCACCACACAAAGACGCCTCCCAGGGGCCCCGGGACCCGAAGTGGGAGTGCCAGTCTCGCCACAGCAGTCTTCACTGGGACCCAGCTCTTTCCCATGAGGGACAGATCCGCCCCTCTTTAGTTCCAAACCCCTGGCTCCCCCTTTCTTCACCACCAGTCACATCTTTTCAGACTGGGGGCTTAGCCTTTTCTGGGTGCGTTTGGTGGGGGCATTCTGGTGTGGACACGTTGACAGTCCATTACAATTCTTTAGAAATGCAGGTGCTAGAGGCAGTGTCCCTTTTGAGAGGGGAAACGTGGAACTGGTAGAGCAGAGAGATGCAAAACACTGTTTATTGATGTCACTCAGATAACAGATATTTTCTTTTGTGAGATTTTTTTTAGAGAGGGATGTATTGGGGGAGGGTCATTTAAGGGTCATTGAAAATAAAAAAGGAAAAAGACAACATGCTTTGATGGAAAAAAAACACATTTAAATTTGTTCTCTATCATCATAATTTTCTTTGAATAATCTACCCAGTGTTTATCTTTACCATCAATTACAGACATACCCAAAAGGGTGGGCTGTGATGAGTTATTTTTTCTCTTTATCATTATCCAGATTTCCATCTACCTCTCTTATTTTGATGTCACTATATACACTACTCAATGCTTCCATGTCTCCCTATAAAGGACTCGCCATCTAACACTCACAGAATCACAGCACTGTACTGGCACAGCATGTACTACAAGAT
Source organism: Coilia nasus (assembly GCA_027475355.1). Classification (NCBI taxonomy): domain Eukaryota; kingdom Metazoa; phylum Chordata; class Actinopteri; order Clupeiformes; family Engraulidae; genus Coilia; species Coilia nasus. Next base: position 9,022,208 of record CM050202.1, on the reverse strand, counting down.
GCCAGATAGTGGCGTAGATCTGCTTTCTGCGTGGAAACAAGACAGCGGACAGATTCACCATGTGTGTGAGAGAGTAGGGCGTGTAATTAAATGAGCCGTAGGTCCGTGCAGGCGGGACCCTGGGAGGCAGGTGAGGCGCGTCTGCAGCCTGGGAGCCTGGGAGCCGGGGCCGTGTGTCTCAGGTAGAATTGTCTGCCGCTCGGCCCTACCTCCATGCATAATTAAATGCGCTCCTCCATAATTCAGCCACCCCTTTTCTTCACCATTCTGTGATGTGACATTACTCGGTGGTCGTTAGCTCAACAGACATCGTGTTCCTGCTCCTGTGACACGCACTCGACACAGTTCCCCGAATGCCACTTGGAGACACAACAAGGTGAAAAGGGGGAGGGAGCACATCTGCCATAGTTCTGTATGGTCCTATCACCAGTCATGCCATTTTCTTCTTTGTTATTTTCTTTGTTGCATGATTACATAACAACCAATCTACAATGAGTTTCTGGAATGACTCTCCAGTGCTAATCGAAAGCAAGTTTTAATATAAAAAAATGCAACGGCATCAACACAGAAAGTCACAAACAGTAGCTTTTTAGGCTGTGCACAGCAAGTAAGCCTACGTAGGTTGTGTGCTGCATCTTACAGGGGACGTGTGATAATATTACATAGCTCTCATTGCTGATGCAACAGAAACCCACTAGCCACATGGTGCTATCTCACAGTGTGTGGTAGGAGCTAACTTTTTAATAAAAGTGTGAGCCATGGCATAAAGCACTCCAGCCTGACCCCCACACAGCGGGTCACGAATTTCATTGGACCTTGTGTACAGCGGGAATAGGTCCAAGAAGCAGCATGGGGAACGGAGGACAGATTGGAGGAGAGCTGGTCAGGTGATGAAGACAGGCCAGGTGGAGCAGTAAAGCAGTGGACTTATACGCCTCTGTGGAGTCTCTGGGCTTTCCCCAGCCCTCTGTGCAGCATGGAGTTTTTTGAATCAGTTTACCCCTGTCCAGCCCCCAAATTGAATAAGTCGGAATTACAGTGTGGTAAACCTGGGGTGTTCGATGTGGGATCATCGCCGTCCATGGTACATGCTAGGCGGGGCGGAGTAGCCCCACAATCGCAGAGGCCCATACATCATTGTCACGGCACTCCACACCAGCTTATTTACTGGCCAAGGCCTGAGCTCTGTGAGTAAAAGCAAATCTCGTTCTCTCTTTTTCTCTTTCTCTCTTTCTCTCTCTCTCTCTCTCTCTGTTTCTCGTCTTCTCTGCTCTTCTCCCTCCCCCCTGCCTTTCCACTGCTCTGTTCCTGCATCATGTTTCCTATCACACACCTCTGGACTGTCCACATGAGCAGTACCAAAGTAGAGATGGGGGGTAGGGGAGGCGTGGGTGGGTTTGGGTTGGGGGGCAGGGAGGGGTGGGTGTGGGGGTATAGGGGGGTTAATTTGTCCTGTAAACTGGGTGAGCAGCCAATCTGTTTTCCCTCAACGTGTCGGCACTGCCGGGGGAATTTCGCGTGGCCTTGTCTTCCGAGTGAGGAGATTATACAGCTGCGCACACAGGCCATCACTCACCGCCCCAGAGTGCAGTGCAGCAGCAACACACACAGACACACACACACACACACAAACACACACAGCCGCACTCTCACACCCACCCACAGATACTGAGGAGAGCAGCTTTTCACTCTCTTTCAGAGCGCTCATTCTGGGCCCAGTAGCGATAGCATCTTTATTATTTTGAATCAGCACAATCTTACAATCCCTGCGGTCGTGATTGATCACAAATATTACTGGCTACAGTACAGTTCTGTGCCTTTATTCATTTTGCTGATTCAGTGTGAAGATTGAGGGCAGGGCACTGGCATAGGCTTTATGTTTGGGCGGGCCTCACAGCCTGTTACAGCATAAAGCCTATTTAGAGACTAGCCTATCACACAACATAAGAGTGTTAAAGACTTGATATTCAAGCCAGTTCTGCCTGCCTTAGTTGTTGTTTTCACTAAACCTTAAGTCCTTAAAGCAACAATTATAGCATGAACCACCACATTGTTATACATAAATCACATTTTCTAATCAAAGGTATGACACAGTCAAAACAAAAGCCAAACTTTTTTGTTGTGTTTGCAATTCTATGAGGGATGGATAATATTGTATTAAATAGTTGCCTGATGCACTGTGACTAAGCAGGTCTCTTCAGGCCTATTAGGTGGCTATACCTATGTACATTGTCAGTATAGTACAGTGAATATGACATGTTCTTATTATATGGCTCTTTGCAATACATGCCTTCTTACATATATCTTGCTCCCGAAGGTTTGATATTCCCTGCTAACTGTACTCTGTGATGAACTATTGCTACTGTGTTTGTGATCATTACTAGCTGTGCTCTAATGGACTGCAGCAGCAGCAGCCAGTATTGCGACTGTAAAAAAACATTTAAAATTAATAGTCATAGCCAGACTATTGATTTTCTTTGGAGGGGGAGTGGCATTGTCTAAAGATGGAGAGCGTACAGGATGCTAGCCATTCCTAATAGCAAAATAAACTGCTGCAGGGTGTCCTGAGCACCTTCTCTGCACCACAGTCCCCTGTTGGGCTTGGCTGTGCGGTAATGACCAACTTGCCAGGAGATACCCCTGTATTTATGGGGATGTATATTTCAGGCTTTGAGCTCAGGGCATTGTGTGTGCAGGCACTGTTGTGAATCTCTTTGGATTCTTTTGTTCTTTGTTCTCGGCGTACAGGTCGGGAGGCAACAGTGGGGGAGCTGGGCTTTGGAAAAACTCACCTTGAAAGTCAGCGTTGAAGTGCATTAAAGCATCCCCTTGAGCTGCCCCGTTCCACTCCCTCCAGTGAATACGGGCCAGATGATTGGACCCCATTCCCTTTAACTACAAAACAAAACAGGAAGGACACCTATTGTTCTAGCTGGCAGTGTACATTTAGAAGGTCCCCCACATGCCAGTCATTGGGCTGTCCAGCGAGGGTTTTTTTTTTGCCACACTGTACGTCTGTGAAAGTTCGTGGGGAAGGCAAGGCAAGACGGCCAACCATTTTTTTTCTGGGTCAAATCATTTGCATGGGTGGTGTTTAGAGGAGGTTATAAAGTAGTTCTGATTCAGATGCAAATGCTTTTATCAGCTGAAGGGGCCTGAGGAATAATGGTACGAACAAAACATGCAGAGTTCAAGAGGAAATGAAAGAGCGCCTCCTTTCTCCTCCACTGATTTCATTATAGACACTATTATTGGCTCCGAATGGCAACATCTATTATCTGAAGCCAGAATGTGACCATCTTACTGGACAGGGATCGTCCCTTAATAATGCTGAAGCTCATCAAATAAGCTCTGTTGTCCTAGATAGTTGGGTTTTTCTTTAGAGGTTCTCAATTCCCTTGTGTTTTGTTTTTGTTTGTTTTTTTGCTGTTGTCCCCCCCCCAAGAGAAGCTGTGTCAAGCAGCTATTGCCAGTGACAGAAGGCCGGCCGGTCAATCCGTTAACCTTGGTCAGTCACACTTCATGAATCATTTTTTAATGTATCCACAGTATTGACAAATATAAAATAGCAAGTTGCAGAGGGAACATTCTGTAACAAGGTCATCACAGTTGTGACTAGTGGCCTAATTTCCTCCATGGCCTTTTGGTTTTAATGTACACCACGCGAACAGAGAACCTTTCTGATTTCTTGCTGTCAAGGACGAAAACGGCAGTTCAGTCCTCGGCACTCTTACTTACTCTTCTGTCTCTCACTGTGCCTAAGGAGGGCTTTGCGTACAGTATCTCACAGAGGCTTCCTTGCTCATGACATATGGCCATTTGTATTTTCCTTCTGATTAGAAGGCTTTTATCTTTGGTTCCTTACATTGAAAGACATAAACATGTATTGCTAGCAAGGTTGCAGTTTTCCAATGTTTAAGCTGGCTTCGAGGTTCAAATATGAAGGGGAGATTGTGTTTCGCAGAGGCTGTAAGAATAGTGTCTTTGGCCGAGGGGCATGGATAGGGAGGTTAGAGGAGAATATGTGTTTGCGAGTGTTTCCCTGTTTCCCTGTCAATTAAATGCTCAAGGTAAACCCTGGGGAGAGTCTGAATTTGTGCCTCTGAGGAGGTGTCAAGTTTTAATGGTCTCTGGCGTATTGCAGTCAGTCTCCTTGAAGTACAAGCACTGTTGGCTTTGTTTGAAGATGCCACGTTTCAGCAAAGGAATTTGAGCGCCTGCTTTCAGATGCACCAGAGCCATGAAGTAAACCATAAAATTAAAAGGGTCCCATTTTATGGTACTACAACAGATTTAAAAATGCACCTTTTCCCCTTTTTATTCGGTCCTGCACCATAATGTGGTGGTTGTTTTCCTTTTACTGTATTTGACAGCGTTGTCTCAGCCAAGAGGCCAAGCAGGACTCTACTGAACTCTTCCTGGGCTGTTCTTTCCCTTGCCTTTTTAATGGCACAGATAAATATATCTTTCCAATCTGCTGACTAAATATGGTGATTTCAACTGCTTAGGGGGGGGGGCATCCCTACTCTGTCACAGAGCGATACAGTCGGAAAATAAACAAGCCTATTATCTCTGCGCTTTAGTCTGAGTGCAGGGTTTAAGGAAAATCGCCCACATGCAATCATGCCGGCTCCATATCAGAATTTCAGAAAGGTCCACAGGAGAGGAACGATGGCAGGGATCCATGTGCACAAAATGTCTCTATTCTCCTGTCATCCTCCAGTAACCTAGTGATTAAGAAAAAGAATTAAAACCCCTAATCCTACTGTTGTTATTCACCTGAAGGTGATATGTATCTTGGTGAGGTTTTACCAGGGACGAGATATAAAAGGTGAGTGAGTGTGCAGATGGGCTTAAGTAGTGGAAGTGAATAGCAACATATTCCTTGTCAGCAGTCCCCCCTGTTATAAATATATTTTTTGTTATGATCAAATCCCTTTTTTTCTCATATGTTAAGCAAATTGGTTCTGCTCACTGCAGAACGCGGAAGTCTTTAAGGACACCTCGTAAAGTGCTCATAATGCCTCGTGGCAGTGAAGTTGACACATTCCTTTCTCCCTCAAAAATATGGCTTTGGTGAGATTATGTCTATTTCCATACGATGCTCTGTTTGCAAGGGCTCAATTCGCCAGGCCCTTCACCTCTGCAGCTAAGCCTTAATCTGCATTTAGCCAAAGCCTGCGAAAGGCAAACCTGATAAGCACAATTTTAGACTCTCAAGCTATTATTTAATAATTTGTTTTAATGTGTTTTCGCCACTCTTTTTTAAAATGTCATTTGGAAAATAGTGACGGGTTGCTGTTTTTTTTCTCTCCATAAGGGCGAAAACAGAGGATAAACAAAAACATGTCAGTTACCAGTGGGGGAAAGAACATGTTGTGCTGGTTAAAATTTTTGGCAGAATTGAGTGTTAAGTGTTGAATTGTGTGGCACCTGTGTGTGTGTGTGTGTGTGTGTGTGTGTGTGTGTGTGTGTGTGTGTGTGTGTGTGTGTGTGTGTGTGTGTGTGTGTGTGTGTGTGTGAGAGAGAGAGAGAGAGAGTCTGTCTGTGTCTGATAGTCCCCTCCTGTCTGCTTCAGTCCAACAGCATCCCCATTCCCCCGACACATTCTGAACCATATGGGTGGCTCCACTCAGCTCATCACTTGCTTTTTATCTCTCATTCTTCTCTCTCTCTCTCTTTCTTTCTCTCTCTGTCTCTGTCTCTGTCTCTCTCTCTCTCTCTCTCTCTCTCTCTCTCTCTCTCTCTCTCTCTCTCTCTCTCTCTCTCTCTCTCTCTCTGTCTCTTTCTTCTCTCCCTCTCTCTCACTCACTCTCCCTCTACTCTCTTTATACACACACACACACACACGAAGCCCTCCGACAATCCCTTTCCTTAGCTCTTTCATAGTCCTTCTCTCCCTGTCTCTCTAAATGTGTGCACACTCTCTGTCTGTATTTGTCTCATCCTCTCTTTCTCCCTCTCTCTCTCTCGCTCTCTCTGTCTCCCTCTCTCTCTGTCTCCCTCTGTCTCTCGTTCTCTCTTTGTCATCGGCTGTGACACCACACAAACCTGGAGAGTGTGTGCCCTCCGCACAGCCCCGTATGCAAGCCTGTGATTGTATGAATAATCTCCAGATCCCATATGGTCCCTTGTCCTGTTGCATTTGATCAGCCCAGTGATGAAGGCGCGGGACATCACTGCACGTTTGTTCTGCAGCGCTTGCCACGCGCTCCCATCCGTGCACGCCCCACCGCCAGCCAGCCAGCCAGGCGGGAGCAACGGCTTCACCGCTGCCACCACACCCAAAAATAAAAAAGGAGGGCGAGGGGGAATAAAGTTAACAGGGGTTGGTAAGGCTGTGAATGCCAGGTTGTGCTACGTCATGCCTTGCAGGTCTTTCCCTAGACTCCACCCTTCCAAGGCAATCATAGCCAACACCCCCTGTCATTTATAAACTTTTAATAACACCTCCTCTGGGTAACAGCTCGTTTCTCCCAGCACAGGGCCCCTTCATTAAAACTTCATTTCAACCCCCCTCCATCAGAAGGGATCCCTGTCAAATTAGTGTCAGCCTCTTAGATGGCTTTTTGAGGGCAGGTGGTGCTTATTTATTTATTTCAGTCAACAGAAATCCAGAGTGCACACTTCTATAATTAACTGTGAGCCTGGACCATTCCTTTTCTTAGCTTTGGTAATCCTGGATTGCCATTAACTGACCTCATCTGTCAAGTGTTGTTGTCATCAACGGCGTCCTCTTGTTGACTTTCAATGCGCTTTTCTTAATTTTTGTATCCTCTTTACTATCTTTCTTTCTTTCCTTTCTTTTCCTTTTGCCATTTCTTTGTTTCATTTGTGTTGTGGTGGTCACATTGTAATGGCACCGGAGTCCCGCTGTGGAGAAGGGAAAGGAAGATGGAGCGGGGATAAATTCTGAAAAGCTCTGTGAAATTTATCAATTTGGAGTGGAGTGGGGCCTGTTGGACAGGGGGGGGGAGAGCAGCTCGATTTGCCGGCACTTAGCCGCTACTTTTGTGGTGCAGGCTCGGAGAGGGAGAGGGAAAAAAAATCGATGCATATCCAACAGGTCCCTTTAGAACAGCCTTGCATGAATGTGTAGAAATAATGGATCCCTTTCCCCTTCTCTCCCCCTCTTTTCTTTTTTTTATCTCTGACAGCCTATTCAGCCTCCCCCTCCAATAGCAATGAATAGTCTGTCGTGTTTTTGTACTCCTTGTTCTGTGCGTCTTTTTTGTCTCCTTTTAGTTTTGATCTTTTTTTCCACCTACCATCCATTTTTCCTTCGCGAAAGTAAACTCTATATTGTGTTGTGACAAGGCATAAAAGTGCCTGCATAATGAACAAATAGACAGAAAAAATATATAAACTTAATAAAAAAAAAGTTTTGTGTGGTTATACTGCCCTCATACGCTGCGTATGTGTGTAGATTAAATAGATGTAGTTTTTCAGTATCCTAATATAATTAGCATCGTCACTTACAGTTTTATACACATGCGCCTATATATAGCTCATTACTGTCACCGCATTGTAGTGAGTGCCTCTGTATGTCCTCTGTATGTGTAATGTTCCCTGTTTGCATGCCAGTGTGATGAGTTGCATGTGTACTGCATGCTGGGAGATGTAGGAGTGGGGTCAGGGAGGCTGCAGCCTACAACCCCTCGACCCCTGCTCAGCTCCCTCCATCTCTCTCTTCCTTTTCCTTATTCTCTTCCTCTTTCTCTTCCTCGTCGGCCGTGTGCCACCGCCTGGCAGCCAGTCAGCGCTTAATGAGCACTGGTGTGCCCACAGACATCTGACCCTGCCACCATGCCTGCCAGGGCCCTCATCTCCCTCATGCCCACCCTAGTTATAACCCCTCCAGATCAAAAGTTGGCGGATTTAACAAAGTCGAAAGAAGGGGGGAGCAGTCGTGGCTTGAGCGGAACGTTGAAAGCAACCAGGCTAGTTAGAGGATCAAGCTTGTCTCATTATTCTCCTTCAGATTTATGAGGACACATTGGGGGAGATGCGATCCAGAGATTTGCTCTTTCTAGAAGATGACAGTGATGAGTGAATTAGCTTGCATATTTGTGTAAAAGCATTGGATGGGTGGTAGCAGAGAAGGACTGTGTTTGCCAACATTATGACATTTCCTTCAGAGTAGTGCAGGTGTTAATTTTCCATAGAGAGCTTCTGACTTAGATTGGACAGTGCTGCGGCAGAATGTCTTTACTACTCCACTGCAATTACAGAATGACAAGAGTTACATATGGTTGTGTATGAAAAGCGGTTACTAAGTAACTAAGTGGGTCCATAGGTACAGGTGTGCTGAGAGGATTTTTTTTTTCTGTCATGGTGAAATAGAAGTCACCTTTCTGAAGTTACCAAAACAACTCATTATTAGAATTATATTTTTGTATGGTTATGTGTGTGCGTCAACATACTCCCAAACGAGCGTGTGTGTGTGTGTGCGCTCATGTGCATGAGTGTGTGTGCGTGTGTGCGCGCGTCTGTGTGTGTGTCTATGTGTGTGTGCTTGTGCTCCGCATCGAGAGGCCACTTGGGGTAGCATGTTAACCAGAGGACCAGCCGGTCCACCAGATGTTCCCGCTCCCAGTAGACTTGTCATGGGGAAGACCTTTCGTCTCCAGCCTGCTTTTCTGGAGCTGGAGCGCTGGAGGTGCAGCATGTCCTCCACGCTTAGTCCTCTACCAGCCCGCCTCGCGGTTCGGTTCGGGTCTCTACGCACCCACTCCACCCAGGGCCCAGCGCTCTGCCAGGGGACGCAGGGAAGGCTAATGCCACCAGCTCTCCTCCTCTCCTCTCCTCTCCTCTCCTCTCCTCTCCTCTCCTCTCCTCTCCTCTCCACCCATTAGTGCTCCACTATATTTACTCCCATTAAAAAGCAAGGGAATGGGCTGCATGGCCACCGCCCCGGGCTCATTAAGCTGTTCATTTGGTCGATCACGTTTCCCATGTGCAAGAGAGAGAGAGAGAGAGCCCTCATGATCCTGGATGGAGCATCCTCCTGGTGGGAAATGCCACTGGAAAAGGTCGCCGGTGTCACGCCGGCCCGATTCACCGGGTGATTTATGGGAGGGCTCAAGCACAGGACGGCCACAGATACCATCCCGCCAGCCCAGGACATAGGCACACAAAGGTCAGCTAGCTTCATTTCAATTAAGCAAAAGGGAATCAAAGGCGCTTTGGCGCACCATTGTCTCCTGTAAGAGTTAGTCCAGCAAGCCAGATGGAGGAATTTACCGGAATCTCGACTGTGCACTGCAATAAATTCATGCGACTCCTTTGTTAACTGTAATCATAAGTACAACTAAGTGCAAGACCTGAATAGAGACATGAAACATACAGTGTCTGACCCAATTCTCCGGTCTGGATAATAAATGCACTCTGTGGACTCTCAGTCATGCAATATTATGTTACCTGCTACCACCCACTAACGATATGGCATCCACTAACGAAATACCACACGCATGGAAGGTGGTTATTATTGATTAAAAGGGTATTTTTAAGACAAAATATTTGACATTTTAATACATCAGAGAGTGAAGTTAAAAATAAATGTCCTCTAAACCTGCCCACCCGCACAAACATGCACAAACACTCTCTCTCTCACACACACACACACACACACACAAACAAAAAAGTCAGTCCCTGCACAAAAGCGATAAAAAATGAGTCATAGATTGCTCGCAAATTATTTCCTGCTCTTAGGGAATAATAGGCTACCTTGGGCAGCCTTTGATTTTCTCTGCCTCTTTTTGTCTCCCTCCCTGTGTTTATCCCTCTGTCTGCCTGTGACTCTGCTGGAATCCCTATTGATAGCTGTCAGGTGGTGTTGCTGGGCAGCAAGAGCTGCAGCAGGGCTGTGTGTGTGTGTGTGTTTTTGTGTGGGTGTGTGTGTGTGTGTGTGTTTATATGTATGTATGTGTGTGAGTAGGCAGTTGTGCGTGGGTGGGGGTGAGAGATGGTTGGGGGCGCTCAGTAAGAGTGTTGTGGCGGTTGGGGGGGTGCATTTGACGGCAAGGGAGGTTGCGTGGAAGGCGCATCTGTCAGATCTAATGCGGAGGGCCATGAAGCGATGTGAAGGGCCTTGTCAAGAGACACCCGCCGGCCCGCACAGGTACGCCGGCTCCCCCTTTTCCACCCTCACTCCGCTTCCTCACACACACACACACACACACACACACACACACACACACACACACACACACACACACACACACACAAATACCATCCCTCTCGGCAGGGAACAAGCGTTGCCACCCACGGCAGCCTAGCCTCCTGCTGACTGCTCCCACTAACCTGTTGCACCAGTGCTTAGGGTTGAGAAGGTTCCTTGCACTTGCATAACCCCTTCAAGCACCAACCCCCCACCCCCTCTCACCCTCTGCCCATCCCTTCCACACCATTACCATTATCCTCAGCCATTGATGGACCACCTGCAGCAGCACTTTAGGCCCCTCTTCTGCTAACTTGTGTTCTCCCAGAACATACTGGTGTTTCAATGTGACAGACCATTTGCTGCAGACTGGTGCATTTGTCTCTGTAATTACGATGGCATTTGAGTGCTGTGCTCTTACAGACACAGACAGCGAGGTGTCCTCTGTACCATTTCCACTTTATTGGGGGTGGTTTTACATAAATGTTTCTCTGTCTCTTTATGTTTACTATTATTAGCCAACAGTATTATAAGCCTGTGCCCACTCAGACCAGTTTATAGCCTTTTAATGACTTATCTTGAGTGCATTTTGAATGTTTTTATTTTGCATTGCCATGAAGCCATTTATATTGGTTTGTTTGGGTAATGGCTTCGGGAGGATAATTATGCCAGTAGAGACAGGTTTGGTTTATTATTGCAGCTTCTGGCAGTTGTAGATGGAAGAAGTGGTTGTGCCAAACTAGTTGCATATACCTGTGTGTTTATTTATACTTTTTTTTATTTTAAAGGAAAAGAAAACGGTGAAGAGGGAGATGTTTGAGGCCAATTCTTGCTGAAACCTGTGTGCTAATTGATCCCAATGTGACACTAAGCAAAACAATACCTGAACCTATTCAGCAGTGCTACAAAATTTGAAGCACTGCTGTGGAAATAGACACCCTTTATGGCGCCTCAGTCATGACATTTTCCAGTCAATGGCCATCCATATTGCCATGGCCAGGACGTAAGGTTTCGGCCACTCCATCTTGAATTATTACACTTCATCCAACACTGTGGAGGCAGCACTATAATAATTTCAGCAGTCTGGGGCTCACAAAGACAACAAAGGATCCAACAAAACCCCAAGGTAGGAAGACCTCACTACAGGCCAGCCTCCAGACATATTGTATAAGCCGGTCGATTTACAGTATGGCAGAAGTGAAATGAAAGGTGGTGCAGGGCAGGGAGAGTCTGGGTGGCGAGGGGGGTGCGGAGGGGGGGGGGGGGGGGGTGGACTGGACTAGGCTAGGGAGGGCTGGGTTGGGCTGGGCTGGGCTGGGGCAGTGTGGGAGATGGGGTGTGTCTCTGGTGCTGGTTGAAACTTTAATGCTAATTGATCCCAGGGAAGGCGAGAGTGGACACAGGTGTGTAGCCGCAGGCTCTGGTTGCCATGAGAGGCTGCGCGAGACCACAGAGCAGCAGGGCCGGTGCCGCCACTGCAAGAGCACCACCGGCAGGGAGACTGACCTATTTTTTCTTTCCCCCTTTTTCATAAAAGCACAACCTTGATGTTTTTCTCTCTCTCTCTCTCTCTCTCTCTCTCTCTCTCTCTCTCTCTCTCTCTCTCTCTCTCTCTCTCTCTCTTTCTCTCTCTTTCACTCTGTCTCTCTGTCACTCTCTCTCTCTCTCCTCCTCTCATCTGAAGTAATCTCTCTCTGTGTTTCTCTCCCTCTCTCTCTTTCCCTCCCTCCCTCTCTCTCTCCCTCCCTCTTTTTTCTTTCCTCGCTCCCTCTTTCTCTCTATCTCCCCTCCCCTCCCCCTTTCTCCCCCCTCTTTCTGTGTGTGTGTGTGTGTGTGTGTGTTCACGTGGGTGTGCACATATATCTGCCTGTAATCTCTGTTTGTTCATATTGCAGCCATTAAGACTTCCATTTGTTTATGTAGGCTATGTACACTAGACTGCATTATTCCTGTGCCTTTTGAGTTCAGACCACACTTCAAGCATGTGTTATTTATTTTCACAAGCTGCTGTCAAAAAGGAAAGAAAGGGAAAAAAACACTTATAATAGGGTATGCAGAGAGTCATTGTGCTCGAGCATCCTGCGTTAGATCTTCTCTGAATGGTTTGGCTGCTTCTGCTGTCCACGCAGTGGGGTACCCTGCTATTAAGTACAAGAGGCCATTTGAAGCCACTAGAGGTGAGGAGAAAGTGTGCTACGCAGCAGGACTCCACTCTGCCTGGATGCATACATACATGCTGTATGGATGTGTCTGTGTGTGTGTGTGTCGTACTGCATGAATGTATTAATGGTATGTAGACGATCGAAGACGCTCGGTGAAGGAGACGTGTCAATTAGCGCCACCGGTGAAGTGCCCTCGTGCCCCGCAAAGCATGTTGCTGTGTGCCCAGTACATGGGCCTCCATGGTTCTCCCCACCCTCCTCCCACCCTAACCCCAACCCCAGCAGCCCCTCTCCCAGTTCTGGGCTGATCGTGCCCACGTGCCAGGCCCCTAAAAGCGCGATGAGTTGCCCAGGGAGAGCAGCGCGCTGCCTGTGTACAGGCACTTTATTCAAGAACGCTGACTTATTCATAGGTGTGGAGGAATCGTGTTGTTTGCTTGTTTTATTGAAAACCTTGCGGGTGAAGTGGCGAGCGCCTGGCATGTGAGTGGGATCTCTGGAGGGCTCCCCTGCCGAGATCACACCCCCCCCCCCCCCCTTCCCCTCATCCTCCACACGATGAATAAGTGAAAACGGGATGAATATTTCATTCGCACGGAATCCATTGTCGCCCCGCATGTCTACTGGGACGTGTCACAGCCCTGTGCAAGCTGGAAAACATCTTTCCTCCTATCTCTGTGACTGTTCCCTCGCTCGCCTTCTGGCTCTCCTCTCCCATTTACCCATCCATCCATCCATCTACTGTATCCGTCCATCCATCCAGCCAGCCACCCATCCATCCTCCACTATCACCTTCTCGTCCCCCGAGCCAAACTCTATCCAAACCAGTGAGCCCTTCAGCGTTTTGAGCTGGCAGCGGTGAACAAGCATAATTAAACAGGGTGTGCATATTCGTTTGTCTCTGTCTGCTAATAGAGGACGCTAGCAGAGCTAACAAAGGCAAAGGCCAGGCAGACAGGACTGGCACTGTAAGACGCTTCAAGGTAAGGGGAAAAGGGCCTGCAACTATCCGTTCTACTGTAAAAAGGACAGCAAGCACCAAAAAAAAAAAACAACGGTCACGCCTCAAAGCTCAGGTGGAGATGCCAGTCAACCGATGGATGATTTTGAAAAAGCGAGCTGAACAAAAGAGTGTCCTGAAAGAAATCTGTGTGGGTGAGGGAGAGTCTGGGAGTATGGGCAGCCACCGTGGAGAGTGAAAGACACAGGAAGTGATAGACAGAAGAAGCAAAGCAAACCAGAAGAAAAACCAGGAGATGCTGGGGATTTCTGAGCTCCAGGTAGACGCAGAAGGGTCCTGTCCGCCCACATGTCTAAGACAGGACACATAAACGGGAAGGAAATGGCGGAGTGGGGAGGTGGATATTTGTGGTGTATGCTGGAAGGTGTGTGTGTGTGTGTGTTGTGGAAAGTGTAGTGGTGGAATAGCAGGCGGTTTCACGTGAAACCATCAGAGGACAAGCCAACCCTACATGGCCATCCCGGCCTATATGAATCATTAAGGAACCGGACTCGGCTCGCATCTCTCTACTCTCTGCAGTAGACCAAATGCGTTCGGAGGCACTTGAGTAAAGACACCCCTCATCCCCTCTCCAAGTAATCTCTGCTTGCTCTTTGCTTTTTGTGTGCGTGAAAAACATCAAAAGACAGATAGATAGATAGATAGATAAATAAATAAAGGGTGGCAGGGAAAAAAACAGCGTATATTTTATTTAGCCCTGCTGTCTGAAAGCTCTCGGACATCAAGAGTCTGAGAGGGGGAGCAAGGTGAGCCTTGAAAGTTCGTGTAAGTAGCTTTGAGAGACCATTTTGTACCGGGTAAAAGCTTTCATCAGATAGACACTAGGCAGCTTTTTTAGCAGTTAGGAGAAGAAAATGACCTGTATGAGTGGCCCTCCACAGGCACATCTGATGTTCACAAGTCCGAAGCACTCCCCACCTCCCCCAAACCCACACATAATGTAGGGGGTGAAATGCAAGGAGCTCATGGCATGGCGTCATTACAAACTGATGTTGCACTACTGTATGTTGCACACATCTGCTTTATTCTGCCTCAAACAAAGGCCTGTCCAGATAGTAGCTATCTCTGTAATCTGGAGTGAATTGCCACAAATGGGCCTCACGTCATACTAATCCACCTCTTGAAAGGACTGGCTCTCAAAAGTATACTCACTTCACCATCTGTACCTTCAACTCCCTACTGTTGATTTTTTTCTAATGCGTCCCGTATGGAGCACAACATCATATGGAGCAGCACATCGCTTGGACAGATAACATCCCACAGCTGACATGGCCAGGTGTTGTTTGTACAGATATGGCACTAGAGTTTTCTATTTCTGTTGACAGGCATGTGTGCTTGCTGATGTCTGCTGCTGTGGACTGCTCTTGAGCTAAAACTCGGGGCTGAGCTGACGCAGAGAGGCCTGCTATCACTCTCAGCTAGTGGTAGTGCAGCTAATGCAGTGCCATACTGTTTGTCAACACTTTGCCAGCCTTGCATTTCTAACCTCGCTCACTCCCACTGACTCCCATTCCGATAATGAGGATTGTATCAGCTTTTGCGATTAGGGGATCGCTTACTTTCCTAACCGCCAATAAGAGTACAAGCTGATATATAAGCCTACTCCCAAAGGCAGTTACCAGCAAGAAAACAACGTCTTAACACTTGATAAATAATTTTACACATTTCTCTCGCCCTGGCTTTAGTTTTTCAGTTGTTTGCTAGTGTTGCTACTACTATTCGCATCACCTCGCCTGGCTATAGTGCAGCTGCCAGAGTTGTAACCATTTTTCATACAAATGCTTCAACGTCCCTGTGTCATTACACTCACCGGTCACTGTTTGAAGACTGCTCACAGTAGCCTAGCGATCCATTATGTTAATAGAGTTCCCAGTTTGTAGCAAAAAGTGCAGTGAGTGATAGGCACATAGACACAGGCCTCTTCATTCCTCCCCTGTCCTCTTATCACGCCTTTGATCTTTATGACGTCTCCACCTGCCTTTGATTTGTGGCAGGTGAAGGAGACTCCTCTGGTGTCTGTCACATTCTCTCTTCTCTCTCTCTCTCTCTCTCTCTCTCTCTCTCTCTCTCTCTCTCTCTCTCTCTCTCTCTCTCTCTCTCTCTCTCTCTCTCTCTCTCTCTCTCTCTCTCTCTCTCTCGCTTTCTATCTATCTTTCTCTCTCCCTCTCTCTCTCTCACTTTCTATCTCTCTCTCTATCTCTCTCCTTCTCTGTCACTTTCTATCTATCTATCTCTCTCTCTCATTCTTTATCTCTCTCTCTCTCTCTCTCTCTCTTCTCTCTCGCTTTCTATCTATCTTTCTCTCTCCCTCTCTCTCTCACACTTTCTATCTCTCTCTCTATCTCTCTCCTTCTCTGTCACTTTCTATCTATCTATCTATCTCTCTCTCTCTTTCTTTATCTCTCTCTCTCTCTCTCTCTCTCTCTCTCTCTCTCGTGGGCTCTTTCTGTGTATGTGTGTGTGTGTGTGTGTATTTCTGTGTGTGCGTGCATGCATATGTCATCTTTTTTCCTCCCCAAGTGCACAGACGGATGGCTTTATCCTGGGAGATTTATGGAAGCCACTAGCGTCAGAGGGATGTTTAAAGGCAGTGACAGCCTTGTGTTACCTCAGATTTAGTACAGGGAGAGATGGAGACATGCCTTTCCTCTGCTCCTGCTTCTAGTCACACTACATAGCTCACTCCCTCTCCACCTCTCTATCGTTCTCTATCTCTATCTCTCTATCTCTCTCTCTCTCTCGTTGTCTATCTATCTCAGTTATTCATCATACATCCAAAGAAAAATCTCATTTGAGGGGCAGAAAAAGAACGAAAAAGAATAAAGCAATCTATCGATCTCCGTGTATCAACACTATCCATCTGTGTTTGTCTCTGTATCTGCCTTCCCATCATGGCGACGTTTTCTATTTTTTTTTCGCTAGTATCCACACCAGGCATTTTCTCCCTCTATTTGTTTAGCGATCCATCAGTCTATTTACCTTATCATGCTGCCAAACCATCCATTTACGCTGCCATCTGTCTGTCAAACTATATCTTACTAGCCATTTGTCTAACTATCTCTCTGTCTACTTATCCTACTGTCAATCACACAGCTTTTTTACCCTCCTCCTCTGTCTCTTCCCCACCTTTTTTTCTCCTTCCTCTTCTCCTTCTCTTCCTCCTCATCCTCATCCTCTTCCTCCCCTCCTCCCCCTCCTCCTCTTCTCCTAGACTCCTCTGGCGTGTGTACAGGCAGGAGCCTGATCAGACCTATTTAAGCAGTGGAGTTTGTCTTGTGTAATCATGCCGGCCGGCTGGCAGCTCTTCCATCCATCTCGACCCTGCTCTCCGCACATAATTACAGACGCCCTCTTCCACCACCACACTCTCTCACACACACACACAGACGCACACACACACACACACACACACACACACACGCACGCACGCACGCACTACCCTCCAACACCACATGGGAGCCCAAGGCACAGACAGCCCATGGTCTGCTTTTAGTCAGACACATGAAAACATGTACCCTGTTTACTCACTACTCACTTTAGTAAGAGTAAGAGTGATGGGTCACAGTGAAATCGCCAATAATAACTCCCTCCTAATTTTGATTGCTCTCTTGTTTTTCGACTTGCTCTATTTTTCAATGTCTGTCCCGCTGTCCCTCCTCCTTCTGTTCTCCGCTCTGACCTTGTGGCACCGGGGTAGCTAGGCCAGGCGGCGGCCGTGGTGACGGGGACGGTGGCACTGGTGGTAGTGGTGGTGGTGGTGGTTGGCACCAGACGCCGGCCATGACGCCCTGAACCAGGTCATCGCTTTGCCACCACCAGTCTGGCCCATCTTGTCTCTGGAGCACGACCGCTCCGCTCCTGCCCACCTCGCCGCCGGCACTCCCCGCCTCCAGCCGCGGCCCAATCAGTCTTGGAGGATGGAGCCGACTAGGGAGGAAGGGCGGGCGGGCGAGCGGATGGGCAGTGGGGGCCTTTAGGGCTGTTGGGGCCACGGGGGCCCCCTGATGGATTTAGCCGCCTTCCCGGCCATGGCTCTGGTGTGGAAGGGCTCTGGCCCCAGCCCACTCGTCCATCTGCCACTCTTGTGACACAGCCCTGGCTCCCAGCTAGAGGCTCGGGCCGCTAATGAACTCTCCCCCCGCTGCAGCCCCGCTCACAAAGCACACCATGCGATGCGCGAATGCACACACATGCGCACACTCTTAACACACTCTCACTCTCTCTCTCACTGAGGCACACACACACACACTGCAGCACACACACTGCACATATGCGCACTCACACTCACTCCCACACACACAGACTCACACACACACACACATCACATGCTTATGTGCCCCATGTAGAGACAAACATATTTGGGCTCTTAATCACTAAATGTATCACATATTGCATTCACACAGATGGACACTAAGAATGGGGTCTGAGATGGTCAGTGAGGAAAATCATAAAAATAATCAGTATGATTTTCATATTTACAGTGTGTATGTTGTATAAGTTAGAGCAAAAGTCAAAACCATAGCTTTAGACATAAGAGCTTAGGGGAAGAGGATGGTATTGATCAATGGTAAAATAACATTATAGTGGATCACCTCCCAAGGAATTTGTGCCTTAGTTTCTGTTCCTTTGTTAGTTTGCCAGCATTATTATCCAGAAAGTACACGGCCGGTTTTCATGGACCTTGGAGCAAGGAAGAACCTGTTACATTTTGAAGCAAATCCAAACCAGATTTTTTAAAACTTTCATCCAGTGTAATGCAATTTATTCCGAGCTTTTTATTGTATAAGGCCTTGCGGTTGCCCTATTGTAACTGTATCTTCTTCTTCAAACCACTTCTGAGATTTTGAGCAAGACCATACAATGTCCAAGGGCACAATCGACGTTCAGATTAGGGGGAAAAAAAAGAAGCAGAAACAGAGCGGGAATCGTCTCCTCATGGTGGGGTAACGTTTGTTTGCTCCTCTTCATTTCTGCGGCGGCTGCCCGTGTCTCTTTTCGGCTGATGCTTCCTCTCGCAAGTGTCAGGAAGCATCCGAGAGGGTGCCACTCAGCCTGCCTCTCTCCGCAGTGCCACGCCCGCACCGCCCGCAAGTCAGAGAGCGTGTCTGGCCTGCCTGCGCCGCTGCCGCCCAATGAGAAATCACATCAACTTCGAATCTGTCCAGCTTTTCATTTTTAATCAAACACGAGCCCTGGTGTTCAAGCAGACCCTCGCTCATGGCAGTGATGGAAGGAAGAGAGAAACGGATGGAGGGAGGAAAGGATGGGTGAAAGATCCTGTCTTTGTCTTAAAGGGGCTATCAGTGGTACTGGCCGATAACGCATTTGTACATGTTTATGTTTGTTTGTGTTTGTTTACATTTCTTAGCAGACCTTTTCGCCTAGCGCAATTAATCACGTATTTGAACTGAGAACTAAATAAGACACGCAAGAGAGGAGACTTGCCTTCAGTGCCCTCTGAGAATCACACAGTTGTTAGGGGGACAGCCGTCGTCCATGTTGTTTATTTTAAGTTAGCAGAGTAATAAGACCAGGTTTTGTTAACAGTGTACTTAAGGAATGGAGAGTTAGTGGATCTTAAGATATTAGCTGAACGTCCTTAAAAGTGTTGTGTGTTTACGAAACACTAAAACCCAATGCATTAGGGAGTAGGCAGAGGATGCTGCCTTGCCACTGCCTCTCTTTCACTCCTCTGACTTGTTTCTTCACTTCCACTCTCTCTCACTCCATCCTCCCATCCACCAGTCTGTCCCTTTCCATCCTTGCACCTTTCGTCCCTGACACAAACCTGTCAAACATCTCCTTGGCATGGAGATAAACTACTGCCTCGCTCTCCTCTAAAAATAAGCATTTGTTTATGGACGTGTGCAGTGATTTCCTGCTCCTGTGCTCCGATATTGTGTGCCAAGCTGTCAGGAGACATTACTCTCAGGCAGGGCTCCTCTTTCAGTGCTGGCGAAGCGGGGAAAAAAAGCGCGCAGGAAGGGAAGAAAGAATGCGAGCCAGGGGAAAAGGAGATGGACAATGGGCGAGGAGAGAGCGGCAGAGAGCGAGAAAGAAAGCGAGGGTCATTGGGTGAGCTAGCCCGTAGCGAAATCTGTTAAGAAGCAGTCCATTTTAAACAAATGGCACGGAGCGGCAGGCTTCTCAGCGGGAAGCCTGAAACTTTAATGCTGTCCTCTAGGTAGAGTCGTGAGAGGAGAGGCAAATGGCGGCACGTAGACTGGGTGCATAGGATATCTGGGTCACTCTCGCCGAGTGACATGGCCAAGCGTGCCCATCCAGCAGGGGCTGTTTTGATTGAGAGCTGGGAGTCGGAGGCAAGGGGATTAAGCATGCCAAGGCCCCTGTCACTTCCGATTTGTCACGTTGTTTGCCCAGCCTTTAAAATGTCATTATTCTGATTATCCTGCGTCTTAACAAACCGCCATTTTAGAGGCAACATAGTTTGCCCTCTTGCTCTCGTGTACACAATGAGGTTACAGTGATTTGGCGAAGGAGATGGAAAATGGAAAAAAAAAAAAACAAGAATGTAAGTCTTGCCTTCATTTAGTTGAGTTTAATAGGGAAAGTCTGTTTTGGTTTCATCTCTGTGCATACAGTATTTCCTCTGTTGGTTTGGACTGTGGTACATATGTCAGGGTTACTGTAAACATCCGTACCTCGACCAGGGTTGGGTCTGTTTTGGTGCAACTGTAGTTTCGCCGGCCCTATACTACAACTTAAACCTAAGAGAAATCTCCCAATTCCTCCTCTGCACCCCACCTCACCGCCACACTACACCCCACCGCCACTAATACCACCCCATTGCTTTCCCTCTTTCTGTCTCTTTCTCTCTGTCTGTCTCCTGTCTCCCCCTACATTCCATTTATATATCTTGTTCCTGGTGCCTGGTTCTGGAGCTCAATTACACAGCGGGCCCAAGAGCCAGGCACAGGCCGGCTGAAGATGAAGGCCAGAGATAGCTGCCACTGTGGCTGTTGCTGAACTGCTTTCTGGAGCCTGGAGTAAACACATATAGTGTGTGTTGACACACGGGCCACATATATTCAATCACTTTTATTATGTTTTCTTCAGCGCCTTGAGAATATGAAATGGGTTAATTTTAAAGTGTGTTTGACTGAGGGCGTGTTGGCATTTGTGTTTCAAGGTTCATGCTCAGTTTGGTCTGTGTGTATCTTTCTGGGATTTTCTTTTTAAGGAATTTTTGAAGATAACAGCACGTTGTTGTCACAGTCTTATCTCACACGACTAACCCTCTTTGAGTCTATTTTTATTAAGCCAAGCTCTTTGACATTAAGATGGTAATGAGGTCTCATATATATAATCTCTGCACTGCTACTTACGTTTCCTCTTTGTTGCCAGTCTGATACTTAAATGAGGGACTACAGAGGCTCCTGGCAGAAATAGCACATTTCTCTTTCTCTCTTTTCTTCTTCCCACCCATTCACACGACACACTTCGCTCCGAGGAGTCCTGCTCTCATGATGTAACTTCATGTAATTACTTATAAAGATGACAGCATCGCCATTATGACTGATAATCTCTTTAGAAAGAATGTGTTGGAATCGTTTCAGGCCCTTTCGTCTTCTATCATCATATCAAACGACATCTGACTTCTGTCACCGTCAGCTTGGCAGTAATGTTGGAAGGCTTTCACTATCTGCACTCAGTGGTGTAATGGAGTGTAAAGTCACATAATCACCATTTATATATTGTCTTAAATTACAAAGCCATGTTTGCTTGTCTTTTTTTTAGTAATCTCTAATATTAAGGATGTACATACTTTACACACCGTTTTGTTTTACCACTGCAGCTATTGTTGCCCAATGTGTTTTCACCACTGCACCACTGTCTGCAGTGCTTTAGGGGTGCCACCCTTTGTCCTGAGCTCTAGTGCCTCATGCCCAGCTTATTTAGCCTGGTAAACCTGCCCCTTGTACTTCATTTCATTTCGTGCAGAGGGTCTGGAACAGAGACCGTCAGATTTGCTAGAGGTGTGGACTCTGCTGAAGTTTTAAAAAAGTGCCTCTGCCTTTACCCAATCGCTAACGCCTGGTTGTCACGTATGCAATTAGCCTACCTACGCACTACAATTCAAATGTAGCACACAAGGTCAACGTCACAGCTAACGAACACACCCTCTGTTCGCTGATTGGATCGATGTTTCTGGAACATCGCAAATGTACCTCAAGAGATTCCGGTCCAGACCCTCTGCACGAAATGAAATGAAGTACGATGGGCGGGTTTACCAGGCTACAGCTTATTAGCTTGCTTTATACTTCCCTATTATAATACTACCTATATTTGTGCCAGCATTTACATTGACTTCCTACTGTTAAGCTACCCAATGCATTTTGTCATCATCCAGGACGGCTCTACATTTGGTGGTGATTTAGTGTTTGGTGGTGAACATTTCCACCTCGCTAACCTGCGTGGAATGGTTTTATTAGCCTTTTTTCTTTTTGTTTGCACCGCAGTCCCGTCGCCACTAGCCTAGTTGTTTTTTTTTGTGCTTCCGAGCATCTTGAAGCCACCATTACTGTGAAAAGCAGATGGGCAAGAAAAACAAATGGACAGCTTTGTGATGAGTGAATTTCCTTGAAGTTGCTGGGCTGTGGGTTTTTTTTTTTTTTTTTTTTTTTTGTACTCTCGCAGAGGGGTGTATAGCTGTAATGTGTTCCCTGGGTAGAAATTGCTACTGTTCAAGTCGTTAAATTGTTCCCGCGGATTGATGGGGACGGTGGATTAGGAGGGGCTCCTTGTGTCACGCGGGAATGGGAATGGGAGAGCCTCTTCTCAGGCATTGCAGTGGCAGTGAGGATTGCACAAACATTATTCCCCCAATTTTAGAGTTTCGCCGTTGGAGTGTTGATTGACTTTGTGTGTGTGGGTGTCTGTGTGCGTGTATGTGTTTGTGGGTGTCTGTGTGCGTGTATGTGTTTGTGTGTGTGGGTGTCTGTGTGCGCATGCACATGTGTGTGTGAGAGGGACGAGAGAGAGAGAGAGAGAGTGTGTGCGTGTGAGTGTGCGTGTGTGTGTGTGTGTCTGTCTGTGTGTGTGTACACCTGGCCTTGTAGTCAATCTGTTGAGCCAGAAGCAATTATCTCCAAGTATTGCCTTTCACCTGTTATTTCCAGAGCCTTTTGGCAAATGTACTGAATCTTCTGCCAGAGCTTTCAAAAACTAGCTATGATAGTTTGTTCCATTTTCAATTTAGACTCCATCTTTAAGAGCACAGGAAGGAGAAAAAACACCTGCCACACAATAGAGTCTACTTATTGCCCCTCAATACAGAGGAGACATCTTCTGAAACAATTGCAAACCTGTGGCAGTGTTGATGCTGGTCTCTCTCCTTTCTTTTCTGACATCTTGTCTCTCTGTTTCTGTATTTCTATTTATCTATCTCTCGATATATCTCTCTCTCTCCCTTGCTCTCTCTCTATCTCTCTCTCTTCTCTTTCGCTCTCTCTCTCGCTGTCTCGCTCGCACTCTCTCTGTAGTCCCATTTCTTTTTAATCTTCTTTCGCTCTCCCTCCCACGTTGTGAGTGCGGCGGTGACCCTGTATTAAACAGCCAAAGCCTGCTTTATTCTCCAAACGGACTCTTTGAATGTTAGAGAGGTCTGAGGGTGTGAGTTCGGCGCCCCCGCAAGGAATGAGGGCACATTTAAAGGAATTGCAAATTAAGTCTGAAGTATGATGAACATTTTCTTCTTCATCTTCCTCCTCCTCCTTTGCTGCATTTCTACTTACTCTGCTCCTCCTTCTCCTCCTCCTCCTCCTCCTCCTCCTCCTCTTCCCTTTTACTCAGTCTTCTTTTTTTGTTTCTATCTTCCCTGCATCCAGTCTCCAGTAGGCTTTTTCTTCTCCCACACCTCTCTTCTCCTTCTCCTGTTCTCTCTGTTTCTCTGTGCGTGGCAGCGATGTCAGGATGCACAGCAGCACTGCATTGTGGGATAGAAGCTACAAACCCTCAGGCAGGTTGGGAAAGAACCCTCAGGTGTTTTTTTTTTTCTAGATATTTTTTTACTCTTTCATGCACTTTGTTTGAAAGGGAGGGAGTGAAAAAGACACAGAGAGAGGTGCGTGCGTGTGTGTGTGTGTGTGTGTGTGCATGTGCGCATGCGTGTGTGTGTGTGTGTGTGTGTGTGTGTGTGTGTGTGTGTGTGTGTGTGTGTGTGCGCTTGTGGATATAAGACTGCCTGTGCCAAGTGTTTGTCTTTGCTAATGAAGGTCAAGAGTCAGCTGCCTGAACTTTAGCAAATGGAACAGGAAGTGGTCTAGCATTGCCATCTGCCTTTCCTTTGACTCTGTCACCCTTTTCTTTGTTTTTTATTTCTTTCTTTCTCACACTGTCTGGCTGTGTCTGTCTCGGCCTGCCTGTTACTCTTTCTCTCCCTCTCTCCCTCTGTCTCCCTCTCTCTCTTTCTCTCTCTCTCCCTCTCTCTCTCTCTCTCTCTCCCTCTTTCTCCCTCTCCCTCTCTCTCTCTACCTCTCTCTCTCTACCTCTCTCTCTCTCTCTCTCTCTCTCTCTCTCTCTCTCTCTCTCTCTCTCTCTCTCTCTCTCTTTCCCTCTACCTATTTTACTGTTGCTGCTTTTCTTTCTCCTCCTGTGTGCCATCTGTATTGTTCTCTCACAACAGACGTGTGAATACGTGTGTATACATGTGTGTGTGTGTGTAAGAGAGTACACACACACACTCACACACTGGCGCTTGCTTGGCGGGTGTTCTCCCAGATGAACACGCGCGTGGCCCTGTCTGAGTCGCTCGCAGCTCATTACCTGACGTGATGGATGGCAGCGGGCAGCGTTAAACAATGGCCGCTCCCGTGTACGCCGCGCCGCGCCTGGCACCTCCAGCCTGCCGCCGAGCGACGGCTATTGTGCCGCTGCCTCTGCCGCTCCCGCTCCGGTGCCAGGCATGCCAGAGCGTAGGCGTGGCAGGGACGCCGTGGCCGGGGGTAAAGGCTGGCGCTGCCCGCTCCACCTGTCACCGGCCGCGCCTCGCCGGTGCTCTGGCGCGCCTGCCAAGCGGAGACTGGCACTTTCTACGTGTGTGGCTGTGCGTCAGGGAGCGATCGGGGACACGGACCAAATACTGGTCCGCAGCAACAGCTTTGCAATAATGTGCCGCAGCTGCCATGTTGGATCACATGGGTGGATGTTGTGGCTTTTTGGTCCATGTTGTCATTTTCTCTCTTTGGCACTCACACACACACACACACACACACCCACCACAAAATTAATATATTCAGTCTCTTTGTCTGCTTAATACTGTTTTTGAATCTCTGTGTTTTTGTGTGTTTCCCCAGGACTTACAAGCTCTGTCTTTGTGGTAGTTTGTATGTATGCTGTCTTAGTTATTATTATTAGTGTGTGTGTTTGCGTGTGCGTGTGTGTGTGTGTGTGTGTGTTTAATAAGCATATGTATGCTGTCTGTGATGTGAGAGGTGTTGGAGGATCTCTTGAGTGTGGGCCGGGATCAAGACCTCAGCAAAGTTACTATGACACCAGACAATCTCCGCCCCACTCCAGACTCACTTCCTCACACTTAATTATTCCCCTCTTTTGTTCTCTCTCTCTTTTCTTCCCCCACACCACCCTCTTCCCTTCTCTCTCCTTCCCCTGCCTCGCTGTCTGTTTCTCTCTCTCTTTCTCTCTGTTATTCTCTCTCTCTGCCCTCCACCCCTCACACCACTCTCTTCCCTTCTCTCTCCTTCCCCTGCCTCGCTGTCTGTCTCTCTCTCTTTCTCTCTGTTATTCTCTCTCTCTGCCCTCTCCCCCCCTACCTCCACCCTCTCCCTCTCCCTCTCTGTCTCTCTCTTTCCCTTTCTCTCTCTTCTTCCCCTGCCTCTCTCTCTTTCTGTCTTTTTTCTCTTTCTTTCTTATTCTGTCTTTTTCTCTCTCTTTTTTTCTCTCTTTTCTCTTTCTCTCTCTTTCTCTCTCTCTCTTTCTCTGGCTCTCTTCCCCTGCCTCTCTCCCTCTCTTTTTCTCCATCCTCTTTCCTCTTTCCTCTTTCTTTCTTTCTTTCTCCCCTGCCTCTCTCCCTCTGTCTGTCTCCTGCAGCAGATAACCGGCGCACCGGTCTGGAGAGGTCCCGATCGCGCCACAACCCCAGCCTGCTGCCCCGATGATCACCCTCGCCGCCCGCTGGATGCCCACAGACGTCAGCCAAGTGCCAAAGACGCCGTGTGTGTGTGTGTGTGTGTGTATGAGAGGGGGGGGGGGGGGGGGGGTGGCAGGAAGTGGAGGTGTGGAGAAGAGGAGGGGGGGGGAGAGGATGGAGGGAGCAGAAGGTCAGGTTGTTTGAGGTCGACCAGGAAGGGAGGGAGGGAGGGAGTTAGGAAGGGGTAGGTAGTGAGGGAGGGAGGGATGAGCGGGCGGACTGACGAACGGGTGCATGGATGGATGGATGGATGGATGGATGGAGGAAGCTGGACACTGAGGACGTCTGACCGGTGAACAGACTGTGGCCGGGCGTGTGGTCAGGGCCACGGCGAGGTCCCGACGAACCGACCCACGGACACACGGACACACCCCTCGGCATCGCCATGGGGACAATGGGGAAAAAATAGAAGACAAGAAAAGGAACGCATATGAGGAATTAAAAAAAAGAAAAAAAAGAAAAAAATGACATGCACCACAAAGCGTCTAACCCTCACAGTGCTTTCAAAAGCCTTAGCAATTCATTCACTCGGTCACTGCTTTATGTGTTAAGGACTCAGCTTCATCTATTTATCTTTTGCTTGTTTTTATCCTCCTATGATATAAATGTTTTATCATTCATTACTGCACAGATTTTTTTTATTTATTTGATTTTAATTTTAGTTTTTTTGTTTTTTTTTTCCAAGGTAGGACTTTTATACTGTCCCGTTCCTGCCGTATACACTGCCAATCAATACCCCCTTTTCTCCCACACACAGAATACAGTATTTCTCATTGATCAGCTGAATTAGCTTGGATGCAATTTGACCTTTATTATGTTTGACGCATGTGAAGTCTGGAGTATCTACTTTCTGCCTGTAAGGGCTGCATGCTTTCATACACTTAATCAACTCGGGGACTTTGTTTGCTACATTGATTTTGTGCAGAGCCCTTGGTTGGATCTTATTTCTTTTGCTTTTCATTCCGCATTTCCTTTGCTTGGCATTCCATATTTAGCTTAACATGTACTCTATGCATCATTACTGTGTATACTCTCATTCTTGTTCTGTATCTTTCTTTCTCTCTCTCTTTCTCTCTGTCTTTCTCTTTTTCTCCCTCTCTCACTCTCTCTCTCCCTCTCTCTCCCTCTCTCATTCACTCTCTCTGTGTCTTTCTCCCCCTCTCATCTGAAGTCATCTGTCTTTCTGTTTCTGTCTCTCCCAATGTCTCTCACTCTCGCTCTCTCTCTCTCTCTCTCTCTTGCTCTCTCTCTTTGTCTGTATCTTCCTCTCCCTTTCTTTACTGTGTCCCTATCTCTCTCTCTTTCACTTTGTCTCCATCTCTTCGTCCCCTGACTACCGTTGCCTTCTGTTGTACTATCGTTGCATCTCCTTGCTAATGGTTGGACATTTCCTCCCGTGAAGTACGTAACTCAACGATGGAACAGCACTGCTAATGAAGCCTTCCTGCAGCGCCACTATGACAGCAGTCCCCCCATATACAGTAGTACACATCTCCTCAACTTAGCGTTCGGCGCGGAAGAGCATGAGCAACTACAGCATCCCTGATGCTACCGCTGGGCTTTTAATGGCTCAGATAGAATCTATGCCGCCTACCATCCCCAACCCAGGACCGATATCCATTAGAGTAGACTGTTAAAAAAAAATAGAGGGAGAAGAATTACGCAAAGGTGCCACCGAGGACTACAGAGGGAGCAGGTACTGTAGTAACAGCCAATAGTGGAAAGAGGTGGCAGGAGTTTTTGTTGACGGTAGTTATCGCTTGGCCTTGGTTCTCTAACTGTGCCAAGGTTGACCCCGAATTGATCAACCCCTGACCACTAAGTACTTTTAGTTTGTTCAGGCCACGGAAAATGTAACACTGCCAATCCAGCGTCTTCAATTGCCAGGAGACACACAACAAAGAAATGACACGTATTAACTGTAGCATTTTGCCTGTAGCTTTGGGCTAAACTAAGGCCCTTTGAGGAGGTAATATGTCACTTGGATACGGGTCCTTTTAGAATTCTGTTTTTCTGTTTTTTTTTTCCTCCTTCTCTGGTTCATGGATTCATCTTCATCTTTCAATTTAGATAGGCTTTGCTCAGCGTAGCTTAGCTGTCATGTCAGTGGCAGTAGACATACATCAAAGACTGTGTCATGCAACACAGCAAATTCTCAACACCAAGAATGAACACAGAAATGACTGTCGGGCCATCATCAGGTAGGCCTGCACCGTGTCTATGTGTAAACTGCGTAAACTCAGCTTCGGCGGCAACCAACAGGAATAGATCTGGCGTCATGGCAGCCTACTCTGTGTCTGTGGGAGAGTGCCATCTGACCTTGTGCACACAACACAGCTCTATCCTGGTGAGAAACAAACACACAAAAAGTCACACACACAAACGAGGCTCAGGAGAGACTGCTTAGATCTGCCATACACCCACATCTGCTGTAGCAAGGTTGCACTCAGTCTCTGGACACAGGGATTGCATTCAGGCCTCCCCCCACGCAAAGCCCTGTCCTGTTTACATCTGAAGCGAGGGCGGGCCATAGGTCACGTGACAGAGTAGCCAACAGCGACACTCCTGTTCCACACCTCTGTGCTCGATGCGCCTCACACACACACACCCACACACGCGCACACACACACACACGCGCACACACACACACACACACACACACACACACACACACACACACAGGCATAGGCAAACACATGAAAGAAAGAGAGAGAGAGAGCCCTGGTAAACTGTTAGTGCTGCTTTAGGGCATTGATTTGCTTTTCTAATTAACACTACCCTTTGGTGTGTTTCCTGTCAGCACCTAGCCCTGCCATGCTCTCGCCTCTTCTTACCGCCACTCCACGGCTATTTTAATCTTTCGGGCATCCATGTAGCATGTGCCAGGACAGGAAATCAGACTTCTGCTTTGCACATACACACAATGGACAGATATCCTTTTAGGGTGTTTCCCATCATATTTTAGGGTTTTATTCTGTATTTTTTTGTACTGTTTTGTTTCTTTTTTTTGTTCAGGCATGCTTCAATCTATGTGTGCCAAGTTTCACTGCTTAAAAAGAGACATGGAACTGATATTGTCAGGC
Source organism: Coilia nasus (assembly GCA_027475355.1). NCBI lineage: Eukaryota > Metazoa > Chordata > Actinopteri > Clupeiformes > Engraulidae > Coilia > Coilia nasus. The sequence continues at coordinate 8,993,614 of CM050202.1, read as the reverse complement.
CCATAAAAAGGGAATTTTAGGAGGATAGCTAATGTAATCAAATAAAACACTTGGCACTCAGCTGTCACGTATGCTGGGACTAAGCAAAGAAAGCTGGTTGTCATGTATTGTACAAGCCTTGTAAAAAGCCATTGCAACATATGGAAGGAATCGACCATTTTCGCTAGCTGTACCCTGTTATACACATAAGGACATGGTGATGTGATTTTTTCAAGGTCATTTCTTTTATCTTACAGCGTATATGCCATATGCATATATTCAGGTACCTCATATCTTTCGCCGCTGCTTTCAAACTTACGCCCCGTTACATTCTCCTCAAGCCGACTGTGGATAATTCATCGTAAACAGATGACATTTGCCATCACGCTGCACTCCCGAATCGTGGAATAAATGTCCGAGATAGTGTGGTAGCCCAGAGAGATTTATCCTCCTGATCCACTGTCCAGCCTTAACACTCAGTGGGGTGGATGGCGTGAAATCATCTGACAGAATGCATGGGTAGTATATTGCACACAGACGGGTTTCAGTAGATCTCCTTCTGGTGTGTGCGAGTTTGTGTGTGCATGTGTTTGTGTGTGTGTATGTGCGTGTGTTTGTGTGTGTTTGCATTGAATTCTGAGGCTGACTGTTGTAGGGGAGAAGGGATGGTTCTATGGTTCTATGTATAATATATGGTCTTAGCATGTGCTGAAGAAAGCAAACGCTTAGCTGCCACAAATCTGGCTGTGTACTGTACCTGTCCCTGTCAAAAGATCCACACTAGGTCTTTTCTACTTTTCTATCATAATAGAGCCCATGCAAGTGTCCCCATGCTTCCTGAATCCCTATGACTTGTAGTAGGATGTGTTTTTTTGTTTTTTTTGTTTACCATAAAAGGAACCCATTCAAAAATACGCTAAAGCTATGACACAGAAATGACATACCAACATACACTATTACATACCATACCTTTCTTTTCTATAGGAGGCAGGGTTATCAGAGGCTTTATAAATGTGCCATCCTTCGTTGTAGTCTGAAACTGCCAATAAAAATGGCACTCACTAATTTGCAATGTACTGACCCGGAGAACTCCTTGAGCCCTCGATATTTCCTCTCATCGTTGCCAAAAGTGAACCACTTATGTACAATTCCCCACCCCATTTTAGTCTTTCTCGCTCCTCCTCACTCTATTTTTACTCCGTTTGGATGGGAAGTGGTAAGAAGATAAGGCTGTGTAAGCATTTAGCTGGTGTATCCCTGCCTACCTTTTCATCAGTTGTCATTTTAAAAATGGTTTAATGTCTTAAGAATACAGTTTATATTTGTAACATCTTTAAGTTTATTTTTTATGTGATTGAAAAAAAACATACGATGAAAAAAAAAAATGCTATCCAGAGTGTTCTTGAGTAGGATATGTAACAAACTAAATAATAACCACTTTCTTACATAAACCAAGATGTGTGTGTTGTTTTTTTTTTTGTCTGTGTCAGTAAATGTCTACTCTTCAGTTTGCATTCACTTCTGTTGTGTACTTTTCTAGTTTCCATATTCTTCTGCTTTTTCATCTTGAGCGATAGACTTGCGGGTGGTCATTCCCTGTCATAATGGGTGTCATCAGAGAATACACTTGGCTCACCTTCATGGGAACAGCATTGGAGCATAGTTTACGTTGTCTCCGGGAATTGAGATTCATGTCTGTGTCATTGAGCGAATCATAGTTATTGTGCCTTCGCCTAGACAACGCGTCGTCGTTCGCCAGACAAATAGCGGCGTGAACAGCGGCTGTAATTTCACATCCCACTGAAACGGTGGGAGCGAGACCATTCATCTCTCTGGCAGGTAAAAAAGAAACAGTCCTTTAACACACTTTACCTCCAGACAGCCTATAATGGCGCACAGCGACTACGGTTCAGCTAAATCACCATCTCCATGTAGGAAAGAGGAAGGAGAATCTTCAGACATTTAAATGCGTCACAGATTACCTGCGACGTAAAAATTGCACTTTTTTTTTCTGTCCGCTTCCTATATCATTCCTTGTCCATGTTTTTCTCCATCTATGTTTGAGTGACAGAAACACAGCTACTGTTTGCAGAAGATTACAGCACTGTGTTGTTTTCTTCAAGTGCCATTTTCACCCGCCCCTTCTCTTTCGAAACCACACATCACGACCGAACAGATCACAGCAACACACACGTGTTATTTTGTGTAACAGGTTCGAGACGAGCCCGTCTGGGGGGGGGGGGGGGGGATCATAATCCTTTTGTGCTATTTATAAGAACTGGAAACAATGAACTGTGTCATGTTCCCTGTTATTAAGCATTCTGGGAGCATTGTGTGCCGTTGACAAGAGACAGTTTGCAGAATGGCGTAAAAGAAGGTTTGTGTGCTGTGGAGTGATCGGCTGCCATTGTTCTAACTCTTGTGCTGCCTTTATTGCCAGCTCCAATGTGACACCCAGAGTTCATGATAACACTCTGCCAGCTTGCTGTGTGTGTCTGTGAATTTGTTACGTGTGTGTGTGTGTATTAGTTGTGGTGTGATGTTGAGTGTGTGTGTGTTTGTGTGTGTGTGTAAACTGGTGTTAGTGTGATTGTGTACGTGTGCTTGTGTGTGTGTGTGTGTGTGTGTGTGTGTGTGTGTGTAAATTGGTGTTAGTGTGATTGTGTGTGTGTGTGTGTGTGTGTGTGTGTGTAAATTGGTGTTAGTGTCATTGTGTACGTGTGCTTGTGTGTGTGTGTGTGTAAATTGGTTTTAGTGTAATTGTGTATGTGTGCTCGCTCGTGTGTGTGTGTGTGTGTGTTTGTGAATTGGTTTTAGTGTGTATGTGTGCATGCTCATGTGTGTGTCTGGCATGTTTGTGCGTGGCTTCCTTGCTGGCACTGTCCCTATAACGCGGTGCTGAAACCGAGCGAAGCCCAACATTTCATGCTCTTGGCACAGACATGGTGGCGTGGGCCTCACACAGGGTGTTTGCATGGTGTTGACAACCATATTTACATATGTGCGTGTGGGTGTGTGTGTGTATAAATGTGTATGTCTGCATTTTTTCTTCCGTGTTGGACCACCATGGGGCTCCCAACAAGCTGCACAGGAGGAAACCTCCTCTTCCTCTCCCTCGCAAGACCCTCACTTTTGGGACGTCCTTTTGAAAAGTGCGAGTGTCGCAATCGGAGCCACGGCCCCCCCTCAATCTGCCATGAGAGCTGGCAGACAGACGGAGCAGCGGAGGAATGAGAGAGGTGCGCCATTGTCCAATGATAAGGTGCGGCTGTGGTTTTTGGAAAAAAAAAAAAACCTAATTAGGCTTGTTTATGTCGCAGGTTTATTTCCATACACAGCGAGCGTAGGCCATTAAAAGATCCCCCTCTACCCCTCAAAGACTGCAGAGAGTTTGGTGTATGTGCTTGTGTGTGTGTGTGTGTGTGTGTGTGTTTGCACTAAGCTCCATATGCTCCAGACGGTTTGCTCAGCACAAGACTTTTCAGTAAAATCCCAGCGTGTATCAGAGGAATGCACCAAATGGTTAGGTTTTTTGTGGATTTGTTTTTTAAATATTTCACAGCTTATTTTGTTTATGTTCATATGAATTTGGATTGGAGGGCTTGTTTGTGTTGGGGTGGTGTGATTATTAGCATGGTGGCATTTGTGTGTGTGAGTGTGTTTGTGTTTGTCAGTGTTCGTGTGTGTGTGTGTGGTGTAGTTGTGGTTATCAGTGTTTATGTGTGTGTGTGTGTGTGTACGTACGTGTGGTTGCATGTGTCTGATGAAGAATGGCTCTTTCAAGGATGGTAATGAGCATACTGGTATGCAGTGAGGGGATTTTTTATTTTTACATCCAGGTAAGTAGCCCTGTCACAGGCTGAAGGATGAGGCAAGCCCACACACAAACTCTGCCTCTCCTCCCTCCTCATCTAACCACACATACACACACGCACACACACACGCATACACACACTCTCTTCGCTCCTGTAAACTCACAAGCATGCGCCTAATGCACACACTGACAGATCAGCTGCCAGCCCGAATACAACATAATTATGGAGCATTTTGCATTCCACCTACAGCCCTTGCAGTGGTCGTATGGAAATGTGAACAATAACACACAAGAAACACACATATATGCAGAAATCTGAATCGATTTAACACTTATACGGGTGGTTAAGTTATTTGTATCCACAGCGAGGGAGTTTCATGTGAAATTTAATACATGTTTGTGTGTGTGGTTGTGTTTGCCAGCATGGACATGTTTGGAAATGCCTTTTCTACTCAAAGGGTACAAAGGGATACTATTTTTCTACTAAATAGTATCTTTGTTATTCAATTTCTGGATTATGTCAAAAAGAAAAACAACAGCGTATGCATCCTCTCTTACTTTGTGGCTGTTTGTTTAAGGAGGAGGATCTTGAGGTCGAGTAGGAAGTTTGTGCCAAATAAGGAGCCCTCCTCTGGTGTGCTGCTGGTTTTAAAAAACAGCATGCGTGTGCGCTCGCATGCAGTCACATATAGGGTAGATATAATTCTTTCTGTATGGTCTTTTATTTTATTCTCTTCTTTTACCTCTCTCTCTCTCTCTATCTATCTATCTATCTATCTATCTATCTATCTATCTATCTATCTATCTATCTATCTATCTATCTCTCTGTCTCTCTCTCTCTCTCTCTCTCTCTCTCTCTCTCTCTCTATCTATCTATCTATCTCTCTCTCTGTCTATCTCTCTCTCTCTCTCTCTCTCTATCTATCTATCTATCTATCTATCTGTCTATCTCTCTCTCTCTCTCTCTCTCTCTCTCTATCTATCTATCTATCTATCTATCTATCTATCTATCTCTCTCTCTCTCTCTCTCTCTCTCTCTCTCTCTCTCTCTCTCTCTCTCTCTATCTATCTATCTATCTCCCCCCCCCCCCCCTCTATGTCACTCTCTTCCTCTCTCGTCTCCCTGCCCTCCCTTTCTCTACTCTCTGATCCCCTGCTATCGGCGAGCCTGAGCTGTCCTCTTTTCTTCTGTCAGCCCTCGGGCCCTGGGGCTTCTGACACGTTCCTCTCTATCCCAAACTAACCCCTCTCCCTGTTTCCCTAAAACCCCGCTGCAGCGCACCTACAATCCCACCCCCCCACCCAACTCTCCAACCCACCCACCTGACATGACGAGACAAAAGGGCCCACCCAGTCGTGCCCGCAGGGCAGGGGGGGTCAGCAATACAACAACTTCAACCTGTCAGAAGCCATCGCTGTCTCCCGTCCATCTCCACCTGTCCACTGCCTCTCTTCCTTCCCTCCCCTCCCCTCCCCTCCTTTCTCTTCCCTCCCCTCTCCTCTCCTCTCCTCTCCTCTCCTCTCCTCTCTTCCCCTCCCTCTCCTCTCCTCTCCTCTCCTCTCTTCCCCTCCTTCTCCTCTCCTCTCCTCTCCTCTCCTCTCCTCTCCTCTCCTCTTCCCCTCCCTCTCCTCTCCTCTCCTCTCCTCTCCTCTCCTCTCCTCTCCTCTCCTCTCCTCTCCTCTCCTCTCCTCTCCTCTCCTCTCCTCTCCTCTCCTCTCCTCTCCTCTCCTCTCCTCTCCTCTCCCCTCCTCTCCTCTCCTCTCCTCTCTTCCCCTCCCTGTCCTCTCCTTTCCTTTCCTCCTTCACATGTCCTTGCCTTTACTAATTGCAAAGCCGCACTACTATTAACCCCACTGCAGTGCGCTGGGCAATTAAAGATCCCCACACGTGGATTGCAATGCTGAGTGCCCAAAACAAGGGTGAAGGGTTTAGTTCACGGTTGGAGCATTGAAGTTATCATACCCAGTGCTCATGGTGAACAGCACCATTATAATGCACCAAAAGGCCAAAGCATTGCCGTAGGATTGTCTATCCCGATCTCTCCATGACTGGGTCTACAGTCACTGGGGCTATGGCTACAGCCACGGCTCACTCGGCCACACTGAAGTGAATAGGAGAGAAGGAGGAACAACAGCATAAGTGCTATCCTGGAACTGGACTCCTTCAATGGAGCGAGTATTAAAGTCCTTGCGTTTCAAAGTGCCTAAAAGCTTTACAAAGTTGCTCCCTCCACACACACACACACACACACACACACACACACACACACACACACACACATTCCATTTTGTTCTCTCTGTCATTCACTCCCTGTCTCTCTACTTCTCTCGCATTCTTTCCCGCTCTCAGCCCACTGCTGAAGTATTCCCAACGGGACATGCACACTCATAACCACATGCGCAAACACCAGGAATAAAAGGGTTGTGCACAGTAGCAGCCCCCTACACAGTACACAGACTTGTACACACATACACACACACACATATACGCATATAGTCATGCACAAACACCAGGAATAAAAGGGTTGTGCACAGTAGCAGCCCCCTACACAGTACACAGACTTGTACACACACACACACACACACACACACACACACACACACACACACACACACACACACACACACACACACACACACACACACACACACATATACGCATATAGTCATAAAAAAATAAAGCTCTGCATCCAGTGCCACTATCATTTTAAGGCCCCTCACCTCGACCTACTGCTTTAATATTGATGTTTTAGTTAAGAGGGAAGAGAGCTTGAAGAAAACTTAGTTTGTTTGCCAGTTGCTTGCTGGCATACAAACAAACAGCCCACTGAGGAAAGGAGGAAAAAACAGAGAGAGAGAGAGAGAGAGAGAGAGTGTTTTCAGCTTTTATTTTCCCTTCAGGGAGACCTGGCTTGACCTGTGCCTTAGTGGCCAAGTCAGAAAGACTGCGATGTAGTTGAACTAAAACAGAAAATAATATACATACCATGTGGTTTAGTCCATCGTTTATAAGTGGAGAGAATGTAACAAATAACATTCTGCAAGGTTAACACTGAATCTGAACAAAACTGTAACCACGTTTAACCAGAAATAAATTTATTTTCCTGTTTCCTGTTTTTATTTAGGTTTGTTTTGTATACTTATTTGTATACTCATATTTATGTAATAAATGATGTGTCATTTTAGACTACTTACACATTATAAAACCTTACTGAATCTCACCCTGTCAAAATAAATACACTTTACTTTTGAATTGATTGGGTATCAGGTATGCAGTACAAAGGGCTATTAGTAAGAAGTGTGGCTTAGCTGTCTGTTTTTGCCCCCATCAAAGCACATGGATATCTATCAGCCAGCCATCAGAGAATAGCTGAGATGAACACGTCAACGGCTTTTAACAGACACACCCAAGTGCACCGACTTCACTTCCTGGGGCACGTTGTTTCCATGCTCACGTTTTCCCTCAGGCCACTGGTAACACACGCAAGACTCCAGACAAAACAAATACACATGAGGACAGATGGACAGACTGAAGGACACACTGAAGGACAGTCACTGAGAAGGGTCCCCGTCCCTGCTAATCAGTCAGAGGAAGCGAGTGTTAGCATGACTTATTCATTTGGGGACACAAAAGGCCGGTGAGTCACAGCCTCTTGATCACGGTCTTAGCACAACACCACAACCACCCACCCAACCCACCAACCCCGCCCGTGGTGTGCGGGAAGCAACAGGCAGGCTGCTCATCGACACGTCACTGGGTGCAGCTGATCCGGTGCCGCTGGGGCTTACAAAATGGCCGCTGACACGCAAGGCTGCTTGCTTTTGTTCCCCTTCCTCTTGCTTCTTTATTATTCGGTCGTTTTCTGCAGTTTGGCTCTGGTGTCGGTGGTGTTTTTTTGGTAACACTGAGACACATCCTTCACTTACTCACCAACACACACATACATATACACATACACATACACATACACATACACATACACCAACACACACACACACACAAACAAATGCACTCATGGAGGCATAGACACACACACACACACACAAACAAACAAACAAACAAACAAATGCAAACAAATGCACGAATGGAGGCACACACACCAATTCAAACAAACAAATGCACTGATAGAGGCATAGACACACATGCATACACACACATACACACACACACACACACAAACAAACAAGCAAATGCACTCATAGATGCACACACACACACACACACACACACACACACAAATAAGAGAATGGAGACATGGACACACAAACACACAAATACAAACAAACAAATGCACTCATAGAGGCACACACACACACACACACACACACACACACACACACACACACACACCTAGATGCACCCACCCTGCTCCCCCCTGCCCTTGCGCTGAGGCGGAGAGCAGCAGAAGGTGACTGTTGACATTAGGTGTAGCGCTGGGCCGATGGGCCGATGGGGTGCTGGGGCGACTCCCTCATTGCTTTTTCATGTAGCTCCGCGCCGCGCCACACCGCGCCACACACGCATTGGTCACGTTTCATAAAGCCCCTTATTATTCAGCGCCGATGGGTAATTCAGCAGCTGCCACCTCCAACAACCCCGAAACAGAAAGACGGGTATGAGATCGGAGGCGAGGGTGTGTGTGTGTGTGTGTGTGTGTGTGTGTGTGTGTGTGTGTGTGTGTGTGTGTGTGTGTGTGTGTGTGTGTGTGTGTGTGTGTGTGTGTGTGTGGCAGGGGTTGTAAAATCTGTGTGTGTGGCATTGGTTGTAGAGTGTGTGTGTGTGTGTGTGTGTAGCAGGGGTTGTAAAGTCTGTGTGTGTGTGTGTGTGTGTGTGTGTGTGTGTGTGTGTGTGTGTGTGTGTGTGTGTGTGAGTGACTAGCGGTATGAGCTTGACTCCCTCCTGCTGTCTATTCCTAACACACACCCCCAATACCACACACCCACTTGCAGACACTCACACACACACACACACTCACGCACACACACTCACACACACACACACACACGCACACACACACACTCTTCCTTCCCCCCTGTGAGCATCCAGAGGAGCCGCAACCGCAACCACCTGACAGCGGCAGGCGAGCGAGAGCGGCGATGCGTTTTAGTGTTCCCCACAGCCTCTCAGTGTCCTCTCAGCACCCGCTGGGCAAGGTGGAGTGGCAGAGGTGGAGGTGTTGATGCTGGCGCTGTGTCTGTCTGTGTGTGTGCGTGTGTGGAGGTGTATGAGTTGTGTGTGTGTGTGTGTGTGGTATGTGTGCAGAGGTGTTGAGGCTGGTGAGTGTTTCTGTGTGGAGGTGTGTGTGGTGTGTGTGCAGAGGTGTTGATGCTGGTGTCTGTGTGTGTGTGTATGTGGGGTGGGGGGGCACAGCCTTCTTTTCCCCCCTGCATGCGGTTAATCGGCCCCAGCGTCCTGGAGTTTCGGCAAACAGAGATGTCAGCCCATGACACGGGCACGGGCCCCATTACGCAGGGAAGCGAGGGGGAAAAGAAGGGCGAGGATGGACTCTGGAGGAGGAGAGGGGATAGAAAGAGAAAGAAAGAGAGAAAGAGAGAGAGAGAAGAAGAAGAGCGAGTAGGGACTCTGGAGGAGGAGAGGGGAGAGAAAGAGAGAGAAAGAGAGAAAGAGAGAGAAAGAAGGGCGTATAGGGACTCTGGAGGAGGAGAGGGGAGAGAAAGAGAGAGAAAGAGAGAGAAACAAGAGCGAGTAGGGACTCTGAAGGAGGAGAGGGGAGAGAAAGAGAGAGAAAGAGAGAGAGAGAGAGGAAGAGAGAGAAAGAGAGAGAGGAGAAGAGTGAGTGGCAGACAGAGATAGAGAGAAATAGAGAAGAGAGGAGAAGAGAGGAAGAGAAGAGCAAGAAGTAGACACAGAAAAAGAGAGAGAGGAGAAGAGAAGAGCAAGAGGCAGATAGAGAAGGAGAGAGAGAAGATAAGAGTGAGATGCAGACAGAGAGAGAGAAAGAGAGAGGGAGAAAAAGAGGGAGAGGAGAGGGAGAGGAGAGTGAGAGGCAGACAAAAAGAGAGAGAGAAAGAGAGAGAGGAGAAGAGCGGGAGGCAGGCAGAGAGAGAGAGAAAGAAAAAGCAAAAGAAAAGAACGAGAGGCAGACACGAAGAGAGAAAGAGAGAGATAGAAAAAGAGCGAGGGACAGGCAGAGAGAGAAGAGAAGAGTGAGATGCAGACAGGGAGAGAGAGAGGGAGAGAAAGAGAGAGAGAAAAAGAGCGAGGGACAGGCAGAGAGAGAAGAGAAGAGTGAGATGCAGACAGGGAGAGAGAGAGGGAGAGAAAGAGAGAGAGAAGAAGAGCGAGGGGCAGGCAGAGAGAGAGAGAGAGAGAAAGAGAGAGAGAGAGGAAGAGAGATCCATCAGGCACGGCAGCGCGGGTCCCTGGTGCCTCCCTGCCATGTTGTGGAGGAGGCAGACGAATGGCTCCTGAGTGGGTGTATGTGGCGCGTGGCCCCCGCCTTCCCTCCTGCACGCCCTTGTACACGTCTGCTGGCGTGGCCCCGCGCCCATAAAGAAGGCCAGGGCCCTGTCTTATTCCGAACAGGTGGCCCCGTTTGCTCCAGCCAAAAAAAGGGAGAGAGAGAGGGAGAGGGAGGGAGAGAAAGGAAGACAGAGAGAGAGAGAGGGCGATAGAGAGAGAGAGGGCAAGAAAGAAAGAGAGAGAGAGATAGAGACAGGCAGAGAGAAAGAGACGGAGAGAGAAAGAGAGAGAGAGGGTGAGAGAGAGAGGAAGGGAGAGAAAGTCTTCCTGCCCTCAGCCTACCCCACCAGCTGTGTAGCAATAAAACACATTTATATCATGATGTCCATGCTGTCCCTGAAGTGCGATTCAGACCTGCTGTATTCAGGGCAGAGATGTGGCTGGAGATCAGTGTTTGTAGAGAGCAAACAAGTCTAGAAAAACATAAATAATGCTATTAAAATGCAAAATTAAAAACCTTAGAATTGATGGTAATGGCCTTTTTTTAATTCATTTTTTTAAAAGGTGTTGCTTTGCTTCAATGGTCAAACTATGATTGTCTTCCAACAAAAGTGCTTCAGTGTGAATGTTTTTAATGTGGAAAAAAACATGTTCCTAAATGACCTTGCTATATATTTGACAGCAGTCACTGTTCAATGTTGTGACTAGAATGCAATAAAGGTGACACAGCCTTTCATAGGCACCAAACGACTGCTATCTGATTATGCCCCATTAACACAAAGTCTCCATGTTTTCAATTAGCTCTGTAATTGTACGATATTTCTAAAACATTAAGCAAATGTAATTTAAAGAAATAAATGCCATGTGTCTGTTGGCTGCCTGGAGGTCCTCTGGAGAGTTACAGGTGTGAAAATGGGTTAACTTCCCCTTTAAGAACAAGAATAACACTTCTTCCTTTGTCAGGAGAAGAGTAGGTTTTTTGGTGTGTACTTGAAAAGAATTCTTTAATATAAAAAGGAGGGCATTCACACAGCCCTTCCCAATTCATTCTGCTCAGAATCTCTTCTCTCTATTTTTTTTTTTTTGCTTTTATTCAGTGCTTTTGAATTTGTCCTTTTGATTTATTTTTTGCTTTTTTCCATCTTTTCCCATTCCTAGTTGTTTTCTTTTCCCTTAACTCAAATCCTCCCACCTGTGTTGTCTGGTGAAATGAGATTCTCCTGTGGTCAGCGCAATACAGAGAGCCCACCCAAGCGTAAAATGTGCCACGGGGGCGCGGCGGCGTATTATGTACGCGCACAAAGCGTGACCCCGGCGCCGTCTCACCTAGCAATATGGTAATGTCTGTATCCTCCTAAATCCCCACGTCACTCGGAAGGGGGGGAGCTTACTCTCTCTCTATCTGTCTCTCTCTCTCTCTCACACTCTCTCTCTCTCTCTCTCGCTAGCTCTCGCTCTCGCTTTCTTCAGGTGTGCCCTCACATTCCAGCCATGCTATGTCAAAGCAGGCTTTAGATGGATGCAGTGACATAGCCGTCAATATGTTTCCAAAACCCTGCCTGTTTAAGGTCAAGAGCACCTTGTTTGTCTTCTGTTTCGCCCCAACAACAAAGACGAGGAATTTATTTTAGTCGGGGTCACGGCCTCAGATGACATCGTACAGCAAAGGTACTGTTGAGAGAGTGACGGGCCGCTGTATTGGCTACAGGGTTTTGGCGGCCATGCATTCCAAGCAGATTGACCGCCCCCTCCCCCTGGAGTAGGAGGAGTCTATCCAGGCCTGATGTACTTCATACCGGCATGTACTTCACATGCGACACACTGCACACCACTTTATACTGAGACAAAACAACACAATGCATTTATGACCCCTGTATATTCTCTTCCATACACGTACCACGCCTACTTCCCTATCTCATTACGCTGCTGTCATCCCACCACACACAGCCATCCAGCTATACATCTACACATCTGTGAAATAAACATTTAGAAAGTCTGAATAAAGAATCTTTGGGTCTCAAAGTTATACCGTATTTATGTACATTTACGTATGTTATGGTCTTGGTGAACCAGACAGGAAGGGAAGGGACATGAGCACTTATTTTCTTCCTATTTCCTGTACCAAGTTCTGTAGTACAGCTATAGAGGCCCTGGCTTTGAACAACTGTGAATAGTAAGAATATCACTATTTTCAAAATGTGTCAGCACTGTCGCAGGGAGGCCAACTGAAACACACATAACACAGCTCTGTGTTTTACATAAGGCCGTCATCTCTGGGTACTTTCAAACTTTCATTGCAGAGCACGCGTTTCCCTTAGATGTGTCAATCAGCAGGATTTTGCATTCATTCTTGGCGGTGCTGCATTGTTGTCTCTGATTGAACTGACAAGCGGCGCCACGGTTTGTGTATTTGTATTAAATAATAGATTTGTGCGTTCCAGAAACCAAAGCAATTGAACAAATGTTTACAAAATACCTAAAGTTCTCGCTGTTTGTAGCAGCTCCGCCCCGCGTTGCCACTACATCAAACCGGTATCCCTCCACCACCACCGCCACACACTCCACACCCACCAACTCTGTGTTTGTCTTGCATCTGAGGCGAGGTGGGTGAAGAGGTTAAGATTTCTTGGCTGTTGTAAACACGGACGAGGTGAACTCGTCTCCGGCTCGCCATCAGTCAAAGTCAGCCGCTTCAAAGCGGCCGTCCCGGGGTCGTGCCACATGCATTTACTGCATTAGGTGCCCCTTCCATGTTAAGACATTCTGCCGGACCGAGTTTCAATAATGCATTAGACAGGGCCAGGGGTTTGCATGCGTTGTCAGGCTGAGGACGTGATCCCTGCTATCTAAAAGTCAGCGTTGCATCTGATGCTGAATGATAATGGCCCTTTCTTCTCCCTTTTGATGAATTATTAAAGGCCGGATTGTTTTGCAAACAAAACATATTTGTTAACAGAATGAAATCTGGGGTGAATGCTGGAGCTCTTATCAATATTTAATCTTGTCTGTAGACAACAATATCGCCTTTGGCCACTCTCTGGTGCATAATTAATGAAAAGGTGACAAAAAATAACAAATATAAATATATGCCTTACAAGCCTTCAACTGTCATGTTTGCAAAGGAGATAAGACAAGGGCCATTAACATTGTGTTTTATGTTCACTTTTAAATTTTGATGTGGTGGAGAAAATAAAATTTGCCTAATCTGCATTATGTGGCTGGGATGTGTGGTATGGAATAGCACCTTAAATAACGTTAGATTTGAATGCAGATGTTTCCCATAATTCAACTGCTCTGTCTGATTTACTTCACAATGTTTATGATTGATGGGCTCCAAGCGTCAACCTTCGCTTTGTAATTCCACAGACGAATATTTTATTACCTGACTGAAAGGTTGCTGTGTGCCATTCTGTTCAGCTTCAAGTTCATCAGTGGAATACTAAGTTGCTGATTGGTGCATTCGTGGAAATGTCATCGAAGTCACGGAAAAGGCGCGATTGGCTTATTTCATGCCCTTCAAAGGCAGTGGTCACCTTTTTTGTATTTTTTTGTGGTTTTTGGGCCGACAGATGGTTCGTTCCATGGTTTAGGAGTACAGCACGCACATGATGAAGGGTGTGTGTGTGTGTGTGGGTGTGTGTGGGGGGGGGGTGTTCGCTTGCGTGTCAGAACTGCACTCCCCCGTTGTGGCCCCGTCAGTCACGCGAGCTGTCCTTGTCTCCCATCCATCACTGTCAAACGCAGTGCTGACATTGGCTCTGGACCACTTCACTTTTTTACCCAACCCCTTCGGCGCTGTGTCGCTGTGTCGCTATCCGTTCTCCGCTCTCCACCCGCACAGGAGAGTCGCCCGCGTCGCCTGCCGCATTCATTACCTCGTCGGCTCCAAAGAGGCCCCCACTCGCACAAAAGCGGAGGCCCCTAGTGGCTGGTCTTTTGTTAACGCCCGCGCCCCCTTGCGTCCCGCGCCGGACACCCTTCTCACCTGCGTAATGGATGGAGTCAATAAAGTCGCACACCTCAGGGAAAAAGCAAGGTCCTTCTTTGTGCTGCGCCCAGTGCTCATCTAGGGCCCGAGTCTTATTTTGGCACCTATTGACGTCCGGCTGCTTCGCGTTTTTGTGGGGGGAAAAAAGAGAGGAAAGGACAGCCGGGCTTTCATATTGCTGCCCTTACGTTTTTAAAGTTACCAACGTTGAATGACATTTGCTTGCTCTGTGGAAAAAAAAAGTTTTCTCACCTCTTAAGGTCGACGTCCTCATTCGTCTAAAGGAAGCAGTGTTGATGGGGACCTATTTTAAGTTGTGTTTTTTTAGGTCTCTCATTGCAGATTAAAGTTCCACTTTGACCAGCTTTAATAGTGTGTAGTCAGTCACGTCTGTTGCCATGTAGATGGGGTATTTGGGAGTGTTTGGAGGGAGGTATTGACAGCTCCACGATGCTCAATGATGATTGTGGTGGTGTGTGTGTGTGTGTCTATGTTTGTGTATATGTTTGGGTGTGTATATGTTTGTGTGTGTGTGGGGGGGGGTTGGAGGGAGTGTGTGTGTTTGGTAGATGGTGTGTGTGCATGTGTGTGTGCTCAATAATGATTGTGGTGGGGTGTGTTTGTCTGTGATGATGGTGGTGTGTGTGTGTGTGTCTGTGTCTATGCCTGTGTATATGTTTGGGTGTGGGTGTGTGTGTGTGTATGAGAGAGAGAGATGATGGTGGCAGGGATTGTTCTGTGTGTGTGTGTGTGTGTGTGTGTGTGTGTGTGTGTGTGTGTGTGTGTGTGTGTGTGTGTGTGTGTGTGTGTGTGTGTGTGTGTGAGAGAGACGATGGTGGCAGTGGTTGTTCTGTGTGTGTGTGTGTGTGTATGTTTGTGTGTGTGTGTGTGTGTGTGTGTGTGTGTGTGTGTGTGTGTGAGAGAGAGATGATGATGGTGGGAGGTGTTGTGTATGTATCTGTGTCTGTGTGTGTATCTCTGTGTGTATGTATCTGTGTCTGTGTATGTATCTGTGTGTGTGTGTAACTGTGTCTGTGTGTGTATGTGTGTGTGTGTATCTCTGTATGACTGTGTGTCAATGTGTGTGTTTGTGTGTGTTTATCTATGTATGTGTGTATATCTGTGTGTGTCTCTACATGTGTGTAACGATGATGATGGTGGGGGGTGGAGGAGGGACGTGGAGGTGCAGTGTGGCACTGAGGCAGGCAGCGGAGCGGAGGAACATCTGCACGATAGTGGCACAGGCCTTCTGCTGCTACAGGAGCCCCCGAACCCCGCACCCCCCAGCCCCCCCCCGCCGCGCCATGCTTCACGGCCTAGCAGGCTGTGACCTCCCCGGAGCTCCTGGGGGGCCCTACCTCTTAAACGCCAGCTGTGCCTCTACCTCCACTTCTACCATCGCACTCCCTCCCTGCCAAAACACTCCAACGTCCAGCTGTTTACCTGAGATGCAAGAACCGAAAATAAAAACCTTTTTTCTGTGTTATTTTTTATTTTATTTTTTACTCCATATCTGTGTTGTTTTGACATGCACATCAAAGTTTCTTTGATGATAGGGAGAGAAAGTTGCGTGTTTGCTGCAAACCTGACAGTTGATCTCACAGTCATGTGCTTACCTCCTCTTCATAAAATCCATGAGACGTGCCTCGCACATTTCAAAAATAAAAACTTGTTTTATGAAGAGATAATCTGGTGATGACATGACTTAAATTTCAATCAAGCTTCCAGGTCTTAGGAAGGAATGTCAGTGTGTTCCCTGAATATATGAAATGACACTTCCACTTTCCTGTGGAAAAGCACTCAGGAACACTTGCTTTTGATTTGTTTCCTGTGCTACCCAAGAGAGCCTTTACATCTTATTATTTGAGCTTGAAAACACTACAGATTCCAGGGCTTTTAAGAAGCAACTAGTGCATCTTAAAGAGAAAAACCTTCACCCCAAAAGGTGTTTTGAGTAAGTGAGTTTCAGTGTGTGTGTGTGTGTGTGTGTGTGTGTGTGTGTGTGTGTGTGTGTGTGTGTGTGTGTGTGTTTGTGTGTGTGTGTCGGTTCCAGGCATTGATCTTTTTCAAAAGGATACTTTTAAAAGATGCTTTAAAATGTCTCGTGTCAGATTCCTGCTAACTGAATCTGAAGTTTATTTCCACATGAAAGAGAACAAAATGTAGTTTTTGTGAAGCACTTCTTTCCCTATTCAAATGTAGATTTTACAGATTAGACTTGTGATCGCCTGAGCTTATGGACTACTTCTGTCATACTGATGAGATCGTATGGCAATATAAATACAAGTACAGTAAATTTGTACAGTGCTAGAAACTATAGGGACTTTTGGTGGAAATTGACACTGTTAAGTAGTTGAGGATATCAGTGTTTATTATGATAGTTTTAGTTCAACAATGTTTTGTAGCAAACCAGAAACCTTCCATAGATAGATAGATAGATAGATAGATAGATAGATAGATAGATAGATAGATAGATAGATAGATAGATACCCAGGTAGCATGTATATAGTGGACCATTTTGGACGGCAAGCCGTCGGTGGTATGCCAGCCGTGGCCCGAAATCGGACCGCTGCCTAGCACAAATCACAGCTCGGGGTGTGAGTGGCTTTTGGTCGGCGCCCCGTCATGGTGCGCGAGGATTCGAATTCCACAAGTGTGCAAGATAGTGGCGGCTTGCCATCCGTGGACCGCTGGAGGACTGCCATCAATTTGTTGACAGCAACGGACGAGCGTTAACGTCGCGGCCGAAGAACCAGCCACAAGGACTAGGTAAGTACAACATCTTCTTCACTATCTCTTCTAAAATTATTAAAAAAATATTGTAAACATAATGCTAGCCTAGCCTACACTTCAAAATGTCGTGAACTGTTCTGTTCTGACAGCAAGATAGAAACAAACTCATTCATTACTCTTTCATTACAAGAAAATGGGCATGGTGGCTAGTTTGACATACTTATTCAACAAAGGATAGACAAAGTACATATCACTGCTGAAATGTTTTTATTCACATTTGAGAAAAGGGGGAAATTTACTTTGGCTATATGAAAGTGTAGGCTACTCGACTAGTAGCAGCTGACAAGTTTTGCTAGATTGGTAGCCTTTTCCAGGCAAACCAGTCCGACTTTTTAAAGATGAAAGCAACTTTATTGGTTAATAGATGACAGATGGGGTTTAACATTTGTCCTGTGACAAAAAAAAGTTTCAGGGTCAACACAGCCACTGTCCTTGCCTTGGCTGTCCATGTTTGTTAGTCTAGCTAGCTATCGCGCCGATATTGTGCCCTGTTTTGAAAAGAAAAGTATAAAAAACATTTAGTGAATCTAGGTGATGTGTGTGTGTGTGCGTGTGTGTGTGTGTGTGTGTGTGTGTGAGAGAGAGAGAGAGAGAGAGAGAGAGAGAAAGGGAGAGAGAGAATGTTGATGCAGCTGTGTCATAAGACAGATGGTGATATGTTGTCTCTCTTCTCTTTATAGGTAACCACGAGTACAAGTTTGTAAGGTAATTTAGGGTAATTTAAGGTAATAGGCAATTCTTATGGTGCAATGTCTAGTAGATATATATATATATATATATATATATATATATATATATATATATATATATATATATATATATATAATTTATTTATTTAAAACATGTAAACATGTGAAAAAAACAAATGTATTAAACTGGCTGATTGTTGTAAATTGTCAATTTTTATTTATTCTTTTTTTTTTAATTTAAAATAGACACATTGAAAAAACATATGTATGATTTATTCATCTAAAAACCATTAACACATTCAAAATAAACAAAAATGTATTGAACCTTATACTATATGTGGTCAGTCTGTGGGATAATATTTACATGTATACATTTATATTCTTTTAAATCATAAATTGAATTGCATTTATATTCATTTTAATGCCTTGTTTGAATTATAGAGCCATAATAAGGCTAAAGAAAATATGGTGGGTAACAAGCGGCAAAAGGGCAGGCCTTTATCTGAAACCGCTTTTGAGACACCGGTGGACCGCCAAAGAACCGATGAGCAAAACGCCTGTTGGGCCACTGGTGGAAGCCGCCGTTGGACCGACAACTCTGCCACTGGTGGGCCGCCAGTGGGCCGCTGACCTATTGCTATCTGGGTAGATAGATAGATAGAAAGACAGAAGGAGAGGTTCAGAGGTTCAGAGGTGCTTTAAATTTTGATGAAATTGTGGGCGACATAATCAAATGAAGACATTCTAACTTGATGCACCATGTCATAGTGTATCATCTGTGTCATCTTACCTACACAAGTCATGGTCCAAGCCAACAGCCCTGGTGCACAGGAGGAGGATGGAGATGAAGTGAGGTGGATGGGATTGCTCACACCCAGAGCACATGGCCTTGCAGGATGAACCATCAACAAATAAAGTCATGTACTGCCTCGTCTCCGTAAATGTGTGTGCATTCCAGCTGTTGCATTCTCAACAGCCCTCGCTACTCAGCTCGCTCTCCACGTACAAATGATCATAGAAGAGGAATAGTAAACACCTTTCAGTCGTCCATCTTTCACTCTCCTTGCCTTTTGTCTGGACACGTAGCTGTGCTACAAACCGATCTGTGCTCCTGCAAGAATCCTTATTCACTGGCTATTCAGACGCGCACTCGAGCAGGAGAAAGCACACCACTGCCTGAGCATTCGCCATCGTGACATAGCGCACAACAGTACATTATTGGCCATCCCTGGTCGCTGGCCGGCGGTGCGGTGTGGTGACTGACAGGAAATGAGTGGGTTGTGTGTTTACTCCGCTAGGCTCGCTAGCAGCGGTGGCGGGGGCTCTTCGTATCGCCGCTATTGATAGTGTAGCCACAGTAGCTATTGATAGTGTAGCCACAGTAGCTATTGATAGTGTAGCCACAGTAGCTATTGATAGTGTAGCCACAGTAGCAGCTCCCTCAGGTAGCAGCAGAGGTGCACAGGCAGGTAGCATCTTCCGGCAGCCATCATCTCTGCACACGGGGGCGTGTACTGTATGTGTGTGTGGGTGGATGAGGTGAAGAGATACCATATCTCTCTCTCTCTCTCTCTGTATCTATCTCTCTCTCTCTCTCTCACTCAGTGACCAGACAGCATGATAGAAATAGGGAGGGGGCAAAAAGGTCCAGCTTCTGTGATGGATGACTAACACGGCTGTGATTTATGACCCCACCCCGCATAATTTATGAGCACGCTCGTTTAATGTGTCTGTGGCCTAATTCGACACCGTGCATATGAATCACGGATATGAAATGATTGGGATCGCTCGGCAGAGCATGGGCCTGCGTCGCCACCTCTCTCTTTTTTTTTTTTTTTTTTTTTTTGCCAGAGACACCCTCAATGTCATCTGTCCCGTCTACATAGTCCGACAATTACGTTAATAAGTTAATATGGCACCTTGCCAATGCAATTTTAATGAGCAACAGCGTGGCGGGGACTTTTCTCCGTCCGTCAGCCCTCGAGCTGCTAATGGCTGTGTCTGTGTCTGTGTCTGTGTCTGGACCAGACGTGTGACAGAGAAAGAGGTGAGGACGTCTACGAGATGAGGTCGCCGGTCTCGAGTGCTAGGACAGTCATGTGTGTGTGTGTGTGTGTGTGTGTGTGTTTTTGTGTTTTTGTGTGTTTCTGTGTTCACTTTTAGACCCCGTTGATATTTTTCTCTCCCAGCAATGTTTTGTGTGGTGTGTCTACAAGTTGTGTTGAAATGGCTCGGTTGTGTTTTTTTGTAACCTTTGCATTGGCTTGTCCTCTAGCCAGGCAGACACAAACATAGCCATTGCCATTGTTTTCTTGTGTAGCTTTCCGGATGCCCCAGCCTGTTGTTAATTCTGCCCACACAGGTCTCGTCCAGTTGTGGTGTCTTTGCCGTGTTTTTTTTACGAAGGCCAAGAGAATAGGAGACACAGGTCGAAATATCAGTCTGTGGGTTCCTGCACACTCACACACACACACACACACTCACACACACACACATGGGGGTTGCTACTCATTACAGACCCCCAGTCCCCCCGGTGACAGTAAGCCTGAGCTTTACAGTGTCTCCCAGCACTCTCCTCACACACAGGCTGCCATTGTATGTAAAGGGCCTCTAATAGACCCCAGTGGGGCATCATTGCTATTCCGCTCATGATGAAGACATTTTCTCCCTCACTTCCTCTCTCTCTCTCTCTCTCTCTCTCTCTCTCTCTCTCTCACTCTCTATCACAATCTATCTATCTCTCTCGCTTTGTCTCTCTCTCTTTCTCCCCCCCCTTTCTCTCTCTCTCTCTCTCCTAGTTTCCACTCTCTTTCTCTTTCTCTCTCTCTCACACATACACACACACACACAAACTTTCTGTTGCTCACACATAGCCACACATACACACTTCCTCCCAAATTCTTTTCTCTCAATTTTCTGTAGCTTTTTTTTTCACAATTCTCTCACTTTCGCTTACTTTCTCACAACCTTATCTCCCCAGCCTCTTACATCTCTCTTTCTCACTCACGCTCTGTCTCTCTCTTTCTCTTTCTCTTTCTCTCCCTCTCTCTCTACCCCTCTCCCTCCCTCCCGCCCTCTCCTCATTCCCTCTCTCTTTCTCCCTGCCTTTCCTCTCTATCGCCTTCTCTCTGCTCAGGATTCTAAAGGCAGCGGGTCTTCTCCCTCAGGGTGTCATTTGGGATTCTTCATGACTGTGTGCTGCGCATTATTCTTTTTGGGCAGATGAGAGGCAACACGCCAGCCTGCCTGCCTGCCTGCCTGCCTGCCCGCACCGTCTGCTTCACTATCACCCTCTTAGCTCCCAATCGGTGATGAGGCTTCTTTACTTTTAGTGCCACAACTCAATGTTTCAAACGTTTTTTTGTCTTCCATATGTGCAGTGTAGCTACAGTAAGTAAAATGAGGGTTCATGTTATCCAGAGCTCCAAGAATGACTATGATTACATTTAACAAGATTGGTGATGAAACTGGAGAAATAAAAATGTGCAGGTTGTAATTTATCAGACACCAAAACACACTCCTACACACACACACACACACACAAACACAACTTGCTGAGCCACCTTGCTACCATGGTGTGTTTCAGTCACGATTTTGTCAATCCAGACCTTCTTTAAATCCTCCAAAAACCACTTCTCTCCTCCTACTTCCTCTCCCCACCCACACGCACTGTCTTTGAACATCCTACACCAGCACAAGGTGCCGCGACCCACCAGAGCAAACATCCCTGGACGAGGGAGGGCATTTGTAAGCGCCAGTGGGGGTTTAAGTGGCCCACTGAAAGGGGGGTGGGGGTGCAAAGGCAACAGCGAAAGACGCTGTCGGGGGCTTTTTACCACATTCTGTCCCCATGAAATAAATATCAGACATTTAAAAGCCGGTGCTGCCTTAAAATATTCAGCACGCCTCTCCGCGTGCAAGCCGGGGCTGAGTTTCAGTGTGCTCGGTTCAGGGAACCCAGATGCAGTTGAAGAGTGTAGCCCTAAACCTTATTTTAGTAATTTAGTATGCATACTTTTTTTCCCTAGCTGTAACGCCTGTAGCTAATTTATGTCTGTACATGAATAAAGTGTGTGTAAGCCTTTTTTTTGTCATCCTCTTCCTCCTCTTCACTCTCGCCTTCCTTCCCTCTCTCTCTCTCTCCCTCTCTCTCTTTCCTCTTTCTATCTCCTTCTATCTGACTCAGTGTCTCTCAGACACATGCAACAAACATAAACACTAACAAAAAACACACATATACACACTCCCTCACACACATACACACACACACAGAAACACACACGTGTCTCTGTCTCTGTCTCCCTCTCTCTCTCTATTGTTCTCTATCTCACACACACACACTTACACACACAGACTGACAGAAACACACACACACACACACACACACACACAATCCCCTAGTTGATCTGTGGCTCATGGTAATAGGCTATAACCCCACTGAGGTGTTGCGGGCTGATCGGTGGCTGTGCTCATGGCTGCTCCTCTTTAAGATGAAAGAGCCGGCGTTTACCGGCAGGCAGTGGCAGCAGCAGCGGCTCCGGCTCCAGCTCGGGCTCCGGCGCTATCTGTGACCCGGGCCTGGCCACCTCATTAATCTTGAAAGAGGGGGTTGAAACTGTTTGGAGTCACACCTGATGGCTCGCGCCCGAGGGGTGGGCGCTCGGGTCAGCGGCGAGAACGAGAGCGGCCATCTCATGAATCACCCGACTACTGCTGCTGCTGCTGCTGTAGCCTCCGACCACGCCGCCGACTCCTCTTCCTGCCGCGGCTAACGGAGGCCTGAGCTCACAGATCAGAGGAGAAAGACGGCGCGAGGAGCAGCCGCCGCTGACAGTAGGCAGCAGCGAGCGACAGTCAGCAGCAGTGAGACACGGCGAGCGTGCGGAGCACGAGAGCGCCGACACAGCACGCTCCCCACAAGTCCAGGGGCCGGCGTATTCACCTGTCACCTGCTCATCAGTCAAACCTCCAGTCATCTCGGGGGATAGCTATGCAGCATGGAACAGCCAGTTATATGACGAAACATTGTTCTGGCTGCTTTTTACTGTCTGCCCATAGTAGGTTAATGTTAGCCATTTTTTTGTTTTTAAAAAACATTGTTCTGGCTAGTTTTTACTCTTTTACTCGCTGCCTATAGTAGGTTTGCATCAGCTTTTTATTTTTTATTTATTTATTTTATTTAGCTATTTTTGTTCATTGCACGACTCAATCCTAATGTCTCTCTGAGTCACACTCTGATCTACACGACACCCCTGCCTGTCTGAATTCCTCTCTCTTCCTCTCTCTCTCTCTCTCTCTCTCTCTCTCTCTCTCTCTCTCTCTCTCTCTCTCTCTCTCTCTCAAACACACATACACACACACTAGTTCTCTTTGCCTTGCTGTTCCTCCATGTCCACCAGGGGGATGGTTAGACATTAAGGGCTACTGGGCCGCAGGCCTCCTATCTCACTATTTTTCTTCAGAGGCTGTTATATATGATATGTGCCGTACGATGTGCTATATGAACCTCGCTCGCTTTATCCACTATTAATGTCACTGCCACGTGGCTGAAAGTGAAACTGAAGTAACTACTAGATACATGGATATTGTATTTTGTTCATTTTGTTTCACAAATTTGATACAGGCATTTATATAATAACACAGGTTTTTACTAGCCTGTCGCACCAAGCTTGTAGACGGAGCTCGATTTTTTCGGGCAAAGGAACAGCCGAGAATAGGCAGGTTAGCAGGACTGATTTGAACGAGAAATTCTATGCAGCGTCACAGGCAGTGTGGGTAGGCCCAGGCTAGGCTTTTGCATTTGCCAGACCTGCATGTAGGCTGACTAGCTACAGTACTTTAGGGTGCTTTCACACTGACAAAAGTACGGTTTGTTTTCATTGGTGTGAATGCAATCTCTGTACTTTGGTGCACACCAAATCAACCGGTCCATGACCGATAAAAGTTTAGTGCATTATTATTATCGAAAGTGGCACGTTTTAGTCCGGTTGCGGTGGTGATGATCTTCGTGGTCTATTTTGGTTAGTTTACAACTATGCATATGTGAAAGCAAACCGTACCCAAGTCTGTTTGCTACATTGTAACATTTTTCTGACTAGTGCGGACCAAAACAATCGAACTATAAGTCTGAAAGCGCCCTTTGTTACCTCTCTCTTACTCTCCTTGCCACTAATTCATTTTGTAATGTTCATCTACAGGTGTTAATACTTTCCAAGTCCAAATTAGGTCAACAGCATTATTATTATTGAAAGTAATTTAATCTCATTGAGTTTTCACATCTCAGCCCTGAGCCCTGAGTTGACATTCTGAGCACACACTGGCCTGCACTGACCGCTTGCACACTGGCATGCACAGACATGCCTGCCTTGATGTTTGGCTTGGCTTTCCCTGTCATGACATTAAATATTAACATAACACTGTATTGTTTTGACATTGCACTGGGACAAATGCATTCTTTCTTCATTGTAATCAATCTAAATGAATCCACTGCCAAACATGGGAGCTGTGGGAATGGGCAATCAGGAGATTTTACTGGGGCACTGCAGACTAACACTGGCACACACCCCAGTAAAAGAAGTCAAGTGATGCCTAGGAGCAAGACATGCATACACACACACACGCGCGCGCACACACACACACACACACATACTCACACACACTCATACTCACACTCACACTCATGCACACACACACACGCACACACACACACACTCGTACACACAAACACACACATACTCACACCCTTACACACACACACACTCACACACACACGCACGCGCACACACACACACACACACACACACACACACACACACACACACACACACACACACACACATACTCACACCCTTACACACACACACACTCACACACACACGCACACACACACACACACACACACACACACACACACACACACACACACACATACTCACACCCTTACACACACACAGACAAACACACACACACACACACACACACACACACACACACACACACACACACACACACACATTCAGTTCTACAGCAGTTCTTAGCCTCTATGCCTGATTTGTCCTCTGGGGCCTCATTGGCAAAGCCCTCAGATGCATCAGACTAGCAGA
Organism: Coilia nasus; assembly: GCA_027475355.1. Lineage (NCBI taxonomy): Eukaryota > Metazoa > Chordata > Actinopteri > Clupeiformes > Engraulidae > Coilia > Coilia nasus. The sequence continues at coordinate 8,968,824 of CM050202.1, read as the reverse complement.
GGCCTTAACCAGAGCAGTCTAAACGATACTCCATCTAAATAAATAAGCCAT
>CM050202.1:8961273-8963773 GCA_027475355.1 Coilia nasus | reverse complement strand
TGTGTGTGTGTGTGTATCTGTGTGTCTGTGTGTCTGTGTGTGTCTGTGTCTGTGTCTGTGTCTGTGTCTGTGTCTGTGTCTGCGTCTCTGTCTGTGTCTGGGTTGCAGGCATTGATCTTGTTCAAAAGGCTACTTTTAAAAGATGCTTTAAAATGTCTATGTCTCATGTGAGATTCCATCCTCGTAAGTGAATCGGAAGTTTATTTCCAGATGAAAGAGAACAAAATGTGTTTTTTTGTGAAGAACTTCTTTCCCTTGATTTTTTGGGAGGGTAATTTAGATTTTGCAGATAAGACTTTTGTGATAGCCTGAGCTTATGGTCTACTTTTTTCATACTGATGCGATCCTATAGCAATATAAACAAGAGTAGAATACATTTGTACAATATCAGTGATGGGAACTATAGGACATTTTGGTGAAAATTGACACTATTACAGTTTTTATCAATTGGTTTGGTACATTTCTCACATCAGAATTGAAATTCTCAAAAGTTCTTGTTCAATTGTCAGCTGTCAGTTGCAAATGCTTTTGTACATCCATGCAAATGATTGTGTACAATTCTCAGTTTTTTTCGTACATTATCAATTGCTTTTGTCATGCTAATCAAAATGCTTTGTTATGGGAATCTATCAATTAGTCTTACTCCCCAAAACATTTAGGCTATAGTTCATCATATAAGTCTTCACATGCAAAATGATTTACCAAGCTATCATAACATGTCAAGCACATTTCTATACATTTCCATAAGACATTTGTAAATATGATCTAAATTGGTAAATTGCTGGAATCTAGACTTTTTCTAATGAAGAGAGTTGAGAAACCAATGATCAACAGTTTTCTGAATGAGCTCAAGGGAGCATCTCATGAACAATCTACTGGAAAGTATATAACCACAGCACAATACAAAGTTACAATGTCTGACAATGGAAGGACAAGAAATTGGACAACAGCGTGACGTGGATGAAAATTTGTGGCCTGACAGACGGGAACGTGAAGAAGCTGAAGATCAGGATTAGGATTTAGAATTTGGGGAGATGTTCATATTTTTTGTTTACTTACTGTATGACCTATGTTTATATTTTTGACCTATGTTTACTTACTGTATTTTACCTTTGTTCTGCGCAGTGCTGTCTTTTTTTCTTTACACACTGCACACTGACACTGCAATGTCAATGTCTGCCAATCAAGAAGTCATTCTGTAAATGTGAATCTTGTCTTTTGCAATCAATCTCTCACATGTACATCATATGAGATCAAATGTACAACACTTGTCATCACACCTAAACCACATTTTACATCAAAATGTCCCTTCGAAGTGCACTATTCAATTGCCAACATGACTAATGAATTTGACTGTCTTATCAGTACACAGTGACACAATGACTAAACATTCTGATGGCACTGACAAATATATTGACACAAAAACTTGCTTTTGAGGGATGAACTAAGGATTTTGAACAAAAGACTGGCATTTGCAGGTGATCCACGGTGTTTTGCTATTTGTCCAAACTATTTCGAGAAATGCACTCGATCTTCTGCAAATTGCAAGAAAGATTCGAAAAATGTACCAAAGCGATAGAGAAAAACTGTAAGTAGTTGATAATATCAGTGTTTAATATGATAGTTTTACTTTAACAGTGTTATGTAGCAAAACAGAAACCTTCCATAGATAGATAGATAGATAGATAGATAGATAGATAGATAGATAGATAGATAGATAGATAGATAGATAGATAGATAGATAGATAGATAGATAGATAGATAGATAGATAGATAGATAGATATTTTGAATTGTGAGAAATATAATCAAATCAAGACATTCTGTAGACATCCAATTCCAACTAGATAGATAGATAGATAGATAGATAGATAGATAGATAGATAGATAGATAGATAGATAGATAGATAGATAGATAGATAGATAGATAGATAGATAGATAGATAGATAGATAGATAGATAAAACAAAAAAAGAAAGGCAGCCAGACAGACAGAAAGCGAGGTATAGAGAGAGGCTGCTTTGTGTTGGGGTCTGCAGTGCAGTGCTGAGAGCTGATAGCTGTTGTCTGTGAGGATGGGGATGGCTGCTAAGGCTGAGCGACGGTGCATGAGTGCAGGGTTACAGATCTGGGCACGGTGCCCATGGAAACGGCGGTGAGAAACGCTCCTCCGAGACGTGCCCGGGCCAGGAGAGCCAGAGAGAGACAGCGAGTGCCCACGGTGTGGAGAGAGGCCATGGGACCGGCTTTGATGTGAAGCTCCCATCCTGCCAAGCAGCTCCAAACAATCTCCTCCTCTGACAACACCACACCACTCACGCAGAGCAGCCTCCCTCTCACTGCTGCAGGACAGAGTAGGGGAGAGGAGGAAGAGAGAGAGAGGAGAGAGAGAGAGAGAGAGAGAAAGGTGGAGAGAGCGAGAAAGAGATGGAGAGAGAGAGAAAGAGATGGAGAGAGAGAAAGAGATGGAGATAGAGAGAGATGGGGAGAGAGAAAAAGAAGG
>CM050202.1:8901273-8956273 GCA_027475355.1 Coilia nasus | reverse complement strand
AGAGGGAAAAAATATCATGGTGTTTAGAGACCTTTTGCGACGCTTTCAGATTTCAAAGTGAGCACTTTAAAAGCAGTCAGGATGTTAGCGATTGGGGTCAGAGCCTCTGGGCCGCAAATTCCTCTGGAAAGAGCGGAGGCTGGGGGACGGAGCTGGGCCGGGTCCGTGCCCGATCCGGGGACGCTGTGGCTGCCGCTCACCAGTTCCCCCAGCAATACCTGTGTCTGGGCCATGGGAGGGAAACAGGCTGTCATAATTGAGCCATATTGCAGCCGGATCCGCCCTTGGGAGCGTGACAGAGCATGTAGCAAAACAGAGCTCGCACCCTAGGGGAGGACCAGACACAATCTGCTGCACACACCCTCCTAGTCCTCCTCTTCCTCCTCCTCCTCTTCCTCCTCCTCTCCCCCCTCCTCCTCCTCCTCCCCTCTCCTCCCCCTACTCCTCTCTCATACTCCTCCTCCTCCCTCCTCTGCCCTTCTTCTCCTCTTCCTCCTCATCTTCCTCCTCCCACTCCTCCCTCCTCCTCTTCCTCCTCCTCCTCTCCCTCTCCTCCTCTGTCTCACTCATCGCTTTGGCCCATCAGCGCTGCCACTCTCTGGCTCAGTGCTCCTCCCCACGCGCACATTCCACAGCCGTTCTGTCCATTTCCTTCTCCTGCGGTGCGATGGAGCACCCCGCGGAGGCGGTCCTGGCTGAAAGCTGGCCCCGGCTGGAAGTCCCCCCATCTCCCAATCGCCGGGCCTCATATGCCACCTGCACCCCCTCAAAAATGAGTTCATCACTTTGGCGTGGGGCCCAGGGAAATGGTTATAGGCTGGGGTTCGATCCCTGGCATCTAGGGCTGGGATTTTAGCCTGGTGGCGAGGATGGCGGGAGAGAGGGGGGGGAAATCTCAAGTAATTTTAGTTTGATAAGCTTCTTATGTGTTGGGAATCATAGCAGCAGACAGAATGGCTGTTTTTTTGTTGTTGTCAGCACTTGGGCTGGGGAAGTCTGGAGGCTGAACTGCAAAGCACCCCCTGAAATCAGACAAGCTTCACTAAGTGCTAGCTCTCACCACTGCCCCTGCCGCACCGCCTCGAATGATTTCTCTCACATATCAGCTACTTGCAGTGGTGTGTGTGTGTGTGTGCGTGCGTGTGTGTGTGTGAGTGTGTGTGTTTGTGTGTCCGTATGTGTCCCTGTGTGTGTTTGTGTGTGTGTGTGTGTGTGTGTGTGTGTGTGTGTGTGTGTGTGTGCGTGCGTGCAGGTGTGTGTGTGTGTGCGCGTGCGTGCGTGGGTGGGCTAGAGAAGGGGGAGTTGAAGTCACTTAAGTTCCTCCTGCCTCTTCTCTGTGTCGACAGGAGACGGGACTACACAAAATGAATTCTATCAGGACACAAATCTCCGACCAATTCGCTTCCAGCGCACCTGGGGTCAAACGCCATAATACGTCAGGTCACAGGCAGAAATGGGTTAGAGATTATTAAGGTTGAAAGTCTCTCTGCCTCCGTGTGGTGACTACAGGGCTCGATGGAAAGAAATGGGGGTTCCCAAAGGACCGTCCATCTCAACTCAGCCTGCATGAGCCCCCTCAACAGATTAATAACACAATGGATTACCTGCTGTACTTTCCCAAGGACATTAAAACTAAGTTCTCCCTTCCCCAATCAATAGGAAAGGGGGGGCTCTCTGCCCATCCACACAGCTCAATAATGTACACTTCATCACCCCGGCTGGGGAGAAGGTATACTTAATTATGTCCAATTGTGGAGCACTTTTCAGCATCTTCTCACCACCTTGCATCTCAACGAAAAGAGTATCAGAGAGGCATTAGAATCACTGGGAGAGCTAATGAGGACGACATAAATGGCTTTTCCAATTACTCCCCTGGATACGGTGTGTAATCAGGGTGACCACGAGAGCTACAGTAGGTGATGGCCCAATGTCGTTTTGTGAAAATGGAGAGGAGTGTGAGCAGGTCCCCTGTGGTCTCATGATGGATCCTGAAATGTCACCAAATACTCCCTGCTTTTTTTTCCCCCAACCATGGCTTTACGAGAGGGACTGGTCGTCACACTCTCCAGACGCACGATTGATGTGTGGTTATCAGTGTTCACAGTTGCCAGCCATATTTCTCAGTATCAGGGGAGCCTTCTTCCCCCCACCACCCCCTACTCCCCACCCCCTCCCCTCGTCACTGCCATTGTGAAGGACACTTGCCCGTGAAACTGCTCGTCCTCTTCATCAGGGGTTGCTGTTGGGAGCCATGTTGCCACGCGTGGTGGGCGAAGGGCAAGAAAGGTCTTCTGCGACGGAGCCTATTTACCCTTTTTTTTTTATTTATTGCGCAGTTCCGAGCCGTAAATTACCTAATGTCTTCAGGACTGTAAATTTCTGAAATGCAGTTCACCAGCCTCGCTCACCCCCACCGTCGTAAACCGCTGTGAAGTCACCCTTTTGGAGGACTGCGCTTTGCCTCCCTTTTTATTGAGTTTTGAGAGGACGCAAATGCCAGAACGTTTATTAACAAAGGGGACCCGCTAAAAAGTCCCTGCCAACAGCCCTGTCATCTCTCTGTGGCTGGTCCTCCATAATCAGACGCCTTCCCGACCAATCAATTCAGCCCGGGAGCGCCGATCATCTGTTTACGTCGCACGGCACATTATGTGCTGCTACACAACATGCTAACTTAATTTGAGGGGGGAGATTTATGCGGCGGTGGCGCTGTCCCTCAACTCAACTCTGACATGCTGGATCTGGGTCGCTAAATCGCAACTAAAGGAGACTGATAAATTGTCCCGCTCGCATCTAACCTACTTACTTTAATCATTCCTCATACGGCGAGGTGCCTCTGCCCCATGCTGCTGATGTGCGTGGAGTGAAGGACATAAAAGGAGCAGACACTCGTTACTGAGGAGAAGTCTTGCCATGCCCTGAATCGTTAGGCATCTGTTAAAAATAGACTACATTTACAGGTTGGAAACACTGTGGAGGGAGGAAAGAAGGGGGTGTTTTTGTCTGTGCAGGAGATGGAGACAGAAGAAAACTGTGTCTGTGTGTGTGTGTGTGTGTGTGTGTGTGTGTGTGTGTGTGTGTGTGTGTGTGTGTGTGTGTGTGTGTGTCTGTGTGTGTGTGTGTGTGTGTGTGTGTGTGTGTGTGTGTGTGTGTGTGTGTGTGTGTGTGTGTGTGTGTGTGTGTAATACATATGTAGTAATGCACTGAAGGGGTGAAGTTAATGCATTCAAATTGAATGCATTTTCTATTGTTTTCAAGTTTGCATTTAGACTAATTTAATGTTGATTTCTAAACAAGTGATCTTCATAATCTTTAGTTTTTCTAGAAAATATGCTATTTTCTCAGCCTGTATTCTGCTTGCCTAAATTAGCGTGAGAATGGTGGCTGTTTGCAACAGATGGATTGAGTGTCCAAAAGGGTGTCAGAACATTACAAAAATGATTAATGCTCAATGTTTCCACCCTGTTGTTCATGCTGAATATGAAATATTCTGGCAGCAACGAAGGCCAAAACGTACTTCACCTCATGCCCTCCCCCTACCCCACCCCACCCCACCCCACCCCACCCCTCATCCCCCTGCCAGAGCTCTGGGGCATTCTCCTAGGGTACAGGTCTGAGGACGACTCGTGACCGAGTACCGCTGGGACTAGTTACACTTTTTCACAAGGCCGAAATTAAGTGGGAAAATATCTGTTCGCTCGCTGATGTAATTATCCATCCCGGATTAACATCTGTTCCACGGCTCCGGTGCCAAGTCAACTCCTCTGTGTGCCAGTTTCGCCTGTGCCCACGCTGGATGTATATACATACCTGGGTGTACATCTGACGTGGTGTATCTTGGCACAAATAACCTCTACTTTTCACTCTGACATATTCCACTCACTCCACAGCTGACCTCTTCACAAGGACATTCTGCACCCAGTGATTATGAATGCAGCGTTTTAAATACCACCCTGATGTCTTCACTGTATAACCTTGTAGGTTTTATTCCTTTGCACTAGTGCCAGTGAAACATACTCTATTGACACAGAGAGGTAGGGAACGTTTTATTAATCATGTTTGCCAAGGGTATTTGAATAGGGAAGCTGTGGAGGCATGCTGTGCTTAGCCGTCAGAATTTGACATTATATATATATATATATATATATATACTATATATATATATATATATATATACACAAAGGTGTGCAAAAACTCACACGTGTGCACCTACCACACAACACCACCTTCAACACAATGTCAACCATAGCAACATGAATTCCAACTATTTTTTGAGTTCGTTTTTTTTTTTCATATCCCCACAGCGCCACATCGCCCACGTCTATTTTTATGCGATTCCACACCGACAGCTAAGACGAGCCGATTCCCCCCTCGCTCAGCGCTAATCACAGGCCTCAGGTGTTTAGGACCTCCACAGCACATTATCGTGCTTCATTTATCAACATCATGCGTGTCACTTGTTGTGACACTGTGGGCACTCGCGAAAAAACTGCTCGCCCCGCACGACTCCCCCGTTGCAGCGCGGTGTGTCGAGAAGCGCACAGTTCCAGCGAGTGTGGGCAGCCGGGGGTCGACAGGGACAATACAGGACTCATGCTAGACTGAGTCTGCATACTAGAAAAAAACAACATGTTAATCGGGTGCTCTTCGGCGCTGAGTTTGAGCAAACCAAGAATGTGTGAAAAAAAAAAAAAAACGGCAAATTATATCTGGTTGGAGGACTGTCTGGATGAACAGAGACATTCTGAGGTGAACATAGGCATAGAGGTAGAAGTAGCAGACTGTAGAAGTCAGTAACTTTAAACCGCATTAAATACCACTATCCCCTCCCCTTCCTGTGATTTCTTTTTTCCTTTTTTCCCTGTAAGCCATGATAGACGAGTCTTGTAACTCTGCAGTTATTGCCTCTACCATTGGTTGACACAAGTTTCAGAGCGAGGCCTTTCACTCAGGTGTTTAATCAGAGTTACATTCAGAGAGCAGTTACAGTACTCCCTGTGCCCATCTCAAAGGGGGGGGGGGGGGTCAGACGGGTTCACCTGCAGAACCGTCACCTACCTCCGCCCCCTTACCCCCCTCCCCACCCCAGGTACAGACTGAAACTCTCCCGGGCCCCAGTTTGGAAGCCGAAGTTGGGGCTGAGGCTGACCTTGTGTGCCTCCGAGTGGCGTCTCCAGTGAGCATGGCTCCCCGCGGGGCCCAGGAGTTATAATTGAACGGCGCGGCTGAAAAGTGCAGCTGCATCCCCTCTGCCTGGTTCGCCGCTAATTATCCTTTAGTCTGTCTCCAAGCAGCTACAAGGATCGCACCACTGTGTCCCCTCTCTGTTAGGTTAGGTCTCTTAGGGGTTCCATGTATGGGTTAATGAACTGCAGAATGTCTGGGCAGGTATAGACTGTAATGCAGTCACAAGCCGGGTGATTATGACCCACTGCACAACTCCACTACTGTTTGCAGGGGAGCCAAAGTTATCTGCACCAATAACCACCCTACCCCGACCAATCCCCTCCACATCTTTGAAACTATCTCCTCTTCCACCACCCACATGAGTGCACGTGCTGCTCTCAGCAAGAGGCGCTGCACCAGGAAGGGGTTGGGGTGGTGGTGGTGGTGGTGGTGGGGGTGGAGGGGTTGTTCACCCTTCCCCCTCCCCTAATTGTGATGCTTGCCACGTCGTGGGCTTGGTTTGTATCAAATTTGCCTACCCCTCAGGCTCCCTGAATGATTATGTAATTGGCTAAATTAATAATGATGATGGTGAACATGTCACTGAGGTTTAAGTGAGGGAAGAGAGTGTGGGCTACGCAGAGGCAGAGAGAGAAAGAGAGAGAGAGAGAGCGAGAGAGAAAGACAGAGAGAGAGAGAGAGAGAGAACTAGGAATAGCTTATAAGTGAGAGACATGTGTGAAATTACATGGTGGGCCAGCAGCCGTGAGCGTTTCAAAATGGCCTCTGGAAAAGAGGGCCTGTGCAAGGCATAGACATATGACTGACAGCAGCTCTTTTAAGGGGGCTGTTTCTTTCCCCCCCAACGAGCAGTGCCACTCACCTCTATCTAAAAAAGGATTAGCCAGCAGTGGGGAAATGTTGGCTATGTTGACAGGAAATAAGCCTACGCTCCCCCAGTCTTTGCTTGAATTATTTTACATTAAATGGCTAAAGATAAAAAAAGACAATTAACATTTTTTTTCCCTCTCAAATTTCTCAAAACCAGCAGATGTAATATAAGACCTAATTTTGAGACATATGCAGTTCTATAATTACTATGCCACTTCTGTAAAACAGTATGCAAACATCAATGTACATATCTGTTAATAGGCTTGTGTGGCTAGATGTGACATTTTAATGAACTCGTATCCCAGGGTCGTTTAAAAAGTGACAATGGAGCGCAGTTGAACTACCAGAAATATAGCTGTGTTTTATACAATCTGATTTTTGTATAATCAGAGAAGCATGCTCTAGTGTGCTACTGGATTGGTCTAGCCATTTTAGACTTAGGTAACCCGCTGTCCCAACTCTCAGCTAACCACCTTAGGTTTGTGTTTGTGTTTGTGTGTCTTTCTGTGCACATGTGTGTGTGTGTGTGTGTGTGTGTGTGTGTGTGTGTGTGTGTGTGTGTGTGTGTGTGTGTGTGTGTGTGTGTGTGTGTGTGTGTGTGTGTGTGTTTGTGTGTGTGTGTGTGTGTGTGAGTGGGAATGGGAGTGTTGGAGCAGTAGTGATGTCACTATCTAATGAACAGTCAAATAAAGAGTTGAATAGTCCAATCACAATGTCAAATAAAGAGTTGAATAGTCCAATCACAATGTCAAATTTAAAAAGATCCTGTTGCTATGGATAGGAAATGTTTGAAGAACTTTGACTTTTTGTTCACATACTTGATTGGACATAATAAATTATAATTACATTTGATTAGCTTTTTTTGGTTTAAAATGACTGGGCTTTGGAATATCCAAGACTATAATAATGTGACGGTTTTGTGAGGTATGGTAAGTGGTTGTAATAGATGCATTGATGGTAATAGATGGTTAGGTTTTATGCTGTATTGTTTTTAGAGTACTTAAAATCCTGAAATTTAGAGGTTGAGTAATTATATGCAAGGTAAAATATTTGGTGACACTTTATTTTATGGTTTAGTTTTTCTACATGTTACAGAATGTAATATGATGTACTTAAACTGTACATGCCAAAAACTAACCCTATTCCTAACCCTAAGATACAGTGTATATTATATATACATGTTATTATATATACATTATATATTATTATATATTATTATATATTATATATACATTATATAATGTATATATTATATATACATTATATATATATTATATATTATTTAACATGTTACATATTTTATATACTTTGTTACAATGTACTTTATGATGTAGATAAACTATAAGAGGGACTGTAAAATAATTTCCTTATTTTGAGTAAAACCAAGTGGCACAATATCATTAAAATAGACTCAAAACTTGCAAATTATACAAGTGTTGGACAAGCAACTGTTAACTGTTAAGCATAGTATGTCTCTAAACACATACTTAATATTAAAATACTAAACCAAACTATATCAAAGTCTGTAGTTGATATCAGATATATGAGTTCCGGAAACAGAACCACAAGTGTAACCATGTTGCAAACACAACATGAGGTTAAAACCAACATTCTCCAGGCCAGCCCACACATATTTACATATATTACATACATACATATGTATGCTCCTGGGAGACTGTGTTAGAGGCAGAGTCAGCAGTTTTGCCAGGAGCAAGCATTACCAACTACAGCAGCCCCAGCATGTACTTCCTGAAGTGTTTTTACCCCTGAGCCCTACCTGCTGCTGTGGCTGAGCAACATGATTGACAAACCGATCTGTGCACTGATTGGTGCACTCACGAGTCACTCAAATGTTTTCCCCTGTGCCCCACCCTCTGCAGATCCTTGTCCTGTGCCTCTGTAGTCTATTGTTTAATCACAAACCTAGGCACAAGAGGGGTACTGTAAGTCTTCCAGTGGAAGAGTCCTATAGATGGCTTTATGGGGCTGTATACTCGTTTCTAGGTCATGAGATCTGACCCCCATAGTTGACTTCCACTCTGCTGCGGTTTGTTTGGACTAAACTACTGCACTGGCAACAAACAAAGTACAGATCAAACTTATGAGTGTTTAACAAAGCAACAAAAACAAGGCTTTACTGAAGTTATTTACTTTGTAAAGATACCTCAAGACAATTCTATTTCAGTTTACCAACAGAGGAAAGACCATTTTGTAGGTGAGGTTTTCTTACTTATTACTTTATGACTTGCTCTAAATGAACTCAACCAGGGTCTCCACCAAATCATGTACCAACACTCCCTCTGGATTACTGCGATCACAACTCAGTCTTTGGTGTTTGTTTGCTTTGCCAGCATTGCAGTGCCCCAGGCTTTGACAAAGACTGGATTTTTTTTCCCATTAAGCTTATAATTTATTGACAGCTTTCAAAATGTGACAATCCATTATGTGAATTAGCACCAATGAGCCATATTTCCTTTCATCTTGTGAATATGGAAATGCACCCAAACATGAAGATTATGTTTTTTTTTTTTTTTTTTAACTCCTCTGTTTTGCCAGAGTAAAGATGATAAATGCATGCTGTTAAAAAAACAGTTTTTAACCTCGCCCGATAATTGCGGTATTAACCTCTTTACACAATTCCCAGGTGTAATTGTTTTAGAAAATCGCACACAACTCAAATGTTGATTACCTCAACCATCCCAAGCTATATTTTATGAAAATGTACGTATTTCTGCCAATAATGTGATTTGTTTTCATAACAATAGTAGCCTCTCTAAGGCATTACATTGTAGCCACTTGGGGTTTGATTCATCGTTTGAAAATGTTATTACAGTCGGTTTAAACAAACAACACTGACAAATATAACTTTGCTTGTTATGTATGCTGATGTCTTGCTATTTTGCAGCTCGTAAAAGCGACTGCTGCCAAAAATTCAAAACAAAGTCATTAGGAGTTTGCATTGCTTACAAATCATCCTCAGTCAGGACTGAAATTGTCAATGCTGATTCCATTTAAACTGATGGCCGCATAATTGAGATTCAGACAGAGGGAGATTTAACATCCTTTAATGTGTAGCATGATATGAACATTAGCGCTAGCGAAGTAATGAATATAGCCAAGGCACTTTGCAGTTGATAACTGTTTGATGGTATTTCCCATAGTGCACTGTAAGTTTTTTTATGAATAGATGCATACATTCCTGCACTCGTTAAACAGGGAGAGAGCAGAGAGCAAATATTTGTTAAATCATGGCCAGCTAATGACCTCCATTTCTGACTACCATGCATTCATCAATTTCATAAATTAGGCATTCCGTTTTTGGTGTTTGTTTTTTTCTCTTTCTTTTTTGTTGTTGTTGGGAGGAGTGAACCAGAAAAGGTCTTTGCTGGTGAGTCCGGTACTGTCCCCCTGCCCGACCTGACAGACTGTGTCATTGGGAGTATCATGACTTAGATCCAGATCTCCACCTGTGCCCTCTCCTGCTCAGACCAGCTTTGTGCCCACACGGGGAGGGGATAAGACCCAGCACGGGTCCCTCCGCCCCAGCCCATCCTTCCACATCGATAAGCAGTGGAGGATTACTGGGATTTATTATGAGCTCTTTTCCTTTCTTTCTTTCTTTTTCTTTCTTTCTTTCTTTTTCTTTCTTTCTTTCTTTCTTTCTTTCTTTCTTTCTTTCTTTCTTTCTTTCTTTCTTTCTTTCTTTCTTTCTCTTTATCTTTCTTTCTTTCTTTCTTTCTTTCTTCCTCTCTTTTTGTCTTTGCATGCTAGTTTGTGTTCCATGTCAGATTGCCTGTTGTAAAATTCTGCAGTCAACGGGGCCAGTGTACCTCTTTGGTCTGCAGTAAAATAGTCTTTAAGAAATATAAAAAAGTTAATCACAGGACACTTCTCAAGCTGTGGGGTTTTACAAGGCACTGGCAGGCTTAGTTTTCTCATCAATATTTAATAGGGTGCTCATGTGTGTGAATTAAAATAAACTGCTTGCACAGAAAATAACAAAGTGGATGCTAAAAATAGACATTTAATTACATCTACCAGACACTTTGTACTCCACGCCTGCACGTCAGGTTGAAGACCCAGGTATCTCAGGTGGGTCTGAACCTCAAGATGCACCTCTTCCAGCTAAAGACTATCTCCTCCTAGTGCCAGTAGACCCTCTTTATGCATATCAGATCGGTGTCAGTCAGCGCTGGCAACATTATCTGTTACCAACCTGATGGACTCGGCTGACATTTGCTCTTGCGTGATGGGGAAATCATTGATGCGTATTTCACGTCAAGGGTCCGGATGCTATGTCTGTGGCACCATGCGGTCTCGTACAGTTCCCAGCGGCATTCGACTTTGGCAAGATGCAAAGCGGCATGATGCTTCAGAGATGTCCCGTAATCCGGGGAAAAAAATGGACAGTTGGGCAGAGGCCTCCCTGTTCTCTCTTCTTAGACATGGGTGAAGAGAATAGCAGTACACAACAGCTTTTTTTTTGTTGGTGAATTATTCACATTATTCACAAATCAGAGGGGGTTTGAAAGGAAATATTTGTTATTTTTTAAATGTGAAACATTCACAAATGAATGAAGAGACACAAATGAGTTGAAGACATTTGTGCCCTATGTTATTTTGTGTTTAGTGGTCAAGCTGTCAAATGAAAAATAAAAACATGGATCTTTTCATTTGAAGGTAGTGGGTTCATTACGCAAAATATTTGTAATCCTTTAAAATAAAATATTGTAATAATAACAATAACAATAACAACACATTCCCCATGTTTTCATATACAGATGCCTCATAGAACATCTAATCAGTGCTTTATTTAAAACACTGAAAAACTTTGCTAACACATCATTGAGTGCCTGACACAACTTTCTCACACTGGCACATTGCAAGTGCAATGGCAACAGCAATTTATTCATTGTTATTCTCCTTTCACACAAGTTCTGGAATTTTAAAGGTGACACATTCACAGTCACTGTATCAGCACAGGGATAATTATGACCTTTTATCTTAACACCGTGATGACTAAAGGGAAGGTAGTTTTCATACTTTGGTTTCTCAAGGCCTCACTGAGAGAAAATAACACTGAGCCCTGCCGGAAGCAGAAGAACGTTTCCAGACGGGCGACGAGTTACTTGATTCCTCCGAGTTCTGAGGTGTTACGGCTGTGCTTGATGGACACGTCCTCTGTTCGACGCAAAGGGGACAGAGGGTGCAGGTGAGGAGTCGGTCACGGGTGCTTTGCTGGCCGGGGTTGCTGAGTGATGACCACATAAAAGTTGGTTGGCCAAATGCTCCGAGAACTCCACACTCCCCAAGGATGATCAGATTATGAGCAAAATGTGAAATGCTATCTGGCTGGCTCCCTACAGGCCAAAAGGCTATTTTCCACCTCCCCTGCCTCCCACCACCCCCCCACTAACCCTGTCGAAACTACTGTGAATGCCATTTTACAGTCCCTTCCCGTCCCATATTGCCAAATCAACTGTGAAGACTTAGGAAGAGTTGTTCCTGCATAACTGGCCCATGTGTTACTTTGTCTAATGCATCTGTTCAGTCCCACTGCAAATGCTGAGGTCTACTGCATGCTGGCTATTAAAGCAAAGCTTTGTGCTAAGAATAGGATTACAAAGAGCATCCACCATGCCTGGTCTGTGTCAGTAGCAAGGGACAGCTTTGATGGACTGTTGTACTTTTTCATGATCACGAGCCGTCCTCAGTTTCCATGTCCAAAAGCAACATTTGCCATAGATTAGATTTCATCGCTAACAGCTGAACAAAGTGGTTGAGTGATTTATTATAATCTATGTCATTTTCACCACAGCACTGTCCACAGGCTCATTGCAGATTACAGTGAATTTGTGCAAGATTTGCCATATCTTCGCGCGGTTATTCCTGGTACACAATCCACCCAGATCCCACATGCAGTGTTAACATCCTGATAAGCTGTTTATCAACATGATCAGATGGGATGAAGGGGGCTCAGTGTCAGGCACGTTGAGGTGGTCCTGCTTCAAAATAAAGTTCAAAATGGAGTCTCTTTTATGATCATTTCCGCCATATGCAATACTCAAGCCCCTCTTCCACATATTTATGCTCCATCATGTCAAATAAGTAATTTGATTGACACAAACATAGATCAGCAACATGACACTGCGCAGTTACTAATGGGCACAGTATAACAAGCAGAAGATGTACTTTCTCATCGCTTTGATCTTGTTTATTTGGACACAGTAGACTAGACAACTGGTATAATGATCTCTTAATGGCTATCCATTAAGTGTTTTCTGCATGCATTATGCTTGCTGTGTCTGTCTACTGTATATAGCGTCTCAAGATGAAAGCATGCTTTTTAAAAAGTAATGGATTGGTCGTCTGGCCGCAGGACTTTGAGCAACACGCAGGAAAACAAAGGGCAGCGCCACATTTTATCCTCTTTTTGAAAAACAGACACAAATGTGATCACAGCTTGAACACAGACTTTCCTCCACCTTCCTCACCATGACAGCGAGGTACCACCATCTGACCTGCTTGCACATGGTGGTGAAAATCATGTTGACGTGTGTTTTGCCACAAACTTTCAAAACTGTGTCACGTCGAAAAGCCTGCGCGTCTATTTTCTGCTTCGTTGGGCGCAGGAAGCGTGAAACACACGGCGCTGCTCGCCACTGATATGATAGTCACATAAAGACATTGATCATGATAGATGAGATCCTCCCTCACCTCCCTCTCTCTCTCTCTTTCTCTCTTGTACACCCACACATGCACATCCACACACAAATACATACACCCACACTCACACACACACACACACACACACACATACAGTACACTTATATTCACACTGACATTAACACACACACACACTCCGCCCCCTCCTTGTTATTTGATGCAGTGAAGGAACAACCACATCACACCCCACCAGCTATTGCGCTAGGGTAAGGAGTGATCTTATTACCATTTGCGGTCAGATCAAGACAATCTGCAATTATCGTATCCTGATGAACAGATTAAAGAATACCAAAGGCGTTGTCTGAAGTTAAACAGACAAAGCAAGCAAACAAAAACAGACATAGCATGAGATATGTTTTGTTTGATTATTCTTGTTCAAAAAAGTTTGGCTGTTAAAATCTGGCTCGTCCAGTCAATACGTTGTCATAGCACTTTTGTCACTTCTGGCAATTCATTTTTTTTTATATGTGTTATCACCGGTGGTTATGTTGATGTTAGATGCAGCGAAGACATCTGTGCCGCTGTGCTCTCGTTGAGCTGGTGTGTGTTTTGTGCATCATAAGTGAGTTTCTTTCCCATCACTCTCCCATCTGTTACTTTTAGATCTGATTGCATGTCAGGGGGCTTCATTCTTTTTTTCCTACAACTTTTTGTTCTGTGTCTAAGTCCTTCAGGAACAAGACTGCAGCGTTAGGTTCCTTTAAATTTATACTGACATCTTTAAATGATTCAAACGAGTTTATGAAATCCTCCTCTTTGAAATTCAGGGGAAAGAATATTTCCGGGGATTTCTGTGTCCTTGTTTCATGCCACCTTTGTTCCTTTGTTTTGATAGCTGTGGACATTGATGGGACGTATATGCTTTTTCCCCAACATTTTTCCAGAACTTGTAGTGTAGAAAAGGCCTCACAATGGTCTTGTAGCTAAGATCACCACATCTAATACATTTACATTTACTTTTTTTACCTTAGTAGATCTGAGACCAACTTAATTTCTACGACTATGTTATCAGCCTTGATGCCTTATCACCCATTCATCTAGGGTATGGAAACAGTGGTTGACTCTGCAGTGCAAACAGTCAGTGGCTAAAGTCTAAGTCTTGCCTAAAAGTCAGGTGCTTTAGGCCGATGTATTGCACACTCTTTGAAATCTTTTTTCATGCAAGCCCCAAAACAATTCAAAGGCAAACGATGTTTGATTTCCTTTCAAATGCTCTCATTTTGAAGCAACTGCAATAGCTTTCAGGTAG
The DNA here is from genome assembly GCA_027475355.1 of Coilia nasus. Lineage (NCBI taxonomy): Eukaryota > Metazoa > Chordata > Actinopteri > Clupeiformes > Engraulidae > Coilia > Coilia nasus. Next base: position 8,942,241 of record CM050202.1, on the reverse strand, counting down.
CTATTATTGGAAGAAGTATATACCCACTGGCAGAGAAACATGGCAACGTGCAGAGTGAGTTCTGTTTTTCTTGCCAGTTTTTTTCTCCCTTTTTCTGCTCACATTGTTGAAATTTGTGTGCAATACCTTAGCTGAGCATACGCAAGCAGATGATGAGGGTACCTGAACCCTGACAGGCTAGGGCTTCTTACAGCTCCTCCTTTGATTCCCGTGTTATAACCCCACTGACAGCTACCATGGGGCGCGTAGACAGAACAACTCATCCTCAGCCTCCCTCTCTCTCTCTCTCTCTCTCTCCCTTTCTCTCTCTCTCTCTCTCTCTCTCTCTCTCTCTCTCTCTCTCTCTCTCTCTCTCTCTCTCTCTCTCTCTCTCTCTGTCTCTCTCTCTCTCTCTCTCAGTCGGAGTGTTTCTGCATGGGTGACTGTTGAGGAGAACATTTTTTAAAAGTCGAGGTCTTCATAAAGCCAACTTTCAGCCTTGTCTGTTTATTTATAGACTGCGCAGTAAATCAGTCATCCCACGGAGGAGGCAGACCGAAAGGTGGAGGTGGATTGGGGGGGAGGTTTGAGTGTGTGTGTGTGTGTGTGTGTGTGTGTGTGTGTGTGTGTGTGTGTGTGTGTGTGTGTGTGTGGGGTGAGTGGGGTGAGGGGGTGGTGGGGTTACATAAACCACATTCTCTTACCGGAGTGGCACTGTAAAAGGTGGAGGTGGATTGGGGGGGAGGTTTGAGTGTGTGTGTGTGTGTGTGTGTCTGTGTGTGTGTGTGTGTGTGTGGGGGGTGAGTGGGGGTGAGGGGGTGGTGGGGTTACATAAACCACATTCTCTTACCGGAGTGGGCACTGTCACAGCACTGTGCTCTGTACGGAGGAGTGTCTCACCCCCTGCAGTCAAGTCAAGCCCCAGCCAGCTCTGTGGACACATCGCCAGCACCAGGCTTCCTGCACTGAGCATGTCCTGGAAGGCAGTTGCGCAGATGCATGGACGCGCTGTCCTCGCAATACATCATCCCAACAGCAGGCACCAAAGCACGTTCCACCAGATGTAAGGCGCATATTTTAGCATCACATGTGCTAACTCCCTAACTCCCTGGCAATCAAACACATTGCTGGGACATTATTAGCACCTTGTGCTGAGTTATAGCAACACTAATTTACATTAAATAATGGTATCTACATGGAATGGTAAGCAATGTTATATTACAGTGCTGCGGCATACGGTGTGTATATGGTGTGTGTATGTGTGTGTGTATGTGTGTGTGTGTGTGCGTGCATGTGTCTGTGTGGGGTTACAGTGTTTCATGGAAGACAAGGGTGAGTTCACACCTGTTTGGCTGCAGAGCGCTTTTGCTTCCTAACGCTTCCCAAATCTCCGCCCTCCCCTCTCTTGCAAGCCTTCCCCTCTCCTTGCCTTCCTGTATGCCACATTACATCTTGAAGGTGAACCCCATAAATGCTGAAATTACATAGGGGAATAAATTACCCTGGAGGCATCTTTTTCCTTTTTCCTTTCTTTCTTCTATCTTTCCCATTGCATCCCCAGCCCCATCCCCAGCCCCAGCCCACCTCACCTCATCTCCACCTCCCCCCTAACCCCCCCCCCCCCACCCCCCCCCCCCCCCTCCCTTTGCTCCCCCTTCCCTTCCCTTCCCTTTTAGCCTGCAGGTTATTGTATCACAAAGTGGGGGTTCATTTCACCTACGTGGCGTCTCCGTGTCTCTGCGTCCTGAAGCGTGCTCTTTAGAGAGTGGCGAGCGGCCCTCCGTCCTCCCAGGAATGGGACTCGGAGGACTCAGGCCTATTCCGAAAAGGAAATGATGCCTGGAAACAAAAGTAGGAATAAAAAAGAACAGAAAAAGTGATAAGGGATATGCTGATTTTTTCCCACTCTCATTCCTTTTTCTTAATCCTTAGGAGAATATTACTACAAGATTTAGCTCCTCGCCACCCCCACACCTTGTCTTAAACTGTCCCTGTCTTTCCTCTGCTCTTATCTATGGAAGTGGGCTGTAGGAATTAATCTCTCAAAGATTCCTGACAAGGTCATGCAAAACACTCAGCAGGTGTTCTATCTCTCTGCTTTTCACAGTGCATATATGTGCATGTGTGTATGTGCGCAAGTGTGGTTAGGTGTGTGTGTGTGTGTGTGTGTGTGTGTGTGTGTGTGTGTGTGTGTGTGTGTGTGTGTGTGTGTGTGTGTGTGTGTGTGTGTGTGTCTGTGTGTGTGTGTGTGTGTGTGTGTGTGTGTGTGTGTGTGTGTGTGTGTGTGTGTGTGTGCAAGATAGAGTAAGTGTGTCAAAGTAAGAAAAAAAGAGTCATTAAGTCAAGTCAATTTCAATCTTGTTTCAATTTCAGTCAATTTATGTTATGCAGTAGTAAATCAATGTTAAAAAAACTGTCTATACTTTAAATTCTGCCAAAAAAAAAGTCCTACAAAAATACTTTTTTGTAAAGACACTTTTAATGAGGATTCACCACACAGAAGTCATCTAACACTCAGAAGTGTTTCATAAAGAGACACAAGGTGTATTTAAAAGAGGCAATTAAAAGACACTGTGGAACAACAGGCAACACTCCAAGGTGTGGCGGGTTTAAGTATTCACAACTGCAAATGGCACATCTCAAAGCTGCACCTCTATTCTGCATTTAGCCCCTCTCTCGACACATCTTGGCAGATGTGCAGCTATGTTGCACTGGGGAAACCTAAGTAGGTGCATTTGCATGAGGAAGGGAAAAAAAAGAGTTATGCATATCTTGCTGGGAGATTTTGTCAAGCGCTTATGCATGGCAACAGAAGAGAATGTGACACGACCTTGGCACGGCTTGTCAATGCGAGAGACAGTGACTGCCTCGTCCAATGTGTCTTTTCAGCACTTACCATTAGTGTATGCACGGAATATTTTAAATCACTCTTGTCAGTCACGTTGAAGGGAAGCTTGTTATCATATAGTCCATGCATCAATCAACTTATGCGCCTGCCTAATGGGAACACACAGAGACTGTATGTTGCATCGGGGGTACATCACTCTCTGAGAATGCTGTAGCGTGTGCCATTTGTTTCTCTGTCTTATGTTGGGAAAAGTGTCAAAGAAATGTGTTTGCTAAAGTACCCCCAGCAGTTTATGGCATTTTAACACAGATGTGGTCTAGTGGTTAGGGAGTTGGTCTTGGCATTGGAGAGTCACAGGTTCAAATCCCGCCCTACCTATGACTGAAATGCCCTTAATCAAGGCATCTGACCCCACACTACTCCAGGGACTGTATCTGAAACCCTGTAAACAAATGTCAGTTTGCTTTGGATAAGAACATCAGCTAAGTGTAGTGTATACACGGTCAGTTTTGGCTTGTTTTTTTGGTCAGACACAATGTTTTGAGGTCAGATCTAAAGTACACAATGGGTGATTCTGATTGCTTTTTTGTTGTTATGTTTTGGATCCTTGCACAAGACCAGAGGCTGTTGTCAAATGATGTAACAAATTCACAGAGGATCCGTTGAAGCTCCAGTAACAGGAGCCTTCACTCTAACGAAGGTCCCAGTGACCTAACCCCTAGCACTGCTCTAATAAACACAGTCTTTCTTTTCTCAAAGACGTCCCGGGTGGAGCTCTGTCATTCTGACTCCTTTCAATTGCATCAGCATCAAAACAGACTGCAGCGCAATGCTTCCTATTCCTCTTCTCTTTAAAAAAAAATAACAACCTGTTAAATAAATTATGAACTATTTCCCATAGATGTGTTGTTGCTCAACCCAAACTATATTAGGAAAAAAGAATCATCCATTTTAATGTAAAATTGACAGTATACTGCAACTAGCACAGAGAAACGTGAAATATTTTTTTTCTTGAATCCTCCACTAGTACACTGACATGACTGTTTACCAAACATTATGGCAAGTGACATATTCTGTAATCGGTCATTATAGTATAAAAGTGTCACATTAATATTATCAGTAATTGCCATGGTAGGGCTGGCTACGACTTTCTGAAGACACAACAATCTGTGTGACATTAATAATCTGCCATAGTATCACGCATTGTTTGAACAGCCATTACAATTCCAGATAATGATAACATGACACTGTCATTTAAAATAGCCAATCATTGAAAGCAGGGATAGAGTAAAGGAGTATGATATGACATGTTTATATAACACTGTCCTTTTGTATGAGGAGAAGAGGGTCAATGTGCTACATATCGAACAATACACCACTAAATTGCTCATTGCATTATCCATGTACCACATGACACCTTGCACAAAAAGACAGAGATTTCCTCTTCAAGTGAAAACAAAAAAATAGCTCCTGTTCCATTGAAAGTGCTGCCAATAGCAGTATATCATGAGGTTAACTCTTGCTGCCTGGCTAATTAGTTGCCAGGGATGTCATTTTCACGTGCGCACGTCCTTCCCTGGCAGCCCTCTGCCGCCACTCACGAGGGGGAGATACAGCATCAGTATGGGCGGATGAGCTGAGGGGAGCTGAGGGGAGGGGAGGGGAGGGCAGCGGACTGGAGCAGAGCAGAGAGAGCAGACCACAGCTGCTGTTTGATGGGGCCTGGCCAAAGAACCCCCTTACCTCTACCTCCCTCTCTCTCTCTCTCTCTCTCTCTCTCTCTCTCTCTCTCACACACACACACACACTCTCACTCCATCTCTCACCCCTCTCTCTCCCCTTCCCTTCCTCTCTCTCCCTCCCTCTCTCTCATCTCTCCCTCCCTCTCTCTCTCTCTCACACACACACACACACTCTCACTCCATCTCTCCCTCTCTCCCTCTCTCTCTCTTCCTGTCTCTCACCCCTCTCTCTTCCTTTCCCTTCCTCTCTCTCTCTCCGTCCCTCTCTCGTCTTTCCCTCCCTCTTTCTCTCTCTCTCTCTCTCACACACACACACACACACACACACACACACACACACACACACACACACACACTCACTCCATCTCTCTCCCTCTCTCTCTTCCTGTCTCTCACCCCTCTCTCTTCCCTTCCCTTCCTCTCTCTCCCTCCCTCTCTCTCATCTCTCCCTCCCTCTCTCTCTCACACACACATACTCTCACTCCATCTCTCCCTCTCTCTCTCTTCCTGTCTCTCACCCCTCTCTCTTCCCTTCCCTTCCTCTCTCTCTCTCCGTCCCTTTCTCTCATCTCTCCCTCCCTCTCTCTCTCACTCTGTCTCTCTTTCCATCTCTCTCTGTCTCTCCCCCCTCTCTTTTTCCCACTCACTCCATCTCTCTTTTTGTCTCTCCTTTCCTCCTTCCCTCTCTCTCTCTTTCCCTTCCCCTCTCTCTCTCCCTTCCTCTCTCACTCACTCAGTCTCTCTCTCTCTCTCTCCCTCTCCCCCTTCAGAATGCCAGTGCTGCGGAGCGTTTGCCTTCACAGTCGAGCGCGTGGAGGGCTGGGTATGGAGGCAGCGAGGGCCACAACCTGTCAGGGGCGGCCGCGCCAAGGCCACAGCCCAGAGCCCACAGCCCAGAGCCCAGACAGCCGTTCCGCGGCAGCAATGACTGAAAGTCACTTTCATAATAAGTTCAACTCGAGAAGTGGCCATGGCGGTGATGGACCAGCCACAGAGACGTGGTTCGCAGTGGGTGATGTTTGCTGTGGAGTTATTCCAGGGCTGTGTATCGTTTTTCAAGTGTTCAATTCGTACATGCAAAAAATAACTTACAACAAAAATGTCTACTTCATATGCCATTCCAACAACTGTTTTGGGTGCATGTAGGAAAAAAAAATACAAGATTTTATTAGATACTATTACTGGTATCTTTTTTTACATTAAAGTGATTGTAGACATCAAGCAGAGTCTCCTTGGGGTGGATGTGAACAGCACAGGCCCAGAAGAACTGACAGGCTGTCAACAGGTTTCAAATGACTGAGAGATAATGACAGCTGCAAAAAGACTACCAGAGATAGCACAGTGTCCAATGGAGGACTGCAGGCAGGTAATTCACTCTGGCAAGACCCATGGGAAATGGCAGCATCCTTTGTCGAACAATAACTTTTTTGCTGCACAGAACACTGAACTGGAACGTAGGCACCGTTCTTTTTGTCTAGAACTATGAAATAAAATTCTCTTGAGTGTGAATTTGCTTTTTTTCTTTCTTTTTTTTTGTTTTGTTTTTTAAACGTTTCAGGGAACGCGGCTGGAGATGAATATTGTGGTTGATAACAGCCTCTTCCATCTGTGGCTCCACAGATGCTGAGTTCATCCACTACATCTAATCTGAGAGCAAATTCCTGCCCCTGTGTCTCGGTTGTGACATCTTTGTCTGTGCCTACCCACCAAACGCTGGGGGAGTGGAGCCTATCTGATTGCGATTGTAATTGCTCGCGACAGAAAACCACCACAAAGTCATCAATCAACCGCGTTCCAGGGGAGGTTTAACCGAATTTCATTTTCCCCCTTTTTACAAGACTTATGCGGTATATGAGGCCTAGTCCATGCTGGAGAAAATTAGTTTAATGGGAAATGTCATATGCACTGTATGATGTAGTGGCATTCATATGAGGGGTAGCCACCCTCATTTCCCTTTATCTTTTTAAGGGTGTGTGGGGTATTCGTCTTGTGTTGTCTAGGAGACAGCAGATTCACACAGCCTAGCTGTAGAAACGTGCAGGTGTTGCACAGCCGCAAAGTTTCACAACATATTTCCAAAGTAATAGAAATGCATATGTTTAAAGTCTTGAATGGGTAACACGACAAAAACAGCACACTGTGGAAGCATTTTCGTTATGAACACACCACCATTTTCAACTGTTCACTTTACCATTGTATTGAAGAAAAAGAATGTAATTGTTTGCTAAAATGTTCATGATTGACAATGAGAACCCACTGACACCGACTATCTACTTGAAGTTCATAAAAAGGCCATTCTCTTTGTTAAGAACACTCTCTTTGTATGCACATATGGACACCCTATATTTTGCTGCACATACAGTACAACTGTAATTACTCCATGGAATGCATAATTGCATGTTGAATGCTACACAGGAAAGAGTAGGTTATTTTGGCACCGTTTTAGACATGCCCCTATGTGCACAAAGATGTGTATATTACAAACATTCGCTGGTCTCAGTGCTTGCTGAGGGATTTTACAGTTCTAATTTGGAGATTATTCAAGTCTGATGGTTGCTGTTCACTGTGTATGGAGTCCAGTCAATCACATATAGCTGCACAGAGTAAAGCATACCAAAGCATGCCGAGGAAAGCCCGGATGCAGAGAGAGCTTGTGCTGCGAAGCTCCAGGGTGCACACAGCGGGGGCCTCATATAGCCCTTGGGCATTATGCCTCACAAACTCCTGTGATGACCATGAAAATGTATTTTAACTATAGCTCATAGCCAAGCTCAGCCGAAACCCCGCAACTCTGGCTACCGGACAAAGCTGGGAGATGAGAGATGAGAGATGCGAATTTCCTGTGGAATATTGTTTTTTCATCCCCTCACAAGAGCTTCAGGGAGCAGCAGAACCCACGCTGAAGCTCACCAAGATCCCTGCGTTGTGCCCAGTGCGCTCCGCAGACAGATTTCAAACAGACCTTGCATCTCTTAATTTGACAAGACCTTGTGCAGTTTCCATAAAGGCTGCGCAGCATATACTCCAATATTGATGGCAGTGTTGGTGTCCTTTTAATATAAATATGGCCCTTATCTAGTGCACAGCTAAGTACATTCATTATTTTAGTATGATGATTAATACTACTATTAATGCTGTTGTTTTACACACTGGCATACAGTATATCTTTACCTAGGTGCCTCGTGCTCGTATAAGTCTGTGGGTGTGTCTAAGTGTCCCTGCTCCGGGACACTTACCTAAGGCACATGTATCTCCTTTTGTGTATGTGCGTAGTCGATTTACTCTGTGTTCCTCTACACCTCTGTTAGTTTATTATGTCCTCCTTTTGTAAGTCATTTTGGATAAAAGTGTCTGCTAAGTGTAATGTAATGTAATGTAGTGTCTTACCTTTGTATTGTCCAAATGAGAAGAAATTCATCAAGAATTTCACATTCTTTATTCCTTCTGTATTATGTTTATTATTTACGGACAGCTTTCGCATGTAACAAGCTTTCAATTTATTGCATTTGTGCGACTACCACAACAAAACATGACTAATCAGAGGCTAATAAGGTAACAGCAAAACATTAAAGCTTACTGTGTAAACAATGAAAATATCCACAGCACCAAGCTGTTATGCTGCTGTGTGCAATATAGTCCAACAAGAAACTGCAGACATGTTCCATGTTTCAGGTTATGTCCATCATGATTTATGCACACATTCATAACAATATATATATGTATTGACTTACAAACATGCATTGGAAACTATAGCATGTTCATAATATGGTATAAGCCATTGATGTAATGTATTGCTGCTGCTGGCAAAACCCGATTACATAGTCATTGGCTAAGAATATCAGACCATGCTTCATATTGCATTATAACCATTGACCCTTCCTAGTCATACTCAGTGTCCATGCTTTTTCAGTGTCTTTGGGCTTCTTCATCCAGATGGATAAAAACAGCAGCATGGGAGTGAGCTAACAAAGGGGTCAGCTGTTATAGGAAATGCCCAGGAGTGCCATCCTCACAAAGCCTCCTCAGAGCCTCTGCACTGGGCACATCATCATCATCTCCTCTGGATGGGGCAGCAGCTTCTCTCAGTCCTAATCATCTTTACAGGCTATGAGTGCAAATACCTTAAAATACCACAGCAGCTGTACTGTACGTATGTTAAATTGATCCTAATTTGAGTTGCTGTCAAGGACCAGGGTGGTGACATCGCCTATAGCATGCCAAGAGCCTGTACTCTGCACAGTGGTCTTGCTGGCAGTAGCTTTCTAATTAAAGGATATCTGCAGGCCGAATCTCATGAATGAACATCACCAACCCTCCCACCCTATCCTATCCTACCCCCCGCCCAATGCCCCCTCTTCATATTGATGCCTTCCACCTAATGTCCCCTGGGTATTTTTAGCTGACCCTCTTAGTGCCATCGGCCCACATTCATTTATTCATCTGGTTTAACAAGCCATATTTTCGCATTACTCAATTATTCAATATGTTGTAATGAATCCGGCTTTTAGCTCATAGATGTGAATTTTTATACACAATCTTTACCGGGCATGAAATCTCCTGGCATGACCTGAACATTGTGTGATCCACGTTGTGTAAGACTAAGGAGTGTTTGTGTGTGTGTGTGTGTGTGTGTGTGTGTGTGTGTGTGTGTGTGTGTGTGTGTGTGTGTGCGTGTGTGTGTATATGTGCTTGTGTGTGTGAGTCTGTGTGTCTATCTGTCTGTGTATGCCTGTGCTTTTGTGTGTTTTTGTTTCTTAAGCAGCTGATTGAGGGCAATTGCGAGGTCCTTTTCTGGGAGTTGATAAGAGAGGCTTTGAGGTTCCTCTGTGTGAGACTACAGGACACTTGCTCCATTACCGGGATCAGCCCGCGTTCCTTCTGCTTCATTTGCGGCCTGATTGGAGCGAGGAAGCAATGAGCGAGGGCGAGGCATTTCAGCCTGATTCACTTCCATAATGAATGAGACTCATAATTAGTCGGGAGAACCCCACCTTAACCTTCACATGATATGTGTGTAAGTGTGTGTGCGTGTGTGCGTGTGTGCGTGTTCATGTATGTGTGTATGCACTAATAGGCCTGTTGTTGAATCTGTTGGCCTTTGCGCTGTGGCTAATTGTCATTAAGGACATAGCTGATAGCCTGAATGATGTAAGAATGAGATTAGGAGGAAGTCGAGGTAGTTAGCTCGATCCAGCTGTACTTCCCGAGTATTTCATTATTTGACTGTACTGTTATTCAAGTCTTGAATTATCACACGCAATCATATAACTTCAGTCTGTCTCTTTGAATTTCTTCTTGAATTTCTACACCATTACACATTGTTAGAGTTCTATTAATAAAATGTGTTAGGTTTTTTTTCTCACATTGAAGAGAAAATTGTGTATTTTCCTTCTTTTCTCAACTGCCATTGTTAGTTTTCCTCCGTTTTCACTTGTGAAATTTACAACTCATTAGTACAAGTACCACTCCACTGTTCCTTCCTCCTCCTGTAATTGCTTACTGTGAACAGGGCTCAGTATTAATGGGTTAAAATCCTAGTCTTTTGCACATAGCTATAAAATCACCTCAATTAAGAATGCTTGATCTCTAAAAACTCTTTTGGGTGCTTCACTGTTGGAACAAAAAAAGAACTTCGGCAGATGAAAAGAGTTTTCAGCTCCTTTGTGGCTGAGATGTATTGAGTACCTCCATGCCAAGCCTTACCCATAGCGGCAGTCAGTTATACTTCCTGCTGTAAAAGTCTTTATCTTGCCAGTTGTCTACCCTTAGCATACTAATCAGAATTCACAGTTAGATGTATCTACACACAAATTATTTTGTGCGGATAGTGCCAAGCACAACTCAAAGGAAAGGATGTTGTTTATAATCAGCTCAGGCTTCTTGTTGCGGGACCAGTCCTTTCTGTATCTCGGTTATCAAAATTCTAGTGACATTTTAGGCAAATGGTAAATTAGCCAGACAGAATACAATAACACAGAAAATGCACTGGGTGTTTGTTAAAAGTAAATTCAGATTCAAATTCAGAATATATTGTATTGGCATTGTATTTTAGCATTAAATTAATAGCTTTCACCCATTTAAACTTTAAAATTCTTTAGCTTCCACTCTGTAATTGTATCGTTCTTTTAACCGTGTGTCCTTTGAACGTTACCTGCCTCATATTTCACACATGATAGCTTTAACATATGAACTGTGCTTAACTGACAGACACTCAGTGAAATACTAGATGGGTAAGGGCGTGTAGACATGAGACAGTGAGCCTTTCTGACCTGACCATCATTCAAAGATGACATCTCTCAGTGTTTGGTGCAGGAGAATGAATAAATATACGGATTCCCTCACGTGCCTGTGCTGTCTGATTGTGCAAGACCAATCTAAGATACTCGTGATCTATTGCCTGAGTGTGTTTTCTTGCCTTAGCAACATTATAATCCTGCAGAGTTTGCAAATGAGGAGATTATTCCCTATTGGTTTTCTTATTTAGATGATTTGTCTGCATTTTAGCCCTGTGGGTGAGACATATTTTCTTGTCATCCCAGTGTGGGGCCATTGAGAAGGATTGATGATGCATTGCACCACTTAAAAATGCACTCATCTCACAGTCATGCAAATTAATTGGCATTACACTGTCAAGTGGTGGCATATTAGCTTTAAGGCAGAGAGTTGCTTATTTTGCAGTCTAGAGGGAGAAAGACAGCAAGTCAGCACCATTCTATCAACTCAGTCAAGGAAGTGACTATCTTACTTCATGGCTTATGGCACCGGATAGCTGATGATGACTTTCTTAATGAACTGGATTTTTTGGTTCAAATGTTTGAACATAAATGCACAATCTAAATCTGTGGGAACTGGGCAGAGTCAACGTCATCACTTCAGCTGGCTGTTGAAGAAGATATAAGCACAATACACAAACCCATGATTAAGTCGAGCCATCAGATCATAGAATCTACTCCTCAACGGGAGCCTTTGTTTTGAGGGATTAGAGTGGATTTGGAATTGATAAGAGGATGCGAGGCACGACGTAAAACTCCATATTTTCTGCTACCCATAAAGCCATGGTAGTCCCAAGGGGATGCCCACACAAGATGCATACCGTACACATCAGCATCATATTTAGCCATTATTTTTCAAGGTTGACAGCTTTTCTCATTTGAAAGGGTTTTTTTGTTCTTCAGAACACTGTCTTGCAAAGAACATGTCCATGAACACATGGTACAGATGATGTATAATAGTACCTAATTCACTGAAAAACTGTGTACTGGTGTTTTTTTAAGAGATTTCTCTTATTAAAAAAAACACCAGATGCCAGATGCAGTCTTCATATTGACTCATATCTGAATATGCATACATTCATTTAGTGAAAAGGAAGTTTACTTATATTATTTTGCCAATGGTTTCTCTACTGTATTGACTGTGGTTTGACCAGCCCTACCACCCGTTTCTCTGTTCACTGTTGATGTGTTCAAGTTGTTTCTACCATGTAAATGTCAAATGTTCCAGTTTTTGGTAGCCAGAGCTCAAGATGGTCAAATGGACAAAAATATGGTGCTGTAATTCATGATTATTTCGGTTATATTCAAAATTCGGATGAATACAGTAACAAAATGACGTAGTGACGCAATGCCCCGTTAATGCGGGCTCTTGCGTGACGCATTAATGTAATGTCATAGTGACGCAATGAAGGCCTAAGGGATACTCTAGTAGGCTCCATTGTTGATGCACCTGTAAGAAATATTTAGTTCTAGTATGTAATGTTTTCCACTTTGAACTGAAGTGTCCATTAATGACTGTTTACACCCTAATTTATTGTTTGTATTTGTTGTGTTTGTTCAGGGAAACTGTAGTATAGCATTTCTCTGGCCTACTGATTAACTGTGCTTAGTGCAACACCCAGAATGGGACTAGGCAGGTCTCTGGCTGATACATTGCATTTCATACACGGTTTCATAATTTAGCATATGCTCCAAACTCCAGCGTCCAGTGTAAAGTAATTGCTCACTGGCAAAGTTATGCTTATTTAGAGCATCTTCCCTAACACTTGGTTACCAAATCTACTGTGGAAATTTGCACATAGGGTATAACCTGGTTTTAATACGATACCCATCATTCATCACAGTGTTAGCGGTCTTATGGTTATCTTCCAGAGTAATTTCGAAGTGCACTGGGTGTACAAAGATTAGTTCATTCACTATAATTTGTAACGCCTTGATCTTATCGAAGAATTTCATTACCACTGCAACCTTTTTCAGACTATGCAAAGGCATTCAACATGTGCACAGGAACACAGCAACACCATCAAACTGGATTTGTTTGCCCTTGGTGGGTTGTATGGGATATATGTTTCAGCACAGAGAACATAGCAAGGCCACTGATGACAAGGATTCAAAGGGAAAAAAATCAAAAGAATCCTTAACAAGTACCTTCCCTCTCACGCACATACAGTATATGCACCTGGTTCTCTTCTCTATTTTACAGGTAAAAAACAGCAGTTTGAGAGAGTCAAAATACTACCATGTATTGGTTGTATCTGTGCTCTCAAAACAGGTAATTTCACTGACAGGTCATCTACCTGGCTGAAGTGTTGTGCTAATTAGATTTAGCTGGCTTGTTAACTTGGTAAAACAAATACATGACAGCACTTTTATTTTCTGAACCTCAGCATTTTTTATGTATGACCAGTAACCACTGTGTTTAGCTCTCATTATTGACTATACTCTACTATGAAACTCAGCAGTATCACCAGCACAATGGAGAAGGGATGTAGGATCCTTGTCTCAAATGTCACAAATGCTAAAACCCATGGAGAACTACAGCATGGCCTTCACAAACCACACTGACTCTTAATACAAGTAAAGAATACACATCAACAGTAACCAAAGAGGGGTAAAACCCAAGACATTGCAAATTAGATGTTTAATCATACAATGAAACATCCCTCATTCTAACATGTGTACAGTGTTACAGGCTATTCTCAATTAGAGAGAATACACACTCCCCTGTATCATATATCACAAGCACAGTGAACTACAAAACTAATTGTACTTTATGGACTGTCAAGGACCCAGTACAAAATGTGTTATGTTATATTGTTTGAAATTAGAACATGGGGTAACTGGAATGAACAATATAGTTGGGTGTTACATTATTTTGTTTCCCTCCAAAGATTAAGAGTTAGTGACAAAAAATGTTAATTACTTTTCATGCCACTTAAACAAGAGGTTATCTTAAAAGGCAATTTGGGTCCCTTTTCTGAAAAATGCTGGCCAAACTTTGTTTTTTTTTTTTCAGTTTGGCAGCTCAAAAGATTACATTTCCTGAAATCATATATTCTGGCTGTCTGCATATACAATTAAAAAGGATATACTTGTACAGTCATGTCCTTTGTACACAAATTGTCTGCTTCATCATGAATTCACCAATGACCTTTTAAAGTGACTCCTGCTACTTTTCAAAAGTCTATCTATAGATTAATGAGGTTTGCCCAAGGATGTGAAACAGAGGTAAGAAACAAATCCTAAGAGGTTTCCAAAGTTGAACTTACTTGCTTACTTTGCATATGTTTCACTCAGACTTATGTATTTACCACATCACAAGAGTTTCAACCAACGTGGGAGACAGCTGTCTCACCAGAAGTTGCAGTTGGCTGCTGACAATGTCGCAGTGCTCATTATAACTGAGGTTATGAAATGCTTCAGCCTTGTGATTAAAACGTCTCGTCGAGATGCCACATTATTCATAAAAATCACAACAATCGCTCCTAAAGTGTTTTAGTAACCTCAAGCATCAATAGTTAACGTCATCAACCACATATGAGCTTAATGCAGAAAGCATAAACTAATCTTGGTAAATGTGACTCTTGGAAAATGTGATATATAAATTTATTTATATAGCTGTGTTACTGTGCCAACAAATGTAAAGTATTTAAGTATCAATCAAAGTACACAGTAGGCTGTACCAAAAAAAACATGTAATCTTTGTTTTTTAACTCATCATTCTCAGGAATCTCAGTTTAATTTTTTTTACAGACATAAGCACACCATAAACATTGCCCCTATGTTGTACGACTGAGCTTAGTTTGTGCAAACAGTATTTCTGTCATGGACAATTAAATTAGTCAACCAGAGGTCACAGGGTTGGTTGGGGGTGATGGCTTTGAGTGAGGGTTGGAGAGTGAGCTTGTGTGCCATGTTGATGCGGGCTGCCCTCAGTCTGATCTCCCCATGGCCCGAGACCTTGAGCCTGGGCCTTTTCTATACGCCTTTATTGCTCCCTTGTCGGCTCAACATTAGACAGGGGCCCCATTATGAAACGGGGCATTCATTCCTTCGCTAATCAGCTGAAATTGCTTCCTCGATGCACCCTCTAATTTTCATCAGCGAGGTCAAATGTTTTCTCCTCTTCAATTTTCTGGTTTTGTCTTCTATCACATGAAAACATGCAACACTGGAGCAAACAGCAGATACATGTTGTTTTCTTAACACAGAAAAGGGCACACTAGCAAAAAAACAAGGATATGGCTGAGCATTTTCTGGTATTAATTGTTAACATAATAACATAAATATTTATAATATAAAGCACATTTGTCATAAATTAAAGTGCTTTTGGGTGTTCTGACATTGAGTGAGTAAGCCTTGAATTTACCAGAATATAATTAGCTACCGATTAATGGCTCTGTCATTTTAATCATGTAGTGAATGGCCATTCCACGTGGGTGTCTAAATCATTACTTGGTGCGTACTCTACATGTACATCTGTTGGTTGGCGTAGCAACAGGTAAGACTTTTGTAAGACGGGAAGGTCAGTGTTATTGCACTCACCTTTCCCCATTGACTGGGGCACTTTAAATGCCTTAGCTAATGTCAAAAACCTGTTTAAATCCTTATGCTCTTTTTAGTACTTTTGCTGATGTTCAAAACAAGGACAAACACATTATCAAAGGATGATAGGACTGAAATTTTTGGTGCAGGCATGGTAAGTGTTGGACATTGATTTTTTAGCCTGTGTTCTTGAGTCTCTGAGGCTTTGTCAGGTACGGAATATGTGACAAAAGGGCGCCTTGGCTGTGTCCTTCACATTGTGGAAGTCACCGTCCTGAAATTAGTGCCACGTAAATGTATGAATGATCGTGTAGCATAACATCGCTGTAAAAGGCATGTAGTATTTCTAACTCATGAATACATTCTGTACCTAAACCACTTAAAAGCAATGTCGAAGTCTTTATTCCTTTTTATCCTTGGGGGAGGAAATTTGTCTTCTGATTTTGACCCATCTGGGGTGCACAGTAGTACACACATACATTCACATGGAGAAGTGAGCTGTCCCACCCTCAGAGCACACATGCCCAGAGGAGTGTCTGGGGAGTATTTGGGGGTTAGGTGCCTTGCTGAAGTAGCCTGGTAAACCAGGCCCTCGTAGGCTATTGCTAAAGGCCACCTCATCTGTCGCTGTGGGGAGGGCACTGAACAAGTGTCCACCTCGGGGACCGAACTGACCACCCTTTGGTAACCGGTCCAATTCCCTTGCCGCCATAGATGCCCTGAAAAGCACCATGAACTGCTGGATGACCTGAGACTTTAGTTTTACAGAAGAGATGCTGCTACGAATTTTGCAAATGCATTTTTGGTTACGGCAAGACTTTCTTCCCCCATCTCCATTCAGAAGCACTCACAGTCTCTGTCCTTGAATTAGCTCTGGCTTTTACAGAGATTTATAATGATTGCTGTCTACTTCCTTAATGGTTATTATTTTATTTGAAAGAAGTCTTTTCAGCCCCTCACCCCCACACTAACAGTGACATCATTTATTGATGCTTTGCCTCGGACCCAGGAAAGGGTCTGTTTGAGTTTGACTCTACAGCGAGCTTTGAGAAAAACCATGGCCACAGATTGCAGACAAGAAGACAAAAAAGCTGTGATAGTCCACAGGAAATGTCCATATCGAGGGGGTGAGTCAGTATGACATCAGACACTGCATTAGTAACATTTCCGTATGTTCTCTAAGACAAAAACAACCAGCCTTGAATCATGTGTTGTTAGGGTGTGGTATAACGACTGTTTCTTTTTTGAGCAGATATTATATTTGGTTGCCCATATTTGAAGGATTTATATTTTCTGGTGTTGGGACACTCTAGGAAATGTATGGCTTTGCATTTGTGGACTTGCCTACATCATCCTCATTCATTCATGCATAGATAAGGGTTAGTAAAGCCTCCCTAATCCTTGACATGCTTATATGCGCCAATATTGTTGTGCTGCCCACTGAGTTAAATAGATGTGGGTCTTGAAAATGTCATTTTGTTTGAATAGAAGCACAGCATGAAGGGATTTCTGATGAGGTGTTTGTTACAAGGCCATGCCTGTGAGTTACCATCATTATGCCAACGGCCTTATCTTTACAAAAAAACCTTATTTTGTGATGAGAGAAATTGGCGCTGAATGCACGGAACATGCCTATAAGACCAATCCTTACATGTACTTCTACTGTATTTTGCCTTTTTGACGTTTTTTTTTTAACGAGGGTCTCACATGAATTACATGCTCATATCTCAGCCTCCGATTGACATTCATACATTTCCTCAGCCCCGACACCCCCCTACCCCATCGCTCGCCCACCCTCCCCCTTAGTGGCTTTCTACAGCAATTTAAGTGGAATTTAACACAGATCACCACAGATCAGGGGAGATCAAAGCCCCTGTGCTGAAACAATGGGTTAAGCATACTATATCAGGCGAGCATCAAGACTTCTGCACAGGGCCTGTGGTGGGAACTGGATGTTCGCTATTCCCAAGGTGTATTATTTACTTGAGGTTGAGCAGAAGCAGCTGAGCTTTTGTGTTTGCGAAATTACTCAAAATAACCAATTATCCATCTTTCTCTGTGTCAGGAGTCATCCTGAAACCCCTGAGAATGCCTCCAGTCCTGACACTAACACAGAAGAAACAACTCATGTCATTCTGTCTAAATATAGCAGTCCCCCCCGCCCCTCTACCACTACCCGCACCATCACAGTCTCTCCTCTGCTCTCTCTTTCTCTCTTTTGTTCTCTGTACCTCTTTCTTCTATCCTTCATCTCTCTATTATCAGAAAGCCAGTTTTTCCATTTCATTCTAAAAGACAAGCTGTGATGATAAAGCTGTGTTTCACTTTGTTTGTGTTAACTCCCACAGAAGTCACAGTTTCAATAATAATGCAATAAATGTATAAAGGTGAGTACTATATTCACATTTTTGTATTATACTACATTATTTGGTAATTAACCACTAAGAAACTAATCTTTTACCATTAATGTTCTCCATTTTGTGTGTGTGTGTGTGTGTGAGAGAGAGAGAGAGAGAGAAAGAGAGAGAGAGTATGTGCGTGTGTGTGTATGTGTTTGTGTGTGTGAGTGTGTGCCACACATGTGTGTGGAGAAGTGGTGGGGGGTGGCGCAAATAACATGCAGACATACTGTGTAACATTTGGATGGTAAAGACTGTGCACTGCCTCAGCAGGGCCTCTGAGAGATGGTAAAGTAATAGGTTGAGTAATGGCGTTTCCCCTGGCAACAGTGTCAGACATCCATCAGGGCCCCTGCAAGCATGAATCACACCTGCCGAAGGCCTTGCACTGGAGCACTGGGGAGAGAGCTGCTTCGACATCCCACCACATACATTTCCAAGTTACACCTGTGTAGTGTGTGAGAATGTGTGTGTAGGTGTGTGTGCATGTGTGTATGTGTATGTGTGTGAGTGTGTGTGTATGTGTGTGTACACCAGTGTTGTGTGTGAGAATGTGTGTGTAGGTGTATGTGCATGTGTGTATGTGTGTGAGTGTGTGTGTATGTGTGTGTACACATGTGTGTGTGTTTGTGTGTGTGTGTGTGTGTGTGTGTGTGTGTGTGTGTGTGTGTGTGTGTGTGTGTGTGTGTGTGTGAGTGTGTGTGTGTACACGTGTGTGTGTGTGTATGTGTGAGAAGGGGGTCAAGGGGAATGGAGGTGTGTGGTCTGTGTGTATGTTTGACACAGACATGAAACTATAGGCCCGCAGAGAAATCCAGAGATTGCTTGAACTTGGCCGTGTGCAGCTGAAGCAACAGCGATGCTGCACCCCCGGAGCATGTGTACACAGGCACGCAACACTCCCTCCTCTACCCCTGCGCTTGCACCCATCCTATACACCCCCGAGCTATGCTGCCATACGAGTAAATTCACACATTGTCTCTGTGTGCTGTTCATGGCTCTCTGCTTACAAAGTAATAAAGCTGGCTGCTTGAACATATTTAAAAAATGCAAAGTTCTAGCTCTCCGTACAGCAAAAAAAAGAAAAGAAAAAAGAGAGAAGCACAATCATAGTGTGTCACCGGCGCCTTTGTCATCAGCACGGCAGTGTTTAGTTCTATTCGGCGCTGTCTCAGTGGCTTAAAGAAAACCCACTCACCAGGGGCCGCAGTGAAACATATGTCTGTGACAGTAATGATATAGTGCAGCTGGTTGGACAGGCCCCTCTCTCCTCTCTCCTCTCTCCTTTCTCCTCTCCCTCTCTCTTCCGTCTGGGAGCTTCTCAGACGCTTGCGCACACACCTGACAAATAAGGCTGACATTTCACACTCTGGGCCAGCAGCATTGATTGTTGGTGGCGCAAAAAATTCCACTATTCCACAGGAGAAGTTCGTGCATGAGCTAAGATTCATAAAATTACTGGCTTTTGCTATTTCGTTGAGGCATCAGAGGATTCTGCTGAACGCGGTCCAAGCGAGGTTCTTTTGGCAGCCTGCAGAGCCACCTTATAACTGCCATCGATCTAAATATGAGCCCATGTCCATGGATTGTCAGGACTTGAGGTGGGGGAATTAAAAGCAACCGGCATACAGACATGAATAAAAAAAAAAAGCTGAAATGTTGCAAAGAAGGAGGTGAGGAATTGGGGGGGGGGGGGGGGGGGGGTTAGAGAGAGAGAGCAGGAGAGCTAAAATTGGCACAGGTTTGAAGAATTCCACTGGGCTACCTTTTAATTGGGTCTCCTAGCCCCAGGGCTGGGCACAGCCACTGGCCTACACGTATGCAAAGTTCCTGAAAAGCCTGCTAATGGAATGATTGACTGCTCTCGCAGAGAAACTGATGATAGCCTTCATGAGCATTGCACTTGAGTTTAATTACCCCGGGGTTTGCAACACATGATGAATTACTGCCTCATAACCCCATGCATAAAGATCGATAATTGGCATTCTCAGTTTGGAATATTAATATTCCTTATTTTTAATGCTTGCAGAGGACCCGCTGTAAAATATGTGGCATATTTTCCAAGCTGCAGTGGGTCGGTCTATAAAGTGGCATCATTCTGTGTTGATATACGATGCGGTCTTAGTTATCCTATGGCATAACTGGCGTGCAAAAAGAGACGGTCTTCAGAGGCAAGTTCAAATAGGCTACAAAAAAAACTCCCATCCCATACGAGACTTTGCATCAGGCCCTGTGGAGGGCTGATCCTGTTTGGTTTGTACAGATTTATTTTTTTGCTGGCCGTATGAAAGGCGAGAGAAGGCTGGGGCCATAACTATGGTCCTTTTGTGCTCCACCTAATTGGCCGACAGGGGAAATCAGCTGTTGAAATGGTGTCGCGATGGATACGCGGCGCATTGTCGAGGCTCTGTCGGGGGAAGGCTGTCAGGGGCCAACATTAGCGATATGCATATGAAACATCTCCCCGCTCCTGCACGGTGACATGCTGTATATTGTAATGGGTGCCGACTGGACATGAAGCCGCCTACCGTCTACCTCCTTGAGATGGGAGTGTTTGAATGTGTGAGCCCACAGTGGAACTTGAATGAAGAGCTGTTATACGTTAGAGACAAAAGCCCAGCTCTGGCCTGAGCTACCCCCCTTAGTTACACTTTATTTTAATGGTCTCTTGTTACAGTGTGTGTGCCTCATGAAGTACAGTGTAACAAAGTGTGTATCAACATGTAACACTATGTGCTTACACTGTGCTTACATATGTAGGGTTAGGATTAGGGTTAGTGTGAAGGAATTTGAGTAATAATAATAATCTTTTCATGTTAAAACATTTCCTTATTATTATTTTACATACCTTAGGTATCTTGTTTTCTTAGAATTCTGCCTGCCACTCTGCTGATACGTGTGTCTGTGTCTTTGAGAGATGAGGTGTGAAGAGCTGTAAAATGTGCATTGCATTGGTTTGCCACAGCCATGTGTTGTGTTTGGTTGTGTTGTGTTGTGTTGTGTTGTGTTGTGTTGTGTTGTGTTGTGTTGTGTTGTGTTGTGTTGTGTTGTGTTGTGTTTTGGTGGAGAGAGAGACATGGCCGGAGGCATGACAGAAGCGTGGGAAGGTCCTGGATAACTAGTTGATCTGCTGGTAAGGCGAGGCCCTAGGCCTCGGCCTTCTGGCAGTGACGCTGGCTAAACTCTGCCTCGAACTACGGCTCTTTCTCCATCAATGCAGCATTATTATATGATTATACAGCATGATTATAAAACCTTGTTCCTGATTTACAACCACTGTGCTGACTAAGTCTCCAAATTTACCTGTAGTAAAGTATTTACTATTAAGTATAATATACTTACTTATATATATCGAGTGTATATCGAGTGTATATATATAGGTATATAAGGTATATACAGTGCAACACCATGTTACATGCTGTTACATGTAGATATGGTGCAAAAGGGACCATTCAACAACTGTTACCCCCACCTCCCAACCCTTAACCCTACTCCCATGACTACTCAGGGTGGATCACATACAGGTCCCCATATCTTAACCACATCTCAGTATTACAGTAGCTACATGGGGTAAAATCTGTTTGATGACAAAACTCTTGCTGTTGCTCTATCTCTTTATTAGAAAACAAATTTAGATAGCTGCAATGCTGCAAATTTGTTTTAAAAGGTTCAGGTGTTCAGTATGCTTATATGCACAATTGGTTGATATGCAGAAAATGATCATGCGTCAAACATCATATTTGTTTTCAGATGTACGAACGAATGGTTTCAAATGAAATCTCATCAAGCAGGCATCGGCTGTCTCCATGTTTGTCTCATATTTTCTGTGTGTTTAGCAAGCAACACTGATGTGATTATGCTGGATATCGATTATGAAGCATCCATCTCTCCCAAGGCCAAGCCTTCAGTATCAACTCAGAAAGTGTTAATTAATCAGCAACATCATCAGCCTTTAATCTAGCTGAATGTATTACTTTGACATATGACATATACATGCAGGAAAATAAATACCCGTCTGTGATAATGATACCTTCTAGAGATGGTCAGTAGTGTGAATGAGCATCAAGGCCATGGCTGTCTGAATACGGCATTCAGGTATTATTGTTATATTGGGTTCTGGTGACATGTAGTGGTATAATTCTGGATATATTTTGTGTGCTGTGTTGCAGTGTCGAGCCATGGTTGTTTGACAACATCCTCCTTTTGTTTTATTTTCATGTTGATAAATTAATTTAAAGAAGTGCCAGGCATGTTTTAAGGCTTTAGAGATGCCAAACAGGTAAAGAAAAATATTGAATGAGGGCTCAAACAAAACATCTGTGAAGTGCACAGTATTTGGGAAAGGTGTTTCATTAATAATGCTTTCCAAAAGCATGTTTGTCTTCTGCTCACAAAAATGACTCACTAGACCTTTAGCATAGCTGTGAACACAGAATGTGTTCTGTGTTGTTGCTGTTCTAGTTACCCCAGCACATATGGTGTCTCATGTAATGATGAGTCCATTGTGTTATATCACTATGGGTATAAGTAGTGACAGGTTCACATAAACACGCATGTCCTTTTACGCCTCATTTTTTATCCTTTAAAAAAATGGACTATGTACTGCTGTGTAGTGCAGTTATTTGAGAGCTTTTACACAACCATACTCAGCAAAGGTATTTTCTCAAAGCCATGAATCAGTGGCGGAGAAATGAAATATGATTGTTTCCTTGCTGTACATTCCATCCCTAAAATCTTAATCCACTCTAATAACTTGTCAACTTATGACGGTGAAAAAGAGTGTGTAGTCTCTTTATTATCTTTAAGTCTAGGAGAGGAACATAACTGTCAGTATGATATATGCACACATACATCTGAATTTCATTTCCAGGGTTCATTTTTATACCAAGTGTATGAATTCCACTGTTTATGCAAATAATGTTGCGTATTAAGGCCAGGTAATTCTTTCCAGTCGACACGGCAACTGCAGATCTCAAACATATTCCCACACTTTCCTTAACTTGTACTCTAGTATATTGGTTTCTCCACTTTCAGGTATTCTCGAGGGATTATGTTGTGGACAATCAATATTAAACATAACACCTTATTGGATCTGGAGACTGGCATTAATTCTCTTTTGTTTGCACCCACTCATTTTATACCACGGTGTACCGCTGTTTATATAAGGGAATTGGGTTTCCAGGGAATAAGGTTCTTGGCTGTCACGTCAGTCATCAGAACAGGTGAGAATTCACTGGAGGGTATTTGTCAGTTCAGTGTTTACAACGATGCATAGCTGTAGGATGGCACAAATTGAAGGACTCCTTTTAATGAGCTGTGTTTCATTGCTTCCTGACAGCAGTCTGTCATGATTTTCTCAGTTGACTCAATTAATAGATGTAAAAGGACCAACAAGTCCTTCTACAGGCACAAGAGCTAATGACATGGCTTTAAGGAATGAACAATTATATGAATAAAGTAATTAAAAAATTAAAATGATTCACGAATGATTTCTGTTTTTAAACCTTGACAAATATACCTTCATTAGTTTTGTTGTGTTCAAATTAAAGGTCACCAGTCTTGACTGCCATGTGTTATGCTTCTTTTTTAAGTACTGTATAGCATTACTTTAATGAAGGAAGAAATGTGGTAGGAAGTTTAAAATTCACAAAAGTTCTCATCTCATCTGCAGTATACAGCTCCTATTTGTGAACACAAAACACAAAGTTCGAAAGGAAACAACAGTATGAGGGCTTTTGTAAGTATAACACCAGAATAAAAAATATTTTTTGTTTAATTCCATTTGATACCTAATAAGAGAACAAAGAATTGGACCTCTACCAAAAAATGGAAAAGAAATAAGAAAACACTTTAGTTTGCTCGCAGCCCTAAGATAGGTCAAAGATCCTGGCTAATCTGACTTACTTACCAACCACCTAACACAACGGCAATGTGTGGTGGGAGTTACAGAGACGTTACTTATAAATAAATGTTAGACACGGACTGGTTGCCGAGGCATTCCTGAAGCAATGGTTGGATTCACCGGCATAGATTGGAAATGAAGAAGTTGCCGTAGTAACCAATTTAATCAGTCTCAGGTCCTGTGTGCAGCTTTTCTTTGCTCATTAAAGAGAAGGGACTGGCATTTTACTATTGCACAACAACTACCAGCATGAAAATGAAGACAAAACTGGAAATTATAATAGGCAGCCAGCAACTCAACTTTATAATGACTTTATGCACTTTCGCGAGGTTAAAACCGTAAGGGAAAAGTAGATTTCTCCCTCGGAGTGACCTTCTTGTAGTTTAATGATGGCTAAATGGTGGCATTTAAGTGGGTACGTAGAAAGGGGCGACAATGGCAATGGCTTCAGGGCTTTAGTCAGCGCACCCACTGCAAACTAGTTTAAGAAGCACCATCCGGATGGTTTTATGCTTCATTTTGTACAGGGAGGGTGGGAATAGGGTGGAGGTGTGGGGATGGGTAGCGGGGGTCTCTAATCCCCCAGGCTCACCTAATGAGGAGCCGGTGGAAGAAGGCAAGAAAATAATCCACACTGCTCCTCTTCACGTGGCCGGTGGCTAATGCTGCCTTAAAAACTCTGCTCTCATTAACTTTTTAAATCAGAGGCCATTAACAACAGGTTGGGCGGCTGTCCCTCGGCAACCCAAACACTCTCCCGCCTCGCCTCGCCTCCCCCAACCCAACCCAACCGCCCCCCACCCCCACCACCACCACAGCTGCCGTCAACTCAGCTCCAGCAAGCAGCGCGAGCACAATTAGGGAGAGAAATTCTCAATACACGCTGACCTCTAATTAGGATACAGCCTGAACCTTCAGGAGCTCTGCTGCCCATGCTATCGATTTAACTTCACACCACTCACATCTTCAGGGGGCTATGAGTCTGGACTCCATCTTGGTGATGTCCTGATTCGCTGGGAATATTGCTTGATACCTTCTTTCCTTCAACATGCTGTTTTATGTCGTGTGGTGAAATCATTCTTAACAACTGAGATCTGCCGTTTTCAGGGAAGTGTCCATACAATTTATTTTGGGTGACAGCAAACACTTCAATGTTAGCTCTCCACAACAAATATCTTTGTAATCTGTCCAAGCATAATGATTTTTCTCTTTTTTTTTGCATTAAAATTGATTCACTGAAAGCATGTAAAAAGAAAGGCTTCTTCTGTTATTACACTGGAACAATACCTCAACAATAAGGTGATGATACACAGGGCAACTTTTTCAGCAATGTCGCTGGGCAACAACATGATTGGCTCCTAATTTTCTGATGGGATCATCACCAAAAGTTGCCTGCTGCTGATCTAAGTTCACCTGATAAAAACGTGTTGCCTAATATGACTAATAAAGTGCCCAAATCATAACTGTTCATATTGTTGCCTGGCAACATTGCTCAGAAAGTTTCCCAGTGTATCATCATCTTTAGACAAGAATTCACTTGTAGCAGGGTACAGACCTGCTAATCTGATATATGTCCAGAACTATGTATTTGATTTGACTCCCTTAATAGGTAAGAGCTCATGTTGAGAGCAATGGCCTTACATAGGTGTAAACTGTGCATTCCTGTGGTTTCTCCTGACAGCTTATAGTTGATTAGCCCTTTGCAATCCCCTGGCAACACCATGGTTGTTGCTCTACTGTTGCTCAGCAGGGGGGGGGGGGGGGGAGAAGGGGAAGGGGGAGAGAGGAGGAGTAGGAGTGTGTGTGTGCGTGTACATCTGTGTGTGTGTGTGTGTGTCTGTGTGTCTGTGTCTGTGTGTGTGTGTGTGTGTGTGTGTGCGTGTACATCTGTGTATGTGTGTTTGTATGTGTGTGTGTGTGTGTGTGTGTGTGTGTGTGTGTGTGGTTGTGAAGGGGGGGGGGGGGGGGGGGGCGTTAATGAATGAGAATGGGGCTCATTTCTTTGTCCTTGTCAGACCACCAACCACACCATAGATCCTTAATGAAAGAAAACTGAGTAGCCACTTGCACTACATAACAGAAAAACTGAAGGAGTTCCACCGGATATAAATGATTTATAAATTAGAAGTGTTTTAATGCATTCTTATTACATTTTAGAATCCCCAATTTCAGCCTCCTCTACTTTTGTGCTTTTCACTACTTGCAGGCTGCTTATTTTTTCCAGATTTTTAAAAATTATTTTATTATTACATTACACTTAGCCGACGCTTTTATCCAGAGCGACTTACAGATATTTACAGGGTTTTTTTAGTTACAGTCCCTGGAGCAGTGTGGGGTTAGATGCCTTGCTCAGGGGCATCTCAACCATGGGTAGGGCGGGATTTGAACTGGCAACCTTCCGATTGCAAGACCAACTCCCTAACCACTAGGCCACAGCTGCTTTTGTCATAGACATACGTTATCAGACTGTCAGCGGCAAATAAAAATGAACATACGTATACAGAGTAAAAATGACATACAGTACCAAATATATTTGTTGTATAATTGACATTCAGGAATAAGCTATCTGGACATGACTTGTGAAATAAAGATGTGTTTTTTAATGTTCGGGGAGATTTGGCTAACCATTTTTTTCACAAAAACACAGCCAATGACGTTTCAAACGATAGACGTGAATTAAAAACTATAAAGAGCTCATTAAAACAGTGTCAACAGAAAAATTTCAAACAAAGTGCAATACAGGAAAACCATATAATTAAAAATTGTGGTGTGGGCTCATTCCAAACACAGTGTAGTATTTTTGGCCCACACAGTTTTTTTCAAATAACTTTCAAAATATTTTGGACCAGATCATATTATTGCATATGATGTTGTGCGAATGAAACCTTTGATTGTTAAACATCTGATATAACTTGTTAACATTTTTTAGTGGGGATGTGCAAATTCCCCCATTATGTGAATACTGACCCATCCCAGCCGATATTCAGCAGGGGCAGAGCACAATGTAACCTATGCCTTGGTGGCGATGGCGTCTGTTACAGTTTTTGCCCGTTGCTTAAACACATTTTGCAAAGTTTGGCTCGCTGTGCCAAAACTCTACACCCAAGCACATAGGACACAACACTTGGAAATAAACCATTCACATCTATGTCAAATTGAAACTCTGCAATCAAAACCTAACAATCCTTTGTCAAAATGTCACTCTGATGACAAAATTGCACACACTTGCATCTTATGAAAACACTGTCACATCAGCAGCAACACACTAGTCTACTTTATATAAAACACTGCAGTCTTTCGTTTTTATTCAGTTCTGCAGAAGGCATGACTTCGCAACAACAAAAAAATGAAATACTCAATAATGAACATAACAGTAGTCTATTTTACAGTGCAGTAAATTCATTTTAAGCAAAAACAACAAAAAAACAACCACAATCAGAAATGGCAACCTGTTCTGCCAAGTGGACAGACAAGGTCATTGCGGGCGGACAGACATAGATACACGAACACGCACACACACACACACACACACACACGGACAGGGTCATTGCAATACCTGGTCAATCCCCACCAGGGGACCAGGTAACAGTACACTAATGTAAATATAGAAGGACACAATTGTCTTGCAATGCAACATTAGTCAGTATGCTGGTGTGTACGCAAGTGTTTGCTTGTTGCATGTTGAAAATTGAAACAATCATTTTCTACAAAAAATCATGTTCACAGTAAACACGGTGTTGTTGGAGACAAAAAGCTACTGTAAGCATCATCTCTTTCCAATTTGGTGGCATGTCTCAACCTAGGG
Organism: Coilia nasus; assembly: GCA_027475355.1. Lineage (NCBI taxonomy): Eukaryota > Metazoa > Chordata > Actinopteri > Clupeiformes > Engraulidae > Coilia > Coilia nasus. The sequence goes on along the minus strand of CM050202.1, from coordinate 8,914,749 downwards.
TTTTCCAGGTGGCCACCCAAAGTTATTTGCATGTTATCACACATTTGTCTTCTCTGTCCATGCTCTCCTCCACTGAGCCATTGTTTTGTTATTTGAGTGGTTCAAAAAATGTGTGAAAGATTTTATTTTAGTGTGTAAAAAAACTGTAACTGAGGCCTTTTTGTAGCTGGCTGATTGGTGTTCAATTTTGTAAGTAAGTATTTTCAGGTGTGTGTCTGAGTGTTGTGTGTTTTGTATGTGTTTTGTATTTTGAATAGATGTGTTTTGCCAATGATACATCGGTATTTCATTTTTGAACGAAGTGTCTTATTTATGAAATAGTGTGTAGTGTGCAGGAGCAAGTGTGTTGCAAAAAGGAGCAAGAGTGTTGCAGAATTGCAACTAAAGTGTAAAGCAGCGTTTGTGTTTAAGGTATGGTTACACTGTGTTTAAGGCATGGTAACACAACTTCAAGTTATGTTACTTTGGTTTAAACATATGTCTATTGCGTTCAAGCAATGGGCAAAAACTGTAATTGCACGAGCGCATGTTGTTGCATCCATGTTGAAATTTGAATCAAATGCAGATCAGACAGCCACTGAGACACTGGGTGTCTGTAAGCACTGTTATCTGGTCCTCAGGGAGTCTTCTCCACTGCTCATTGGCCGACACCTGTGCCTCCATGCACCTCATTGTGTCAATCAGAACACCTCGTCATCTCCGGAGATACAGAGGTAGTCTCTCTCTCTCTCTCTCTCTCTCTCTTCCACTCTTCTTCTCTTAAAACATTGATCTGTACTGGAGCTTTTTGTGCTCACAATGTTACTGGACTTGCCTCTAATTGTTATTCAAACGATTCCCTACCCCAACTCTTTCTCCCTCTGTTTCAGTCATAATAGACAGCAATGTTTTAATAGCATATATTTATTCCATCAACTATCCATGTTAGCATCATTAATGTTGTGACATTTAGTGTCATTGTACAAGTCACTATTCATGCATTTGCATACTATGCTATCATCGAATGCAATAAAACACAAATGCTCACTAAAAGTTGGGGCTGAATAGAGAAAGTGTTGGACAGCGCAATATGGTTCATTATTTGCATGACCGAGATCAATTGCCAAAGCAGTTGGCAGAGGGGATTGGTTTTATAGTTTCTATTAAAAGTCATCACAAAAATTGTGTTATGGCTGGTAATTAGAAACCTTGTCCTGTGTCAGATTCAATGTCACAAGCTCTTCTGAGTGTGAACCTTTGCCTACATCAGATGAAGTGTGAATGTGTGTCATGACCAGGGCAGACCACAGCAGACCCATTGGAGTTGGAGATGATCAGGAAGACAATCATTAAGCGCTGATGGCTACTTGTCTTGCTTTCTCCTCAGGCAGTCTGCGGAGCGCTGAAGTCTTTGACATTGTATTAGTGTATGTTTGCATCATGGCCGCCGGGCCTTTCCCCAACTGCAACATGACGTATGAGGTGTATGATATATTTTCCGCTCTCCAGTGACTCAAAGTAGATTCAGGAATTAATTTGTTGGGGTGCATTGTAATTTGGTAAGCATATTTTAGCATATGTAATACATTTGCTATGAGTTATGTCTGGAGGTACACCTTAGTGCTGCGTAGCAGACTCGATTTCTCTTTGCCACAATTAGATTTACAGCCACACAGGAACAAGCTCCTGGGGCCTGCTGTGACAACCTTCAGTTATTGTAAGTATGTAGGTAATTGATATTAGTAAAATTAGTTACGGAACAATGGAATGTATGTTAAATCCACATATGTGTAGTTATGTTGGTAATGCAGAAATAATGCTTGTATTCTGTGGGTGATGTTGTTGTGAGAACCAATTATACAAGTCACTAGCATGTGTGCAAGTCCTGCTGTGCATCATCACACTTACAGTAAAATACTATGCATGTACTGTATGTACTATGTAATTAGGTATTAACTTGAAATGTAGTGCTCAGTCCAGTAGAAACATGAACGATAACATCTAATTGTTGATCTCTTTCAAAGTTTTCAAATGAATTGGACTGGAAAATGAAATTTCACCATTTTGCAACTAACAAAAACTTGTCTGTCCAGGATTTTTGAGTTGCAATTACAGAACAGCAAAGAGAGTGGAGACAGAGAACAGAGAGCCGAAGTAGAGGGCAGAGAACAAAGAGCTGACTCAAAACAGGAAACAGGGAAGAGAGGCTTGGCTCAGAAAACAGGGGAACAGAATCAGCACAACTCTTGTCTCTTATCTATGCCCTTGTAAACCTTAGTGAAGTCAACAACACTAGCCAAAAAGTTGAGAAAACAGATAAGAACAATCCATTGTACCATGTTGTTCTGGTGATGAGTTTTTTCCACATTACTGTCGTGTACAGTGCTTCCCTGGTAAACCAGCACCTCGTACTTCATTTCATTTTGTACAGAGGGTCTGGAGTCGCTGCCGTTGAAATTCATGTATGAGGACCGAGCAACTCCTAGCCAATCAGCGAACAGAGGGAGTGTTTGTGAGCCATGATGTTCACTTTGTGTAATACATTTGAATTGTAGTGCGTAGGCAGGCTAATTGCATACGTGACGACCAGACATTAGTGATTGAGTAAAGGCAGATCCACATGCACTGGTACCACACTGCAATGCTGACAGTTTTATCAGTAATGCAGTCCTACACCTCTATAATCATGTAAAACATCTATGCTCAGCTAATATATATATAATATAATATATATACATATATATATCTGCCAGCCAAAAAAAAAAAAACTTATATGACAAGCCATTTCTTTTTTGCCTCCAGAACTCAGTGTTCCACAGTAGTTTGGTCATTTGATTAAAAATAAAAAACAGAGGGTGCGTGGGCTGCGAATGATTTGTTTATTGGCAGCTGTGTTCAGTCGCAAGAGTGTTGCCTCTGGCGCTCTCTTCCCTATCACACGTCACATGATTAATGTGCTGTGTGTCGAAAGAGGAACAACTCAGGAATTTTTACTTCAGATCGTGGGGGAAATTCTCGATTGAAACCAGATTCTTACCATGACTATCTGCACAAAAAGCACAGTTAAAGCAACAAAAACTGACTCATTTTCACTGGTATCATTCTCCACAAGCTACAGGGGGTATACAGTTAGCAGAGGAAAAATAAGGGCAGTTAGGCAACCGCAGACCCCAACTCATATAATGCTCACACACACACACACACACACACACACACACACACACACACACACACACACACACACACACACACACACACACACAGCAAAAACAGTTTTATTTAAATGAGGTATAAATTACTATGGCAGTTTCGAGAAGGGAATATTATTCTGTGTAAGTTGTGGTGAGTTCTAGACTGACTCAGCTGTGGAAGGATCAATGTGAGTTCACTTCCTGTGACCAACTAAGTTCATTCAAGGCTCACAGTCACTGAATCAGCTAACAGGGCACAATGAGGTCACAATCCCAGTGCCTTAACTGTTTTCTAATTAGGGATGTCTGGGTGTCTGACCTATACACAGTTAGCATGTAGCTAGCAGTTAACTGCACTTTTCCATGCACAATCTGCTGATGGCTAAAGCCAAGTTCAGACTACATGATTTGAGTTTCCAGCTTGGATGGTCGGCATGGAAATCACAGGCTTTTTTGCTCTGCAGCCTATCGCTTGTATGTGCATTAATTTAAACGTGACTGCACTAACATAACCACATCTCACAACAACAACTTCAAACTTTTACAAATGGAATATGGGATAATTTGTGGTATAGTTCACACGCAATGTAGGCTGGGTGTAATGCAGCTGTTTCTACCTTATACATTTGAACTACAAGCTGTTTTTGTAATATTGCTATAGTTTGTATTGTATAGCAAGGACAATACGTTGTTCGTGACACCTGTGCTAGCTCTTGTGGTGTGTACACTGAGGTCACAGATCAGTCCTCCGCATAAGCGCGAGACTCCCAATTACAAACATACCAGATGTGTGGTTTGAACACTGGAGAGTCCGCGTCAGTGTTGCATTCTTTAAATCATGGCTAAGCTTGTGATGTCGTGTAATGTATACAAGGCATAACCAGTAAGTAATGGTTAGCAACTGACAGTGTCCCTTTTCAGGACTCTACCTTCTGACATCATTTGCAAACCTGTCACCAATTAAATCAAACAAGTAAGTATGTAAAGCTAACTTGACACACTGAAAAATCTATCGACATAGCAACCACTCTAATTACAGTAAAAACACTAAATGTAATTAAAATAATTTACAGTGGGTAGGCCTACACTGCATTCAAAGCCAAAACGCAGTAACTGCAAAATTAGTCAAATTGAGTTTAGATTGGAAATTGACTTTATAATACCTCCTGGGCAGGGTGACATCTTTAAAGGCATTTTTTTCAGTTTCTGTATTTACGTAGTTACTGCACTTTGCACTTTTTCCTGCCTACTTAACTTTGTTTTTTTTTTTTTTTTTTTTTTTTTTTTTAAAGCTCCTCTTGTTTGTCTATGAACTCAAATTCAGTTTGTTATTCACAAGCACCATTTATGGCACATTCACCAACAGAAGCGAATGCCTTATTTCATCTCTCATTCTCTTTTCACATAAATCAGGTTTATTGGTCCATTTTCATTTATACTTTCTTTTCCATTACACCATTCCATTTGTCAGTTATTAGCATCTTACAAATTGTGATGGTGTGCATGCATAGAAACGTCTTTAAACAACAAGCCACTTCTACTTTCAAATCTACCTTCTCTCTAACCTATTACCCAACTGATTTAAAATGACAGTGAATGCAGATGTAGTCATGGAGATACCAGCCCTGCTTCAGACCACTGGCATGGTTTTGCCCCCCCATCTCAAGTGTAAGCACAGAGAGCACTCATTACCAGTGGCAAAAGATCCTGCACTACATCCAAATGATTCATTAATTTCAGTGTTCCAGGTCAGTGTGTCTCTGTTAGAAAAATGGCATCACACCATGGCTATCATCAGCAGTTGTCACTCAGCAGGCCACATACGTTGAGCAGAAATGCTTCAAGTTATGCTGCAAATAAGGCACGGTAATTTGATAGCATAAATGTAATTGGTCGGTTCATTACACTTGACATTACAGTAAACCTATTTTGTGGAAACATAGCATCAATTACAGTGATGCTGGACATGTTTTCCTTGAACCCCTTCCCTAATTGGTTCTTTAGTTCCAAATGAGAATTGCTGTTTTAAAAATGTGGGCTTGATATATTCCCCTTGTTCTTATATCCAGTTTCATATTTAATGGTAAGAGTTTAGACTATGTGGAAGTGTCACTATTAGAATTGCTGTAACTAATAGGACACTAAGGGGAAACTTTTTTGCTGAGTGAATTACTTTGGAAAAATTCATAAGTAATAACTTTGATGTAAATAAATATTTTTAAATGAGATGAAAACTGAGTCAGTCACAGTTATTGTTCTTTTGTTGTTTTTACAGTAAGACCAACATTTGTCTGTGGGAATGTCTGTGTAATTTGGCTAAAGACTTTATTATCGCATTTGTCTCACAGACTTGAAGTTTCTGAAGCTAATACACACTCTGTAATCCCCCTCTTACTTTCCAGTACAAAAGCAAATAATGGCTATATTGGCACTTAGAGCTGTGTGACGTGTTTTATATTTGTGTGTGTGTGTGTGTGTGTGTGTGTGTGTGTGTGTGTGTACTCGTGTGTGTGTGTGTGTGTGTGTTTGTGTTTGTGTGTGTCAATGTGTATTCGTTTGGGTGTGTCTTTATGTGTGTGTGTGTGTGTGTGTGTCTATGTGTATTTGTGTGTTTGTGTTTCTGTGGGTATTTGTGTGTGTGTGTGTGTGTGTGTGGCTGTGTCTGTGTTTGTGTCAGTGTGTGCATGTGTGTACTTCTGCAGCTTGTCTTTCTGTGCTGAGAGTCCATATGCGGGCCACTCAGGGTTGTTGGCACGGGTAATAGGCCGGCTGAAATATTGGAGTATTTGTGACGCCCCAGCTTGAGCACCAAGCCCACATTCGTCAAGCCATCCCTGCAGGAGCCACTGTGGCTCTGTGGCACCAAAAAAAGAAAGGCATTCTTCTCTTCTCAGAGCCTCATTCAGGCCATTTCCCTGAACCAGTCAACTACACCGCCAAACAGTCCCAGAGAGGACGGTGGAGGAGCTGTAAGCGCTAACTGCGCAAGAGGAAAACTTCTGGCTAACAGGGCCTTTGTGGCACAGCAATCTGTTCTAACTGACATGTTTTGTTGTTGGTGATGTTGATCAACTGTTTTATTTTCCTTTAAAAAAAAAAAAATGAGCAGAGCATGGGTGGTTTGGGGAAAAAAAAGTTTGTGTGTTTGTGTGCAGTAGTTGCAGTTTGCCACATTGGTAATGAGTGTGGAAGGGAAGAAGGGGGTCACAACAAGACTGGAAAATAAAGAAATTGGTGAAGGCGAGCATGGAAACGTATCAGCCGGTACAAGAGGGGTTGACTGCAGGAAAAGTCTCCATTCCAATTTACCGTGTGGGAAAGTTTAGTGCTGCGTGATGCATTTCTAATTGGATGCGAGAAAATCTCAAATAAAAGCAATCTGATGTGCTGCTGACACACACAGAATTCACAGAGGCTCAGAGGCTGCATTGAGGAGAGCAGTCTCCCTCTCTCTCTCTTTCTCTCTCTGTCTCTCTCTCTCTCTGTCTCTCATGTTCAGTCTTTCAGGAAATCAGCCGAGGATATTGCCTTGTCTCATCTGCGCCTGTCTGCTTTTATTTCACTCTCCATTACTGAAAACTACCAATCATACAACTTCAACCGAATGTATAGCACCAGGTCAATGTGAAACTGTTTCTTTATTGTTTTAGAATATGTGCGCTGTGTAGCATTTGTGCTACCTGAATGCAGTGAGCCATGCTTTGCATGGAATGAATTGCAATTTGCTGCCGAAAAATAAGCTGATGTAATAAGATCCAAAACGGTAATGGGGAGGAGTGATCTGTATAGCTTTCCACTCCATGCCTCTTAATATCAATACCAAACCCATTGGTGTGAGCCTCAGCTAACCATTGATCAGGAATGGCGACCCACCGAATAGAAATGCATTTCCCTCATCCATACAGCAGAGAAAGGCTCATTGCAGATAAGTGATTTTAATCACACCGACCGGAGGCATCGATCAGGAAGGTGTTGTGTTCAATATAAAACTAATTTTCGTGCCAATTATTCATTAATGAGAGTGTCTCGGCCTTCCCCAGCTGATGTCTGATTTGTCTCAGCAGCCAGAGTGCATGGAGCCGCCGCATCCCGCCCGTGGAGGTGTCAATAGCATTTTTCTGTCTGCAATAAATAGAAAAAAGGGCCTTCGGAGTCAATGGTGTTTGGTGGTTTTGCGCAAGGGAGGGGCCTCCTGTTTGCGGAAGACGATTTATTAAGACAAACCCAGCTCTGCAGCTAATTATACCTCCGTAAACCACACAGCGCGCAATATGGTGGGGCTGCGCCGTGGACCGCGGTAGGCATGGCAAACACTGCGTGTGTGGGAGGCAGGTGTTGGCTGTGCTCGTGAAAAGATGCGCAGCCGGGAAGAACAATGAGGCTGTGTGGTCAATGGCTACTGCAGAGGGTCGTCAGGCTCGTTCGGTGGCTTTGTGAAAAGGCTGTGGACCATTGGAGGTTTTTTTTTTCTTTTTTTCTTTATTGTACCAAGAAGGGTTATCAACCGCCACACATTCACAGAAGTCACACTCCCTCCCACAGCAAACATGGACCCATAAATATGCAAATGCAGGTTTCAGTCGCGCTCTCTCTTAGCCACCAGGCATTCTGTTTGGTTTACAATCCAGGGAGCCCCTCAATAGATGCAGAGCAACATCTTTTGTCTTTGTAATTGAACATCTCTCTGACACTCCACGATGTTACCTAGAGGAAGAATGGTAAGACATTTTGGCAACTGTTTGCAGCAGCAAAAAAGAAGGGAAAAAAAAACAGAAGCGGCAATGGTATGGCTACTTGCCACTGACGTTTGTCTCTCAACTCTCCCCCTTGTTGGGCCTGTTCAGCTACAATAGACGATACATGTCAGTTCTCTAACCTGGTACGGAGAAAAATATCTGTTTCTTTCATTGTTAAAGCCTTTGTCTCCTATCATCTCAAACATTGTGAGTAAGGCAGGAACAATTGATGTTTTCCAAAGAACATTATTATAGCCTCCCATGGCAGCGGTTCAAAAGGGATAAAACAAAACACCTTCCCACCACACACACACACACACACACACACACACACACACACAAAAACACCACTACCCCTCCCCTCGCCTCCCCTCCCCACCCCACCCTGCCCCGACAAAACAACGAATTGAATGGAAACACAACCAGTGTTCAGTCGCGAATGAACCTCATAACCCTGCTGTCAGGAAAATGACAATTCAAAACACAATATTTCCTTAACCTCTTGAAAGAAAAGTAACAAATAAAAAAACAACAACAAATTGGATACATCTGGCTGCTGGTGGTGAAGAGAGATTGATTTGGAACATTACTCTGGTGGTCGGGGGGTGGGGTTCAGGAGGGGAGAGGAGGAGAAGGGAGTGGAGAGGAGGGGAGAGGAGGGGAGGGGAGGGGAGGGGAGGGGAGGGTACCATGGCAATGGTTGCTGATGGAGGACTCAAGGCAGCTTCCAGCCAGAGGGAGAAGGAGGTGCAGGCCCCACATCACGCCACTCATCCATCCTCATCTCATCCTCCCTGTCTTCTCCAGGGAGCTGCTTGGCAGGTGAAGGACACATGTTGAGGGGAGGGGGAGTGGAGGGGGGACAGAGAGAGCTGCCGCAATGCATCCATGCATGAGTGGCGTGGAATTGCGTGTGGGGATCATAGGCTTCCTCCCGGAGACGTCCTCTGGGTAACGGGGGAAAGTATCCCAGGCACGGCAGCGTGAGACGGCTGAGGTGTGGTAGGAGACAGGATGACAGATCTCTCCCGTGTATCTGGCAGAAGTCTGCGCATATACTTCAGTAAATAATCCTAAATGACACGCTATTTACATATTTATTGGGGCAATGCATTTGATCACAGCTTATCATTGCCTGATGGAAGGGCATAATGTCAATACAGACTTAGGCATTATTTATGGTGGGGAGTGACTCATTAATATTCACACAGCGTTTTTCTGCTCCACTCTCAGTATTGTCAAGAGCAACACTTTAAAAAAAATAATAAAACAAGATGCACAAATAGGAAGACAAGAGCTGCTACTTGAAATAAATCTCTTTTCTGCCTTAATGACTGAAACTGCAGCTACAGGTACAACTGTTGGCAACACTTCAGATCTAGTTAGCTGTGACATGATTGGGTTTTTCTCTGCCGGTGTGTTTTTTTCCCCAGAACATCTTTTGTGTAAGTCACGTAGACTTTGATATGCTCTGAAATACAACCAGTGTCACGATGAAGATTTTTGACAGGTCGGGCTGTAATTGCATTTTCTTGAGTGATTTGAATTTGACACTTCACATCAGCAGTGACATATTCTAATTTAACAGTTGTGCTGTGCACATAGCAGAATAAGCGATATATGTTTTTACCAACCTGCACAAACCAGGTACTTCACCAGTGTGCAACAATCTGAATTCATTAGAACATAACGTGCCTCTACTTTCGGTATGTAGGCAACCATTTGTTGTTTTGCTGTTGTACATACAAATGTTGAAAATTCATCCTTATTTGATGGACTCACATTACAGTGGAAGCTGAATGTATGTGCTTATCACCAACTTTTGCTCAAAAAATGAAGCGGACAAAGTTGAAACTATGTGGAAGCTCATTCTGAAAGTCAGACAGATCGATGCACCAAAACAAAAAATAAAAAAGTCGCCCGTCGTCCATCAGGTCTTTCATTTGTTTTCTTTTTCCATTTCATTGTGGCAATATGTCAGTCAAACTGATGAATGTGTTGACATGCAATGGTGAAGAATCTAGCAGAGAATTTCAGGAGGTAACTCCGTTTTATCTGTGATTCAAAGTTAGAAGTTCTAGTACTTTCTAATTGTAGTACTTTCTTTCTTCTTCTTTTACAAAATGGGGAGAAAGGGGGAGAAAAGACCTTGATTCATGACATGGAAAGAGAAGAGTGACTGAGCAGTAAAAGGTAGAATGAATGAGGGATGAGCAGAGATGAGCGGAGGTGTAATTGAACGTAGAAAATCCCTCCAGGTGTTTTACGGGCGCGAGCTCACAAGGTCGGCCCAAATGTGCTTACGAGTGCGCTCAGGCGTGAAGAGGACTCGGCCACGTGTGCGCTTGCCAAAGCACGGGGACCCTTCACGATGCTGCTGCTGTCGCCTCCGCATCGCATCGCACAGCGCCGCGCCGGCCCGTAAGCTTCACCAGAGGAGCCCCACGTTCCGTCGACAGAGCGCCTCGCTGTGAGTCACTGGAGGGCGTCGCCCGCTGCAACGCATCATAACCCCGGTGATGTGGGTTACCGGAGCAACAACGCTTCGCCCTCTCATCTTTAAATGATGTATGAGTGGCGCAACGCTGCCTTGCACCCTGCCCAGGCATTTCAGCCTAGCCAACACAGCCAGTGTACGACCCACAGGCATCCTAGCTGCAAGACTGCAGTTACACTTTATTGTACAGTTTCTGTTACAGTTACATCTACATCATGAAGAACAGTGAAACAGACTTTATAACAATATTATGTAACATTTTGTACTTTATACAATAAGGGCGATAGGGTCAGGGTAATGGTAATAGTAAGGATTAGGGTTAGTGCACAGTATATGTAAAAAGTTACATGCTGTTACATGTAGATACATGTAGATTGTTAAAATAAACTCTTTATTTATGGGCTCCTTTTTAAGTGTATCTACATGTAACAACGTGTATTATTATGTACTTACACTGTACATACCTAACATTATCCCTAACCCTATTGTACATTGTAGCTTCACAATGTTACATATTGTTACACTTTTTGTTACAGTGTACCTAATAGATGTAACACAGTAAAATAAAGTGCAACCATCAGTGTTACCCAAGATTGTTAATGCTGGTATAGGTGGATGCCAGAACATATGCAGCTTTTTTCAGTTGCTTCCTTTTCAGCCTGACTGGCTCCCATTTCTGCTCTCCAGGGTATCTAGACAGAACAGAGCACTATCCAACAATCTTCATTCGGGTAACATCATTTCGTCTCTTCTTCTGTTCATTTGAAATATTCTCATTGCTTTTATATTGGTGCATCTCTTAAATTCACACATTGTGAGAAGACTATCTAAAATATTCATTCAACTTTTCATCCTTCTAACAGCAATCTGGCTAGAATAGCATTTGTTTTCAAATCACTGTCAGGTTACGTTGTCCATTACATGTTATTGTCTACTATATCTTGAAAATCTAACCGCAATCAAGAACCAGACATGAAGAATATTTTTTGTTATCTCTCTCTGAAATAGACATTGATTGTAAAAAAGCGAAATTAGTTCAAATATCTGTCTTAATTTGCTTTTATTTCACTACAGTACGGTGTCATTTAGAAGGTTCTTCTCTCAGTCTTTACCATTCATTAATGAAGCTTCTGCTAGACACCTCATGAAAGTTTCGAACAATAGGATATCACTGCCTTTCAGGGGCCTGTGGTGCTGGTAATGGCATTTGAATGAGTTTCTGAATGGAGTTTATTAGTCTTGATAATTTGACAAACAAAAAGTGATTGATACACATCCAGGAGAACAGATGGGTCTTTAACCCAACACAAAGACTCACATCAGACATTTTTGGTTCAAATTAGTTTAAACTTTGATTAACGGTGTGATTGCATTTTCTTTCTTTTTTCAGCAATAGTGTATTGGCCAATGTGTTATGGAAGCAAAAACCTTTTGCAATAGTTACAGCATTATAGAGTTTTTTTCCGAGCCAACATTGGAACTCTGATTCAGCCATTTACATTACCAGAGTGTTCAGGACAAAAATATGGGAATTTGGTCTAAGGAAGGAAAAATCCAGGAAGCTTGTACGCATTTTAATGATTTACTGTCATCATGCATTTTGTTCACTGTTCAATTTACCATCTGCACTATGTCATACATTAAAGGTAATCAAAGCATCACAAGCACACCAATACTAGTTAAACTTTCATGATCAATTGTCAGTGAGATGTGAACTAACCAGACCAATCTAACTCCAATGTCCAATATTCACATGATATAATAATGATATAATTACCTGTCTAATCTAACCTCAAGTCCAATGTTCAGGTCAGTCATAATTACTAGGCATTAATAGGCATAAGAAAGAAAAGGGAACTAAATCTGTATGTTGCCAGGAGATTGTAACCATGGTGGAGTCCCTTGTGCTGTCTGCTCTGTGAGGTACCCAAACAGCAAAGAGAGCCAGCGCCGGATGCTCCACAACCCCACCTTGTTATGACTTTAACGGCAGATGACAAGGACCTGATCTGACGCTGATTACGCTAATGCTTTTTTTCCTGTTTGACATGATGATTATGTCTCAACATGCGCCACACAATTCTCAGGAAATGGCCAGCGGTCTGTCTTCCTTTGTACTGTATGGGGTCATATTGGCATGCACTGTCGCTCAGCAGGTAATAAACATAGCATTAACTCTCAATACAGCTGAATGTCAGGAAGGGATTGTCTTTAAAGCCTGCTTTAATCAGTTAGTTGTCCTTTTGGTGGGCCAGGCTGCCTGTGGAGATATTAACTTATGTCTGCACATCACTAAAGGGTCCATCCTCCAGTGTGAGGCGTTAATCCTTTTATGAAGAGATGAAAATTAATTATTGGACCTGCTCACATACCTGTGTCTGTGTGTGTGTGTGTGTGTGTGTGAGAGAGAGAGAGAGAGAGAGAGAGAGAGAGAGAGAGAGAGAGAGAGAGAGAGAGAGAGAGAGAGAGAGAGAGAGAGAGAGTGTGTCCGTGCCTGTGTCTGTGTGTGTGCGTGTGTGTGTGAGAGAGAGAGAGAGAGACAAAAAGAGAGAGAGACAGAGAGAGACAGAGAGGGGGCAGAGGGAGAGAGACAGAGAGAGAGCGAGAATGACAGAGAGAGAGACACACACACAGAGAGAGGTAGAGAGGGAAAAGGACAGAGAGAGGGAGTAAGATGTACAGACTGGTGTTTTAAGGGGGGGGGGGGGGGGGGGGTGAATATCAAGAACATCCAGGAGATTCTCCTTATGTTCACTGCTGCCTACTATGCTTAAGACACACAGAGCATCTTGTATTATTCAACACAGACATGAATATATGTATGTGTACAAATGCAAAGAAAGAATGACCCCAAATGCCCTGTCCATGCTTCTACAACGCAAGCATGATAAATAAATTAGCAATCCTTTAAGGAATACTTGTATTGGTCTAAGCTTCTCTGGTTAGCATTGCACAACACATGCTTTTCCACCCTTCTTTTAAAGTGCTAATGTGCCGACTGCTGATTTTAATGTGGAGTAACATCTGGATTGAGTAATTTTCACTAGGGAGATGATAAAAGCTTAGTCTGTTC
>CM050202.1:8888773-8896273 GCA_027475355.1 Coilia nasus | reverse complement strand
TTAAATACATTTATTGTTCAATCCAGTCAGTGCTGTTGTTGCACAGTCAATTACAAGGGTTTTTGTCCTAACAATCACCTACGCTCTATGTTATTTTCATCAAGATAATTAGCATTTTCTGTTCAGAAGGATGTGTATGTGGTGTGTGTGCGCGCGTGTGTGTGTGTATGTGTGTGTGTATGTGTGTGCGTATGTGTGTGTGTGTGCGTGTGTGTGATACTGCACACCTTTCTATTCAAACCAGCTGATTGCTGCAGTTCTCAAATGAAACATTTCTTAAATGTATACATGTCTTTTAGTAACTGCAGAACTCGGGGGCCACCGTAAGCCACTGGCGCGTTTTCAAGCTGCCCCGTGCCCTTGAAGTTTAAGAATGCACAATTCACACCACCTCTCGCCTCCCAAAGTGACTGTGACTTCTAATCAACACCTGAAACCCCACACTCCACTCGGCCGTGTGTCCAAGTGAGACCTCTAAAGCTGTGCCAAGCCACTCATTCACTGCAGGAGGCTAAGAGTGAGCGAGCTGAGACAGACAGAAGGGGGAAGGCGGGGTGTAAGATAGAGGGAGAGAGAGAGAGAGAGAGAGGGAGGGAGGGAGGGAGGGAGAGAGAGAAAGAGTGAGAGTGAGTGAAAATGAAAAGGGGGACGGTTAGAAAGAGATAGAGGGAGTGAGAGAGAGAGAGAGACAGAAAGAGAGAGAGAGTGAAAAGGAAAAGGGGGACGGTTGCAGAAACAGAAAAAGAGAGATGGGGTGGGGGGGGGTGGGGGGCAGAGATGGGATGGGGGGGGTGGAGTGGTGGAGTATAAACTCAGGCCCATTCTTCTTTCTTTTCTGCACACATATTGGGCAAAAGCAGAGGTCATGAGTTTCCTTTGAGCAGAAAGATGACTCTTTTTCACTGAGCCTGAGCTGTGAGGATGCTTCTCACACAGCAGAGTACAGCGTGTCGTCTGGAGGGCTTTTGGACGCGTATCAGGTTGAGGCTTATGCACCCCATAGAAAGTGTGTGTGTGTGTGTGTGTGTGCTTGTCTGTGTGTGTGTGTGTGTGTGTGTGTGTGTGTTAGTGTGTGTGTGTGTGTGTGAGTTTGTGTGTGTGTATGGGGTTTTTACGAGCGTGGCCAAATCCAAACCGCTCAGCTCCTCTCCACTATTTGGACAACAAATGCCCCATGAAGAACATACAGAGCAGATCAGTTCTAATGACTTCCATCCATCTGGACTGGGACGGCAAACGCTGGTGCTGTTAGCGCTGGCTTATCACCAGTGTCTGCTCACTGAGGCAGGCCATTTGTGTGCCCATGGGTGTGTGTGTGTGTGTGTTTGTGTGTGTTTGTGTGTTTGTGTGTTTGTGCGTGCGTGTGTGTGTGTGTGTGTTTGTGTGTGTGCACACGTGCATGCCTGTGTTTGTTTCTGTGTGTGCGTCTGTATGCTTGTCTGTGTGTGTGTGTGCATGTTTCTGAGTGTGCATGCTAGCGTGTGTGTGGGTTGTTTTTGAGTTGAAGCACCCTTTGCTGTATCAGATTAAAATATGCCTTTCCTGCTGCTGGTGAGCTAGTCTGCTTAGTTATGCTTCTTAGTTTCATTGTACAGCTCTCTCATTTGTACACACTGCAAGCTTGCTGTTTCGCCCCTCAACAAGGGTTAGCATGTAAAGATTTATTTGCGGTCCTTGCTAAGCCTGCTTGGAAACAAAGCCCTTAGCTTTAGCTGTTGCTCCACAGTCACATACACATACAGGGCTGGGGGTGGGCTTATCTGCCTGTGCCTTGATGCTAATTACAATCGATCAAGAGGAGACATGCATGACCTCTGTGAGCTTACATGCCACAGAAAATGTATTGACCGTGTGTGTGTGCGTGTGTGTGTGTGTGTGTACTGTATGTGTGTGTTGTGTGTGTGTGTGTACTGTATGTGTGTGTGTGTGTGTGTGTGTGTGTGTGTGTGTGCATGTGTGTGTGGGTGGGTGTGTGTGTATACACATTGTGTGTCTACATTGCGTTTGTGTGTGCTTCAAATCTCACCCCGATGACACGAGCAATTTTGTATCCGCCAGGCGAAACCTGCCTGATCATGCTGTGATGGGTGGAGAGAGAGAGAGAGAGAGAGAGAGAGAGAGAGAGAGAGAGAGAGAGAGAGAGAGAGAGAGAGAGAGAGAGAAGGAGAAAGAGAGAACAAGGGAGAGAGAGAGTAGGAGAGACAGAGGCAGAGTGAGAGAAGGAGAAAGAGAGAACGAGAGAGAGAGAGAGAGTGGGAGAGACAGAGGCAGAGTGAGAGATGGAGAAAGAGAGGGAGGTAAGAAGAGTGATAGAGAGAAAAGAGAACGAAAGAGAAAGGGGGAGGCAGAGCGAGAGATGGAGAGAGAGACAGAGAGAATGTGTGTGTGAGAGAGAAAGAGAGAGAGACTGTGAGTGTGTGTGTGTGAGAGAGAGAGAGAGAAAGAGAGAGTTTATGAGAAAGAGAGAGGGGGAAAGAAAGAGCGTATGAGAGAGAGATGGAGAGAGAGAGAGAGACAGAGAATGTGTGTGTTAGAGAGAGAAAGAGAGAGAGACTGTGAGTGTGTGTGAGAGAGAGAGATAGAGAAAGAGAGATAGAGAAAGAGAGATAGAGAAAGAGAGAGTGTATGAGAAAGAGAGAGGGAGACAGAAAGAGCGTATGAGAGAGAGAGAAAGAGAGAGAGAAATAGAGAGAGAAAGAAAGAGAGAGAGAGTGTATGAGAGAGAGAGAGAGAGAAAGAGAGAGTGTATGAGAGAGGGGGGAACGATTAGCACTGAAACGCTCCCCTACCCCTCCAGAGCCTTATCTGCTGCCAGTCCCTGTGCCAGAACGGAGGATGAGGAGCTGCTCCAGTGCTCCCTGCATGCGTGAGATGCGCCCTCTAATCTCCACAGCATTCCCCAAGAGTTCCCCTAAAACAGGCGTCGGGGTATCTGATCTCTTGTTGGCAAGGTGGATAGTGTGGCTTTGGACCTTGTGTATTTAGCTACTACTGGGTAATTATACTTGTTTTGGTAAACCAGAAAGTGACGTTGCTGACACACTGGATAATGCAGAGTATATTTTGCCATGGTGCAGAGCCATATTGGAAAGAGGATAGTGGTGCGCACATCCAAAACAATAGGTGCTGGACAACAAAATATACACATGTGAAACAAAGTGGAATGTCCACACACTTGCTCCCATTTAATTTTTTAGTAAACGCTTTCGAGCTTATGCATGACCAGTGATGCAACTGTGCTATTCTGTCAAGGAGGTCTGTGCTGTGTTAAATCCGTTTTTTTTTTTTTCTCCAACGTATAATGCTATTGCGTGCTAAAAACAGGATTGTGCAAAGACTATTCTTATAGACATGTTTTATTCAGTCTAAGCATGAACTGCGAAAAAAGGCATATATTTCAAGGTCATAAAAACTCGTTGCCAGACGTGCCTGATGCAGTGTTTTCCGGAATATTCTTCAGTATTGCATAACAAACATGCTAAAATCAAGCCACTCAATAATGCAGGTGCTGTACCTTTTCTTTAATTATTTACACAGATTGTCCCTGTGCTTGGTGTTGGGAAGGATATCAAATATTAATCATCTCATAACCATCCATCGCATCATCGCATGGCTCTGTCTGAAGTGGCTCATCTCTTTGTTTATCCCGCATATTGTCTCAATACCTCATTGAAAACCACAAGTAGATGAGGCCGCCACCTTTGTTTGTAAATGCAGAAAAAAATCCCAGTGAATACAAAATATGACAAAAACAAATAATATCATCATCTTTTGCATTTGAAGGGGAAAAAAGTCTTTTGTTGCCAGTATCAGACACGAGCAACAAAGGTGCACTGCTTCTTTGTCAAAATACGGTGCTCAGGGAATAGCTCATTAAAATACCTGAGCTACTGCTGCTGCTGAAACACATTCTGCAGCCGTTCTAGTTGTTTTAGTTTGTACCAATTAGGCCTGAAATGTGCTGCTAATAAAATTTCTAACCACAAAAGCGCAGTTCAATGAAGTCTGCTCTCATATTCAACTCCAATATGGGCAAATGCTCTAGGATCAAAAGGCAAACCCACATAATATTAGGATCACACAGGATTTTGTTTAGAAAACACAGGAGTTAACATGATCAGAATTAAAAGGGAATACCAAAGTAAGTACACCATAATAACCCCAACATGTGTTTAGCATATTTCCATTTCTCTATCAGCAGGGAGCAGTCACTAGGCCCGATTCTGTCCAGAAAGAGCAGAAAGGGTTCTTTGTTATGGGTGAGATTACCTTACGGTAATTTCCCCTGACAGACCCACGCCCATCCACACCCCCAAAAAACCCCTTCTAGATTTCTCTCTTTCTTTTTCCATCCCTCTCTCTCCTCTCTCTTTCACTCTCTCTCCATCTCTCTCTCCCCATCTCTCTCTTCCCCTCTCTCTTCCTCTCTCTACCTCTTTCTCTCTCTCTCTGTCTCTTCCCCTCTCTCTCTCTCCATCCCTCTCTCTCTCTCTTCCTCTCCTCTTTCTCTCTCTCTCTTCCCCTTTCTCTCTCTCTCTCTCCATCCCTCTCTCTCTCTCTTCCTCTCTCTCTGTGTCTCTCTGTCTCTTTGTTTTTGTTCCACTCTGTCTCCCCTACTCTCTCTTCCTCTCCATGGTAAACTGGCCTTTGGCGCTCCCCGCATTCCTGCTGTCCTCCCATTAGGCGCTTAACAGAGCATTCCGCTGTGTCTGCTCGCTAGCTCCCCCCGAACACTCCGTCTCCCTGTCGCCCTTCAGGTCTCATCGCCCTCGCAATGGAGGATCCTCCGGCGTCCGTGGGAGACAACAGACAGCCTCCATTCCTTCCCATTACATACCAACACGCCCCACTGAGTCCCAGCCCAGCCCAGCAGCCTCCACAGCAGAGGGTGTGTGTGGACGTGTGTGTGTGTGGACGTGTGTGTGTGTGGACGTGTGTGTGTGGACGTGTGTATGTGTGTGTGTGTGTGTGTGAATGCATGTGTGACAGAGAGAAAGGATGCATGCACTCTGTGTGGGTTCATGTGATTGAGAAAGGCATGGAGTGTGTGTGTGTGCATGTTTGTGGGTGTGTATGTGTGTGTGTATGTGTGTGTGTGTGTATGCATTTGTGACAGGGAGAAAGGATGCATGCACTCTGTGTGGGTTCATGTGATTGAGAAAGGCATGTGTGTGTGTGTGTGTGTGTGTGGATGTGTGTATGTGTGTGTGTGTGTGTGTGTAGGTGTGTGTGTGTGTGTGTATGCATTTGTGACAGGGAGAAAGTGTGTGAATGCACGTGTGACAGGGATGGAAAGGATGCATGCACTCTATGTGTGTTCATGTGATTGAGAAAGGCATGGAGTGTGTGTATGTGTGTGTGTATGTAGGTGTGAGTGTGAGTGTGTGTTTGTGTGTGTGTGTGTGTGTGTGTGTGTGTGTGTGTGTCCTTTCTGTCTGTCTGTGAGTAAATCCCTAAGTGACTGTGATGAAGACTGAATCTATGTGTGTTTGTATGTGTGTGTGTGGCTTGGTGTTTGTGTGTGTGACTATGTGTGTGTGTGGCCATGTGTTTTTCAGTCTTCAGTCTACATTTCAATCTCCAGACCTCACAGTCAGGAATGCTGGGCCCTTAGACGCTCGTCTCCCTCCCTGCCACTCGTGGCATGAGATGATCCGGTCAGAATAAGCCCCATTAAAAAGGGGGGAAAGGACAGGATCAATAGGCCTTTTCAAAGGAATTCATTTTGAGCTTGGATGGAGTCCATCTGTAGATTTTTTCCACAAATTAGTCGAATAAAAAGCCTATAGCTGTGAAAGTCAGCAGCCTGAGTCTTCCCCTTGCACACTTAATAGGATGTGACAGTGTGCCGAAATGTCGTCATCAAATGGGAAATAATTGTCCGCCGACAAGCTCTTTTAATCGACTGCAGTCTTGCGCAGTGGGACCTTGCACAACATATCCCCTCACAAAAAGACATGCAGAACTCTGCCCTTGATTTTTGGTACATTAAAGGCCCTCTTAAAGATGCTGACTCCATTACACTGGCAATTCAGTCAGGGGAAGAAAAAAATACATGCATCAGGAATTTCCATTTTCTATCTTTTTTCGCTTAGAAATGATGCGGCAGAAATGCGTCATTTACAAGAGTGCAATCACAGGCTCCTTTTGTGTTTCGACCCACTCTCCCGTCCCTTGCTGTATGTTGCATTGTAGATTACTGTCATTCAGCACTTTTTAGAGCTAGTGAGTTTGTTTGATTTGCAGGGGAAGGTGCACTCACACGCTGATACACACACGCACACACACACACACACACACACACACACACACACACACACACACACACACACACACACAAAAGAATGCAGTATGAAACACAAGGTTTCCCCACAACACAAGACAACCCGCATTGCAATGTGTCTGCCTTTGCCCAGAGCCACGAACATCCCCAAGTCTGAGATAGCGAATTGTTTTACCACAGAATCCAATTAGGAGCCGTGAAAAACCGCGAGGAACTCATTTGATATCTCAGCTTCTCATCAGCTGCATGTGTCTGCGAATGATCACAAGCCTACTGAGGAACTTGAGGAAGCCGGGATATGGTTTACATTAGGCATAGCGGGAGGAGGAGGGAGGGGGGAGGGGGGGTAGTGGTGGTGGTGGTGGGGGGGTCCTTGCTATAGAGTTTGTGGGACAGACATGGGTATAATTTGATGAAAGCAAAGATTGTGGAAGACACAGCGAAAAGCTTATCAGCCGCGCCATAATGAATTGATTTGACCTTGCAAGCAAAGTAGCTTGGATTATAAACAAAAACACATTCATGAATTATGCTATTTAGCCTTGTGCTTTGTGTGAAGACTACAAGTTCTTTGCAATTTTGTTTTCTTTTGAAGGATAAAGTAGAGAATAGACCAGGACCAACAAGAAAACAAATTAGAAAAGCTGAAATACGTTTCACACATCATTTGCTGTGAGAGTGTTTATCCAAAGAAGGTGCTTTGCAGTGCTCAGATGTTGTCTCAGAATCATGGGAGAATTTTAGCACTGCAGATATTCAAAGACCAATTGCGATGCCTTTGCTTCCTTACAGAAACATCAAGGTTGTGTTAAAGCTTTGCTATGTAAGTGCTGACTTGACCGTGAATACATGAACGATTTGAATGAAAAAAAAAAAAAAGATTTTCAATACATCACTTCTCTCTATGACCATAATCTGTGGAGCAGACAGCTTGTTAAACAAGCGTATTCAAAGACTATTCAATTAAAATGAAATTATTAGAATGTGTATGGTCGATGTTGTTTGTAAACTTTGGTTTGGACTAAGCTCAGACGGTCAAGTTTCTGCCTAGAGCCTGTTTGCCTAAAGGGGTAGGAGAGGCTTATATGTACATACTGTATGAAATATATCTATACGAATAGATATTTTTAAAGCTTTTCTGAAAGAAAACACTATTAAACCAGTTGGCATTACTTGTGATGATTGTACATTGTCTATGTATAAATGTGCTCCTAGCA
>CM050202.1:8876273-8883773 GCA_027475355.1 Coilia nasus | reverse complement strand
TGTTCATTACTGAGATGTGCCATTTTATCTTCATATTTTATCTTTTATTCCCGAGATGTGCCATAGTTTCTCAAGAAATTCAGAACAGAACAAAAGAACAAATGTCTCACCAAACACAGTCCTTATCGCTATGATGACAGTCTGATGACAGAGTTATGGTTTTAAAGTGTCCATTTTTGACACTGCTGTCTAAACCCAAAAGCTGAAAGTGGGTCAGCTGTGGCAAAATGGACATGTAGCCTCAAAAAACATCAAAAACCATCTGGGACATAAGTACTAACTTCTAAAACATCATGGGAGGACCATTTCTCAGGGCTATAATATCATTTGGTCTAGGATTTATTACTGGTGGATATTTCTTCTCTTTTTTTCATTTTTGCATTTGTTTAGCTTGCCCGAAGAAGCATGGCCTGCATGCTCACGTATTTGGTCAAGGCAATTAGATTTGGTCAAGGCAATTAGCCGCACCAACATTTGTCCTTCAAGCACACACACTCATACACATGCAGTGAACTCAGCTACGCATCCATACGTACAGTGCTCTGTGCTGTGGTGGCTGTGACAGAATCAAAGGCAGTGCAAACATGGTGCAGTTCACAATACAAATCTCACCAAGATTTTAGCTGACTGGACAACACTCGGAGGCAGAGGACATCCACAGGAGAGATGCGTTAACAGGGGGGCTCAACTCGGTATGGATTTCATTTGCACCGCTCACTAGCTTTGTTTCCCCATCCTGCCGTCAGTCTGCTTTCAGTCTTGAACACTCCCCTCATGACCACAGACATGATCTGGCCTCGGCGGCTCACCACGCCTTCTGCCTCTTTGCTTTTTTTTATGTCCCTCTCGTCCCCCCGCCATTTCCTGCGACAGAGAGAGAGAAAAAAAAATTCAGAAGCTTTATTTTTTTTCCCGTCCAGATAAAAGTTAATTGAATTGGATTCTAATCTCTTTTGAGATGTGTCAGGAAAAGGAAAATAAATAAATAAAAACTATTAGTGTAAGGGTACAGAGAGAGAGAGAGAGAGAGAAAGAGAGAAAGAAATCCTCTATCTGCCCACTGGCTGGCCCTTGGGATCTGGTGCAATCTCAAGGCTGCTTTTTGGCGATTAGGTCCTTGGTGTTCTCAGCTGAATGCTTCTTTTATCAGGAATGCTGGGTTTTTTTACTCACTCTTTCTCTCTGTCTCTCTCTCACACATACTTTCCCTCTCCCACCCTTCTCTTCCTCTCTCTCTCTCTAATAGTCTGCCTCTCTCCCTCTCCCTCTCTCTCTTCCTCTCCCTGTATCACTCTCTTTCTCTCTCTTTCTCTCTCTCCCTCTCTCTCTCCCTTACTCTCCCCTGTATCACTTTCTCCCTCTCTCCCTCTCCCTCTCTCTCTTCCTCTCCCTGTATCACTCTCTTTCTCTTTCTCTCTCTCTCTCCCTTACTCTCCCCTGTATCACTTTCTCCCTCTCTCTCTCCCTCTCTCTCTCTCTCTCTCTCTTTCTCTCTCTCTCTCTTTCTCTCTCTCTCTCTTTCTCTCTCTCTCCACCGCTGTGGGGAGTGCAGTATGAAGCCCAGGATGCAGGCTCTCTCGCGTTGGGTCTCTGCAGTGCACTGGGAGACTGACATAGAGCTCAGGCCTGCAGATGACCTGCACAATCACTGCAACACCTGGAATGAGACAGTCCTCCCCCCCTGTGGTCCCACAATGCATTGGAGTCGCACCCACCACCACTTCACCCCACCCCACCCCACCCCACGCCACCTGCCAGGGAACAGGAAGTAAAGACTATCCTGTCGAATTCTTGACCACTGGTGCTGTATAGTCTCTGGCATTGTGGCTTAGCCAAGCCTGGTGCGGATTGGAGCAGTTTGTTTATTCCACTCTTCTCTTGCGGTCACTGATTAATTAATGGGCTTTATTTATTCTGCTGTCTTAAAGACTTTGTGCTTCCAGCTTGGTGAAAAAAGAGCTTGGCATTTTAGCAAACAAAAATCATTAATTTAATCTATTTCCAATTTAAGCCTTTAGGTGCCCAACCATATGTCACCTGCATATTATTATTAATATATTTTTTGGAAAGATTTTATTAACTGAATATAATTGCCCTTACCTGGCTAAACTTGAGGGCAATCCAGTACATCATTATCTAGCACAGCAATCCATAGTGGGAAAATGTAGCATATCAGAGGATAGTGGTGTGCAACGGTAAATTATTGATTAGTTCTAACTCAGAACCCCAGAAAGAAAGACTTTTTTTTACTCTGTAACTGAAATTAATGAATATTGAATAAGACCACAGAGTTCAGTAAAATTTTCCAATGAACTCAGAGTAAGCATGCAAATGTTCTGTGTTTCTGCGTATATTTGCCATATATATATGGAATATATTTATGGACACACTGAATTTCCATGTGTTTTGTTTAAAGGGCACTGTAATATTCACAACTAGTTGTTGAAGAATGTAATCAGATCTGGAAATCTATTTTAAGCAGTTAATTAGTTGTTAATTAGTCACAGTGTCTCTGGTTGTGTTTGAAACATACTGGGAAAAAGAGTTAATTAATGTTGACTCATACTCGAAGCATTATTTTTTATAGGGACAGTATGAAGACAAATCCTCTCTCCCCTAACTCAAATACGTGGTGATACATTTAATAAGTCATTATTATTTTAAATATAGCTGCCTAATTATTTAGCACAATAGTATGCCCCCTAATGTTTGAACATTTTTAAAGCAGAAGAAAGAAGTTTCCACTTGGCCACATGCAGCGACAATGAATTCTTTTAAAAACATTTCTCAAGGGGCAGCAGATAAAACCCTCTATAGTGGTTCTTTAGGGAATGCTGAATCATGAAAGGGCATGAATCACACAGCTTGACAGTGGCACAAACCAAAGAGGTATCTCTGCGCCGCCTGGAATGGCTTAGGGTACAAGGTCTTGTGGTGGTCATTTTCTCCAAATCCAAGTTGAACGGTAAAAGGAAAAAGCCATAGACCCACCAAGTGTGGCATTATTTCTGAAACTGCCCATGTCTTCATACATGTGTGAAATGACCGCCTTCATCATGGCTGGGTTTCTGTCAGGACGTTGGACACACAAGAGCCAGTGGGCCCAGTGTTACAAATCAGTGATGCGCAGGTTGATTAAAAATGAGCAGGTGCCTGCGGACACCCATGGTTATGACTCCAACGAAAACGCTTTTAATTATTTTGGAGTTATTTTCAGGTAGGCCAGTTAAAATGAAATTTTAACAGGTGGGTCAAATATTGCCTTAAGACTGGTATCAATATTTAAACCATAATAATATACTAAATGGCTGAATGAATTTAGTTGTGAGAAAAATGCAGTGCAGTGACTACAAAGAAGGACTACAAAACAGAGAAGAGTAAAGTGTGAGGTACTTGGGGAAGTTGTAGGTGAAGATGACAGCAGTGGGTGGATAATTACCGGCAACCTGAACACAAAATGCAATGTTTCATAGCCCGGTAAATACTGCTGATACCATCAAATGCACTGTTTCAAGTGCGCAACAAACAGCTATTTTACGATTTCCCCTGTAGGTTAAACTACTCTATATCATACCACTGTGAAACTTGGGGAAAAAAGTTTAGCAAAGATTGTTTATTTGAGGAAAGGGTGTTGTGAATTTTAATGTAGCCTGTGCTTCCATTTCAGGGCTGTTGGGAAGAAACATATTTCCTAAATAACATTGTGTTGTCAAAGTTGGTATTATATTCTCACATATAGTCAGGTGCTTGCATGTCACAGTCACAGACTGACCTGAAGACTGACCTATTTAAAAAAATGAACACACCTGAGTGGCTTTGATGACATTACATGCAAAACACATTGTTCTCTCAGAATAAACAGAGTCCCTTTCAGTGTGCAGTGAAATATCTATTTACTTGTTTATCTGACCACAAATTGACTTTAGAGGTTTCCTCCCAACAGCAATGATTTCACAGTGAGCATTCAAATGCAAAGAAACAAAATATAATTTGCTTTTTAGGAACAAACAGTCAACACAAAGACTTAATAGAATTTACGCCACTATACTTGCCAAACTATACTCTTCAGCTTTCAGTGGTAGGTAACTACTTATAATCAATCATTACACAAAACTGCACCACTGGATTCTGATCTGAGGTCTCACAAGTGTGACATTTGGGCACCTTCTATGCAAATGTCATTGTGATGATGTGTTTTTCTAACCTATTTTTTGCTATCCTGCTTCCTGATTTTGCATTCCACCACAATAGTTTTTTGCATTACCTCGCAAGGAATGCAAAACATTGAGAGGGAATGCAAAATTAGTTCATAGAAAAGCCACCACCATGACACCTAGGGAGCTCCGTAGCTTCATAATAATACCACAAATGCATCATAGGTAATGTGGCTCCATCAACACCTTATTTCCCTCTTAACTCTATGTATATACACGTTTGTATGCAGGACAATACAAGTGCAATTTGCTATTTGTCACTTTGCAGTAGAAATGTCCATCTCCAACATGTATTTTCATAAGTAATGAATAACAATAATGCTATTATTTGTTTGTGGTTGTAGTATAAAAATCACCCTGCTTCTTCTAATTCAAGGTGCAGCACTCATATCATATCACATTCATAACATTCAGTGCCATTTAATCGTAACATTTTTTCCCAGCCACAAAAATGCATTTTGTTTAAAACAGCAGATAACACAGCAGGTGTCCATAAGTTTACACTGTTTAGTATTTTAGCAGTTTGAGTAGTAGTCAGAGTCAGTCAGCATTGTATTTTGTTTAGCAGTTTGAGTGGTGGTCATATTCGGATTACTTGTGGGCAGACTTATGAATCATGCTTGCACATCCATCCTCACTTCCCATAATCCCAACTCATTTTCCTTAAAACAACAACAATAATAACAGCTGCTGACGCTTGTGTGTGCATCACCACACAGCACCCCCCAGCAGATTTGATGTAATTTACTTGGTTATTAATTTCCAATTGATTGGGACTGATGGGCAGTCAGAGTTGATGTATTGTTCGGAGTGCAGGATAGTTTCAGGCAGTGGATTTATGGGCCCTTGCTGCAGAAAAATAAATGCCCTCCATATTTCATGCTGTCAGGTTTATTCATGCCAGTAGCTGTGTATTTGTGCACATTCTCTCAGACAGAATACTAAAATAATGCCAGCGCTACCTGTCACTTGAAGACCTTGGCTTCAACGAGGAAGGTGGAGATTCACCGCTCACTCTTTACCCACCTGACCAATTAGGTGTTAGGTAAGTCTGCAAGATGGAGTCTGCCTAAAGGAGCAGTACTGGTGATGATTGTGGTGCACGGCAGTTGCTAGGCAACAACACAAATCTATTATTGAACAAACTTCTCCCCAGTTACGGTATTTTTTCCATATGTGTGTGTATATACAACCTATGTCTATCTATCTATCTATCTATCTATCTATCTATCTATCTATCTATCTATCTATCTATCTATCTATCTATCTATCTATCTATCTATCTATCTATCTATCTATCTATCTATCTATCTATCTATCTGGGGAGGAACATAATTATGTCATAATTGTCATAATTGGCAATAATTATTTCCAAATTGCATCTAAACAGACTGGCATGAAAGGAAATATTTGTCAGCATTGTAATTCTTTAGTCTCACCAATGTACGTTTCTAGTTCAAATGTTTTCCATAGATTTCCTACATAAAACAGGCCATAAACCACAACCTCTGGTTCTTCCTTGTCATATCACTTGATTAGTACTCTGTGATGCTTTGTATGATGTGTCTGAGTATGTCCTGTGAAGCATACGTCTAAATAAGGCCTCCTCCTCCTCCACCAGCTGAGGAAACCGAAGCAGACAGAGAATTTGAGACAGCCAGAAGAGGACTTGAAAGACTCCGGCTTCTGAGATATCAGCCATATCTGTGTTATCTTAACGAGGACGCTCGAAGTTCTGAGAGAGACACAGCACGACTCATCACCCTTCTCCTCACCCCTCATCCCTCCCATCCACCCATCCATCTGCTTCTTTGTCCCTCCACATATGCAGCCTAAACCTATGTGCTGGCGTGCACTGCATCTCAGCCAACTCAGCCTGCTGCCAAGGGAAAATGTCATTTCCCAAGACTTATTTTACAATGTGTTCTTTGAAGGTTGCCTTGCTATTGTCTGCTTAGCAAACAGGGATGCGCATGTGACCTCTGAAAAAGACAGAGAGAATTAGTTTTTATAGTGAAAGTCCCATTTTTGTCATTGCGATCAGCACACAACAAAATTCACCTCTGCATTTAACCCGTCACACACACGTGAGCAGGGGGCAGCCATGACAAAGGTTCCCGGGGAGCAGTGCGTGGGGACCTCAGTGGCACTACTGGTGGCCCGGGATTAGAAACCTGCGATCTCAGGTCCAATACCTTAACCGCTAGGCCACCACTGCCCTTGCTAGGCCACTATTTCTACAACTTGCTACACATTGACAAAGTCAAACACATTGCTCAGGCATATATACAGCATTATTACCCCATTTAGCCTGGCAGCCTCGCATGAACTGAGGCAGTTGTATTTTTTCTGTGTACGTAATTAATACGTTAAATATTATATCAATCCTGTGGCCCACAGCTGCTGTTCAAAGGAAGTTTCACATGGTGGCACCGTGCCCGGGCCCTGGTGCGCACAGTTGTGGCCTGCCAGATTCGCCAGGGGCTCGATGATCACAGGAAGGAACTGCTCTTTGTAATTCAGATGCCAGCGGGTCCACAGGTTTTGTTTTTTTTGGGCGGGGAGGGAGGGGGGGGGGGGGGGGGGGTGGTTGGTTATAATGCTATTACTTTTTCTGTAGATTTTGTCTTTTTCCGCTCAGTGTTTGTACTAGAATATCCAAATGTAGATGCCAGCGACTCCTTTTATGAATTTTATGGCCTGTTGCTTGTGGTACTGTCCCCATCTTATCTCCTTTCTAGACCTGGGCTGCATGTCGGACTACAGTTTTGGTTTTGGTCGCCCCGGCTCTATTAAGACCACTAACATCAGTTCCTCCTTTTGAAGTGAGTCCTTCGCCTGCCAGTGGCTCTGATTGGCTAAAGATCCGAGGATGAGGAGGAATCTGACAGTGCAACCGGCAACAGAGGACCCTGAATCTGCATTCTGGCGTAGAATGAATACATTAAACTGGGAAGGCAATGTGTGTGTGTGTGTGTGTGTGTGTGCGTGTGTGTGTGTGTGTGATAAAAAAAGGCTGAGAAAGAAAGCTGGAAGATTTACGCATGAGTAATTTCTTTAAATGTCCTTGAGTGAGGTGACAGAAGACTCAAGGCTGTCATACAGGTAAACAGGGGAATTGCATGCCAATTGTATCGGTTGTGATTTTGCTAATTACCATAATGGTGTAAATTGGTTGCAAAAAAAACAACATAAGAATAAATAATAACGATAATAATAAATAAACGACAGGAGGAAATTGATTCTTGTACATACACAGAGAAGGAACCTTCAGCTGGATATATGA